>JAPTHN010000007.1:62739359-63939359 GCA_026936325.1 Platynereis dumerilii | reverse complement strand
GAGTATGAACCATATAGAGCACAAGTTATGTGATACGCAAAAAAGAGTTGTAAGCAAGTCTATGATAATGTAGTGAACATGACATTGTATGGTAAACATCTGGAGATACATCTGAAATGTCAATAAACTTTGAAAGTCATTCAATATATGACCCGGTGTCCCGATTTCACCAACAGTGAGAAATTTGGGACAAGTTCGCAGGTTTAGACCAGTCCAAAAGTTAAGCCTATGTTTGCAATGATATCATATATTTCAAGACATGTCTAAATCAGTAAAACTGTTTTACCAACAAAAAATGCAACACTTGTTACCACCAATATCCACTACTGTGCCCAATAGGCCTATTGGGCATGGATATTAGGCCTTTGGGCAAAATATAGAGTCTTTTGGCAAATTATAGGGTCTTTGGGCAAACTATAGGGACTTTGGGCATTTCGAATCATTTTCGCATGGCTTTCCCAAAGTCATCGAATCCTTCAAAATATCCGCGAGGCCTTTGGGCAAAATATAGGTCCTTTGGGCACATGCCTAAATCACTCATTATCACTCACCCCTGACTATAGTGGATTTTGGCAAAGATCTTGTACTTTGGATACATGCCCAAGTCACTCGCAGTAATAATTATACTATTGTGGATTTTGACAAATATCCAACTTTGGATAATAGTGAATTGACCAATGAGAATATGCCCTAATATCTTGACCAATGATAATCCACCCTAATATCCACAGTAGGGGGCACTGTAGTTAATAGTTTGTCCAATGAGAATGCCACTTAATATCCTATCCATGATTGGCGGTGGATATGAAGCTGTATTCTCATTGGACACACTGAGAATTCAATGAGATTCCAATCTAATAACCAACATCCAATGGAAATTGAGCCTAATATCAAATAGGCTAATAGTCAAATAGGCTCTTTGGTCAAAGTCGAAAGACTAAGCCAAAATCCATGACAGTCTTTTGTGGATATTTGTGGAATTTTGTGAGTGATTATATATGCTTTGGGCATACACAACACTCAACCAAGTGAGTGAGTGAGTGAGTTTGTGTTTTAACCCCATCAGCACCGGTGTGGGCTATTTAGAGGCAACCAACACTCAACCAAGAAAGTCAGAGTCCAAACAAGGCAAAATTAAGACTTGGTCTGAGTGGGTCTTAGTAGGAATCTGATGTCAAAATCTCAAGGACGTCTTGCTTGAAAATGGAGGAAGGGAGGGAGGGGGGAATAGGGATAAGAGAGAGAGGGAGTAGGAAGGAGGACACAGAGTAGGGAAGAGGTGGCAGAGTATATGCACTGTATGCAGACTTACAAACTACTTATATGTAATATCTAGTGCATATCACTCTGAGAAAAGCATTTCCCTAAGTGGTGCATATGGAGTGTTAAAATGATTTTTTGATTGATTTTCCAATGTGCCCCGTTGGGGGACATTGGGACAGTCAATGTCATGACTCACACTTTGCTGTCCTGTCCGGCTGCAAAAGGGCAGGTGCAGTCTAATTTATTATGTCTTGGATTTAAGCTCAATAGTATTGGTGATAATGCAAACTTCTGAGTTCCTCAGTGCTTTCAGAATTGGGCAAAAGTAGTAAATGTTAGAAGCGTCCCAATGTGCCCCATTTCCCCCTACTGATTTATACGAAACAGGGACACATTGATGAGGCAAATGATGAAGCAGCTGTCCAGGAAGTAGGAAAAAGTTGATGATTAAACTGCATTTTCATATTTACTCATTTCTGAAGGCTAAAGTTGCCTGGTTACTTTGCAAACTACAGCAGGGGGGGGGGTGATTTGGTTGTGGCATTCTATTAGCCAGTCGCTGGGTCTAGGGTTTGTGTCAATAAAAATTACATTTATTGCTGCGAGCATATCTTACATGTAAGCATGGGTAATTTCGTTGGTGCAAATTGGATAATTGTACATGAACATGCTACATGTTGGTAATATGGTTTGTCTGAATTGGGACTAGCCTTAAGCAATTAGACCGGTCTAAACAGGTAGGCGAAATTGGGCCTATGTGTGTAACGAGTGTGAAATTATTATTAAGAAAATCAAGTGGAAAAGGTCAGCAATAGGACATAAGACTTATTCGCCATATTGATATAATCCAAAACAGGAATTCTAGGAAGATTTGTTCGATATGTCATTTATGTTCATGCCAAATTGCCAATATTGTAATCAATAAAGACATTTTGAACCAAAAGGTTACAGTTCCAGTTCAGTGGTTTTGTACAAATTCAACCAGTAGGGGAGAGTGGGGCACGTTGGTCCGCTTTTCTATTTTTTTGCTCTAAATCAAAAACTTCTCTAAATATTTTGAAAATCTTTTTACTGACTGACTTCTAAACATCTACACTACCCTTATGCCAAACCAAGTTGACCTACCTTCTATAGTTGTGGAGAAAAATAAGTTTAAAAAAAGTGTGGGGCACGTTGGACCACGGAATAAAAGTCTAGGAAAGTAGAAGAAAGTGAGCAAACACTACATTTCATTCTCACAGATCACAACACACACTTTTGTGTCATTGCAGAAGGATTATAGCGGAATATTTACCCAGATAATTTTAATAAGTCTTGTTTCAGCTAGAAGGGCTGGCAGATTAGCCAACTGAATTGATTTTACCAGGAATGACTAAGGTGCTCTATTAATGTTAAAAATTACACAGTTGACATTTTGCAGATAACTTTTTGTCAGTCAATCCAGTTTATAATGGTCCAACGTGCCCCGGCCATGCTGGTCCAACCTGCCCCATCCCAACCTCTTATGAAAATGTGCATGTGTCGCTGACAAGGTTGAATGTGAACTCGGGAAACTTATATCAAACTTTACTTAAGTGGTGATAGTTTCAATTTATGAGACTTGTCTGACTGGATCACCAAAATTTTAAGAAGGGTAAACTAGCCATCAAGACTAGGAAAAAGTCACTTTTTATGCCGAAAATCAAGAAACCTGAAATAGAACTCACACTTTTCCTTCAATGCTCGTGAACTTTTTTGGATAAAAGGCATACCACTAAAGGTCTCTTCATCGGGGATTTGGATAACTGCGCATGTTTTATAAAAAAAAATTGGCAATGGTCCAATGTGCCCTGAGGTCCAACGTGCCCCACTCTCCCCTACAATGATACTTAATATACCGGCATGTGTACATGTGTTTTCAAACAAATTCAGCTTTTGCGTAGTCACACAAGTCACCTATTCCTGTCAATCCTGTGGCCAACACATTTCAACTGATACAATATACGAGGGGTGTTCAGGAAGTTCTGACCAATTTTTGTAGCAGGCCTTTCTCTTTGACATACTTGAATGAAATTTTCACAGTACAAAATTCAGGTGTTTAGCCATTGATTCTGAAAATATTACATCCGTGGCCAATGTTTAACTTACTTTCCTGTTGCCATGGAAACCACACCTTGGGGTAGGCAGCGCAGCTTAATATTTCATACAAAACTCCACAATTTACCTTTGTAAATTGCCATAATATTTATTGCACATACACAATTAATTGTGAACATAGTTGTTCACCTGGAGCTTCACAATTTTTCAAAGTACTCTCTGTGGCATGAAACAAATTTTTGCATCCTTTCAATCCACTCGGTGAAGCAATTTTCAAAGTCTTAACTTAGAAAAGCCCTGGAAATGGCATGTCAAAAGTCCTGATTTGTAGCATATCTTTCACTTCTCAGCTCATCTTTTAGATTAGGGAATAAACAACAGTCACATTGTGCTAAATCATCATCGAGGTATCTAGAAATGCTGTCCTAATGAGATCCTGTGTTTGTGCACCATTCTTTCCTGTGAGAAAACACAATTTGAATGAAGCTCTCTGATCGCGTTTCGGGTCCATGTAAAACGCTCATCGAACATCACTCTTTACAGTACAAAAATCAGGTTTAAACATCTAAACAATGGATTGGCACAACATTGTGACATCATAAAGTTACAATCAAAATTGCCTGTATGCCCTGCATAGGTTTGCAGTCCTTTTTAACATAATTTGACCCTAGATTTCAGAGAAAACACAACACTAAGTTCACTAGAAAAATGAGCTGCGCTGGGTTCCCCATCTTGCCGTTCCCATGGCAACAAAATAACAACTTAAATATATTTTGTCTCAAAGCTGCTTGGCCATTTGTTTCCTTGATACCTCAAGATGTATTCCTGAAAAGTTGAAGACTCTAGCTCAAATATAAGCATCTCTCAGAAAAATTGGTCAGAACTTTCTGAACACGTATGTGGTCTCTGTTGACCTGAGGTTTGAGACAGGTAATTTTAACGAACAGTCAATTCCAAACAATGCTGAACAAGATAATCCAGCCTGCTGTTTCGTAACAGGGCAGTGGCGTCCCTATGGGGGGGGGCATGGGGGGCACGTGCCCCCCATATTGGACATGTGCCCCCCAAGGGGCCTCCCATATGAACTTTCCAACTCTGGCTAAAACATACAAGTAGTATAGGGGGCCCCTCCCCACAGAGAGTCGTGTGCCCCCCATTTGCCCCCCGCTTGAGACTCCCCAGTTACGCCACTGTTACAGGGTCCCTTAAAACACTGACAGAACATAAGAATATGTAGCAGAGTCAGGGACTAATTGCCAAAGATTAATCATTGGAAATTTGAGCCTCCATTTATCCACATGGATCTGTTAATTTATCATAAATTTAGTTACATTGCATGGGATATCTCTTAAATGGAATACGTTTAGGAAAACTCTAAGAAATAAAATTTACAAGACAAGTTAAGACAAATTCTTCTATGACCATGTCAACACAGAATTTTTGGAAACTCACATGGAAGTTGTGTAGGTCATTAATTAACATCTAAGATGTTTAAGGGTTATGCTTTTCATAGCTATGGCCCACAAGTGACTACATACACTGTTCTTAGTGGTTTTCTGTGGCTGAGAGCAAGTTTTTTTTTTTTCATAAATTGATTTTTTCTGACGTATGTTCTTTCTCCAGACATGTTTTGATTAAAGAAATCCTGAAGTGGCTTTGCCATTGGCACATGTGTTTTTGTTCCATTATCTGTTTGTTTTAAAAGTATAATTATATTTATATATAAATAATATATCTCTATATGACATATCTGCATATAGATGCATATAAGCACAAGCATAATAATAATTATGACATTATAATGACTCACTTGAAAGAGTCAATAGAAAATACTAAACAAAGGCCACATGCAGGGGGTTTGCTGCAGAAAAGTTTACATTTTCAGCTAAATATGACAAGTACAATGACTCACTCGAAAGAGTCAACATACTGTAAAACAAATTGATTTAGCCTTTAAACGGATACAAACAAAGGTTACTTTGGTAATTTCCAATGATAGCTTGTAATTCAGCAAATATTTGTTCGTGGACTATGAAATTGCAGGTCAATTTTTGTGCGTTTCATATTGCAAGTTGTGACAATATATTGTAATGCTAGTAAATGTAGGGGAGACCGAGGTAAGCTGTGTGTAACTGATGCACCGGAATTGTTGCCAAAAGTCAAATTTTGTGCAGGTTGCGGCATCTTTTCAGTGTGGACCAGGGACCAGGGTAACCTATACTCTAAAATATTTCGGGACAAAATTGTTTTTTTAAAATCAAAAATAGCTTTTTGAAAAATCCATATTGATTTTTGCTTGGCAGTTTGGTTTTTCAAAAAACCATTTTCCACTTAAAAAACCTGAAATTTCTTGAGAGTGTGTGAAGCCCGAGGAAGAAAGGTTGTGACCTGATCGAGGTGGAAATTTTTTGTTGGATTGATTTTATATTGCCAGAACCAAGTACAGTAGGCCTATCATAACCTTGATGACCAAAGCGGCAGGGATGCCGATACTTTTGCATTGGTCGCACTAGGCTTTAAACAATGGCATTATGTAGGCGGAGCCATTCAGGTATTTGTCTCACCATTTTTCAACAAAAGAGCAAGTAAGTGTTATGTATGAAAAGCTAATAAGCAGCCCGCAGACATGCCTTGGCTTGCATTTGCCCAAATATTTCACTTTGGTCCCTGACTTTGGTTGTTAGACATTAAATTTAACGGTACTATTTTGTGAGATTTTAGAATTCGACAATAGTGTCCACATTATGGCAATTTTGCCCAATGCGAAAAATTGCACCAACTACGTCAGTGTACTCTACATTTTGTAAGCTTCATCAAAAATATTTACATTTTTGTCGTTGGAAAATTTATTTCCGGAATGATGGATGTGGCAAATATTTGAGGTATGACCAAAATTATTTCTGAACATTGGTGTATACATACATTATATCAGTGGCATAGCCAGGAACTTTCCACAGGGGGACAGAGGGCAAGCGATCTTTATGATGGGATGGGGGGGGGCAGTTCCGCGAGCAAAAAAGTTGCAAACTTTAGTGCCAGCTGAAAGGTACAGCATGATATACCGGATAACCACTTCCCCAAATTTTATTTTTAGAGCAGTAAGAGATAGCAATTTGTCGCCAAAGGTGGAAAATTGCGGTCGCTTAGCGATCCATGCGACACTAGCCATGTTCGTACGGTACTGAGTTCTTCACACAAATCGTGGGATCTGACATTGTCATTTTTGACCATGTGACCCACCTGCGCGATGCCATTATTTAATGCACATGTGCCAACACTTGTATGGTATATGACTCTGATCGTGACATTTCAAAAACACGACAGAGACCGTGCTGAAATGGTGGCACCTCTAGCTGTCATTCACTATGTCGGCAAAAATGACGCAAAAGCATACGAAATTTAAGATGACAGTGAATGTTTACAGATAGAATACAACAGCATTGGCCTTGTCGGGACCAGCTTACCGCTCTCTGCTAGCTCGTAGGTTACATAAATTTTATAATGTTTTCTGTCTTATTGTGCTGTGAAAATCACATTCATGATGCACTGCTACCATTGGACTTCTGGCATCATAAATAAATTCAATTTGAGAATGGATATATATGCCACTGCAAGATATATAAAGTGGCCAACAAAAACTTGTTTCTGGCCAAACATTATGTAGGTAGTTGACAACGATATTTTTATAGGTCTAGGAAATTGTGTGTAAATAATATGGAATATTCTTGAGGAGGAATCTATTAATAAATACTGGAAAATATATACCTTTCCCATATCTTCCTTCTTTATTGTAATATATACATACATGAAAGGTATAAATCTGTAAAGTTGTATGGCCATGCTTGCTAGTGCCAAAGTTCTAGCACTTACCCACAAAAAAACTACAAAAATATATGACACATAAGTGGTTCAAAAATACCCAATTTATGCAAATTTTTATTTTGTGTTATGAATAGCTACTGGTATCCACAATAATGCCACTATCTTATTCTGTCAATGTAAAAGGTCCATAAAAGTCAGGGTGTGCAATAATTTATTAAGCCTTCTGTATTGTGATAATAGATATGGTGACCTGCACAATTTGCCAGGGAAGAACCAGTTTAAGTGGTGTGTCCTTATAAAAGAATTCATGCATCATTTATCAGAATCAATGACAACACTTGCCTGGTACATATGACTGGTTCCGTTGCCTTGCATGCAGTATATATATAATATATAATATATATATACAATGAACGTGTATGGATTACACACTGTGAAATGCGGGCTTGTCAAATTGATTGTAGTAGCACTCTGGCTGAAGCACAGGGCTTCACAAGAGCTATATAAAATTTCACATTAAAAATTGAGGATTTACATTCATTGCAAGGTTTAACCTTTTTACGTATCACATGAATGGGCAATTCAAAAATTGCTTTGGATAAAAGCATTTATATATTGAGCATAGTATATTAAAACATTTATTTGCTCGTGGACTATATTTATTATCTTTAAAGGGGGGTCATGTGCATATCAATACAGACAGTTACAATGATACACGTAGAATATGTATCATGTCAGATAAAATATGATTACAAGTAGGATACATTACCCTCTCTTAGGAAAAAGAGAGTTATTATAATACTACAATTTTTATAGGGCTGACATATAACATTTAAACAACATTTAACATCAAAATATTGATTCTAAAACTTATCATCACATATGCTTATGAGTTAAGATATGATGACTTTATTACATTATGATTGAGCACTACCCAGCATGCAGGATATATAGCTAAATACAAACTTTGCATTGATAATTATTATCATATATAGCTAACCAGAAGTTTGAGCAGTGGACGCTCAAATAAAGCAGGACAAATATAGAGTGTTGAAGCAGCTAACAGTCACTAAATGGTTATGTGTCACCTATATTCACAAAATACATGACATATATCCCATACCATTCAAGATAGGGTAGGCTCTATAGATATATTTAGGAAACATACGAAATTATCTCTATAATTGGGGAACATAACTAGACCTACATTCAAGTTAGGGTATTCCTATGCAGTAACTTATATATAGGCAAAACACTGAAATAGATAGAACTTGTTACTCACTGTTAGTGGTGAAACATTCCAAGTGCAGAGTTGGTATAGTAAATGCTGATCATTCAAATGTTTAGTGGTTGCTGCCCTGATCACATATGTGATAGTTCTGCTGATCCATTACATCACCAGGACTTGGACTTGTTCAGGTTTTATCCAGATATATAAGCTCCAAAAGGATTTCAGAACTTGTTAACATGGATTACCGATACAATGAAATATAAATGTGGCCTATAATTCCAGGGATTATTGACATATAGTCTCTCTATATATAAGCTGGTCCTCCTATGAGCTGTGCCATTGGTATGTTCCTTGTCATGTGAGAACTTGCTCTATGGAGTTATATTATTAGAATTTAATCATATACTGTTGAAGTATTGTCCAATCAGAAGAACTGTTTTTCATTGTGGCTTATGAGTTATGGAAACCAATGCACACTGGGAGCAAATCAGTGACAAATTATAACTATCATACACTCAAAGATTATCTGTGACAGTACTTCACAGTTAAAATGGAAAACAAACTTGATAACTTGAAAATAGGGATTTGGGTCCCTGAGAAAAAATACAACAGGATGCAACTCTCAAAATTTGAGCAGCTATGCAGGTAAGCTCTCTATGTATTATTACATTTAAATGGCCTTTTTTACAGTATGAGCTGCAATATTTTGTATTTATGTTTAAGTTGTTACAGTACGACCCAATTCATGTTATATAGTTAATGAACCATTACATCTGAATGGAACCTACAGTATGATCGATTCATAAAAAAAATCTTTTTTTTTTATTGTAAGCACAGCATTTCAATACGAACAATTATTTTCACAGGCATTCAGAAATCATAGAACTTAGATAGATTATGGCATTTAAACAGAAATCGAACTGGTTTAGAAACAAAGTTGAAATTTCAATTATGTCAGTGTGACATTAGAAGTTATATACACTGTATAACCAAGAAATTGTGAATGTAATGTTCAATGTTGCTGCTTTTTTTAAAAATAGAAATATTGTTTTATTTAAAGGAGAAACCAACAGCCAGCACGATTATGTCAATAACTATTTATTTGTTGGTACATGTATAACTACGTGTTTATGTTTTAGACCAACTCTAGTTGGTCCTCAAAGTTTGATTGATGAGATGATAGGGGGGGGGGGGTTTCGATATATGTCACACATTTACCCAATGTGATGGATCTTTACTTGCCCAGCATATAGACACTGAGATCAAGGGGGGTTGACTGAGTAGGTAGCACATTTCTTTCCAGTTGGGACTTGGTCACTTTAAACTATGTTTGACAACAGTTATAGCTTCAATCGTTATTTTGCACCATTGCTGTGTCGCTCACCTGTTCTAATTAGCTTGCCACAGTTAATAAATACAACGTGTAAATCACAAATCATCCTTCCACAGGCAAGGTTGGATCAGGTGATAGCACGCTAGGCTGCCAATCACTGGATCCAGGGTTCGAATCGAGCTCTTGCCGGGGCCCAGGTCACCTGGGCCTATTTTTGATGGCTGTTTCAATCATCCTTTGCCTCATTGTCGAGTCTTCCTCCTGTCCTGATTAGACTAACAAGTGCATAAATAAAGCACATAAAGCCCCAATCATCCATCCATCCCAAATCTATCCATCCTTCTGTTGGGGTGTGTCATTTGTGGGGGATCCCAATCTTTTTATGGATTTGCTCTTCCATGAATTTGCTAGTGCCAAACCAAAGCGATCTATTTATATCCATTTCTTATCACACCTTCATATCGGCCCCTTTAAACAATGCTATTCAAGTCTTCAATATTTCATGAGAATAGATAACACACACACTGTCATGCCAAAGACATTGATAAGATACTCCCACATATAAAGGCCTATAACAAGTACCAATAACAAGCAATTACAATGTTATTTTTAATAATTTTATATCAGTTACTACATAAAATTAATCAGTTAATTGTCATTTAATGGCTTTCTATTTACTTTTCTGAAAGTCAATTTATCATGCTCTATGTTAATACATAAAAACAGACTTTGAATCAGTACTGCATTATTGATTCTCTTTGTAGCACAAAACTAGTTCTCAATGAGATTAAGCTTGTTATGTATTACGTATGATTAATATGTATATTAGACTCTTTTTTTTTTGCATTAAATAATATATGCAACATTCATACATACAGTACTTCAAATTTAAAATAATACCAAAATGGAACAAACTGAAACAAATAAAGTAATTTTTGCCTGGTCTACAGCGCTAACCCTGATGTTTCGCTATTGTCATGCTGCTAACTTTTTAAAGCGACATGAGGAGATGAATAATATTTCAGAAAAAGGCAAATGAAAAAATCAGTGCGAAACATAAAATGGGCATTCCCTTGATACTGGGTCAGTGTGTGAAACGGCAAGGCAAGGAAAAGAAGGCAATGAATTTGACTTTGAAAGATATCAAATTATTTTTGTGAGCGCCGAAACCGTGCTTCGACGCTCTGGCAAACAGAATGGGGTCAAATATATGCTGATCAGCTGATACTACACTGTAAAATTTGAATTTTGAGTAAGCTTAATTGATTGAGTGAGACGGTTGCACAATTCCTTTGAGCCAACATAGTTACAACAACAGAAAGATTATCATACCTAACTCAAAACAACGAGCTGTGTTAGCTCAAACAAATTGTGCAACCATCTCATTCAATCATTTGAACTGACTCAAAACTTTCAAATTTTACAGTGTATGACAAAAGATTACAGGATTGTAGTAGACATACATTTTGACACTTTTGGAAATAAAACATGCACTGATTCATTGTAGGTACGAATGTATTTAGGTGAGGAGATTTTCTCCTTTTGTCGTTTAGAATTTGCCATGCATAGGTTTTTGATTTCTTGCTTGTCAAATGCAAATGTCAAGGAGTGCCATTTGGAAAACTGCATACTGGGTAATTCCGTGTCATTTCATCAAATTTCAGAAAATGTTCCCACTCGACCGACTCAGAATGCCTCCAAAATTTACCAGGAAGAAGGTTTCTTGCCTAAAAGCTTTCTAAGTCCACAAATTTGAAGGCATGTAACTCAATCAGCATAAAACCTAGAGACTTGTAATTAGGCAAAATGTTTTTAATGTAGCTTAGGTGTAATAATGCATTATTTCAGCCACCTCAATGAATTTGCCTCTATTTAACAGGTTGTCGAAAAAATCTAAAAATTGCAGTTTATTCACATTTTTGTCCCCAAATTTCTCGGTCGATATAAGAAGTGGAGATTTAATATCATGGTTGAAGAATCTTTGCTATGACTTCTAAACATGTGTGCAGTATCAAGCTAACCACACAAATATTCTTGGAGAGATGTATGGTCTGAAAACTGAAAAATGTGTAAAATTGGTCAACTTCTGACCAAATTTTACAAGGTATAGTAGCCTATATTTAAAAAATGAATCGACCGACCTAAAGGACAACATCACATGTGTTCACAGACAAAATTTCAAGTTGGTATCTTTTGGCTTTATATCCACTTAGATTTTTTTAAATTTGTTGTTTGTGGATTAAACGGGCATTATCCGAAGTTTTAAAAAAAATTTACAAATAAATCTGCTTAGTGAGCAATTTTTTTAATGTATTCTGCTATAATTAAAAGTTGTCTTTGTGCATTGTTGTGGTTTGAATTCATCAACATTGTTCATATTTCAGCCTAATTGGTTTATTGTTGTCTAAGTCCATAATGCACTTTCATCCAAATTCTGCCATTGAGATTCTGGTGGGGCCCAGTATATTATGGCATATTTGGTACCCAGCGCAAACCATTTCATTTTGCCTTTGCCAGACCATGTGGATTCAGCAATTGTACAAGAACATCATCTTCAGCCTTCTCGTAATTAAGAAAACCCATAATGATCACAAAATAATTGGAGATGTTTAATTGATCTGTTAAATGACCTTCTCTACACAAAGCAAGACTGTGGTTATTAATGCCGAAGATGATGTTCATTTGATAATGCCAAAAACAAATTAAGATGTTTTTGTAATGCATCTGTCTTTGACAATATAACAAAGTTTATTTCAGGTAGCTGCAAATTTGTTTTCAATGTAAGAATATCATATCAATATGTCATTGATGGTGTGTATAAAAAATAGCACAAGAATATTTTTGCATGGCGAAAATGTATCAATATGACAAATTTGTAAACTTGAAACAAGAAATTTTTATAATTTTGTGTAACAAAAGTGCCAGCAGATACCAAATAGAAATTTTTTCTGTGAACACATGTGATGTTGTTCTATAGGTCGGTTTATTCTTTTTTTAAATATAGGCTACTATACCTTGTAAAATTTGGTCAGAAGTTGACCAATTTTACACATTTTCAGATTTTCAGTCCACATTTCTCCAAGAATATTTGTGTGGTTAGCTTGATACTGCACACATGTTTAGAAGTCATAGCAAAGATTCTTCAACCATGATATTAAATCTCCACTTCTTATATCGACCGAGAAATTTGGGGACAAAAATGTGAATAAACTGCAATTTTCAGATTTTTTCGACAACCTGTTGAATAGAGGCAAATTCATTGAGGTGGCTGAAACAATGCATTATTACACCTAAGCTACATTAAAAACATTTTGCCTAATTACAAGTCTCTAGATTTTACACTGATTGAGTTACATGTCTTCAAATTTCTGGACTTAGAAAATTTCAGGAAAAATCTCGAATTTTTCATGAATTTTTTTCAGAGAAACTATTTAAGAAATCACTGTATTACTTGGGATTTGTGCTTTTAGGCAAGAAACCTTCATCCTGGTAAATTTTGGATGCATTCTGAGTCGGTCGAGTGGGAGCCATTTGTTGAATTGACACGGACTTACCCAACTTGTACTAGGCTATGTTCTTATGACTCATATGATCATATCTGGTCCTGTCAGTAAAATACAATGCGATTTATTTGAGTTTCGATTATTTTCAGAAAACGAGGATCTCAAGTGGTTCATGTAAGTATCTAACAGATTCTTTTATTTTTGTTATCTTTTTACAGTAAGAAACATTACATATTTTTGGAATAGCCTATTAGTATTACACTCAGAATGCTTGTCTTCACAACCAGTATAAATTATATAGATCTATAGATTTAGAGATAGATAGAATAGTGCCAGCACATTGGCAAGGCTTTGTCGAAACCTTTGACAATGACATGTACATTCTCTGGTCTTTTCCCAGGGCTTTTTCACTTATCAAGGCATAGACTTGTCTTTTCCAGTTATGACTGCAGACGGCTGCCAATTATGCAATTATACAAACATGCAGACAGACAGACACACGAGGAACAAAGTACTAGTCATTACCTGGGACCAACTGCTTGCCAACTTTTACTCTTGCTAAAATAACACAGCTTTTCACAAAGTTGAATTACCCATTAGCTATCAAAATACACCTATCAAAATATAGACTCATATGTTATTCTTGTTTGTGGTATAAATATCTCCTCACTTTGTATATCCTTTTGCCTAAGGTCAATAATTATATTAGTGTCCAGTTAAATATCAGTTGATTTCAATGTAATCTATTTGTGTAAACAGCCTTAGCTGTGGAAATTCAGAAAATATTGCAATGAAATATGGTTGTTATGGTAGCCATTGGTGAGCCGCAAGCACAGTCAGTAATATGTAAATGCCAAAACATGAAGACGGCACTGCCTGGACCCAAAAGGTACATTTTCAAGGCACTAAATTGTTACTATATAATTTCTCAAAATTAGGACAAAAACAAATAGCAAAGAAAGGTAATATTCTAAAAAATTTGTTTTTGGAAGAAAATTATTTTTAAATTTTTGCACACCGAGCCACAAAATATTACGCGCTCATTCTTCTAGTTTGTCCGATTTTATTTTTTATAAGATAGCAGCACAGTGTCTGTCGCCACTTGTAGCATTTTTTAAAATTTGCTTATCTGAAGTTATCACGCTCCACCTTCCTCTATAGCTAACTAACGGAAGATCTGGAAATGTATTATCATTTGATTAACTTCGAAAATGTTTTGGTAAATGTTTATTTGATACATGCTTTGATGTCTTTCTCATAGCGATTAATGATGGATGGTTCAAGTGCCTGATGAATGCACAGCTGCTCTATCAGCTCCAATGCCAAATATTTGCAGCATGGCACTTTTTAGATAAAATATCTCACATTTCTTTTGGCACATTGCCACCAATTAGGTTGATAGACACAGAATCTACCAAGGCCAGGGTTTGGAGTATTATTGCAGTAATATCTATTTGCTGGTAAAAAGGTGGTGGGTAAAATAGTTTTATGTCTGTATCTTCTTATTGAAAATGGCTTAATCAATAGAAGATATGGGCCCATACCCTGATAGTGAAAATTATACTGATATACGCACTGTAAATTTTGAATTTTGAGTTAGCTTAATTGATTGAGTGAGATGGTTGCACAATTCCTTTCAGCCAATATAGCTTGTTGTTTGCAAGTTATAACAACATAAAGATTATCATAACTCAAAACAGCAAGCTATCATGGCTCAAACAAATTGTGCAACCGTCTCACTCAATATTTTGAGCTACCTCAGAATTTCAGAATTTACAGTGTACCCTGATGGTGCAAATGAGAGTGATTTAAGCACAATTCGAAGAAAATTTTTATTTCAAAGTGGTATAAAATAAGGTGAAATGACTGAGCCTTAGAATTGGGTCATCTGATGGCATCCTCTGATGTTGTGTAAAGACACCAAAAAAAATGTACAAAACTCAAGAAACATGGGACAAGGGGTCAAGTGATACTGTATTATTATTTTTGTTTTATCATTTTGAAATACAGTCTGTCTCTAAAAAGAATTCAAATTCTAGCCAAGCACAGGTTTTCAAGCAAATCTAGACATATTTCCAGTTCATTAACTTTCCACATAAATTTATTGAGTTATGGGGATTTATTAGACTTAACTTGACATTTATGTCAACATAAAAAATATTATTTTGCATCAACAAATATAAAACGTCTCCATACTAGACGTACCCCATAAATCAAATACCTATGAGATTGATTTCAAATTTCATGAATACTGTATTGTGTTATATAAAAGTATAATGGGCTTCATACAGACATAATGAAGGTATGTTTTAAAGGTGTTTTTGGTGTTCATTTCAAGGAGGTACAGACATGGTCATCCTTATTTGGACCTCGCAATGATAATTTTAAGCTGTGAAAAGCAGGGCATTAACTGACAGAAGATTTGCATAAAAACACAGCATTAAATAAACAGTGTATTTATAAATTGTCCAATCACGGAAAGAGATCCTGAAAGATAACAATTTTTGTAAAGTACAATATTTGACATTGGTAAAAGCCAGTCTGGCGAAAATGAGAACTGCATGCTGCTGCCACCTGACGCAAAAGTTGATTTTGTATTGCCGTCCCAAGAAGTAGTTCCAATTTCATAGCACATTCACAAAATTTCTATTCAACATTGATGTATACCAGAGTCAGACTCGGCAATCACGTTCTCTAAGGAAGTAGACAAGGCCATCAGCACACTCAGAAACAGCCCCGGTGTCTTCCAGACAAAATTGTGTGTGTTCCTCTGATTGAAATGATTTGGACGATTGCAGGAGCTCGCGGAATGGCACACTAATCACTAGGTGGCAACACAAGACAGCATAAGTTCTGATCTATGGCAATGCAAGAATAGTCCACTTGTAGACAGGGTAAAAGCAATGATTAGTCGATCACCTCTCTGTGAAAATTAATTAAAAGGCCTGTATGTCGCTGTTGGGACCTGTTATCAATCGTTATCTTTTGCTGAAAGGAAGGTTAACTTTTTGCCAAAGATTTCCCACAAATTTTCCTTGACTTGGTTCAACAATTCTTGTACATAGATGGCATCAAAGATCCCCAGCAACTTTGTGATTAGGGGGAATCCCCCAAATATCATCATCTTCCTGTGACTTGGTATACTTACACATGGCAAAAGAGTGTCATCAGTTTCTGTGTTCAGGAAATTTAATTCATGTGTTTTTGCCCAATTGTGTCTGCATGAATTGAATAAGATGGATCATTTTGGTTAAATGTGATCTTAACTGTTAAATTACTTTTTGTTTCACAATTATATATAAGCCAAAAAAGGATCTTGCATGCTGGAGGCATTCGGATGACTTGACATCCCGGATTCCCCGCCTTCCACCTCACAGGCGAGGTTTCAATCCCACACATAACATACATGTGTACTCCACATAAAAATATTTATACACATGTTTGTTTATTTTTCCTCCACAGTATCTATATCTCATTGATCTTTTTATGTAAACATTTTTAAACATGCGCAGCAACTACTTTGAAAATTTAAGCCATCTACAATTCTTCTTTTCAAATAATTAGTGCAGCAGATAATTCAAAGAAAAAATATTTACTTGGTGGCCATCTTGGAAAATGGCCTCCAAATTCAATTTAAGTTTGGCTAGTGGGCTTTTTGGCTAGAGCAGACCTTAAAGGGCTTCTGTGCCAAAATTTCATGCTTGCATGCCAATCTATATCAATAAAAGTGTAAGGCCAGTGGCATATTCCCTAGCTGGGGTACCCCATCAAAATCATCCAATTTTCACCTCCTTCCCATTCACACACTCCCATATGCATCAAAACACTTAATACTTCCATATCCATATACCAGATCATCCATAATACTGTTAATTTCTCCTTTCAAACAATGCCCTTTTCTGCCCCTCTTTCCCCAACATTTATCTGCCCCAGGCTAGCCTGGCTATGCTTCTTTGTCCAAGGTATACAACAACCCTGCCAATCTCCATCACATCTAATATACACATTTGATCGTTTTAAGAACATACCTTTCAGATGAACACACTCAAAAATCAATAAATGACGCCCCTTTCTCTTCGATTCACATGCCCATGGAATGATAGAACAAGAAAAACCACAACAACCAGCCATTCCCGTCGTGATTATACTTCCGGTCTGAACAGTTTGTTGTGATCCACAAGGATCCAGCATTTCGCGCCCTTTTTATACTAATTGGCAAACAGGCTGCAAACAAATAGTGTGATTCTCTGTCTATATATGTGTAATTACCAAATTAATGACCATTTCTTCTCTTCCATGTTACATCTGTATTCGATTGGCAATTGCTGCTTTCCCCAAGTGGATTGGTGACACTTGAAGACATTGATGGCAATTAGCTGTTAATGTGTCACTTTGTGATGGTGTCAAATGTAATTTACTTTCACACCAATCCACAGCCCAATCACACAATTACCAGTTTAATCATCCATTTGATGGTCCAGACAAAATTTACATTTAAAAACATAGATAGGTGGATAGATAGATATTTCATCAACCATTTGATGGTCCAAACAAAATTTAAAAGCTTCCCGAAAAATTCAATAATGAATTACAGAGAGAGAAGTCAGTATGAATGGGCAGTCAGAATTAGTGCTTTTGTACTCATACAATGTCATACCTATATTTTCTAAATTAATAAAGCACAAAATCCAAGTTCTTATACAAGCCCCTCAGCACCACACTACATAGACAGATAGGGTAAGGACCCGGCAAGGTTCCTTGAGTCGGACACTTATATTTTGTATATTTTACAAAAGTTATATCTAGCTTGGCCTATGGCTTATTTACTGTCAACCAAGGCCTCAAATTACAGATTTTACTAAATCTATCAGCAAATTTTTAATTTGCACAACAGAAAAAATAAATTAATGGTTAAATTTCTGAAATAAAACATGACATACGGCATCTTTCAGTTGGACACCGGTGTTCTAAAAACATGACATCAATGATACAGGTGCTTTAGAGTCTTCCTTTCAATTAGATATAGATAGCCACACAGATAGCATATTACAGCATCAATAATTTGATGAATGCTGGCAATTTCGATTATAAAAAAAGAACAAAAAAATTACAATTGCAGCCCTGCCCCCTTTATTCATTTATCACTGGGTAATTCTAGTTTGTAATATTGATACAGCTATTATATTTGCTGCACTAAATTTCTTGTTTACTCTGTAGCCAACTCTTTCTACCATCGCAAGCACGTCGGTATACGCGATATTCACGTAGTTGTAGGTTTCCGTGGTCTCTTATACCTTTTATTGTTACCCACAGGATGAAGGCGTCAGTTAGATTGCTAAATCGTGAAAACGTGCAGACACAAATCATACAATGCCGTTGATTTTTTAGAAACATAATTTTTGTAAATATATGACTCATTGACAAAAGGTAACTGACGTAGAGTCAGTCAATGAAACATACACAAAAGATAGGTCGAATCTTGTCGACTCCAGTCTTATTTGAAGGTGAATTGATTTTGTTGTTGTTTATTGTTGATACTCAGAAGTATTTAGGGACCGTTCAGAATTTATGACTGGGGGGGGTGGGAGTTTTGGCTGAGGGGGTACTAACTTTTCACACGTTTTTCAAGGGGGGGTATTCATTTTTGACAACACTTCCAAGGGGGGGTAAGAAATTTTAACAAAGAAAAAATGTTAAAAAACACGCATTAAATCATTTTATCTGGATTTTTTTTACTCGCAGAAGTCCGCGAAATGACCCAAATCTGTGTATAACAGTATATATGTGTGTATTGCTTTGTACGTCGGACGGGGGGTACTAAAAATACGCCTGAAACCTGAGGATGGGGTACTAAAAATCTGCATGAAACTCAAGGGGGTATCAATTTTTTGAAGGGAAGTTCCAGCAAAACTCCCACCCCCCCCCCCCCAGTCATAAATTCTGAAGGGTCCCTAATCTTGAAAAGATTTACACAATAAAAACTTGGACTATGAATACACAGGAGAGTTACTTTTTTAAGGCGTTGCCCATGCCAGGGTTAAAGTTAGACATGTGAGGCAGTGTCACTGTGTCAGTGGTACACTGCACCACATGGAATTTTATTCGTGCGTGTAAATGACCAGGGAATGTGACAGTTATCGTTCTCCTATGATTTCCAATTGGCAAGGAGACGGCGAAATGTAAAATTGATCTAGCAGGGAACAATACGACAAAATTCCACAATGTGTCACTGTGTCTCTCTTGTAATTTCCAAATTTTGGAGTCCTGCACACAACGTGGGTAAATCATTGGGGTCCATCAGCTCGCAAACATAAGACCACCAGCCTGTTTGGTCCACAGCTTAATACAGAGTTACTCGCTGATTTACTTTAATGATTCTACCTTATCCTAACATGCTGGGTAGTTATAAATTACAAGAAATCATTCTACCAAATTGTTTGCTTTACCTAAAACACCAAAATATGAAGTTGTACTAACCTCTTGCTTTTACGATTAGTGGGTACATGGCTGGAAAAAGTAGGGAAATCTGGCATGTCATTGCCTGGAAATTTTAAAATCTCACTGCATAGGAAATTTTTAAAGAAACATCTAAATTTCTTACTTGGAAGCAGTCTCTTGATTCGCAACTATTCATGGGAAATTATGATGTACGTAATCAAATTGCCTTGAATTTAAATTTTTTTCTAGCCCTGAGTGGGCATTTGTTTTAACTTTTGTCTGGTGAAGAATGGCGAAAGAGGGTAGAAATAGGACATGGCCGCTACAAGGGGTTTGGTCTCATTTTCCCCTTTGTCTCACTATTACTCGATTGTCTCCTACAATATTATTCTCAAGACTCAATAAAATATATAATTTATTTATAAATTGAACAAAGAACATCTTTTTTGAGTCACGATTTATATGTTATATGTTACGTAGGCTATAGCAGGACCAATACGGCTATGAATTGTGTGTTAGGTAAGTAACATAATATAATTATGTAGTGTAATCAGAATAGATTTACAAATAAAATACGCCAACACGTTAATGAATTTTAACACTAATTTTTCCTCAGTTATGATTCCTTTTTGGGATGCTGGAAATAGATAGTTTCTATAAATTCTATTTTTGCAGAAGCTATGATAAAAAAGGAAAAAAAAAAAACGACCAGGTTGTTTCCCTGTGTTGATAATGGCACCAATATATTATTAAATCCAACTTGTAAAAATCTCATAATCTTTTTCATGTCATTAAATCAACCTTTATGAGAGATTAAAAAAAACATGTTGCATGCAGCTGGAGCCACTGAGTATGAACATTTTCATCATAGATTAATTCTGAATTAATTATTATCAATTTCATAGTACTTCTTCAGTTCGTATTTCTCTTTATCCCAAGACTGTGATGTGACAGATTTAGTTGCATAAGTAAAAAAAAAAAAATTGGTTCAACTGGCTTCACCCACGGGGCCAGTTGAACCATCCATTGGGGCCAGTTGAACCATTGGAAGGATGATGGGTGAAGTGTGGGGGGGGGGCTGCCGTCCTTTATTTTTGATAGCAAGTTTAGCTAGCAGCATACTGAGCATAGCATGTTTTGGCTAAATTTGACAAGTCTCACACATTTCTTTCTGTTCAAAGAATAGCCTGGGGCCAGTTGAACCAGTCAACGATTAAACTTTAATGATAATTTTTATTTATCTATTTTAATCCATTGTGGATGCTCCTACCAAGAGGTGTACCACAGGGCTCACTTACAGGGCCATTGCTCTTTAACATTTTCTTAAATGACTTAGTGATGATGCTCGAGGACCAATGCGATATTTTCAACTATGCGGATGACAATTCATTATCATTCCATCACCGCAACCCAGTCATCCTGCAAAGCACCTTAGAATCCGCCTGCAGCTCTGCAATTACCTGGTTTCGCTCCAATCACATGAAGGCAAACCCTGAAAAATTTCAGGCCATTGTTCTGTCTCGAAGATCAGGTAACAATTCACCAAGACTGGAGTTCAATATTGACGGAGCTGTCATCAAGCCTGAGCAATGTGTCAAACTTCTTGGAGTTACGCTGGATGACAAACTGACTTTCAATAACCACATCTCCAATATATGCAAGAAAACCAGCAAGCAAGTTGGCGCACTTCGACGAATTGCTCCATTGCTGACGAGAGACATTGAATTGAAGCTGCACAAGACTTTTGTTCTATCCAATCTTCTGTATTGTTCTGCAGTGTGGTTTGAATGCTCAAAGAGAAGTCGCTGGAAATTAGAGAAAATCCATGAAAGAGCATTCCGCGTAGCAACTAACAATGCCACTGCAACATACAGAGATCTACTCTTGGAACACAACACATCCACTCTCTATGTACAGCACATGAAAACGTTATTGGAGTTCGTGTACAAAGTGAAGCCTTCTATGGCACCTCCAATTGACTGTGATTTCTTCAAAACTTGCGAAAGGATCCATAATTTAAGAGACAGTGACAACTTATCCAAGCCAAACTTCAGTAGAATGACATTCGGATATCATTCATTAAGATACCAAGGTCCACATTTATGGAACAAATTGCCAAATCATGTTAAAAAAGACAATACAAATTTTCCAATGTTTAAAGCTAAATTAAAATTGTGGACACCATCATGTACCTGTGGGTCATGTTTCCTTTGCTTGATGTGAGCCTGTCGATTTTATGTTTGATGTGAACTAGTCGATTTTATGCCTTTTGAAAGACACTTTTTACAAAGACAATTTTTTACATTTATGATTTTACCTCTTATGGTGTTTTATGACTGTGATATTTATTTTTAAACTTTTATCCTGAATGTCTCATCTTATTCATCTGTACAAATTTCATCTCTCATCATCATGTCGGCAAAAAGTTGTACAACTTGTGTTTACTGTTTTACCAGCCCGACTTTAAATAAATATTATTCTATTCTATTCTATTCTATTCTATTGTAATGGGTCTTTTACAAAAAACAGTTTTACTGAATAGTACCTCTCATTGTGAATGTATTTTGTAAAAAATTTGATTAAAAAAAAATTAATAAACTACCATACCTCCATATATCTATATATAGCCTGGCTGTACCCTTTCTGTGGGACACTTGTGGGACACCATTTTAAGGAGTTTGGTTTTCATCTACACATAACCAATTATCTTATGGTGATATGACATCCCTCGTGACCAAGTAATTTAAATGCTATGAAAGCTCCAATCTCAATGTGACAAACTACAATTTATATGCGAAAAACGAAAAAAGTGTGATAGTTTCGTTACCATGTGTCGCAGAGCCAAAACATCTACATGAAAAAGACTAGCCTAATAAGGCCAAACACAAGGTTGTATGTAATAATAAATAGTATGTTCCCATGCCTGCTCCAACCGGTTAAAAATTAAGGGTGGTTCAACTGACCTGCCGGTTCAACTGGCCCCACTCTCCCCTTCGCAGTGCAAATGCATTGCAATATTACAGTTGATTATATATATTTGGTATATTTGGCTTTGATACCTCCACTCCTTGATGGCCACTTTCAACGAACTGTAACTGAATCACAAAGTCACTTGTCCTCAAGGAGAGTTACAAGAACTGACAACAAAGTGATTTGAAATTGAGAGGACTAGTGTCTTGTGAAAAACAATAAATCAGGCTTTGTTTGGCAAACATTGAAGAAAAACCCTTCCAGTTGGGTGTTACACTCAACTAAGACAGAAGTTGTTTGTTGTGGTTTTACACAAAAATAACAATGCCTGGCAATTTTACAGATGATTTCATTTTGACACAGAGACTGAATGTAAATTTCTTTTTCTAGGGTATGTATTCTCTAGGGAAAAGTGATATAAAAACATGTGACATCGCTCGTCCAAATAGAACAGCATGTGCAGAAAAACAATTCACGTTTGGTCTCAGTGTCTACAAATATGAAATCATCTGTAAATTCCTTTGGCATCAACAGTGATGTCAAACTCTAAACTGAGTGTCACAGGTTCAAGATTGGACCAAACACAGTCGTTCATAGATATCTTTATGATGTCATTGTCCAACTGCAAATTCAATATTTCAAAAACCGACATAGCCCTGAAAACTATTTTTATGTTAGGCACAAACTTTGAATAAAGAAAGAAATCTATTGTCAAGTTATAATTTGCAGATTCCAAACATGTGGAAAAACTAACAAAATTCAGACGAATAAATTCCAGCCGTATTCTTTGCTTTTGCAGCAAAAAGCCATAAGATATAACAGTTATTGCGTAGCACCCAGTGCATTACTTATAGGTTTTTAAGGTATAAGATATAACAGTTAGTGCGTAGCACCCAGTGCATTACTTATAGGTTTTTAAGGTATCATGGTGATTATTATTACATGAGGGTACTGCCCGAATACAATATTACCTCGGTGCCATAAAAATTGATGTTGCGCTTAGTACGTACTGTGTTATATTATCCGCTTATTTTTCTTATATATTATACAAAAACCTACATTTATAGTGTAATGCAATCATATTTCTTAAAATTACATATTCATGCATGGACGGACAAATTCATTTACATGTTGTTGTAAAACCTAACGTGCTGTACGATCTCAATTCTGCATATTGAATTATGTTTTTATAATGTAGGTGAAATTCTGCCAACTAGTAATAAAGTCTAATAAAACCTTTGATAGAAGGTTGTGAAATTGATATTTTACAACCTCAGATATCTTCTACAGCCTTTTTGAAAATAAAGATAAAAAGGGTGGCCCCTGCCAAAATTAAGAAATGTTATTTTTGATTTTTCAGCTGGACCTGTCCTTGCCACTGGAAGACCAAGGCCCTTTTGATGTCATCTTGCACAAACTCACTGACGGGGTGACAGTGGCTGCTGACAATGGGGACCCTAAATCTCGCAGTGGACTTGACAACTTCAAGGTATTTAAGCTCTTCTCTCTACATTTGCAAATTGAATTCTGGCACTTCATTATATACATATTTAAATTGTATATTTTAATAAAACAAGCATTTCCTCCTCTTCTCCTTAAATTAGAAAATTCTCTCAAGATTTTAAGCAACTCAGCACTGAATAGATACGACTGTACATGTAGGTTATTCACAGGCAGATCGGGTATTAAAATTCCCCAAAACTCAAATGTGAGGTATTTAAATATCATAAAAAAGGTAATCCCAAATATTTACAGATTAACCCAGAAGGTAAATATACGTTTATCTTTTGACACTCTTACATGTAATTTTAACAATCCATTGCTGCAGCCGTTCACTGCAGCTCTGCGTATTATCCTGGTTGTGCAAAAAAGTTTTCAGTTTTTATACGGATTATGACAAAAAGTAAAAAATATCATCTGCATGCATTAAAGTGAAAGATATAAAAGGCTGATTGTCTGTAGTGTAGATACAGGGTTTGGAGGCGAATTTTACACTCAACCAGTTACCTGCTGTATTGGCGAGTCCCTCCGTGGCCTAATGGTTAAGAGTGCTTGTTTGCACAACCACTGGCTCTGAGGGCATGGGTTCGAATCCCACCCCAGAACTCAATTTAGTCCGAGCCCATGGGACATTAAATGGAGGCGGGTTGTATCCAGTGTTCTATTCTGGGGCTACTGAAAGACCCTGGGCATCCCTGAATTAATAGGGTATGTACCAGACTCACAGTCTTCTCATCTCATCATCATACGGCGATCGCCTGCCTCGATATAGCCCACTAAGGTGCTGCAGAGGCGTAAAACACAAACAAACAAACAAACAAAACCTGCTGTATTGGAATAGTGCTGCACTGTGGCCTGAGCATTTATATTACAGCAAAGACTAACCTGAACTGCCATTAGCGAAAAAAAAACAACAATTTTTCAAAAACGCCAGTTCCGCTGATGTCTGATTTGCAGACTTTTAACACTTCCACTAAGGTTTGATGAAGCCTGTATGAAAATTATATTCCCTGCATACTAAAGCATATCATCAACAAGTTCTCTCACCAGACTTCTGTCATCTGACAGACTTTGGTCGTGAAGAACCAGCTCAAAACATAAAATTACTTCTTTAGGAGCACCTACAAGTTTTGGTGGCCATGTTGCCCTTATAATTACAGATAATGTAAATGAAAGTATAGAAATATTATCTTTGTGATGTTTCCTAGCCATTGTCTTATGAATTTGTTGAATATAATATATTTGCTTAGTCTCTCATTTGGACTCGAAGTTTAAAATCTACCAAATTTGGTAAACTTTGCCTCTACACCCAGTACGTGTGTAATCAATTCCCATGCGACCCATACTTCACTAATGAGTATACCCTTGGGACTTATCTGGTCCCATCATATCTAGGAAATAACATTGGGCCTGTGTTTCACTTACTTATCAAAGACTTTGACCCATGCCTAACTCTGACTACAGCAAAGACTATTGGCTGCCATTGTTATCCTACATGCCTCACATATTGGCCTTTGTGATCTAATATGTTTTCCTGCCGCCAGGAGAGAACTCATCCTTCCCCAAGTAGTTTGGTTGAGGATGTTTAGCATCGATGCAATGGCACAATATCATGCGCTTCACCTATTTACAGGCGGCACTGTAATATGCCAGATATTTGCAGTGACTACTGGCTAGATTGTCTGATAATTAACTATCAATCGAATCTGAATTTCTGGGAATCTTAACTGCAATTTCAGTTAAAAAATAATAGTACATGTATATGTCAAAAAAATATCAGCAACATTTTGTCATTACAAGGTCTCTCATGAGCGAATTATATTTCTCATTTCTTCCATTCTTTGCAGTCCTATGTGTCGCGTCACCCTGAAGTGCCCATAGTGGACCACTTGGAGAAGACCTATCACATCAGGCAAAGGAGGGTCATGTTCCAGATGCTTAGGAAGGCCTGCCAGGCCATGCAATCTCCTTCAGGTCAGTTATCCAACACCACTACAGTACAACCCAAAATAAAGTATGACAACACCAGCTAGAAGAAAGAATCAGCCAATATATACCCCTTCACACCTTTTGCCCCCCCCAAAACACTTCCAACCTTTACCTCCTTTAAACTACCTTTTGAAATTGCATCAAATTCTCATTAAATGTATGTGGAAAATGTTCTTTTTTCTTCTATCATGTTCCTGCTATCTATTCTGTCTTATTTTCCCATTTGGGTCAGAGTAAGAGAATGAAAAATAAAACATTATTTCCTGTTTTTTTTTTTAATTTAATTTTTATTTTCCTCATCTCTTCTTTTTCGTCCTATTCTCTTCTTCTGTTCTTGTTGTTTTTTATTTATATTTTTCTGCATAATTTCTTCTGTTGCTCTTACTTTTTTCTAATTTTCTGTTTTTCAATTTTCTTTCGTTATTACTTTTCCTAACGATTCTGCCACTCTGTAGTTTGGCTTCTGCATCATCCTTTTCCAATTTGTGTTCTGTCCACTGTATCTAGACTGTATATTATGTCACTGACATTTGCTTCATTTCAGTTGAGGCAGCTAAACCTTTATTATATCAATTTTTAAACCAAGGATGTTTCTCGTTTATCAATTGCATTGCATTAATTATTAGACTTTTTTATATTTTCAGAAAATGTTAAAGTTTTTGTGCCTGATTTTGTTGAACTTCAAGCTGGTCAAACGGAAAGAGAGTGGTTCGATCTGATGTGCAAATCCAATGTACAGTTCCCTGTTGGTAATAAACTAGAAAATGATGCTTTGGTGAAATTTTATTTTCTGGAATTCCTCCCAAGTTAAACTCACCTTTCTCTATTTCAGTTTGCAAGCCTTCGGATGCTGGGATACCTGAAATTGCTCATGACGTAAGATATAATGAAATAAACAGCAACCTCGTTTGCTTTCGAGATACAACATTTTTGTCAATTAAATTACCAAATATAAGTGTCATCAGTATCAAACAAGTTTATATCTTAAAATTCGTTGCTAAGATGCAATTGTTGAGTCGTCGATGAAAATGAAAATTTTTCCATGGCCACTTAAAAATGATTGATGATATAATTCAAACAAAAAGCTAATATCTGAGTAACAAATCCTTATAATTTCATGTATTGAATATACACATTTTAGAATGTGGAAGTCTCGCAAGAGGGTTTATTGGTTTATAGATTTTAGGAACACACATAATGAATATTTCATTATCCATCTGTGAAATGTGACACGAAGTCACACAATTAAGTGATGTAGTATTATTAATCATTATTTATATATATATGTTATATAAAATGTTTTGTCTTTGACCTTTTAAAGTTCATTAAGAGTTTAAAAAGCAGTGTTAAACAAAAGGTATTAATGTGAAATCAAATTACAACATTGAAAAATAACGTGCACAACGTACTTTAAATGCAATTCTGCATGATGACAATTGAGAACATCATGTAAACACATGTTTGGAGTTTTCTAAATTTTACTATATATTCCACAAAAGCCTACAATATAAGTGATTTATTATATTATTAATTATTTCTGCAAGTGGTATTTGTTCAGAAAAGTCGTTTATAACAATTGGTAATTTTGGTAGGCCTACTACTTTAAATGCTGTAATGTATATGATTATAAGATCTTTAATAAAACATCTAAGATATCCTAAAAAATCATTGGCCCATTAAGTTGTGTTAATGGCCAATGAGCTATTAATAGATCAGAGTGGGGGATTTCCTCTCTCCATTTTCTTAGCTTGGTTTTCCTGTTTCTCTGGAATGGAAGTTAGACAGTGTGTATGTTCCTGTAAAGTTGATGCAAAGAATCGTGGCCAAAATTAAGACAGTGTGCAACGTTTGAATGGAATTGGTGAAGGATTTCGTCTGGAAATTTAGACGCAAGATTCACCAAAATTCCAATGACAATGATGAGATACTACTGAGGTTTGACAATGTTCGCCAGACTATATGTGACGTAATATTATGCTAGTTTGCTTCTTACGCTGCATGGAGGTCTGGCGAAATAGTAAAACCGTGCCACCCTCCTGCATTCGTACATTAGGTTTTTAAAAGTATTTGCTTGTAAATTGAAAAATAAAAGCATTCAAACTGCAGACATCACATGTTTCATTTCTAAAGCAATTTTAGAACTCATTCACCTCTATTTTTCCAATAGATGTCTCTGGTGTTCAATGCACAAGGATTGAAGCAGGTGTCTCCCCCTTGTGTTGCCCAGTCGTTTGTCAATCATGATGGTGTCCTCTACAAACTATTCATCTTTGGTGACAAACATTTCCTCTCGACCAGACCTTCACTCAAGAATATCACAGCTGGGGGTAAGCCTTATCTTAATATTCTTCAAAATATAAAAGTAGTGTCGGTAAGCCTCTAAATGTACATCAATATATATAATTTGTCCATGATTAATACCATTGAAAACTACAACCATTTCTCATTAATGTATAACTTGTTAAATCAATAGAATACAAGAAATATTCAATACTTCACGTTTAAAAAGTGCATTGGTCAGTTGATTCGGAACAGTGATTTATTTGGAGACAACAATATCTGAATACCAGCCTTAATTACGGTGGCCAACATGTTTTAAGTCGAGAGAGTTCAAAAAAATAATTTGCATACGAAATTGTTCATTACGCCTTTGGAATAATTCACCATTTTCCAAAATTGAGTTACTTTTTCACCACCTTTCAAAATATGATTATTAGTATTATTGATTGAGATTTAAAACCCCTTCTTGTGTTGCATTTTTCAGGAGATTTGGAAACTGAGCATTTCACCACCAGTGAAGTGTCAAAGCCTGATTCTAAAAGTCACCTAACTCATAAGGTGGGTTCAAAGATATATCACTACATTTAGGCCTACTCTAGAACGGGGCGAACTTGTGATTCTGGAGTAAAGTTGGCATGCTATTTTGACCCACTGAATGGAAGAAATGCCAACTTTCCTCACTGACACAGGTATCTTTGACACAGTTGCAATAAGTCTCAATGAGGAAAAGTTGGCATTTCTGTCATTAAGTTGGTCAAAATAGTTTGCCAACTTACCCCAGATTGCCAACTTTACTCTGTTTTACGGTAATGCATAACCAGAATAGACTGATGTTGAGAGATCGGCTTTTGCTCAATCAGAATGTGCATTCCACAGCAATACAGTAAAAAAAGTTCATTGAAATTAATCAAGATATTCATAAGATACACAACTCGGAGAATCATAAATCAACAAAGTAGTGATAGAATCTACTTAATATGAAGGTAATTCTTCTGTTTTGCAGACGACCTCAAAAGCACGGGAAAGCAGCATTACTCGATTGGACGGTGACGTTATGAAGTGCATAGCCAGGGAGGTCCGCCAGGTTCTCAACATTGACTTAATGGGCATAGATGTGATTGTCAGCTCCAAAACTGGCCATTATGCAATTATAGACGTGAATCCTTTTCCAGGCAAGTGCGTCAATTCACTTCCCGCAAATTCCATCTATTTACTTTCTGGATTAGGCCATCTCCGGAAGTCATTTCTGGTAGCCATTTCTTTCAGCTCTGCGGCAAGGTACTCAATGTGGAAATTTGGGACTTCCCAATAAGATATCCCGAAATTGGTTTCCTTGGTATTGATTGAGTAAATGTTTTGTATGAGTAAGTCTCTAAAGTAGAGCCTACAACAGTTGGCCGGGAAGGTATTAAGCCCCTGCGGATTGCAGAACTGATCTATCTGTTGTTTTATCTTCTTTTTGTATCATCAATTAGATTTACATGCTCTTTACTTCTTAAATAAATGATATTTTTAAACACAAATTATTTACCATTAATATATTGCTATGCCTGACCCCTAATAAAGTCATAATCGATTTTTAGTTAGCAGAGAGAATATTTCTTAATTTAGATTGCAGGAATTGCTTTTATCGAACCAAAAATGATAAACTTTTAAGTTGTGCTTTTTAAGATACGTGTCTTTGGAAACTTTCACTGTACTGGACAATGTAATTTATGAAACTACAAAATAGCTTGTTAATTAATTAATGTATCTTTCTTTCCTTCAGGTTTTAATGGCCTTCCAGAGACCCATGAAAAGCTGTATGACTTTTTGAAGAGGAAGGTCTCTCAATGCAAGCCGGACTTCATTGAATAACTCGGGTGTTAAATTATATTTTTGAAATTATTCTTGCCAGATCTTATGCTCTCTGTGATCATATACATGTATATTATAGTTTACTCCATAGATTAGCAGCTTAAATCAATGACGTTATATTTTTCTAAGGACATGTGTCATGCTGTGCCACTTTTACAAGTTATCTCTTTGCTCCCTGTCTGTACCGGATTGTATGAACGCTTTACACTGGTTATCCTGAAGTGGTTAAGTAATTTTGCTGATTTTGTGTCAATGCTGAATATGAGTTAGATATCCAGTTTTAATTGGGGGAGGGTTGGTCTAGTGGTAGCATGCTTGACTGCCAATCGCTGGGTCCAGGGTTCGAATCCAGCTCTTGCTGGGTCACCTGGGCCTATGTTGGACGGCTGTTTCAATCATCTTTCGCCTCATTGCAGTGTCCTCCTCCAGTCCTAATTAGCCTACCAAGTGCATAAATACAGGACGTAAAGCCCCACTCATCCATCCATCCATCCAGTTTTAATTAACTGACCTCATGATGCAACATTAAAAAATATTTTGCCGATAACCCCATTAGAAGATTAGTTATAGGAGTTAACCACTTTAGGATAACCTGTAATAAATATTCATACAATCTGGTACTGATGTAACTCCAACACTACCCAGATCCATAAGAATAATCTTAAAGTTAAGTTAACTTTTTACAAATTGAGTGTATTGCATGACGTTACCAAGGGACTACTGTGACCATCTCGCTGTTGTGACCATCTCGCTGTTTGATTGGTGTTTCATGTCTTATCAAAAAATAAGGTCATTGCTTAAACAAAATTTCTTTCATTGAAAGCAGTGAAATAGTATAGGAGAGAGGAAGTTGTGATTGGAATAAAAATCTGGTTGTTTGTATCATCAATTTGGTTTTCATGACAAAATGGTTGAAATCCACTCAGGTTTAGAGTTAATATTAATAAAGAATAAACTAGAGATTTGAGTTAGAGGTTTAATTGTAAAACCGGCTTATTGCGAATCAATAAACAGTTTTATTTAATTTTCGACCTCTAAAGTGTTTACAGCCAGGAAATTTGACATGCAAATAAGTAGACTGTTGCACTGTGAAAATGGCACTTCGCGACTCATGATAGCTGATGAAGTCACTGAAGTGTCATCTTCTCCGCATTCAACATGGGAAACATAGAGGCTGTTTGATAAGTCATGATCAAGAGAAGGCAATTTGATTTGTCATAGCTGATTTTAGAGTAAAAGTCAGATGCATAATCCTTTCATTTGCTTGTCACCAACAAGCGGGATTAGTCTCATTGAAGGTATTCGGTATGATCATGATGACACACGAAGTGCCATTGACACACGAAGTGCAGCATTCTGCTCTTTTTACATATTTCCTGGCTATAATTAAACTATGTTGTTTTGTATAGTTACAGGTAGAAAAAGTTGAATCAGGATTATATGTACAAGATGATATATATATATAGATGAGGAATATGGCTATTTGTTATTATGGACCTTTATTGTATTATTTCTTCAGGATAACTGTTTACAATGTTATATTCTACATTTCTACCTTTTGTTCTGACTAGCCAATTTTACAAGGCTGTGCCAATGTTTTCCTGTTAGTTTTTTTAAAAGTTTATTTTGCACCTAAATCCAATATTGGTTTTTGAATATTTGGTTCATAAATGAGAAAACAATGTATTAACAGAAATTGTGCTTTAAACAGGAAATCTGTATTTTTCATTATAACGTAGAAATTTAAAATTAACTTCGCTTTACATCCAAATTTGATTTGCATGAATTTCTGTGACTGTATGCAAAATGAAATTGTCACCTTTCCCTTTTGATACCTTTATACTTTTCTTACACTGTCTCTTGTTTTATTTCATAACAAGTTTGGATTTGAGATTTTTTTGTCAATAATAAAAATAACCAAAAAAGTCAATCATTGCTTTGTGTCTTGGAATATAATACCAAAACGTAGAAGCCAACAAATAATTACACACACTTTTATACATTTATCTTGAAATACACATACATGTACTTATGTTTATTGTGGTTCCTTAACAGATAACAATCAATACTTTACTGTACTGGTATCCCACCTGCAGCAGGCTTCCAGAACTAAATTCATCAAAAGTAATCTTATATACATATTTGGGTTGAAAATTTGATTGAGACTCTCTTGTATCTATATCTGGGGGTTGTTATATGACCTAAATTCAACTAATTGAAAACTTGTGGTCTCTTATGGATATTTCGAATTTAAACTAGATATCTACATTGTGTTTCAAAAAGTATAGATTACAGGAATTCAGCACTGTAATTTGACAACAAATGCATAATACAGAAACAACATCACAATGATGAGGCATTGCTACTGTTCAACTGTTCAAACCTCACCCTGGGAACTCACTTTAGTCTAAGCCCATGGGACATAAAATGGAGGCAGGTTGTATCCAGTGTTCTATGCTGGGGCAACTGAAAGACCCTGGGCATCCCTGAATTAATAGGGTATGTGCCAGACTCACAGTCTTCTCATCTCATCATCATACGGCGATCGCCTGCCACAATATAGCCCACTAAGGTGCTGCAGAGGCGTAAAACACAAACAAACAAACTACTATTCAACTATAGTTTACTATATACCCTCACAATTCAAAATGCCCATGCATTAACCTGGAAGGAATATGTGTTATGATGTCATTGTGCCAACATAATTTGGTGCTGCAATGTTACTGTGTCAGTTCATGTACACAACTTCACATCCTCTTGTATTGAAAAAAGAAGAAAAGGGAAGATGGAAGGCATCAAAGAATTTGAAATAGCATTGGACATTTCAGACAGACAGAAGCTGTATGACTATGGAAGAGAACAGTTTGTCTGTAGGAGTTTGGAGGTGAATCAATTTTATATTTAATGTTATCTTCTCTTTAGCTTAGTACACTTTTTGTTCCCTTTTTCGCTCACAATTGTTTTTATTGTGAAAATTAACTATGTATTGATAACGCCTTGTAAGTATTGTTTAGGTGACTCACTGAGAAACCAACTTGGCTCAGGTTGAATATAGGCATGACAAGTTCCAGCTGTCTAAACAATTTTTGTCATGTTGTAAGTTTTAACATGAGTTCAGCTAAACAAAACTAGTTATCTAACTCGCGTTCAGCTCTGACACAATATCAATAAAATGACGTAACCATGCACTTTAGGATAAATCATGTTTAGTGTTCATAAAATCTGGTACTTTGGTTGCACTCTGGAAACATTTGGTATTTGAACTGGACTTAACTGGCGAATCAATGATGAGCAGATGCACAAGTAGGAGCTAATGGGCAACCTTCCCATTTACATGAGAATTTGGTCACTTTGTCTGTGACCCGGCTAACTTTAAACCACGGTTTGCGAGTACAAGTCCAACATCTTACGTCCTACTAGACCACATGACTGGTACTATAATGGAAACAAGACTTCTTCAGTTTTCTAAAGTGATGAACAAACAATATATGCTAATTGAGAGAAAATTACAGTGGTTACCACATTTCACTGGACAAGTTTTCACAAATATAATATAATGTGGCCCCTGCTTATGCCACTTTGCAACAATGGAATTGCTGCTTAATTGCAGATTCATATCACTGAGGTCAGAAAGGGTAGGCCTACCATCAAACAATTTGGACAACATATTCTCACACTTTATGCTGTATATGCAGTATCAGCAATTACACTTCTCTCTAAAATAGTACTTAAGAGCAAATAAATACGCTTGCTCATGTTACACCTATTCAGTAACCTGCACAGATAATGATCGCTGCATGCGGTTGAGAGGGTCACATTTTGAACTTCTGTAAACAATTTTTATTGTATGAAATTGTTGTTCAGTTTTTTAAACTATGTATGCATTTGGTAGTTTGTATTACACCGCGTTCCCAATTATTATGCAACCATATTTTTTTGTGATATCTCCAAGATTAATATAGCTATTTTGATATCCTTTACACACAATGATACTTTTGCCATAAAGCCAATATCCTGTCGATTTTGTCCCATTCGGTTATTTCAATGATGAGTTATGCAATAAAATCAGGTTTTTGGGTGTTCCCAAATATTATGAATTTCTTGGAATAGCACTCAAGATGTCTACCAAACTTATCTTAAAATGCTATGAATGTTCACCTCATAACATGAATTGAAAAATAGAACCATCATTTCAAAAATGGATGCTTTTATTTACCACTGAATCCATATTATACAGCTGCATGGCAAGCACCGCTGTTTCACATTGGATTAGCATTGTCAATCAGATGAGCTCAATTCATTTCAAGATATTTGCTAGTAGGCCTATGCTTGTGTCACTTGAAATTCTTTGGTTTAGGGGAGAGTTCTAAACCCAAGGGAAGCAGAAAATCAGTTTTGATAATGATTTCATATTTTTTCGGGCTAATAGAAGCTTTTATTTGCAATAAAACTGTAATTTCAATGCTATTTCAATGCAGGGAAATAATATTGATTTCCTGAATATGAATGCATCCATGTTTGAGATGATGGTTGTACTTTTCTTTTAGTGTTATGAGGTATATATGTTCATGGCATTTTGAGATTGGTTTGGTCAATTTTCGGTGCGTTAAACTGCTTTTGCAAGAACTTGCATAATAATTGGGAACAACCCAAAACCATATAACATAGCTAACTCCACACTAAACTAACAGAATTGGACAAAAATGACTTGATGTTGGCTCTATGGCACACATGTCATTATGTGGAAAGGATATTGAAATACTGTTAATTCTTTTGGAGATATAATGAAAAAGCATGGTTGCATAATAATTGGGAAAGCAGTGTACATTCCAGGCCTATCATATTTAAGTGGAATCCAATTTCTTTTTCATGCTGTTGAAGTGTAATGTCAGGTATTCTCAGTGTCAGGGCTGGCATCTCTATACTCTAGCATTGCAATATATGTAAAATTGCCACAAGCTGCCATTAATTTGATACTGGGTCAGATCCGAGCTTCTAGCCTGTGCGAATCAACCTGAACAGTGCATCACAGTTTCAAAATTTGGTCAGGGCTGGCATCATACTGGAAATCCAACGCAACAGCCATAGTCTTGTATGAATGTCAATGATATACAGCATTTGTACACTTTTAAAATCCTCATCCGATGTTTTAATTTTGAATCTCATTTCAGGGTGAGTGGGATTTCAGTGGCCTTCAAAATGAAGTAAGAGATGATGGACATAGAGAAGGATTTGGACAAAGAAAAGAAGAAACAAGGAGGTTCTGCAATATTGAATAGTTTCAATACAATTCAAGAGTCCCAGGACTCCCAGGTCCTGCCTCGAAGAGTGCTGCCAGTTTACTACCCAAGCGACACCGTTCATGGCAAGGTGATTTTAAATCTCTCGGAAGAATTGGATGCAAAAGCCGTCATCATCAGCTTCAAGGGCAAAGCGAATGTCAGAATAAGGGTTCACCATGGCAACAGGTTTCATGATGATTATGGCAGAGAAAGATATGTGGATGAGCAGCTTTATTTTTGGGAGAAGGATGTGTCTGGATCTGAATTCCTATCCCCCGGACGACATGAGTTTGAATTTAGTTTTGATATTCCGGAAGATGCAAGTGAATCAACTCCATCTCTTATTCACGGTTGGACTGATTATGCTTATGTTGCTTATAGGATTAAAGCGGTAATTGAAAAGGGAAAAATGGGCGGAAGAGGAAACATTGCATTGTGTCGTGGCCTTTGGTTAGATGTCCCCTGTGATGTTGCATATCAACCAGAAGAATTGAAGACTCCTGTCACACTTGAAGAGAAGCTTGACACTGGCTTATTCTTCAAGAGTGGACATGCCCTGCTCAAGGTCACCATCCCTCGTATGACATATGCAAGAGGCGAAGCTATTCCTATTGAGCTGGCCATTGATAATGCCTGCGATACTGCTATTAAATCCATCAGTGCAGGAGTCCACTTGGCTGGGCAATGCCGCTGTGGATTTGGATTTTTCAGAGGAGGAAGATCAGTTGATATCAAGTCTACAAAACACAAGATTGGTCCGATCAAAGGAAAGGATCACCAACATTTCTCCTTCGATCTGCCTCTGGATTTCACTGAATCTAGCATCGATTCAAACCTCATTCCAGTAGGCAATCTGGATGAATGTCAACTGATTGATGTCTATTATGAATTGGTTGTCAAAGTCAAGAGGAGTGGTGTGCACCGCAATCTTGAGGTTGTTATACCGATCTATATGTGTGCATCTAACTCAGAAAAAGATGAGTAATTTGTTGTTGCCGAATGTTGTAGATTGACGTAGAATAAGTAGAAAGTAGCACCAATTCTTCGTGGTAATAATCATCAGTGAACTAAACCCACTATGTTAAGCTTTGCTTTGTGGCTCTTTGGCACAGTGGTTAGAATGTCTGCCTTGTACACATGAGAATGTGGGTTCGAAACCCTCCTCTGGCCATGTCCAGAGGTTATCACTGTTTTAATGGGTGTGATTGCCATTCAGTATGGTGAGAGTTGATGAGCTGATTTATCTGGAAAGGGCTCTACACGTATATAAAATCATACCATATTGTTATTATATTGTTTTTATTTTACTTTTGATATCCTCAACCTTTTCTTGTAATCAGTTTAATTAATATGACTATATTTAATATTGCTATTTGTTTGAGGTACTAACATGTTGTAACATGTGGAATTGACATCTGCTGTTCTGAGTTTGAGACAATAGTAGGCAGAATTATGTTTCATGGTTATTGAGATAGAGTTGAATTAATTTGAAAAACATGCAATGCTTGTATGAATTTGATACATTGTAACGAACAGCTATGAATTAGTATCCTGATAAACACACTCACTGGTGCCTGAGAAATTAGCATTTTGACGCAAAAGTCATATCAAGGCTCATGGGGACAGTGAACAGGGGGCAAATTGGGATGCACTTTATATGGCAGAATGTAAGTGTCCAAGTCAACTGAATGACCTGAGGCAGCACACAATAGGTGTTCAGGCCACAGTGAATAGAGGCACAGTGGATTACCTTGCTCTGTGAACAAATTTATAGCAAAACGCTGTGTGTTTCTTACATAGATGACTGCACCCAGGACAGTTAAGTTAAATGTTTAAAACTGTTTAAAGTCGTTACATATTGGCACTAAAAGGTGTTTAGGCACTGTATAAAGTCTTATGCACTATGCTACTAAATAATATATATTCATTTGAATTTTTCAATGAACTAGATTTTTCACTACCATAGAAAGCTCCAAAGCAGGTAAGCAGATGTAATACTAGGTCTCAAGGTCAAATATTCAGGAACAGTTTTTGAGTGAAGTGCTGACACAGATCTATCAGAAGAAATATGTTGAATAAATATCAATTTATGTACTAAGAAGCACATTATTGTATCCAGTGATGCATAAGTACTATTTTAATCACTAGGGCATCTTGGTTTGGGTTGACATTTGTATTGTACTGCATTGCATTTATTATCAGTTATGCACAGCAATACAGGCATGACATTTGTGTTGAGCCTTCCACAATGATACAGATTTTGTCTGTGAAATGTTTTTGTGTGCACACAAACTTCACCTTTTGAAAGGAAATGAAGCTGATTGCAATGGTCTTGGAACGAATTCCAAGGACCCAAAAGGGTACAGCATGAAATACCATAATAACCACTTTCCACAATGTTGTTTTTATGTTTTCTGTCTGATTACCGTTGGTACTTCTAGTATGGCATCAGAAAATAAAGCAATATAAGAATGACTAGATATTATCAATCATCAGAGACTCAAGAGGGGGCAAGAGGCAGGGGCACCTCATAACAGTGTGTTATTAGAATCCCCATATCAGTGTGAGCTCCTGGTTGCACATCTTTTGTGACACTTAAAATAATTTTGTATGCAACGGGGAGAAAATATCTATTATGCTGCCAGATGGGTTGCCAGCCTGCCCAAGCGTCATTCAGCACCACCTAGCCAGCTGATATGGATAATTTTTTTCCCAGCCAGCCGCCTCATCTGCTTTCTCATTACCTGACTGGAAATTTGATTGGTTGAAAGCCAAAAATTGAGTCCCAGCTGACAACCTTGCCAGCTGGGAAAATCCAAGCTGACAGTCTGCCAGGCAGCCGGGCACCTGCTTCATAACAGATATTTGGTATAACAGATCATGGGGTGCCCCTGAAGAGGGTGCAAGGATGGCTACAGGAGGGGGAATCCCCTTCCTCCCTGCTGGTTGTGCCACTGCAAGATGTATAAAAGTTGCGAACAAAAATTTGTTCGTGGCCAAACATATTCAGATAATTGACAATAATAGTTTAAAGTGTCAGGACATTCCCTCCAAAAAAGTATAGAATATTCTTTAGGAGGAATCTATTAATATACGTGGGGCGTTCAGAAAGTTCGAGGCTTTTTTTTATACGGACACTTATTTTCAATCTAGAACTATGAATTTTTCACAGGATAAAATTCAGCATATTTGGAATGGAGTTCCAAAATTTTGGACTATTTGGACATTTCTAAGTCATTCTGTGGTTGCCATGGAAACTGAAAGTTCAGCTTCTTGGGGCAGATGATACTGAAACCACTAAAGCCAATGCATTTTGCTGTGAGAGACCTCTCACTATCACTTGCATTAGTGAGATTGGCAATATTTGACACAAGAAATATAATATTAGCTTTAAAAATACTCCCAAGCTCACCAAAAGCATTGATTCATACACCTGACCCAGTGAAGTAAATGTTCCTTGAAGTCCTCCAAACAAAGTTCTGTGAAAGAATTTCGGTCATCCAAAGCCTTTTCTCCTCCAGAGCCTGAAACTATAGCCCCCATGGACTAAAGTAAGGGAAAACCAGGACTTCCGTAAAGCAAAATGTCACAGGAATAGCTACCCTATCAGCATGCCTCGGCGGTCCAACGTCGGCCCAAAGCTGGTCCGATGCTGCTGACATCGGACTGACGCTGGGCCGATGTTGGACCGCCAAGGCATGCTGACAGGGTAGGATGGATAATTCTTTCAATTTTGGTCTCTTGTTCATACTAGGGAATCCATGCTTGCTTTCACAAGTCCTTATGTAGTCAGGGAAACACCTTTGCCTCCTGAATTTCCCTTGCCAAATCTGGTATGCAGGAGTTTTCCTACATGGGTTCAGTCTAAGAATACACACATTTGGTGGGCTTGAAAGCATATTTAGAAGCTAATGCCATATTTCTTGTGTCAAATATTGCCAATCTCACTAATACAAGTGACAGAGAGAAGTCTCTCACAGTCGCAATTTCTTGCCATTCTTGGTTTCAGTGTTACCTGCCCCAAGAAGCTGAACTTTCAGTTTCCATGGCAACCACAGAATGACTTAAAAATATCCAAATTGTCCAAAACTTTGGAAATCTATTCCAAATATGCTGACTTTTATCCTGCGAAAAATTCATAGTTCTAGATTGAAAATAAATATCCAAATGAAAAAGAGCCTCGAACTTTCTGAACGCCCCTGGTATACTGCAAAAAGTATACCTTCCAGATAGCTTCTTTCTTTCTTCCAATATGTAAGGTATAAAGCAGTTGTATGGCCATGTTTGCAGGTCATAGTACAAGACTACAAAACTACAAAAATATATGACATACATATGAGTGGTTATGTGTCGCCTATATTCACAAATTATATGAAATATTTCCCATACCATTCAAGATAGAGGCTCTGTATATCTATAATTATATATATGCAGGAAATATACGAAATTATCTCTTGTATTGGGGAACTTCCTGGTGCTCCTATGAGCTGTGCCATTGGTATGTTCCTTGTCATGTGAGAACTTGCTCCATGGAGTTACTTTATTAGAATATAATTATTGTGGCTTATGAGAATTGGAAACCATTGCACACTTGGAGCAAATCAGTGACACATCATAACTATTATACACTCAAAGATTATCTGTGAGAGAACTTTACAGTTACAATGGAAGATAAACATGATAACTTTAAAATAGGGATTTGGGTCCCTGAGAAAAAATGGATGCAACTCGCGAAATTTGAGCAGCTATGCAGGTAAGCTGTCTATGTATTATTACATTTAAATGGCTTTTCTTACAATATATGAACTGTAACACTTTGTTTGTATTCATGATAAATTGCAGTTGTTACAGTGCAATCCAACTCATTTAGTTATATGTCAATATTTCATGAGAATATGGTAACATATAAACAATCATGTTAAAGACATTGATAAGATACTCCCATATATATATGGGCCTAAGAGGTGCCAATTACAAGCAACTACAATGTAATGTCTTTATCAGTTACTAGGCCTACATAAAATCTATCAGTTAAATGTCATTTAATGGCTATCTATTTCCTTTTCTGAAAGTCAGTTTATCTTGCTTAACTGCGCTATGTTAATACATAAAAGAGAGACTTTAGATCAGTACTGCATTATTGATTCTTTTTGCAGCACAAAACTAGTAGTCGATGAGATTAAGCTTGTTATGAAAGACATGTGATTAATTTGTATATTAGACACTATTTTTCGAATGAAAGGATATTATCAGATAATGCAGTGCAAGTTTAGACATCTTAAAACAATGTCCACATGGCACATGTTGTAAGGTTGCACACTTATTATGAATGATATGAATGATGGAGACTGGACCGTCCCTCCAGATCTACAGAGGCTGACACTGATGTGTTCCTGGGGCGATTGGTTCTGATCACCTTTTTCCTTTAGAGTCCAGAAGGCGGTGACTCTTGAAGATCCAGTTTCTGATACCGTTTTGTGTCATTCAAAGAAAATATCTGACTAGTATTGAGTTGGAATTCTCGGATCATACTGGTTTATCCGATTGAGGCTATAACAAACTAATACAATGTTGTCTGGTCCACACTGCTAAAGGTGCGGAGGGTTGGTCTAGTGGTAGCGTGCTGGACTGCCAATCGCTGGGTCCAGGGTTTGAATCCAGCTCTTGCCGGGTCACCTGGGCCTCTGTTGGATGGCTGTTTCAACCATCCTTTGCCTCATTGCCGTGTCCTCCTCCTGTCCTATTTAGCCTACCAAGTGCATGAATACAGGACGTAAAGCCCCAATCATCCATCCATCCATCCACACCGCTAAAGATAACATTACTTTGTCGTATGTTGCTACCCTTTTAATTTGTTATATTATGGATAGATTTTTTATGTTACAGTATTGCTTGTAAAAAGCAGATTTCAAGGAATAACATTTGGAAAACTACATACTGTATGTTCGTGACTCATATGATCATATCTGGTCCTGTCAGTTAAATACAATGTGATTTGTTTTAGTTTCGATTCTTTTCAGAAAACGTGGATCTCAAGTGGTTCTTGTAAGTATTTACAAGACTATTTTGCATATACACATTTGTAGAATGCATGTCATCAAATCCAGTATTGATTAAAAAAAACTGGTTTGCAACTTAGCCCTACATATTGGAATCAAATGAAATTTAGCAGATCATGCACACGGTACACTCATGGGCAAGTCATTGAGAGTGGAGCATCCTAACCTCTCCGGAGGCCAGGGAAAACAAAACTATTGCTACCAACACTAAGTCTTGTGTGTGAAGGAGGAGGTATGACAGAATGGCACTGTCCAGAAGTTAGCAAAACAGAGAGATTGATGTAATGACAGCCTGATTAATGAAGAATCAAAGCAATGTATAGAACACAATGAAATGGTGCAAACCTTCTTTTATATAATTGGATAATGCGATCATATTTCATAATATGTGTTTCTGCATGGATGGACAAATTCATTTACAAATTTTACACTTCGTTGTAAAACTTAACGTGCCATGTGATTTCAATTTTGTATATTGTATCAGGTTTTTATAATGTAGGTACAATTCTGCCGACTAGTAATAACAAAGCCTTATAAAAACTTCGAAAAATTATTTACAGCCTCAGATATCTTTTACAGTCTTTTTGAAAATAAAGATATAAAGACTGGTAGCCACTGGCTCATAATTCAATTCTATGTTGTGGGGGAAGTTAGTATCAATGTATATCTGGATAGTTTTTATAAAAAAAACCAAATTTTTATTGTAGCTTTCGTTGGGGGAAAGAGGCAGAACTGTTCCATGGAGTCACCCTAATGTCAACTATTGAACTTTTTCAAAACATGGAACAAGTGATCTCATGCCTGACCTCAACCCACTCTTATCGCCCACTTCCAATAAGATGTTACTTTACTTCATCCTTTTTCAAGGATACCACTGAAGTAACGGTGGACCAGTTCTGCCTATGGCTCAGACCTCCCTATTTTCCTCAACTATGTGTGGTTGAGTGATCTAACTAACTAGACCGACAAATTCTCCTCTATAATGTTTTGTTATTCACTTTCCAAGCATATAGAGAAACAAAGGACTGATAATTTAATAATTTGTCATAAATGTCTACAGATGAAGTGTTCCTCAGCAAACCACTTCTGCTAAAATTAACAAATATGTCATTTTTGATTTTTCAGCTAGACCTCTCCTTGCCATTGGAAGACCAAGGCCCTTTTGATGTCATCTTGCACAAACTCACTGATGGGGTAACATTTGCTGCAGATAATGGGGACCTCAAATCTCTCAGTGGACTTGACAACTTCAAGGTATTACAGGAATTCGCGTTGCAGTAGACTTGTGGATTTCCATTGATGTGATCTTCAGCGAAATGTGTATTTTTAATATTGGACAAAAACTATCAGGATAAATCTCATAAATTTATGCCTGGTAATAGGGCATATTACTTTGGAAACAATACCCACTAAGGGCTGGGTTCAAGCCTATAAAATTAATAAGTAATTGCAGATCGAAATATTTATTACATGACGTATGGAAGCCTACGTGACGTGTGGTAGCAATGCATTCCATTCTCACTATAAATCTGAGCTGATATACACAGATACAAACATTTACCATAACTGTGAAATAAGCTTAACCAATTGTGAGGAATACCATAACTGTCAAATGAAGTAACTTTGTTGCTTGCTGTTAGTCATTCAGTCTTCTATAACACATCAACTTTGATTGGTTGATATGTTAGTTCTAATTATGAGCTTCACTGACACATGTATGTGTCCATGTTTGAACATCTCAGACCGCATTTTTTTTAGAGCTTCTTTGAAAATTGTTGTCATTAGATCCATCTGGGCAGATAGTCAGAAATATTATAAGACAGAAGGATTAAAATTGAAAGATTGCTTGAGACAGATAGACAAATAGACAGACATACAGATAGATGGATAGATGGATAGATAGAAAGATGGATAGATAGATAGATAGATAGATAGATAGATAGATAGATAGTTTCAAGTTCAAATTTACTTGGGTGTCCAAATTCAGATTACATATCCGTAGATCAAGGGATAGATCAAGGAATAGATCGATAGATAGATCAATAGATAGATCAATAGATAGATCAATAGATAGATCAATAGATAGATCAATAGATAGATCAATAGATAGATCAATAGATAGATCAATAGATAGATCAATAGATAGATCAATAGATAGATCAATAGATAGATCAATAGATAGATCAATAGATAGATCAATAGATAGAATCATGTCCAGGAAATAAATTCTATCGGAATTATTAAAATTGAAAGACAAAAATACAAACGACAGATAGATAAATATGTAGTCCAGTAAATTATAAATTTCAATTGTCAATCTTTATGACATTTATCTAGAGCTATGTATGGCTAATTGCTTCAAAACCATTCACATTTTGCGGTCTGGCAGACTGGCATGGAAATTTGAGGTCCAATTCAATCACTATTTATCAAGATATGAGAGCTGACCAATTATTGGCTACTACCACCCAACCCAACTTGCACACTTGATAATATGCATGGGATTACGAGACAGGCCTGTACTTTATTTGTGATACACAAGTTATAGCAGTTTCAATTCGCAATTTACTGAAATAAACTGGTGAAAACGATTTATATCTCACAGCTTCTTTGAGCATAGAAACCTGAATGGATATTGGTCACAAATGAGCTGGATTCAATGGTTTCAGTGGCTGAGAAGTCTAATTCAACGCGAATTCCTGTAAGATGTTCCTCTCTCTACATTTACAAATTAAATTCTGGCTTCTACTTTGTATACCTGTATAAATGGTATTTTAATAAAATAAGCGATTCCTGCTCTTCTCCTTCCTAAAATTTGAAATTTTTAAGCAGATCAGCAATAAATATATGATCATTCTGGTGTATCTGAAGAAGTGTTTGATGGGTGCCATATAATATAATATGTAAGCTATTTGCAGTGACTGCTGGCTAGATTGTCTGATAATGAGGTGTCAGTCAAATCTTAGATAGGTCAGATAATTATGCAGCTGTCTAAAAAAGTAAAGTGGACAATTTTCAAATACCTATAAGTTTTTGAGTTTCTGTAACAAATATCCTCAACTGAATTGCTGGGGCAACTTGACTTCAATTTGTACAAAAATATTTTAGCAATATAATAACAAGGTGTCTCATGAATGACCTATATTTCTTATTTCTCCCATTCTTCAAACACCACTACAGTACATACCAAAATAAAGTATGACAAAACCAGCAGGAAGGAAGAATCAGCCAGTAAATGAATTTCTGGGAATCTTAGCTGCGATTTGAGTTTAAAAAATTAATAATAAACATAAATAAAATATTAGCAACGTTTTGTCATTACAAGGTGTCTCATGAGCGAATTATATTTCTTATTTCTCCCATTCTTTTGCAGTCCTATGTGTTGTACCACCCTGAAGTGGCCATGGTGAACCACTTGGAGAGGACTCACCAAATCATGCGAAGGAGAGTCATGTTTGAGATGCTCAATAAGGCTTGCCAGGCCATGCAATCTCCTTCAGGTCAGTTGTCCAACACCACTGAAGCGTTGGTTGTCCTGATGTTGTCTTAAAATTGGTTTTGGATATTTTTACTAAAAGATTAAAATGGTTTGTGGTTTTGACGATGGTCTCGGATTAAAATGGTTTTGGTTTTCAAAATCTCCATGGCGCATCCCTATGCAAAAGTACCCCCCCCCCCCGGGCCTTATGCTGTATAGGCCTATTGAAAGTTTTCTGCTTCTGTCTTTTTTCAGTTCATTTATTCAGTTTTATTTTTTGGTTGTAGTAAGCGACCGAAAGAAAAACATTATTAAATTTTCCTTTTTTCTTTCATTTTATTTGTATTTCCTCACCTCTTCCTCTTTTTTTTCCTATTTTCTTCTTCTGTTCTGGTTGTTTTTTTTTGTTTATCTTTTTCGACATAATTTCGTCAGTTACTTTTATTTTTTCCGCTTTTATTATTTTTTTCCGTTTTGTTTCCTTTTTCCTTTTTCTACCATTCCCCTGCCACTATGTTTTCTGGCTGCTGCATCATCCTTTTTCAGAGTGTGTCAAGACATATTCTGTCCAGACTTTACAAGACATTCACTTCATTTCAGTTCAGTCAGCCAACTCTTCATTATATACATTTTTTAACCAAGGATCGTTATTGTCTAACAAACTCCATTGTATTATTTATAAGACCTTTTTCTATTTCCAGAAAATATTAAAGTTTTTGTGCCCAACTTTGTGGAACTTCAAGCCGGTCAAACGGAAGGAGAGTGGCTCGATCTGATGTGCAAATCCAATGTACAGTTCCCTGTTGGTAATAAGCTAGAAAATGAAGCTCTGGTGAAATTCTATTTTCTTGAATTCCTGCGAAGTAAAGCTTATCCTTTTTCTCCATTTCAGTTTGCAAGCCTTCGGATGCTGGGATACCTGAAATTGCTCATGACGTAACATAAATCGCTATAAACAGCAGCTTCTTTTGTTTTTTGAGATACAACATTTTTGTCAATTGATAAACCAAATAATTAATATGAGTGTCACACTTAAGTTATAACTTGAAATTTGCACCACTTACTACCGAGGAATGTAAAAGCAACATAATGGAATTGGCAATTCAGCAAGCACATTATTTTCAGGTCAATATGAACGATAGTTAATTTGATTGATCATTATTTGTATATATTCATGCATTATATAATGTGTATTGTCTTTGACCTTTTATTAAAGTTCCTTAAGAGTTTAAAGAGCAGTGTTTGACAAAAGGTATTAATGTGAAATGAAATTACAAGCTTAAAACATTGAAAAATATGATAAATTGGACATTTCTGAGTCTTGATAATTAATAAATGTCTGCCAGGCTGCGTGACATGATATTTTGTCAGTTTCGATCCGCTGAGTCACTGGCGTATTGATGAAGCAATAGTCCACCATTCTGGAAAATAGGTAATCTGCTGAGAGCCTAATTCTGTGCTTTTTAAAATGAATGAAAAGCTTTCAAGAACCTGCAGACATCACATTTTCATTTCGAAAGCAATTTTAGAACTTATCCCTCTTTTTCCATCAGATGTCTCTGGTATTCAATGCACAAGGATTGAAGCAGGTGTCTCCCCCTTGTGTTGCCCAGTCGTTTGTCAATCATGATGGTGTCCTCTACAAACTATTCATCTTTGGTGACAAACACTTCCTCTCAACTAGACCTTCACTCAAGAATATCACTGCTGGGGGTAAGCCTAAATGTTCATCTTTATATTGAAGTTTTTCATGATTTATACCATTAAAAACTACAACCATTTCTCATTAATTTACAACTTGTCAAATCATAAGAACACAAGAAATATTCTGTACTTCAACTTTAAGTTGGCTCGCTACTCATGATAAATTGTCATTTGCACATATTTCCATGCAGCCAGGCAGGCCCTATCTATTCTAACATCACCACAGCAGCTGAGCTCTGCTGAAAATTTTCAATGATCTTTTTTAATTCTGAGAACTTCATGCATCGGCTGCCTCTTTTGCCGTTTTTTGCCACTTCTCTTGGGGCTAGAGACTAGATGCACTGTGAAGAGGACTACAATCGGACGGGATTTTAGCTTTATACTCGAAAATAACAATTTTTACTGGCGATTTTTGTCAAGCAAGTCTAATTTCTCAAAAATGACTTGGTGATACAAATAAATCTGTATATCAATTTCAAGTGTGGTAGGAAGGCTTGTGTATATCATCATATTGTTCCTCAATATTTTTGGAAGTAAATGACAAAGAAATGAAAAATCCTATCTCCTAAATTTGTTTCAGCACTATGGTTTATAAAAAAGTTAACATTTTCAAAATCAGAACTTTAATTCCGAGCCCCGTGGAAAGTTCTTTAAATTAAATATATCTCTCTAAAATTGTAATTACCTTTTCCTTAAAATTGTCTTCTTTAATTTAATGCTTCATTGCATAATGTGGGATGCATGGCCACTGAATGGAAGGGCAAACTTCACAGCAAAAAAGTTAAGAAAAAAATAGAGCTTTTCAGGTTTTGAAAAAAAAAATGCTGGTAAGGACCAAATTTGTTTACCTTCCCTTGCAAAAACAGTGCTTTAGATAATTTTGGACTATTTTGAAGAAATTCTATCTTGGAAAGTTCACAAGTATAGAGCCACCTTAAAAACTTCATTGGTGTTGATTCGGGACAGCATTTTATTTGGAGACCAGAATATCTTAATACCAGCCTTGTAATAGCTTAAATGTTTTATGTCAAATGATTTCCAAAATATAATTTGCATGCGAAATTGTTCCTTACGCATTTGGAGTAATGAACTATTTTCCAAAATTGAGTAACCTTTGTAACTGCCTTTCGAAAAAATTATAATATTCGTTTAATTTATGCGACAAATTGATAGAGATTTCCCCTTTTTTGTGTTGCTTTTTTTCAGCAGATTTGGAAACTGAGCATTTCACCACCAGTGAGGTGTCAAAGCCTGATTCGAAGAGTCACCTAACTCATAAGGTAAGCTCCAAAATATATCACTACATTTAATGCTCAACCGGAATAAACTGATGTTGTAGAATAGTTCTGAGGGTTGACAGGCTGCTCTGACAGCTTGGCTATGAGATATCTGTTTTTGCTCAACCAGAATGTGCATTCCACAACCATACAGTATAAAAAACAAGGTACATTGAAAGTAACCAGGATTTTCGCAACATACACAACTTGGAGAATCATAAATCTACGGAGCAGTGATAGCACCTAATTAATATGAAGGTCATTCTTCTTATTTACAGACGACCTCAAAAGAGCGGGAAAGCAGCATTACTCGATTGGACGATAACGTCATGAAGCGCATAGCTAAGGAGGTCCGCCACGTTCTCGACATGGACTTGATGGGCATAGATGTGATTGTCAGCTCTGGAACAGGCCATTATGCAATTATAGATGTGAATCCTTTTCCAGGCAAGTACCCCAATTCACTTCCTCCAAATTTGCTCTATTTACTTTCAGGATTAGGCCATTTCCGGAAGTCATTTCTGGTAGCCGTTTCTTGCAGCTCTGTGGTTCAGTGCTCAATATGTTAATCTGGAAATCCTGAAATTGGTTTCCTTGGCACTGATTGAACAAATTTTGTATGAGTAAGTCTCTAAAGTAGAGCCTACTACAGTGGACTGTGAAGGTATCAACCCCCTGCGGATTGTAGAACTGCTCCACGATTGTTTTATCTTCTTTTAGTATCATCTATTAGATATACATGCTCTTTACTTTTTAAAAAAGTGATATTTTTAAACAAAAATTATTTACCATTGGTATATTTTTAGCTTGACCCCAAATAATATATTTCGATTTTAGTTAGCAGAGAGACTATTTCTTCATTTACATTGTGGGAATTGCTTCTATAGAACCTAAAATAATAAACTTTTGAATTGAACCTTTTAAGATGTCTTTGAAAGCATTCACTCTACTGGACGATGTTCTTTTGAAACTACAAAATAGCTTGAATTTAATTGATATATCTTTTTTTCTCTCAGGTTGCTATGGCCTTCCAGAGTATCATGAAAAACTCTATGACTTTTTGAAGAGGAAGGTCTCTCAATGCAAGCGCGACGTACTCCATTAAATAACTCGGGTGTTAAATTATATTTTTGAATTTATTCTTACCAGATCTTATGCTCTCTGTGATAATACACATGCACATCATATGGTTTAATCCAAAGATTAGCAGCTTAAATCAATGACGTTATATTTTTCTAAGGACATGTATCGTGATGTGCCACTTTTAAGAGTTATCACTTCGCTCCCTGTCTGATGTCACTCCAACACCTTCCAGATCCATAAGACTAGTCTGAAACTTTAATTAACTTTATCAAAATTGAGTGTATTGCATGACGTTACCAAGGGACTACTGTGACCATCTCACTGCTTGGTTGGTGTTTCATGTCTTATTAAAAAATAAAGTCATTGTTAAAACAAAATTTCTTTCATTGAAAGCAGTGATATAGTTTAGGATAGAGGAAGTTGATTGGAATAAGAATCTGGTTATTGGTATCATCAATTTGGTTTTCAAAACCAAATGGTTGAAATCCACTCAGATTCCGAGTTTTAAAATATTATTTAACAATAAACTAGAGATTTGAGTTGGAGGCTTAATTGTAAAACTAGACTTATTAATAAACTGTTTTAGTTAAGCTTAGTTAATTTTCAACCTCTAAATTATTTATAGCAAGGAAATTTGATATGCAAATTTATAAGTAGACTGTTGCACTGTGAAAATGGCATTTCGCGACTCAAGACAGCTGATGAAGTCACTGAAGTGTCATCTTCTCTGCATTCAACATGGGAAGATAAAGTCATAAAGGCTTTTTTGATTAGTCGTGATCAAGAGAAGGCTATTTGATTTGTCATAACTGATTTTAGAGTAAAAGTCAGATGCATAATCCTTTCATTTGCTTGTCACCAACAAGCGGGATTAGTCTCATTGAAAGTATTCGGTACGATCATGATGACACACGAAGTGCCATTTTCACAGTGCAGCATTCCGCTCTTTTTACGAATTTCCTAGCTGTAATGACACTATGTTGTTTTGAATAGTTACAGAAAAAGTTGAATCAGGTTTATATGTACAAGATAATATATATATGTATAGACGAGGAATGTGGCTATTATAAAATTATGGACTTCGGTTGAGGTCAATATTAGGTTTTACGGACCAGACCGGTGATATTCACCGAGGCAGAAGGCTGTGCTAATGTATTCCTGTTAGTTTTTTAAAAAGTTTATTTTTCACCTCAATCCAATATTGGTTTTTGAATATTTGGTTCTTAAATGAGAAAACAATGTATCAATAGAAATTGTGCTTTGAACAGGAAATCTGTATTTTTCATTATAAAATAGCAATTTAAAATTAATGTCGCTTTCCATCCAAATTTGATTTGCATGAATTTCTGTGACTGTATGCAAAACGAAATTGTTAGCCTTCCCTTTTGATGCCTTTTTACCTTTCTTACACTGTCTCTTGTATTATTTCATGACGAGTTTGGATTTGAGATTTCTCTGTCAATAATAAAAATAACCAAAAAATTCAATTATTGCTTTTTTGTCTTGGAATATAGTATAAAAACGTAGTAGCCAACAAATAATTACACACATGTTTATACATTCATCTTGAAATACACATACTTATGTTTATTGTTGTCCCTTAATAGAACACAATCAATCCTTTACTGTACTGGTATCCCACCTACAGCAGGCCTCTAGAACTAAATTCATCAAAAATAATCTTATATACATGTAATATTTTGGTTGAAAATTTGATTGAGACTTTCTTGCATCTATATCAGGGGGTTGTTATAGGACCTAAATACCACTAATTGGAAACTTGTGATGTCTAATGGATATTTCGATATCTAAACTACATTTTGTTTCAAATAGTTTAGATTTGAGAAATTCATCACTGTAACTTTGACAACAAATATATAAGTTTTCGATTGACGGTGATGAGTTAGAAGTAGTGCAGTCATACAAGTATCTAGGACATATTATTAGTAGTACAGGCAAAATATATGACATGATGCATGATCATCTTACGTCACAAGCACAGAAGGCGATGCATGCCCTCAAAGAACATGTAAAATCCACCGTTGGATATCTTCCAGCTAATGTTTTTCTGAAAATGTTTGATTCACATATCATGCCAATTCTAGAATACCATAGTGAAATATGGTTTTCGTTGAAGGAAATAGACAAGTTGGAGAAAATACAATTACATTTTCTTAAAAACCTACTTGGTGTTAGACTCCAAACCTCCACGGTTGCTGTATTAGCTGATACTGGTAGATTTCAATTACTATATAGACAACAAGCAGCTGCTATTAAATACTGGGAAAGATTAAAAACTGGTAACTGTGCACTCTTGCTTCGTGAGTGTCATGACATACAGACTTACCTTCTTCAAAAGAAACAACCATGTTGGTTGTCAAGAATACATAAACTATTTGGAAATCTAACTGTGAACCCTAACGACAATCCCAATGTGAATATATTGATAGCCAGACTATATGACCAGGCAAAAAGTAAAATGTTAGCGGATATTAATGACAGTAACAAAAATCCTAAACTCAGAACTTATAAACTCTTCAAAAAAGACATGCGTCTGGAGCCGTACTTAAATATGAATCTTCCTAGATGTCTTTATCAAAGCATTGCCAGGTTTCGATTGAGGTCTCACAATCTTCACATTGAACTTGGAAGACACAAACGACCGTACATTGAGGCAGGTGAACGGCTATGCAAGAGATGCAATTCAGATCAAGTTGAAGATGAATTTCACTGTCTTATGCGCTGTGAAAAATGGGATATGCTTAGGACGAACCTTTTTGAAGTTGCTTCTAAAAAAATAGAGAATTTCTTAATTTTTCACCCAAAAGAACAATTTCTAAGTATATTGTGTGACAAAGATTCTTGACAAACATGCTCCAGTTAAAACGTGCGAAGTAACTTTGCGCAAACCTACTCCATTTAACAATGCCGATATCAAGATTCTGAAATCAGCGAAGAGGAAGGCAGAGAGATTATGGAGGAGAACCAGACTTGAAAATGATTGGGAGTCATTCAAAGAAAAACGAAATGCATTGAATTTGCGGCTAAGTCACCTCAAATCGGAAGATCTGCGAGTCAAGATTAAAGATTCTAATGGTGATGCAAAGAAGTTGTTCAAGTTACTGAACTCAAGTCTGAACAGAAAACAGCAACTACCTCTCCCACCAAACACAAATGAAGTCGACTTGGCAAATGATTTTAATAAGTTCTTTGATGAAAAGATTAAAACACTCAGGTCCCAGTTGGACTCTACACAGAATGAGACTGTTAACCACATTGAAACTACCTCTCATAGACTGCGACACTTCAGACGCTTGTCTCAAACTGATGTAAAGAAATTGATTAAGGAAATGCCAGTTAAACACTGCCAACTTGATCCTATTCCCACATGGCTTTTGCTTGAATGCATTGATGAATGCCTTCCAATTATAACTGAGATTGTCAATAAGTCACTCACACTGGGGGAAATGCCTCTTGAATTGAAGCATGCATTAGTGAAGCCTCTTTTGAAAAAATGTGGACTGGATCTAATCAAAAAGAATTATAGACCAGTATCAAATCTGTCTTTCCTTGGCAAACTAATTGAAAGTGCTGTTATTAAACAATACACAAACCATCTTACTGCAAACAACCTGGATGATCCGAAACAGTCAGCTTACAGAAAATTTCACAGCACTGAAACCCTCCTGACGAAGATCCATGATGACATAATGTTGAATATGGCCAAAGGGGAGGTAACGATGCTTGTACTCTTGGACCTTTCAGCTGCGTTTGACACAATTGATCACAAAATCCTACTGAAACGTTTGGAAAACAGATATGGTGTTCATGATTCCGCACTATGTTGGTTTGAGTCATACATTTCTGAAAGGTCCCAGTCAGTGATAATTAATGACAAAACATCAACCAAACTGCCGCTCAAATTTGGAGTTCCTCAAGGCTCAAAATTAGGACCAGTCCTATTTAATTCATACATCGCTCCCTTAAGTGAGGTGGCTGCAAAAAATCAAGTCAAAGACCAAAAGTATGCCGATGACGAGCAACTTATTCTGTCCTTTAAACCAACTTTCCTAGATGAGAGAAATGCTGTGGTTAAAATGGAAAAGTGCATTGCTGAGATCAGGCAATTTCTCCATGAAAACAAGCTCTGTAACAATGGAGAAAAAACTGAACTACTACTCATTGGCAGTCCACACCAACTTAATAAACTCCAAGTATCATCAATCCATGTCGACTATGTCAAAATTAATGCCGCCGATCATGTAAGAAATCTAGGTGTAATCTTTGACAAAAACATGACCATGGAAAAACAAGTCAACAAAATGTGCCGGAATGCCTATTTCAATCTGAGAAATATTTCAAAAATTAGGAAGTCATTGGACAAGGAAACTTGCAAAACTGTAGTAAATGCTCTTGTGACTCCTCACCTAGACTATGGAAATGGTCTTCTATATGGTGCATCAAGTCGGTTTATGAACAAACTTCAAGTGGCCCAAAACTCAGCAGTTCGACTCATTGAAATATTAAAAAAGCATGACAGTGTAAGCCAGCATAGGAAGCAGCTACATTGGCTGCCGATTCCAGCTAGAATACAATTCAAACTGATGTTATTACAGATTTCGTATAGGTGTGCCATGTTCTTTTCAAGTGCCACAGTGCTCTTGTGATGTCAGTATCAGCATAATGATTTCACAGTTGGTATATTTCGCAGTTTCATGTGTGTCACTTGGAACCCATACTGATCACACCATTACAAATCCACAATAAGCTGTTAGATTGTTGCTCAACATTGATTATTCAGTTTGATGTTTTGAATAAATCCAAAAGTTACAATATCCAGCTGTGTATGATGCATGGATTTTGTGTATAACTGCTATCAGTTTTAGCACTTTTACAAAAAAACAAATTCATTCACTCTCACATTCATTTTTTGGTCTGAGAGGTTATCATGTGTTGCTTTGTCTTTGCAAAAATAATATTTTTTGCTTGGGGGCATCCTTATCACTGATTTCCAATAATGTTTATTTGATGATCGAATTCTTAGCCTCCTTGTCTGGCCTTTTCCCAAATTTTTGGGGAGTAACTACCCCCCCCCCCATCTCTCGTCCTCTAGTATGCCCATGCAACACCGCCACATTCACTTCCAAAAAATCTCCCCATCATCCCCATTCCAGTCATCAATTCTGAACAGTTTCTTTGGCGCAGATCTCACTTAAAAGGCTGAAAAGCCACAATGTGCTGCCCTCAAGGAGAAATTTCACAACAGGACCACCATGAATGTCCATGATGGATCAAGCAAGTGGATCAAACATATCAGTTTCACTTGCTCCAACTGAATCAAACAACCATACCAATGAATGCAGATTAATCAATTGTTATTCACACTTAGACAGCCCATAAGCCCGACTTGTTGGTAGCATTTGGAATCAACACTCAAGCTTCTTGGAGTACCAATGGTGATGTCAGTATTGCCATACTGACATCATCTGAGCATATATTCACATGGAACATGGCACACTTATACGAGATCTGTAATAACAACTTGGAAAGCAGTCAATGGACAAGCCCCTTTGTATATTCAAAATCTGATTCAGCCAAAATCTGAACCAAACTTTAATCTGAGAAGCAATAACAAAATGCTCTTATATGAACCAACTTCCTGCAATAAAAACAAGTATGAAGACAGAGCCTTTTCACATGCTGCTCCAAAACTGTGGAACCAACTGCCAGAGATCGTCAAGGCCTCAAAAACTTGTGAAGGCTTCAGGAGAAATCTTAAAACTCATCTGTTTAAGAGTTTCTACAAATAAATCCATCTTGCACAAGCGCCACTGAGCAGTTTACTGGAATTGGCGCTATATAAATGTCTATTATTATTATTATTATTATTTAAGATTGTGAAGTAAACTTTGCGCTTTCTAAATATTTAGCAACTGTCTTAAAAACGGACAACATAGTTTAAGGAGTTATGTAATAACTTCACTTAAACTTGCAACGATCTTGGGCGGCAAAAGGCACCAAACATGTTTATTCATGTGGTATTTGGTGGACTAAAATTCATGTGTAAATGATATTGGGAAAAAATATTCTGAATATTGCTTTAAATTTGTTTTTTCCCTGTAATTTTATACAAACTCTTTGTACATGTTTGCTGAATTTTTATTAAATTATGTTTCAATAATAGTTTATTACTTGCAAATTTAGATGTAGTTACTATTTCTGTTTGTATACATACAAATTATTATATTTTCTATATATGAATTATTATATAAATTACTATTTCTGTTTTGTATATAAATTATGTCTCAATAATAGTTTATTACTTGTAAATTTAGATGTAGTTACTATTTCTGTTTTGTATATATAATTCTTCTCTTTTTACTTCATTATATATATTTATTTTATTTTATATATATGACAAATGTATCTTTATGAGATTTCGTTGTCTAATAAAAGTTTATATATATATAATACAGGAACAACATCTCAATAATGAGGCACTGCTACTATGCAAATATAGTTCTGCTATATACCCTCACAATTCAAAATGTCCATGAATTAACCTGGAGAGAATATGTGTTAGGATGTCATTGTGCCAACATAATTTTGTGCTGTAATGTTATTGTGTCAGTTCATGTACACAGCTTCACATCTTCCTGTATTGAAAAAAGAAAAAGGAAAATGGAAGTCATCAAAGAATTTGATATAGCATTGGACATTTCAGACAGACAGAAGCTGTATGACTATGGAAGGGAAGAGTATATCTGTAGGAGTTTGGAGGTTAATCAATTTTATATTTATTGCTAAATATTTTCTCTTTTGGCTTAGTACACTTTTTTTTCTCTTTTTTTCACTTTCAAATGTTTTTGTTCTGGAAATTAACTGCATGTATTGATAATGCCTTTCAAGTATGAGTATTGCTTAGGTGACTCACTAAGAAACCAATTTGGCTCAGGCCGAATATAAACATGAGAAGTTCCAGTGGGACTGTTTACTCCATAAGTGACACGATCAACCAAATAACACACCTGTTATGTATGAACGCTTAACACATTTTATCCCAAAGTAGTTAACTCCTATAACTTATCTTCTAACCGGGTTCCGGCCAACATTTTTGTCATGCTGTAACAAGAGTTCGGCTAAACAAAACTAGTCATACCATTCGACACATCTGTCAACCAATCACATTACAGTATTTCAGGGGAATAATTCAGATATTATGAATATTCTTTGTTGTTCAGTTATCCTCTAATGTTTGCCTGTTTGAGTGTTTGTCTCACGGTATAAGCCGGCCATTCACCATGGGATCAGGAATATGCATTTATCACACCTCGGCCTAAAGGCCTCCCGTGATAAATCACATATTCCCTCTCCCGTGGTGAATAACCTTTACTTATCTAACTCATGTTCAGCTCTGACACACGAAGCCTCCAATTGTACTTACTGCTGTGTGTGTATAGTAAAGTAATAGAGAAGAAGAAACATCCTGGCTCAGCTGTTACAGAAAGTCTATATCTGCTTCCTGTTTACACGTTCTGGCTCTCTGATTGGTCAATACCGCTGCATAACGATGACGTCATTCACGACCAAGACAATGGTGACGTCATGGCAACCAGTCAACTGTGCCTCAATTTGGCATAATTATAGACATCTGATGACTTTGGCAAAAAAAACAAATGCACAGCACCTGGTTTTGGCCTATTTCTTGAGGTTTGAGGGGGGGGGGCTGTCTGAAAACTAAAGTCAGCTTATTCTGTATGTTTTGTTGTTGTTACATTCAGTGCATAAGACTGCCATTATAGTGCATGCGTGTTGACAAGTTTAAGATATTTTTTCATGACTTTATTGATCAGCCAATTTTTTACAAAATAATGTGTTCATATACTATTAAATTGGAAGTTACACTGAATAAGTGGCACTGATTGGCCTTTTCAGTTATGCACTGTCAGTAAATTGATTACCCGACTTGGATCAAATTTATTTACAATAAGAACAGATCATTACCTGGTATTGGAGAATAAAGTTTATTTGTTTGGCATGGGTACTACGAGATTTATTTTATTAAATATTTTATTGAATAAATTTATTATTCAATAAAAAATAAATATAATCAAATAAAGGGATGTACATGCATGCATCCCAAGGATGAACATAATTATTCCCCCCCCCCTAGAATTTCAAATTCTTACTACTTGGTGTTGCCATTTGTCAGTTATATAATAAATTTTTTCCATGAGACCACTTGCACGTTATGTTCAAAATACAAGTCTCAGAACTAACCTTCGATAATCTAAATTAAATTGGCTTTCCGGCCCCAAAGTGGCCCCCGAAATCACCTGACGCAAGCCTTTCGACCCATTGGGCCCAGCACTTTATGGCTTTGTAGCAGGATTGGGCCGTAACCTCTTATCGTGGTTATTGGCCCTCCATTTCATCACTTCTGGATTGCTTCAATATCATGCGTAGATTGCTCTGAGTCGAAGGTGTATTAGTAGTTCAAGGGGTCAAGTAATAAATTAATTACACTCCCGAAATATCATGTTTCAATCACCACCTCCTGGGCCCTTCTAGCTGTAACAAGACTTTTTTAAATTATCTGGGTAAAATATTTTGATGTAATCATTCTGCAATGACACAAAAGTGTATGTTATGATCTGTGAGAATAAAATGTGGTGTTTGCTCACTTTCTTCTACTTTCCTAGACTTTTGTTCTGCGGTCCAACATGCCCCACATGGTGGTCCAACGTGCCCCGGGTCCGGGGCACGTTGGACCAGAAAAAAAAAATAGTTCAAACTTATTTTTCTCCACAACTACAGAAGGTAGGTCAACTTGGTTTTGTATAAGGGTAGTGTAGATGTTTAGAAGTCAGTCAGTAAAAAGATTTTTCAAATATTTAGAGAAGTTTTTGATTGACAGCCAAAAAATTAAAAAGCTGCCAACATGTCCCGCTCTCCCCCTACTGTAGTTTACCTTTGTAGGGCAGCAATTTAGTCAATTACCAGTATCTGTTTTGGCATATATAAAGAGACTAGAATTTCCCAGTAGACACTCTAGAGGGAAAGTCGAAAAAAATTGTAATCATGTAGTTTTGTTATTGGTTCTTAGACTCGTGATTTCTATCAGACACAGTTAACCTGTTTTATATTGTTTATTTTATCCTTCCCCCGGTTAACATACTACCTCTACTACTGAGACTACTACGTGAATGGAGACCTAATTGTGTGGATCATAGCATACATGTGTGGATAATGTGTTGGAGGTGACAGATAGGTCTGAAAAGATGAAAAACCTTTAGAGTTTTTGAAAACACAAAGATTGATGTATAGCATGGCAAGATCCATAAAGAATTGGCGATTTGCATACAAAAAGAACGCGTTGTGAAACAACAGACTTGTAGCATAGGATTGGTAACGTACTGGACCAAGTAACTGGAAATTTGATGACTGAAGTTGGACATCAAAGCAAATGCCCAGATTAATAGCCTACCAAGTGCATAAATACAGGACGTAAAGCCCATCCATCCATCCTGCATTCAAATGTGCATTATATAATAGGAAATTAAACAGAAAAATATTCTCACCAGTAAAAGTACTGAAAAACACATCAAGTACATAGAATACTATATTCCAGTGACACACATTTATCTTACTAGCAAAAAGCCGTATATTTCTATGATACACAGAAGCAGAGATGGTGCATTCCTTCATTTTCTAATGATCAGGTCGATTTAATCCAAATTAATTGATCAACAGGTAATCATTTTATGACGTCTCATGAAAGGTCACAGCCTGAGTGCAACAAATGCAGACACTTGTTGTTGTCTAGAAAAAAGAAGAGCTACATTTAGTTACATTTTGTTGTGTTGATCTTATGTCTGGAAAGCATGCAATAAATTGCTACATTTTGTTGCATTGCTATGAGAGGTCATGAACCTGTCTAAAGGGGGGGACCATGTCTTAGGGGGAGGGGTTTGGAGTTTCTTAAAATAAATAATTTCTTGCTCAGTTTTGGTGAAATAGTCAAATAGATAAATTATTTTTTTGAAACAAATTATTATGGCCATTGTCACTGTGAAATTAATAATTAAAACTCCAAGACCCCCCCCCCCCCTCGATCATCAAATAGTTGCCCCCTAAGTCAACTTGAAAGAAGTCTTGATGAATTTATTGCATTTAAATATTATTTCTTGATGGAATATCGCAGTAAGTATTATTTCTTACACAGCCCCCCCCCCTCCAAAGATCATCTGAGACTGCCCCTCACTTCGCACTTGAAGTAAACAATTTTGGCGCCATTTCAGAGCTCCCAGAATGCGTCACGATCTTTCTGTAAAGGAAGTCGATGCTGACTTTGTATGTTTTGGCTTCAAATTCTGTTTTCATGCCATTTAATGAACATGACACAATTGAGATCAAGATAAAACATTACAGTAAAGGAAAGCTCTGGATGGGGTATGTACACTGCAAAGTTGTTTATGTGCCTTTTTTACGAGCGGCCAAAATCATGTTGCTTCTCCTCTTCTATGTTTACTATAACAACAACATGACGTCAACACTTAGAGGCTCCGTGCTCTGACACTATACCAATAAATGACTTGACCACTTCAGAATGAACCGTGTTAAGAGTTAATAAAATCTGGTACTTTTGTTGCACTCTGGAAATATTTGGTACTTGAACTGGACTTAAGGGGCCGACCAGATGATCTTTGGGGGGGGGGGGCTATGGATATTTGGTGAAAAAAAAAGATTGTTTCCCGCTAGACACTGAAAAAAAAAGTTTGTTCTGCACATGGAAATAAAAAAAAAATTTGTTTCCACCTGTAGCTAGGGTACCGTAATGTTAAAATTCCGATAAAAAAGTTTGTCGCGGGTGCGCATGCAAAAAAAATTTTTCGTCGACGCGTTGCGAACGAAAAAAAAAGTTCGTCCCGGGGGTAAAGTCCATAGCCCCCCCCAACTATCGTCTGGTCGGCCCCTAACTGACGCATCAATGATGAACAGATGCACAAATAGGCAACCTTCCCATTAACATGAGGATTTGCTCATTGCGAGTTTCTCGCTATGTGGCCGACACTGTTTCGGACCGAGGGACAGAAAATTTTGGATCGCTCGTGGGAGGAATGAGGGCACTTATCAGTGTCCAGTTCTATGACAATGTCTAAAGAACTTCTATATTAGAGGCGTGTTCCTCACCTTTTGTAGCTTGTGGGTTTTTACTTTTATAACTTAGGCTGTGTTTTTTCAACGAAATGCAATGTTTTGCTCCGTTTCCATGGTAATTCACCGATTTCACGTATCCCACAATGCACCGCGGCACCGGCAACATCCAGTTGGTCACTGTTGGTTGTTTATCACACAACATGGCAGGCAAGAGCATCACTGGCGCTACTCTTTTCTCGCATTTCTGCCGATACAAGGTTAGTAAAACTTGATTCTTTAGTGCATGGTGCTTGATAACTGTTACTGCATCTTGTGGGGTAGTTACTTTGGGATGTCACGGCTCAATGTCACAGCAAACATTGCTGCAATGTGCAAACGTTTACAGGCTGACAACATGCATGGTGAACAAAATTGCGTTTTCTAAGTTTCCTTAATTGTCATTGACATGGGCCATATGGGGTGCAGTTGGCAGGTGTCAAAGCTGATTGCACTTTGCAGTGTAGCTTTGATTAAGGTATAGACCTTCACTAGTCATTGACATGGAATATTGTATCTGCATGGTTGAAGGATTGATATAAATTTACACATAAACACAATATATGTATCATTTATTTCGCAAAAAGATAAATCAAAGCATAAGCAGTAGGCCTAACTGTCTCGTGAATCAAATTTGGATCTATAATAACTTCTGCATCATCTGTCATCTGCTAGTTAATTGGCAGTAAATTTTTGCCTTCAGGACTGAATAGCACTTCAAGTGTCATCAAGCAAACTCTTGATTGAAGATCTGCTCACCCAGAGAATCTGCTCTGATCGAACCTCAATTTTAAGTAGTACACAATTGAACAAATTAGCAATTCAATCAAGCTGTACAGCCTACAGGTTCTGATTGCTTGAATTTCTAACAATGCTTTGACAACCTTTTAGGGCCTCAAAGACGTGACTGTAGGGGAGACCGGGGCTAGTTGTCACAATGCTTATTACTCAGCTGTGGATGGTAGCAGCTGCATGGCAATGAAATCAATTTTGATATTTTTTAACATGGGGAATATATTTGTGATGATATAACAAAAATGTGTAGTCTGTCATGAGCTATGTGAAGATTTCTGAAAAAAAAAAAGACAGTTTAAACTCAATTTTTTCACCATTTTCAAATTTTTAATTGTCTTCCAATTTGAGGGAATTTTTGGGAGATTAAAGTTGATTCCCACACTTGGCAAGAAATCTAAAATCCATGAGATATTCATGAAACTTTGCCAAAAAGTTCTTCAAAAAGAAAGCTTTCCAATGAAAAAAAAAATTGGCGGGCTATCCAACATAATTTTCGAACTATGATCTTTTCAAAATCTATGTCATTACATTAAAATACTTAAAAAAGTGTGGGATTTATACCGAAAAGCAGTGTCACTCGAACAATATCCATGAGATATTTATAGAAAATTAAAGGAATATAGCTGAAAATACACTTTATTGAAAAATAAGTCTTTGAAGGGGGGTTACCGATGTTTTTTGAGAGTTACGTGGTGTACAATATGAGAAAATTATGAAAAACAGTTCAACGAAAATAAGTCCCCCTTAAAATTTACTTGAATATCTCAAAGATTCCTTCTCCGATTTTTATGAAAGATGGATTGGATTATAGGCCTGTATATCGACCCAAAATGTGTGCATTTATAGTTCGGTGCCATTATTCCTGGCTGAGCCAGCAGCCTTCGAGTGAGCCTACCCCTGTTTTCAAAATCTGTGGCTTTTCCAATGCATATGAACAATTTTACCAAGCGGGGGAGCCACCAGCTGGGACATTTTTGTTGAACTGTGGAGTACAATAGGTGGAGCAGCTGTATTCTGTGGGATTCAACTTTAAGGCACTGATTCATGATGGCATTAACCCATAGTCTCCGTAAACAATGTGTCTGTGTTTTCTGGGTGGAACCAGAATATATTCTCTTTTGATTTCCAAGATGGATTGACTTCATGATCATGACGAGGATAGGCCGGGGCACATTGTCACAATGCCTATAACTTGGCTATAGGTGGCAGCAGTTGTGTCATTATTAAATAAATTTCAAGTTCTGTTTGTTTGTTGAGGTTTTTGTATGATGTGGTTGAAAGAAAGTATGAATGATCTTCCATGTGATATGTGGACTTCTTAAAAATGACTTTTTCCCAATGTTGAAGAGGAGTTATTCCATCATGTCATCTTAGGTAAATTATCATTGTCTTGAATAACTGTCAGTGCAGAAGTTCCAAAAATAGTTTGTTAGTGCCCTGTCTATAGAGCAAATTAGAGCTTCTTTATTTCATGAGTGTAGGTTTTTTTTGTCATCCAAAGGGATTGTTTGGAGTCAGCTAGAGCTTTCATTCATATCTCCTCAGCTTTGTGCGATAGAAAAACTTATACTCATGGAATTCCAAAGGCCAGGATAAGGCTTTCATAGTTAATTGTACTTTTTAATTTCATATATATTATGTTATGATGAACTAAAACTAGCATTGAGCATAATAACAAGTGAAAACAGAGGCGTATGGGAAGGGGGCAGTTTGGGAATCAGTGAGATTCGGGCAAAAAGGCTAACAAATCTGGGCAGATGATTGAATAAACACTATTGAAAATTAATGATTTCCAGGCAATTTAATTTGAAATAGTATGAAATCTAGGTCTTGAAATTCGGGCAAATGTCGATCGCCCCCCCAAAAATTGCGTGCGCCATACGCCTATGACTGAAAACATACATTTATATATATATTAGTATAATTATGCATCTGTTTAGTCAAAGGTAGGGCCATTAAGCATGCAGGGGGGGGGGGTAGCTGCCCCCCCCCTAGAATTTGGAAAAAAAGGTGCATTGCATGTACAAATTCCAAAATTTCTGTGGTTTTCCGGGGTGTACAGACCTTATATTCAGGGTGACCATGGTAGTGCATTCATGTATTTTTAATTATCTATATTTCAATGCCATTTCAGTTTCTTGAAGCAGAGACGGCCACTCAACTGCAGAAAAGGCTGCAATGTTTCTCAGTTCACAATCACAGACAGGCTTAGAAATCACAGGTTAGTATTTTAGTGTTTCGTGAAAGACTGCTTGCAGCGCTTGGGCTTGCTAAAAATACTTGGCTTGTTCCTAGTCTTCTGTGCTTATTTTATTTCACAATATATAATAACATTTAAATTGCACGTTTGATGAACATTAAAATATTTAAAAGAAATTTATATATTTTTGACATACATATTCCAGTGGTGCACAATTCCCTCAAACCCTGTGACATACCACACACTGATTTCATCCTGAAAGAACTCAAATGACACTCTGATTCATGCAGCATTTCCTGACATACCACTGACTATTTGCACCATGACCATACCAGTTCAATACATTAAAGCCCGAAACGTGATTCTGTCATATCATTGATGACTTATTTTTTTCCAATAACTTCTTATAAACAACATGTCCACTCTTTCGATCACCTTATTTCTCATGCACCTTTAATTCAGTGACTGTTCCAAGCAACTATACTTCCAGTCTAAAGTCTACCAATAACCCCTTCCTCCCATCTTCAAAATTTCAGTTGGTCAGTGGTTAAAGCAATGGCACCTTCGAAGCAATCGCACTAAGTCGGTTTTGAATGCGCGGATTCTTGTTTTTTTTTCACTGATATAATAATTTCACGCATAGAACTTGTTTTGTAAGTTAAACGTCGGGTTTCATGTGGAAATTAATGATTGGTTCTTTGGTTTTGCCGGTGTGCAGTCCTGAAAAAGGTGAAGCAGATGGAAACGAAACGCATCTCGTGACAGGGAAAAGAAAACAGGTATTTTTTTCATGTTTCCTTGTGCTACCGTAATATGGGGTGAATAGAGACAGATTTGCCTTTTTTTCTGCTATAGCGTGGGCACAAAACCTACAATAACTCTCACTATTGTCTCAAATTATGTCCAGGTTGTAGATTTAACTATTCCCGAGAGCATGTGAGGGGGGGTTGGTCCAGTGGTAGCGTGCTGGACTGCCAATCGCTGGGTCCAGGGTTCGAATCCAGCTCTTGCCGGGTCACCTGGGCCTATGTTGGACGGCTGTTTCAATCATCTTTCGCTTAAGAGACTAATCTAGACAGAGACTAATCTAAATAACTAGTACTCCTCACCCTGTTTAATTGATTTATTCTTATGAATAAACATTAGAAAACATGTTTGGCACCACAAAAAGTCACTCTCAGTAAAATTTGATGTCTATTATGTGTAGTATATTCAGTTTTTAACAAAATTTAATAAATCACTGTAAATTTACAAAAACTAACTTATTATTTCTTTTTCCTCTTCAGATGATCCATCGTTCCACCTCATCAGTCGCACAAGACAACCCATGCTCGTCAAATCACGGCATAGCAGCATAAACAAGTCTCCAATATCCTCACATACACAGACAAGCCTTCTTCACGACAAATCCGTCATCCAAGAATATAGTACACATGCTAAAATGTTGTATATATATGTTGTATATATGTTGTTTATATGTTTTATATATATTTCCATACTATCTTACCGTTAGACTATATTATTATGCCATGTATAATCATAACAATGTACTGTGGAGTGTAGACTAAACTAGACCTTAGTCTAATCATTTTTAGTGGAGGTGTTTACACACCGCCATTTATCTAGTTGGTGAGAAAAGGGGGTGAGAGGGTGGGTAAACTTTAGGCGGGAAATTCAAAATTTGGAGAAGAAAATCTGGAATAACTCTTTTCATATTTCTCCGAATTGTTAAAATGCCCGCAACTCGCATCCTCCATGCTAGTGGTAAGACCCACTAGCCCTGAAGACTGAAGCGTGAAGGATGCCCCACACGGGGTTTTGAACTGATGCAAGTCAAGACCTTCAGCCGAGGTGGCAGCAACTTTAACCACTGCATTGCCACATGCTTTCAGTCCAACTCCTGAGGGTCTTTCCTTGAGGCTTTGCCTGAGTTCAAACCTGGGTCAGTCAATTTTGAATATTTTCAGTTTACTCTCAATATTGTTACGTCTCCCAGAGTTGTTCAATGTCAGTTGGTTGACTTATATAAACCTCTATAAATTTTAACTATTAAGATAAAAAAAAGTCCCAGGTGGGTGTCATTCAGAGGATATGTTAAATCATTGTCTCTTTTGGTCATTTTCAAAAAGGGTAATCGTGCAACATGTAGACGACTTTGGCTGTATCTACCATCTCATTGATCAACTTGTGATCACCCACTCCTCTTAAATAACTGCACTGGTGCATACCATATCTATCCATCTAGCTAACTAGCTATCTATATATCTGAAAATACCTGTCTGAATAGTTAGGGCAGTGCAATACAAATCATCTGCTGGATTCGGGGGATGTGAACTTAGACACCACACCACCTCTATTTTGAACCCCTGGGTTCTTGTATGTTTCTCAAATCACAGCATCTATATATACTAATTTCACTGCACTTATTCATACTTCCCATTACACCTAAGTGCTATTTCAAGAAAAAACAAGAGATCAAACAATTGTTATTAGGCCTACACTTTTTGCAGTTACTTCATGACTTTCAAAATAATTATTTTTATTCCTGACTAGATGCTATTTGACAATTTTCTCTCTGTGCCAATGATTCTGTGTAAATAATAATAAATTGTATATCTTTTAACAATACAGGCAATGCCTTTGATATTATTGAAACGTTTTCCAAACATTCTTAACTTACAAGCATGAACTGAGTCTCATTGAACTTGAAGTTCATTGATATTGGTAAAGTAAGAAATTGACAGCCTATTAAAATGCTGATCCTTCACCTTCAGCTTGTGATTTTCAAATGTCAATCTTCTGAAGAGCAATAGTTTACAAAAGACTTTTTTTGTTTTGCTTTATTTTTTTGGTTGTTCCAGCTGTCACAAGGAGTGGAAAGCAATGCGCAATTGATATCTGCATAGCTTTTTCATTTTATTCATCAAAATTACCAAAGATTCCAATGTTCAAATTAAAATGCCCAATCTTACGCAGTATGAATATCATATTATCGAAGGCTCTGTTCTAGTCTTTTTTGGGTAGTACTATAGCAATCATTTTCACCTCTTTTGTCTTGCAACCTGTCTGACAGTGTCTGTGGTATATTGTTCATGTTCGTTAAGGCAACATTTCATATCTATGCTCCGTTTTTGCAGCATTCATGAATATAGATAAACACGACAATAAAGTGCCATCCAAGGTAAAGGACCACCTCCTTTCATACCACTTCGCAGTGTCAGTTCTAGTTCATACTTCCATCTCTTCATGACTCCCCCATCTTACCAACCATCCAAACCTACACCAACAAACTCTACAACCACGCACCAGAAATTCGCGTATGTTCCGCTTGCGACACGACCTCTAGTTTTGTCCGTGGCCCGGCTAACTTTAAACCACAGTTTGCGAGTACAAGTCCAACATCTTACGTCCTGCTAGACCACATGACTGGTACTAAAATGGAATCAATGACAATGACAATGACAATGACACATAATTTATTTGCTCTTAAAATAAAACAATTACATTGATGGCATATAGATATTTTACAATTTAGAGCCAGGGGACCCTCTCAAGACAAAAGTACTTGTCGCTACTAGAGGGCCACCTTGAAGGAAAATTAATTAATATATTACATAATTACATTGAAGTGGAAATAACTGGTAAATTGAGAAAAATATATATTAAGGTATTTAAGCAAACCATGAACAATTCAACAATTTAGGTTATTAGTTTAATTATAAAAATAACTTTCATTTTCAAATAACAGAAGAAGAAAAAGAGAAAAAGAAAAAAAAAAAAGAATAGAGTAAATAATGAAACTTACTTTTTCACTCAAATCAGTTGATTGGCAGCGGCTGGTGGTCAGGAGGAGACTGATGCCCACAGATATAACAATCAGAAATGGAACAATTGGTTTCATAAGAATTTATGAGGTTTTGCTTGATATAGAATTTGAAGCCATCGAAACTGTGGGTAGCAATTTTTTCTTTGTATCGTTTACACATATTATTAACAATTTTTGGATACCTGTAACTCATACCATTTCTTGCGAAGTCATGCCTCACAGCAGGAACTAATAGGTTGCTACTTGAATGGCGAGTAGCATAGTTGTGAGTATAGTTACTGGAAAGAAATTGTTGAGACTGAAAATATTGTGGAAGCATATTATTTTGAAGTTTATAGCAGAATTTGAAATCTTGCAGTGCACATATATCAGGGAGTTTTAAAAAATTGTATTGCTTAAAAATTGGGCTGGTATGGGCATTATATTTCGCCTTTGCTACTATTCTCAATGACTTTTTTGGTTGTTTTATAAGTTTATTAGCTTTCCAACTCCATATAATTAAACCATAGTTAAGATAAGAAAGTATCAGTGAATTATATAGCATACATAATATATTGGATGGTAAGAAGTGTTTTAGCCTGTTCATTATACCAATGGTTTTTGACATTTTCTTAGAAATGCTATCAACATGCTGTTTCCATTTTAAATGTTTATCAAGTAAAAGGCCCAAAAAGTTAAATTCATCTACAAATTCGTCCATGAAAAGATCAGGCAATGAAATGTTTCTCTTTGCAGAATGGAATGCCATGGCTTTTGTTTTATTGATATTTAAAGAGAGCTTATTTAATTTTAACCAGTCAGTCACTGACTTTAATTCTTCATTTATATTCGCTGTCATAGTATTGTCATTTCCAAAAGTATTTAAGGTCGCAGAAAGAGTGGTATCGTCTGCATATATAACAGGATAAAATGTATCAGTAGCATTAATCATGTCATTAATATAAATAATGAAAAGAAGAGGACCTAAAATGGAGCCCTGGGGGACTCCGCATCTTAATTCAAGAAATTCGGAACTGGTTTCATCTATTTGGACATATTGCATTCGATTAGTCAGATAGCTTCTTAAAAGATTATATGAATTATTTTTCATTCCATAATGAGCTAACTTATACATTAATATTTCATGATCCAGTGTATCAAAGGCCTTCGAGAGGTCAAGATATACATTAATAGGAATTCTATTGTTGTCCATCTCATAAATTATTCTATTTACTAATTCCAAAGCAGCTAATTCAGTAGAATGTGCTTGCCTGAATCCATATTGACTGGTGTAGAAAATATTTTTTTGCTAAAAAAAGTCATATATTTGATTATATATTACTCTCTCAAAGACCTTTGATACACTTGGAAGAATTGAGATAGGTCTGTACTCTGTAGTTAGAAAATATTTTATCATCATCTTTTTTATGGAGAGGTGTGACTTTAGCTATTTTTAATAATTTTGGAAAGGTACCATGTTCTATTGATTGATTAATAAAAAGTTTTAAAGGGCAAGCTAATTCTTTTTTAACCAATTTTAACATTTTATTGGATATTTTGTCATAACCACAACCAGATTTAGGTTTTAGAGAGTCTATTATTTTGATTATTGTGTCTATTTCAATAGGTCTAAAATCGAACTGTTGTAACACTGGGTTTTTTAGATCATCTTTGAATGATTTGTTTGCTGGCATGTTTACATTCAGTGCTAATTTAGGACCAATATCAACGAAATATTGATTAAATTTATTTTAAATTGTGATTTTATCAGAAACTGCAATCAAGACTTCTTCAGTTTTCTAAAGTGATGAACAAACAATTTATGCCAATTGAGAGAAAATTACAGTGGTTACCACATTTGTTTGAACAAACATTTCACAAATATAATGTGTCCCCTGCTTATGCCACATTGAAATTGCTGCTTAATTGCAGATTAATATCACTGAGGTCAGAAAGGGTAGGCCTACCATCAAACAATTTGGACAACATATTCTCACACTTTATGCTGTATATGCAGTATCAGAAATTACGCTTCTCTCCAAAATAAGAGCACGGAATTTTGGCAAATGTGACTGGCTCTCCCAAAAATTTTGCTCATGTTACACCTATTCAGTAACTTGCACAAATAATGATCGCTGCATGCGGTTGAGAGGGTCACATTTTGAACTACTGTAAACAATTTTTATTGAATGAAATTGCTGTTCAGTTTTTCAAACTATGTATGTATTTGGTAGTTTGTATTACATTCCAGGCCTATCATATTTACGTGGAATCTAATTTCTTTTCCATGCTGTTGAAGTGTAATGTCAGGTATTCTCAGTGTCAGGGCTGGCATCCCTATTCTCTAGCATTGCAATATATTTAAAATAGCTTCAAGCTGTGATTTAATTTTATACTGGGTCGGATCCGAGCTTCTAGCCTCTGCGAATCAACCTCATCTGCGCATCACAGTTTCAACACAATGTCAGAGTCAAAATCTGGTCAGGGATAGCATTATACTGGAAATCCAACGCAACAGCCATAGTCTTGTATGAATGTCATTGAAATACAGCATATTATACACTTTTAAAATCCTCATCCTAAATGTATGTTTTAATTTGGAATCTCATTTCAGGGTGAGTGGGATTTCAGTGGCCTTCAAAATGAAGTAAGACATGATAGATATAGAGAAGATGAAAACCAGTTGCTTAGGGCCCACAATATGGACATTGCAATCTCTAACTTCTGAGTCTTTGAAAAGGATTTTGATAAAGAAAAGAAGCAGAAACAAGGAGGTTCTGTAATGTTGAATAGTTTCAATACAATTCAAGAGTCCCAAGACTCCCAGGTCCTGCCTCGAAGAGTACTGCCAATTTACTACCCGGGAGACACCGTTCATGGCAAGGTGATTTTACATCTCTTGGAAGAATTTGATGCAAAAGCCGTCATCATCAGCTTCAAGGGCAAAGTGAATGTCAGAATAAGGGTTCACCACGGGAACAGGTTTCATGATGATTATGGAAGAGAAAGATATGTGGATGAGGAGCTTTATGTCTGGGAGAAGGATGTGTCTCGATCTGAATTCCTATCCCCTGGACGACATGAGTTTGAGTTTAGTTTTGATATTCCAGAAGATGCAAGCGAATCAAGTCCATCTCTGATTCATGGTTGGACTGATTATGCTTATGTTGCTTATCGGATTAAAGCCGTCATTGAAAAGGGAAGAATGGGCAGAAGAGGAAATATTGGAGTGTGTCGTGGCCTTTGGGTAGATGTCCCCTGTGATGTTGCGTATCAACCAGAAGAATTGAAGAATCCTGTTACGCTTGAAGAGAAGCTTGACACTGGCTTATTCTTCAAGACTGGACATGTCCTGCTCAAGGTCACCATCCCACGTACGACGTATGCAAGAGGCAAAGTTATTCCTATTGAGCTGGCCATTGATAATGCATGCGATCTATTAAATCCATCAGCGCAGGAGTCCACCTGGCTGGGCAATGCCGCTGTGGATTTGGAGGTTTCAGAGGAGGAAGACCAGTTGATATCAGGTCTACAAAACACAAGATTGGTCCGATCAAAGGAAAAGATCACCAACATTTCTCCTTCGATCTGCCTCTGGATTTCACTGAATCTAGCATCGATTCAAACCTCATTCCAGTAGGCAATCTGGATGAATGTCAACTGATTGATGTCTATTATGAATTGGTCGTCAAAGTCAAGAGGAGTGGTATGCACCGCGATGTTGAGGTGGCTATACCAATCTATATGTGTGCATCTAACTCTGAAAGAGACAAGTAATTCATTGTTGCAGAATGAATAATTTTGTAGATCGATGTAGAATAAATAGCTTTGCTATGTGGCTCTCTGGTACAGTTTTTAGCATGGGTGTACCAGATTATGTGAATGCTTAACACGGGTTATCCCAAAGTGATTAACTCCTATAACTTATCTATTGAAAGGGTTACTGGCAAAACATTTTGTCAAGTTGTAACACGAGTCCTGAAAATTAAAACTAGATATCTAACTGATGTTCAGACTCAACATCAGTAAAATGACTTAACCACTAGGATAACCCTTGTTAAGCATTTGTACAATCGGGTACTGGTGATACACATGAGGATCTTGGTTCGAACCGTGCTCCGGGCCAAGTCCAGAGGTTATCACTGTAATAATTGGTGTGACTGACGTTCAGTATGATGAGCGCTGATGACAGATTTCTTTGGAATGGGCGCTATATAAAATCATACTATATTATCATTATACTATTGTTGTATTTTGCTATCCTCAACTTTTTCTTTTAATCAGTTTTCTTACTATGACTATATTAAAATATTGCTATTTGTTTGAGTCACTAACATGTTGTACCATGATATCTACTGTTTCGAGGTTGAGACATGCAAGCACTTTAAGCGGCGTCAAAGGTTCATGACTAGTGAGGCTCTAGATGGGGTTTTGTGTCCCTCAATCCCTTGGCCATATCACTTGTGAATTCCTTGTGCCTTTGCAATTTTTCCAGAGGTTTGGTGTCCCAATGTCCCTTGGCCATTACACTTTTGAATTGTGTCATTAAGATAAATACACTAGTGTCAAATAAAGAAGAGACTCATAAGGGTTGGGCCTGTGATCTATCCATACCAAATGTATTTATGCTTGTCTGTCTATCTGTCGTATGTCAGTTAGGGCTCTGTATCGATACTTTTTTCTGATACGATACGTATCACAATGCATTCAGTTCGATACACGATTCGTATCGCGATATGGCATGCCAAAGTTAAAAGACTAAAAAAAAATAATAGGACGCTGCATTACTTTAACATTTGATTTTGCTCGCAATAAATTGGAAACTAACCTATAATTGTATGAGCATTAAAGATTCACCTTTAGCACAAGCAAATAACAAAAATAAAAAAAGACCAAAATTTCTTTTTCACTCAGTCTAATAGGCTGAAATCCATTCAGCTAAAAGACAAAATCACAAATAGGCCATGAACATAAATTATACCTAAACTGTTAAATATACTCTTGGTTATTCTATTTTGCTTCACTGTCACTTATATATATATATTGGCTATAACTGTCATGCATTTTTAATATATTGGATATTAAGGATATTTTTATTTTTTCAAAGTGTGAAAGTATTCAACTGTTCATCATACCAATGGCTAACCAACTTGAAATTTATGCAATGCCTATTTGTTGAGAGTTGCCATTGCAGTCTTTCCATCACTTGCTTAAACTACATCAATAGTTTGAAAATGACAAAGCATGATTTATATATGTTGTCTTTCTTTATTTTAGGCATCCAATAACTTGTAATCATCATGTTAGATAATTGAACTAGTTACAACTAATAACATAGGCTGTGATATAAATGCTCAGGTACAATTGTGAATCCTGACCATGGACAGTTCATGTCCTGACAAAGACAGTGAACCCCCAATGGTCTAAATTGCAATTAGCCCAGTTGGTGGGAATAAGAGCTGAATACTCTCCTGAACATCCAGAATTGCAATTAGGAATGCCAGATTTCTATGAGCAGTAATTCCCAACTTTCACACATTGGCTTGGCAGGCAGGTTTTCCATGAAGAATATTCACTACCCCACTCACGGAAATGCACGAAGCGGTCAGATTCGTGTGACCCCTGACCCTTGAATTTCAGTCAATTTAGTTTCTTAATTAATTTTTTTTCCGTAACAGTGGAACACCAAAATCGACTGGGCTCAAGGAAATATTCCATTGAGTCTGTATTTCAAGTTTGAATGAGATTGGTGAGAGAGGACGATCACTAGAGTGCTAACAAGATTAGCCAAAATGCTTATGGTAAGAGCTGGCTGACGCCGCTAAAAATCAAAGTGTTGAAAATATGTCAATTTAGGCAGTGGTATTAGATAAAAAAATCTGAAATAAGTGTGCAAATTGCAGATCTGTATTAATTTTCTAAAACAATTTTACAACCCGATTCACTTGTCCACAAGATGACTCTGTTGTTCAATGTCCAATGAGTGAAGCCGGTGTCCCCCCCTTGTGTTGCCCACTCATTTGCCAATTATGATGGCTTTCTTAAGAAACTATTTCTCTCTGGAGACAAACATTTCCTCTTAACTAGACCTTCACTTGATCAAGAGTATAAGGGGTAAGCATCCTAAATTGTGCAAATTCAACTTCTTCATTATTTTTTACAAGAAGAAAATAACAGAGGACATAATTATTAAGAATACAAAACCATTTATCGATAAACGAGCTTTGTCTCTTCAACCCAACAATAAGGAAAGGACTACTGAACCAAATTTTAGCCACCACCTATTTTTGCGTATGCATGACAAATAGACAGAGAATTCCCACTTTCTTCCAGTTAATCACACTACTTGATTTCAATCATATGTCAGCTTAAGCAGCTTTAGAAACTGAGAATTTCACCACCTGGTCCAGAGAAGGTTCATTATGCCTGATTCTAAAAGTAACTGATTCACAAAGTAGGCTCCAAAATATGACTATTTTTAACAATTGAGCAATGAGCATCCTTATAGGAAATGTCCTTTGAATTTAATAAGGTACTCTTGAAATTATTTCAGAAATACAAATTAATCTTGTATACAGATTATGTATCTGGGTACACATGCATGGCTTGGGAAAGTATCCTCATCCCTCAGTGTAGCCAAGTGAAGGTCTACCCTGACAACATCAACAGTTTTTACCTTCAGCGAACGAAGTTCGAAGAAGGTATTGTTATCACTTTGGTCAAAAGTTGTCCGTCCGCCGGGCGTGCGTCCGGGCGGTCGGGCATCCGGGCGGTCGGGCATCCGGGCGGTCGGGCATCCGGGCGGCGGGCGGATAGATAGTTTCCGGGCCAGTACTCAGCCCCTATTGAATGTATATGGATGAAATTTGGTACACATGTAGCCTATATGGTCTAGTTGTGCCTTTTGATGGTTTGATTGATGGAACTTTCGTAACTTTTGAAATATTGAGGAAAATATAAAAAAATTATTATTTTTGCTTCCGGGCTAGGACTCAGCCCCTATCGCATGCACATGGATGAAATTTGGTAGGGGGAACGGGGGAACATTGGGACGCGGGGCACTGTGGGATGGTGGGGTTTTCTTGGATCCTGGAAAGGTATATGATATAGTAGTGCCATCATATCTTGTAATTTCACATCCTGTTGTTTCCATGGTTTTATAGACAAATTACAGCCACATGCAGAAGTATGGCGAGCAAAAGTTTGTTTTCCTACCACTAAAGTAAATATGGACGGGTTCAATTCGAACCATTCTGTGGACAAACCATGAATAATGAGGCTTTCTCAGTGCTTGTATGAATTTTATGTATCGTAACGAACAGTTATGAATTGCTATCGTGATAAACACACTCACTGGTGTCCAAGAAATTAGCATTTTGGTGTAAAAGTCACATCGGGGCTCATTGGGACAGTGAATTCAGGGCTCGTTGGGACGCACTTAATATGGCAGAATTTAAGTGTCCAAGGCAACTGAATGACCTGGGACAGCACACAACAGGTATTCAGGCCACAGTGAATAGAGGTATAGTGGATTACCATGCTCTGTGAACAAATTTGTTGCAAAGCACTGTGTGTAACTTACATAGATGTCCGCACCCAGGACAGTTTATGTGAAATGTTTAAAACTGTTTAAAGTTATGAACTATCGGCACTACCAGGTGTTAATGCACTGTATATTGTCTTACGCACTACTTATATGTGATATCTATTGCACATGGAGTGTTAAAATGATTTTTTAATTGATGTCCCAATGTGCCCTGACTGTGTTAGCCGGGGCACATTGGGACAGTCATTTGTACGACTCTCTGGCTGCAAAGGGGTAGGTGCAGTCTAGTTTATTATGCCTTGCATTTAAGCTCAATAGTATTGGTGATATTCATGCAAACTTCTGAGTTCTTCAGTGCTTTCAGCATTGAGCGAAATTAGTAGACGTTAAAAGTGTCCCAATGTGCCCCCGTTCCCCCTACACATGTAGCCTGTATGGTCTAATTGTGCCTTTTGATTGTCTCATGGATGGATATTTTGTACTTTTTCAAATATTGAGAAAAATATAAAAAAATAATTTTTTTTTCATATCCGGGCTAGAACTCAGCCCCTAATACATGTACATGGATGAAATTTTTTACACATGTAGCCTATACATTCTAGTTGTGCCTTTTCATGGTCTGATTGATTGATATTCCATACTTTTTGGAATATTGAGAAAAATGTATTTCGTCTATCGGATGGCATAAGGAGCCAGACCGATTTTCTGACTTTTCAGGAGAGCATATTTGATGAAAAGTAAAGTTTTTGTGGAATATATCGCATTGATTTCCAAAAAAAAAAGAACCAATTGGTTCACAAATGTAATGGGCACTATTATGTGTGCTTATACTTAAATTAACATTTCTTATTAACATAGAAATTGTAATATAACCCCAAACAATTTTGTAGAGATCTGTGATTACGAATAACAAAAGGAGCCAAAGTAACTTGGATCACTGAGAACTAGAGGACCAGTTTCACACAGTTCGCTGCATGGTACTTTGGATCCTTATGCCATCAGAGTATATGGAATATGTGATGATTTCTTTTCTGTTACACAGACCTAAAAGACTTTGGATCACTTTATCAGAACATAAACATTGAAGTTTTATGGTACTTTTTGTTGTCTAATAAGGAGGCATCATACCTTGGATCATTTTCTGACACAGATTCATCATACAAACTCCCTTTTTCAGAAGTAAAACGAGCCAAAGTAATTAATCTCCTCTCCCACTGCCTCAGAGAAGACAGTTCACTTCATGTTGATTAAATATTTAGTAATATTTAATGACAAGAATTTGGATATTATATTGTCATCTATTGAGCCTGCGACTGCAAGACTGAATATTGATAGGTCATCTAAGGGGACAACCATTTAATAATCAGGGGGGGCTTGGACTTTCCTCGGCGGGAGATTTTTATTTCACGATGACAGCGGCAGTGACTATTTATTTCAAGCATGAGAAATCCCTGAAAATCCATTTAAAAAATGCATCGCCTTCTTAAGAAACACCCTGGCACTGACAGCAATTATTATTTATTTAAATACTGCCCAAAAAGAATTTATTAATTTCATCAAAATTGAGCAGGAAATTATTTATTTAAAATTAATTAATTAATTTTAAAAAAACTGCAAGCCCGCTTTGAGATTAATTGGTGGCCCCCTAATAGCATGTCTGTCATTTCCATGGTGCATGAGGCCTGAAATACAACCCCCCAATTCTTTGACCTTTGACCTGATCGAGGCCGCGGACCAGAATAAGTAAAAATTAAAATCAATTTTTAAAAAACTCCCCATGATTGAAGTATGGAGAAAAATAGCTAAAAACAATGAGGATTCTCGAGCAAAATTTGAAGCTCACAACAAAAAAGGTAGACCTAAATCTTAGCTTAAAAATCAAAAAGTAAGCCTTTAAAGAGATACCATAAGTCCAAAAACTTACTTCAAAGAAGAAAAAAATCATTGGGTTTTAATAGAAGGGCCTTTGCCAATTGGTGAGGAAAGAAGGTCATTTTCACTTTTAAAAATAGTCACTAACTCTGACCTTAAATGGGGTGACCATTTAATATCCAAATAATTTCTGGCGGGGGATTTCTTCAAAAGTTGTTGCTTGATTTACGAATGATTATTTGGGGATTTCGTGCACTTTAGATAGATAATTACTGCCACCATTACCATGTAATAAATTCCCCATTCAGGTAAACTCAAAGCCCCCCCAATTATTAAATGGTCACCCCCTAAATAGAAGGGCATTGCTATCACTATGTATGGAGTCACGTTCGGCCTTTCTCACTGCATAACCCTTTCAATAATTGAACATAAAGAATAGATCAAATGGCCGGTCAAGTTTAGGGTGGCTCCATGTCCCCTGCAAATCTTATTTTAATTTGTTTTTTGTATTTTAACAATTACCATTATTTCAAAATGATATTTTTGGTTCAATTGAAAAAAAATTATTATGTGAGTCACATAGTTAGTCATCCTCAAGGCTCAAGCAGACTAAGACGAATAACTAGGGCAGCTGTGCAATATCAAAAATAAAATAAAACGGAAATAAAAAAACTATTTAAAATCTTTAAACAAAACTATAGTTACATAGGCATGGATATCTATGCATGAACACGCAATTTGGGTACTTTGGCAAAATTTAGGAAAAAAATATTTTAGGAAAAAAATGTGGCCAGAAAAATGTTGGGAATATAATCTTTCGTTTGAAAAATGAGAAAAAAAATTGGAAAAAAAATCGGGTGGAAAAAATTAGGACAGAAAAATTTTGGGAAATAGGCCTACAAGTGTAAAAAAAATTGCAAAAAAAAATTAATTTGAAAAAATTTTGCAAAAAAGAAATTGCGAAACCTGTTTTTTTTTTAATTTGGAAAAAAAGTACCCTTGGCCCCTAGGTATAACAATGTGAGATCACTGTGGGAATTTGGTAATGGTTGGTCACCCAGACGCCTCGTGAGGGGGAACAAAACTATAAAAGTTGCCCTTTATATTGTAGGATTATATTTGAAACAGGCCTACCATTAAAAAAATATATATACATAAATTATATAGGCTATATTGAAATATTGAAATACACAAAATAATATAATGAATGCAGATTGTTACTTTGAAATGCAAATTTATTAAAAAAATACATGAAGGTGTTTTATCTGTAAACTTTTTGAAGAAGGTGTTGGTCAACAATACTTTAGGTTCATCAATGCGATCCATGAGGTTTCACCATAGCAACCCATGATATGAGGACATGTCTGAATTACAGAAATCCTTAAATTTTATTGACCAATGTGTCGGAACTCCACATCATCAAGAATAAAAATCTCAATGAATTCTGCACTTTGCCTCCTTTTAACACTAAAATGCAGGATAACATGGCTCCTTGTTGTGTCACACAGTGATCCAAAATACTGCAGATCACTTTAAGTCTTAAAAATGCAGTCTAAGTAACAATTCTACAAAGCGCCTCATTACTTTGGATCGTTCTGTGACCACAAGCAGAGCAATAAACATTTGCCTTATGTATCACACACAGAGCCATGTTACAATGGATCTTTATAACATGACCATGAAAGGCATCAGCAGTGCTCTAAGCTCTTCTAACATACGGAGCCAAAGTCTTTTGCATCTCTGTGTTGTGAGCTGGGGAAGCAAAAACTGTGTCTTTGTTCATCTGAACATCATTTTGGCTTTTTTGTTGAATTTTCAATATTCACAACCAATAAGATGCATGAAAACATGACCACACAAACAAAATTTTGATTGTCTCATAATCTGTATATCCTAAACTTTAAAATATAAAAAAGTCATTTTTTGACCCAAAGTAACTTGGCTCCTTATGCCATCCACCCGACGAATTTTGATTTTTTTTTTGGTATTTCGGGCCAAAACTTGCCCACAATTGCATGTTCATCGATGGAATATGATACACATGTCACCTATATGATTAATTTGTGCCTTTTGTGGGTGTGATTCATGGATATTCTATACATCTTGAAATATTGACAAAAAAATATGAAAATTATTATTTTTTGTTTCCAGGCGAAAAAACTTGGCCATCATTGCTTGCATGTAGATGAAATTTTATATACATCACCTATATAATATTTTAGTGCCTTTTGTTGGTCTGCTTGATTATTATTCTTAATGCTTTTTCAAATATTCTGACTCATACCTCACAACTTATTCCTTGTTTATGCGTGAAAGTGGTCCATATTATATGTACATTAGTCTAGTAAGGCCTTTCCATCTTTCAACGTACCTTGGCCTACAGACGGGCATATGGCGGGGTGTATAGATAATTTCAAACCAAGATCGGGCCACTATTGCAAATACTACATGCAATTCGGTTCACATCACTATTATGGTATAATGGTGTCCTTTTTAAATGTTGTTTTTTTCGCTGAAGGTTTGCTGCTACGCAGCCTATGTTTTCATGAAGAAATAACTGAAAGATTACTCCTCCTCTGTCGTGACAAACGTAATTCACAGTTTCGGAAGTCTTAAGGCAATTGAATGATAGTTTGAATGTTTCATTGTCGTCTGTTTGTTGTTTCAATAGTTTTTTTTTATGAAAGCATCAAACAATTATCATAATGTTGTATTTTTCACACTGGATGATCGGAACTTGCAAAAATTTTCAGTCATTTTTAGAGCTTGTTAGCAATGGGAGGATGAGGGAAAGCAGCATCTAGGATATCCTTCGTTTCGACGATGATGTCATGAAGTGCATTTCCAGGGAGGTTCGCCATGTTCTCAACATTGACTTAATCGGCATAGATGTGATTGTCAGCTCTGGAACAGGCCATTATGCAATTATAGACGTGAATCCTTTTCCAGGCAAGTGCGCCAATTCACTTCCTGCAAATTCCTTCTATTTACTTTCTCGATTAGGCCATTTCTGGAAGCTATTTTGTGAAGCTCTGTGGTACAGAACTCTATAGGAATCTGGGATTTTCCTAATAAGGAATCCTGAAATTCGTTCTCTTGGTATCGATTGAGTAAATGTTTTGTACAAGTAAGTCCATGCAGCCTACAGCGGGTTGGGAAAGTATTAACCCCCTGCAGGTTGCAGAACTTATTGGCTTTGTTGTTTTATCTTCATTTAGAAGTGTTTAATCAATTCCATACTCCTACATGCTATTCATCACTTGTTTATATATATTAGATGCTTTTATAATGTCAGTAAATCTCTCTATATTTTCCAGTGCACTCTGCAATAGAGACCTTTGAAAAGAAAATGATTGTATATGTAATTCCAATTTATTCACTACACAATTTCAGACAAAATTGCTTTTTTAGATTCAAAATAGTTTTTTGAAAAACCAAATTTCAATGCAAAAAACCAACATGGATTTAAAAAAAATAATAAAAATTTTGTTCCGACATTTTTTAGAGTGTTGCCTTAATTTGTGAGTTTGTTGCGATTACGAAGGTTATTTCCCTTTTACGATTGAACACATTATTCCTTGACTGGCTTTCGCTCTAACACTCTTTGCAGTATAAAAAACTCTAATCCATATCATAAAAAGTGTTTCTTCAACTGTTCAACATGTAAAACTTATTTGATTCTGTCACAAGTATATGAAGTGAAAAGATTTCCTCTCTGATATCTTTCTTAGGCCGTGTCTGTTTTATTTCCATAACTTCTTTGGATTTGAGTTTTCTCTGTCGTTGATAAATTAAAAAAGAAATAAAAAGAAGAAAGATAAAAACTGTTGTGTCTTGACATCTATATGGTACATAACACATTCAATGCATGAAAATGAACAAATAACAACAAAAACGGTTATATCTTGGAATATAAATGTTTATTGTTGTCCCTGAATACAATAAACTCATCGTGCTGCAATCAATCAATCTTTAAATAAATTATGATTTAATTGACCTTCTGCTATCTGCAGGAGTATAGCCCCAAATCAGGTGACGTCACCTGAACACATTTCTGCTTCCGGCCCCCCAATCACAGGAAGTGGAAGCCGAGGTCACGTGACTTTAATCTCTAACAATGAGAGAAATAGCCTCTAACCGTAGAGAACAATGGTACAATCGACAGTCACGTGATTAAACTTTTGTTTGTGCTTCTGGTTTGTTTTTCTTTTGGAGGGTACACAAATTTGTTTTCAATTTTTTTTTTCACTTTTTTTTCTTTTTAAATGTGTCTCTACCTCACTGGTTTGACTTGCAGAACACAAAAACAAAACAAAGAAATGACCTAATACAAATAACCTAAGGTTACTCCTACCAATCATCAGCAGCACACCAACAGTTTTTAACAATAGTCTTTTTTTTTTTTAATGTAATGATGTGACATTAAACCTGTCAACAATATGTGGGTCATTATGGTTTAAAATGACTAGATCGTGCGCCACGTCCACGCGTGGCGTTATCACGCCGTCATCGAGTCGTAGAAGAAAACGCCGAGATTGCAGTGGACTCATAAATGACGGCTCGCATGCGCTTCTTTGTCCAGGGGCAGGTCAAGATTCTCCAATATGTCTGCCTGAAGTTGGCGTTGCACAGGGCGTAGAGGACAGGATTGATAGTGCTGTTGATGTAACACAGCCAGTAACCTGAAACGAGATGGTAAGAATTTGTAATTACCATTTTTAAACATCATCATCCTTCTGCAGTCAGTTTAGTGAGATGGTTGTACAATGCCTTGGAGCTAACACTGCTTGTTGCTTTAAGTTATGACAACGGACAGATTATCATAATTTAAAACAACAAGCTATGTTAGCTCAAATGAATTGGGCAACCATCTCACTCAATGATTTACGTTAATTCAAAATTTCAAATTTTACAGTGTTGGTTACATGGTCTGAAGCTAAGTAATTTGTAATGCATTACAATCAACAATAAAACAATTACTACACATTGGGGCTCCTCATCAGCGGCAATTTGTTGCTGTTCAGGAGTCCCATTGCTCGTATCTATTGCAAAAAATGTTCTTATTATTATGAGCAAGAAATGAACAAGTCTGAGTATGTATAAGGTCTTTTTGCACCCAGCACCACACTACAAGTGACCAAACTGAAGGACATTTCTCAATTTTGCTTAATTTAATTAGCTTTATTGGGATATGTTATTGGGATATGTACCCATCAACAACATCAGTCCCAACTAAGACAGTAGGTAAGCTTATATCACATTTGAGACAACATCGACAAGTCGAAGAAACAGCAGAGGCGTTCATTCAGGAAATCTCAGTGCAACTGAATTTGGATTTCTTCAACATGCAAGATAATGGTCAATGAAAAGGATGCATTGCACTCAGCTAGGTTCATTCCATATATATGTCACTGAAATAGATTCCTTCCACTCCTGGTGCAATATAAGTGAATTTTATCCTCTCAACAGTTTCACCTACGAATAATTTATGCATTTTCTTTCCCTGACTTCGGAACTGGCGACTTCGTAACTTCCTGGTTCATGTTTAATGATGAACTGGTGCATTTTTGTGTAGAATTTTTCTATAGGAAAATAAAGTGAGAAAGAGAAGAGAGGCATTTTAGCTTCGATATTGTGGATAGTTCCGATATTGTCTCCACAGCATTAATTAAAAGAATGCTCCCGGTAATGAAAAGACCGGATGAGGGTAAGGACATGGCAAATTAATTATTCATGCTTGTTCCAAGGTTTTTGTATACTAATGGACACTAAGCTGCATTTATGAGACTTGCACTTCAAAAATATTCTGTAAAATTTACAAAAATTGTTTCGTTTGTAACATCCTACATGTTTGTGCCCCCAATAACCAAAAATATGTAAACATGAGGGACAGGGAATTCAAAAGTAAAATGGCCAAGAGACAGGGGGACACAAAACCCCATCCAGAGCTCGAGGACAGGGAAAGCAAAAGTACAATTAGTAAAATTTGCTAAAGGACATGGAATTCATAACAAAATTACCAAGGCAAAGAAGGACACAAAACCCCATCCAGAGCCTCATAAAAGGCATCTGTTTAAAAATCTCCCTAATATTTACAGTAGCAATTAACACAAGTTTTCGCAAACCCTTGCATTTGGCTATGATGATTCGCAAAGAAGCTTTTATAATTTCATTTATTGCAATTTTGCAGTGCTACAGCTTCTACGGTGTAAGCCTTTCTTGTTAGGACTAAATAGGACTTAGCAAAGGACACTGTAATGGAAGTTGTCTGCAGAATGATTAACTTGCACCTGCAGGAGAGTGATAATGGCTTTGGAATGACTTTTTGGTCTCATTTCTCCTCAGAGACTTCGGCACTTATTGGTTGCTCAATCTGCGCTTCTCAAATTTAGCCTCAATGGATTAGGGACAGAAGGACAATAATGATGATTTAATATGAGAAAAGTTGTATGACATGGTGACAGGGAGCTTTTGTTGGCTTTGTCTAAACTCTGGTCCAAGGTTAGAATTCTGGATGATGGAATAGAGAAGGGAATAGAGCTCTCGAATTGGCAGCACGTCTGACCTGTTTTGGATGGCAGTTTCAATCATCCTTTGTCTCATTACTGTTTCCTCCCTACTCCTGTCCCAATTAGCCTGCAGAGTGCTTTTAAAGAACACAGGACACCTCAATCATCCATCCCACACTTAATTTGGGTAACTCTGGAACATGGAGTAGAATCCTGTCCAGCCTTTCATCTCTTCCATCAAATCTCGCCAACGGCAAGAACCCGCTTACTCATTTTCAGCAGCTTTCGGATTCTAGTTATATAACTGCAATTGAGTCGTTATTCAAAACCTTGCTGATCCTTCTGGATCCGCCCCGATTATGATATATTACTATTACACATCAGTTTGGCTGCAGTCCTTGGTTCTGGCTTCAACACCAACAAGCTAGCTCGAGGGAGAGGGAGTGGGCAATGAAAAAGGAATTTTCTTGATTGATGTTTCTGAAGTATGGGAGCAACGTGTGGGCCAATGATGATAAGGCCCAACCTCCTGAAGGGACCGGTTCTTGCATCAAATCACCACTTCCTTTTTTCCTTAGTTTTTATCGTTATAACTCTAATATAACTTGATTTGCTGAAATGCTGTTTCGTGGGTTTCAAGATTTTGTATTTATTTTTTTGGAATTTACTCTCCAGAATTTATATAGGAATCTGGTAAAAATGTGCCTGTATGCAATAATATGCATATACATTATGTTTATAGGGTTTTATACATAATAACTCATCCACCTTTTTGAAGCTATCATTGACTGAAAAAACCAATCTGGCTTTGAACATTTTTCGTCACTTTTTGTAAAAGGAATGCACTGCGAAACTCTGTTGGTCTTTTGTGTTGAATTGAACTGAGGCAAGTTGTTGTTGTCTGTGGGGTTTATTGAATAGGACAAGATCTTTTATATAGATGTGCCAATTTATCACATGTGTGGGATCTTATAATGCAACATACACACCTAATATAAGAGATGATTGACTTACAGTGTTATCAGAAAGACATCCTTCTGTGTTGTACTCAAGAACTACTGACCATCTACCACCATCAAACCTGTTCAGCGGGACACCTAAGTCTTTCAGCTGGTTACATTGTCATTGTTTTTCACAACACATTGCGATAAATAAAGCAGTAACTTTTCACTTCTGCTGGCCTACTTCCACTGACTTACTCATGCAGTGACAAATTTCTTACTAATTCACTGTTGTATTTGTGTCCTTGGCTTTACAGTTAATATTCGCTTTTACAAATTTATTCTCCACTTAAACTTTTTAAGCAATCGCTATCTGTTAGCAGCCCATCCTTCTTGCCACTTACTTGAGAACTGATTTCAAGCCCAGAGAAATGTCCAGGCACTTCATACATCATTCAGTGATGGATGAGTTTACTTTTTTGACCATGGGATAATTGGCCAGGTCTTCTCATTGGCCTTGATCATGAGCTTGGGGGCCACCCGGTAACACTGAGTTACAGTCTCTACGATGTGTTTAGCATTCAATATTTAGGCAACTGAATACACAAACCAATACAGTTGAGTCAGGATTAGGACACTATTTACAATTTTTTCTTCAGCAAATGTCTCAGGTTTGAAACAAGGCTTGCAAATTCTTTATGTCACTAACTCTTCAGCCATTATCTATAAGTCTGAACTGGTTTTCATTACATCTATACAGGACAAACGCCATAACCACGTTTTTCATCCATACACATGATTAGAAAACATTAAGATTTAAGTGAGAAAAACTAGTAGGGCTGCAAAATGAAGGCAAATTATGTCAAATCGAATGGGCACTAAAAAAAATGTCAGAGTAGAAAGACAAAACTATTAGCCAGCTGGTATGTGTAAAAACTCCAGCTTTCTGCAGTTCAAACGTATTGAAGCTACCATAGCCAGTACAGGGAGGTCCGCCAGGTTCTCATCATTGACTTCATGGACGTAGATGTGATTGTCAGCTCTGGAACAGGCCATTATGCAATTATAGATGTGAATCCTTTTTTCAGGCAAGTGCCCCAATTCTCTTCCTGCTAATTCCTTCTATTTACTTTCTGGATCAGTCCATTTCTGGATTAGGCCATTTCTTGAAACTAGTTGTTACAGAACTTTATAAGGAATCCTGAAATTTGTTTTCCTGGTATCAATTGAGTTAATTTTTTGTACATACAAGCAAGTCCATGGAGCCTACAGTGGGTTGGGAATGTATTAACCCCCTGCACGTTGCAGAACTGATTAGTTTTGTTGTTTTATCTTCCTTTAGAAATGCATCAGCATTAGACTCTTCACCAGTTATTCTTATTTGTTAAAAGCTCGTACTAAGTCAAAATGACTCTCGATATCTTTTTAATGGTATTCTTTCAATGATATTGCATTTAATCACAAACCATTAACCAAGTATACATATTTAATTCTGACCCCAAAGGAGGCCAAACATTATCACATTGAATTTAAGGTTAAAAAATGTGTCTTTATTTCCTTCATGCAGTTTCAATCGCCTCCCTGAAACCCAGGAAAAGCTGTTTGATTTTATTCAATGCAAGCTGGATGAACTTAAGTGCACTTTGCATTGGTCGGTAGAATTTTATTTTTGAAATTATTCTGCATAGGCATACGGGACAGGCGTTTCGCAGGGGGGAGGGGGCTGTCGTTATTTTGCCCTGAAATTTTAACATGGGGGGGGGGCTGCAGCGAAATAGGCCTATGTTATTCTGGCCATATTGCATGCTGTCCTTATTACATATATGTACCTCTATGATTTACTCCATAGTTTGAATTGGAGACCTTAATTCTTTGATAATTATGTAATTCTAATTTATTGCCTTAATTTGTGAGCTTGTTGAGATTACGTAGGTTATTTCGGATAAATATTTCCCTTTAGGATTGATCAAATTATTTCTAGACTGACTTTTGCTCTAACATTACTTGCAGCATAAAAAACTCAAATCCATATCATAAAAAGTGTGGCTTCAACTGTTCAACATGTTGAACTTATTTGAAGTGAAAAGATTTCCTCTTTGATATTTGATTCTGTCACAGGTATATGAAGTGAAAAGATTTCCTCTTTGATATCTCTATACATTTCTTAGGCCTTGTCTGTTTTATTTCCATAACTTCTTTGGATTTTAGTTTTCTCTGTCGTTGATAAATTTAAAAAAGAAATAAAAAGAAGAATGATAAAAACTGTTGTGTCTTGACATCTACATGGTACATAACACATTCAATGCATGAAAATGAACAAATGACTACAAACACGATTATATCTTGGAATATAAATGTTTATTGTTGTCCTGTAATACAATAAACTCATCGTGTTGCAATCAATCGCTCTTTAAATAAACAAATTATGATTTAATTGACCTTCTGCTATCTGCAGGAGTATAGCCCCAAATCAGGTGACGTCACCTGAACACATTTCCGCTTCCGGCCCCCCAATCACAGGAAGTGGAAGCCGAGGTCACGTGACTTTAATCTCTAACAACGAGAGAAATAGCCTCTAACCGTAGAGAACAATGGTACAATCGACAGTCACGTAATTAAACTTTTGTTTGTGCTTCTGGTTTGTTTTTCTTTTGGAGGGTACTCAAATTTGTTTTCAATTTTTTTTTTTCACTTTTTTTTCTTTTTAAATGTGTCTCTACCTCACTGGTTTGACTTGCAGAACACAAAAACAAAGAAATGACCTAATACAAATAACCTAAGGTTACTCCTACCAATCATCTGCAGCACACCAACAGTTTTTAACAATAGTTTGAATAGCATTACAATCTATTTATAGTCTTTTTTGCAAGTATCATTGCCTTAGAAACTCCAGTAGCACACCTAGTGGCAGTTTCAAGAACGTCACAAAATCTTTGTGGGTCCACATTACACACAGCACAAAAACATTTCTTTGAATGATTCCCCAAACATATTTACAAATTTTAAATCTAATTTCAACAACACTTGGTAAGATGTGGAAAGTGAAAAAGTCGTTGACATTTATCGAGGCTTTTACAACCCTATATGGGATTATTATGCATTTATGTGTGGAAAAACTCAATACTGTGAAGATGGAGTGAATATTTTCTTTGTGTAGGTATGAATCAAAATTAGAAAATTTTCATTGTACTAAAACTAAATTTTTCTCAATCAACAATTATGAAAAAAGTTTTTAAGAAAAATGTTTGCTTCCATATTTTACTCTCTTCAATTTGTAAAAGCTACGTGTGCAGTACCTCATAACTGTTGCGAAAAAAGTTTGGCATTAGAATAATAAATTTATAAGCGATATGCATAAGTTATGATAGTATAAACTAATTTTACCGCTGCTATTATACAAGCCTGAATATAATGCACCGGCTAAGCAGAGCTTGAATCTCTGTCTTCTGAGCATCTTATATTCGTAAAATTTTGTATACATCATATGCTTAAACATTACTGCCATTTCTTTCAATTAAAATAAAATTAGGAAATCATGATATGCAAGAGAAGAGGCTATTGAGAATATGCGGTGTACAAAATGCCTTAGGGGCAAGATTTGTGCGTTTATATGTAAGATGGGTCAATCCATGTGTTTTTACAATTCTACATAATCAGCACCTAGGGAAAGCATCAACAAGTTTGGCACGTTGTCAAAATAAACAATCAAATAATGACATACAATGTCATATAAAGTCATACAGTTCTTCCAAAATTGACTATTAATGAATCAATTATCAATTCAAGAAAAAATTCACAATCAATTCATGGCAAATGCATGACCGATTCATCGTCAATCATTGATCAGCCATTTACCAATCCACAATCATTTCATGATCAATTCTTAAACTGTGGCAGTGGATCAATTCATGATCAATTCATGACCGATTTGTGAGCACACATATTCAATTCATGACAAACTCATGACCAATTCAAAATCAATTCACAACAATTCTGTAATCCATGGATCGTCACTTTTAAGTTTATCATACGCGTTCCATCGAGCCAAGTTGCACTATGCACAGGACTTCAATCTTGTCTAGAAGCTTCAAATGAATACTTGGTCCATGTTTCTGATTGATAGCAATGAAAGAACAACAGTTACAATGATGTAGCCTATGAAAGTGAAAAACTTATGCCATTAGAATGCCTACTAGAAATGCAGGCTTCGTGCAAGCACAGTTGGTCGATATATATGTATACAATACATGTATATGTAAGATGAGACATTGAGTCGTTGACTGTTTCATTTCACACCATCATTTTTCACACTTCACGACGTAATTGTTGCCCAGCAATAGTCCATAATCTCAAGTTCTCAAAGATTTCATAATTATGGATTTTGAAGATAAAAAATCACATCAATGACAATTAGTTAGATGTCATATATGACGTTACGTAAACGTAAGCACACAGAGTATTAGAAATATTCCGCAAACATGATCTATATATAGTTGTCCACGAAAAACTCTATTGAATCTCCATGAGAAGTCCTCAGATGCTAAGTTAATATTTCACATAAATGATTTTCTATAAACGATCAAATAGCATTCCCATGACATCACAATGTCAATGTAATAATGTGACATTAAACCTGTCAACAATATGTGGGTCATTAAGGTTTAAAATGACTAGATCGTGCACCACGTCCACGCATGGCGTTATCACGCTGTCATCGGGTCATAGAAGAAAACACCGAGATTGCAGTGGACTCATAAATGACGGCTCACATGCGCTTCTTCGTCCAGCGGCAGGTCAAGATTCGCCAATATGTCTGCCTGAAGTTGGCGTTGCACAGGGCGTAGAGGACAGGATTGATAGTGCTGTTGATGTAACACAGCCAGTAACCTGAAACGAGATGGTAAGAATTTGTAATTACCATTTTTTAAACATCATCATCCTTTTGGAGTCAGTTTAGTGAGATGGTTGTACAATGCCTTAGAGCTAAAACTGCTTGTTGTTTTAAGTTATGACAACGGACAGATTATCATAATTTAAAACAACAAGCTATGTTAGCTCAAATGAATTGGGCAACCATCTCACTCAATGATTTATGCTAATTCAAAATTTCAAATTTTACAGTGTTGGTTACATGGTCTGAAGCTAAGTAATTTGCAATGCATTACAATCAACCATAAAACAATTACTACACATTGGGGCTCCTCATCAGCGGCAATTTGTTGCTGTTCAGGAGTCCCATTGCTCGTATCTATTGCAAAAAATGTTCTTATTATTATGAGCTAAAAATAAACAAGTCTGAGTATGTATAAGGTCTTTTTGCGCCCAGCACCACACTACCAAGTGACCAATCTGAAGGATATTTCTTAATTTTTGTTTAATTTTATTAGCTTTATTGGGATATGTTATTGGGATATGAACCCATCAACAACATCAGTACCAACTAAGACAGTAGGTAAGCTTATTCCACATTTCAGACAAAATAGGCAAGTCGAAGAAACAGCAGAGGCGTTCATTCAGGAAACCTCAGTGCAACTGAATTTGGATATCTTCAACATGCAAGATAATGGTCAATGAAAAGGATGCATTGCACTCAGCTAGGTTCATTCCATATATATGTCACAGAAATAGATTCCTTCCACTCCTGGTGCAATATAAGTGAATTTTATCCTCTCAACAGTTTCACCTACGAATAATTTATGCATTTTCTTTCCCTGACTTCGGAACTGGCGACTTCGTAACTTCCTGGTTCATGTTTAATGACGAACCGGTGCATTTCTGTGTAGAATTTTTCTATAGGGCAATGAAGTGAGAAAGAGAAGAGAGGCATTTTAGCTTCGATGTTGTGGATAGTTCTGATATTGTCTCCACAGTATTAATTAAAAGAATGGTCCGGTTAATGAAAAGACCGGATGAGGGTAAGGACATGGCAAATTAATTATTCATGCTTGTTCCAAGGTTTTCGTATACTAATGGACACTAAGCTGCATTTATGAGATTTGCACTTCAAAAATATTCTGTAAAATTTACAAAAATTGTTTCGTTTGTAACATCCTACATGTTTGTGCCCCCATTAACCTAAAATGTGTAAACATGAGGGACAGGGAATTCAAAAGTAAAATTGCCAAGAGACAGGGGGACACAAAACCCCATCCAGAGCTCAGGGACAGGGAACGCAAATGTAAAATTGGTAAAATTTGCTAAAGGACATGGAATTCATAATAAAATTACCAAGGCAAAGAAGGACACATAGCCTCATAAAAGGCATCTGTTTAAAATTCTCCCTAATATTTAGCAATTGACACCTTACAAGTTTTCGCAGACCCTTGCATTTGGCTATGATGATTCACAAAGAAGCTTTTGTAATTTCATATATTGCAATTTTGCAGTGCTACAGCTTCTACGGTGTAAGCCTTTCTTGTTAGGACTAAATAGGACTTAGCAAAGGACACTGTAATGAAAGTTGTCTGCAGAATGATTAACTTGCACCTGCAGAAGAGTGATAATGGCTTTGGAATGACTTTTTGGTCTCATTTCTACTCAGAGACTTTGCCACTTATTGGTTGCTCAATCTGCGCTTCTCAATTTTAGCCTCAATGGATTAGGGACAGAAGGACAATAATGATGATTTAATATGAGAAAAGTTATATGACATGGTGATGGGTAGGTTTTGTTGACTTTGTCTAAACTCTGGTCCTAGGTTAGAATTCTGGATGATGGAATAGAGAAGGGAATAGAGCTCTCGAGTTGGCAGCACGTCTGACCTGTTTTGGATGGCAGTTTCAATCATCCTTTGTCTCATTACTGTTTCCTCCCTACTCCTGTCCCAATTAGCCTGCAGAGTGCTTTTAAAGAACACAGGACACCTCAATCATCCATCCCACACTTAATTTGGGTAACTCATGGAGTAGAATCCTGTCCACCCTGTCATCTCTTCCATCAAATCTCGCCAACAGCAGGAACCCGCTTACTCATTTTCAGCAGCTTTCGGATTCTAGTTATATAGCTGCAATTGGGTCGTTATTCAAAACCTTACTGATCTTTCTGGATCTGCCCCGATTATGATATATTACTATTACACATCAGTTTGACTGCAGTCCTTGGTTCTGGCTTCAACACCAACAAGCTAGCTTGAGTGAGAGGGAGTGGGGAATGAAAAAGGAATTTTCTTGATTGATGTTTCTGAAGTATGGCAGCAACGTGTGGGCCAATGATGATAAGGCCCAACCTCCTGAAGGGACCAGTTTTTGCATCAAATCACCACATCATTTTTCTTAGTTTTTATCATTATAACTCTAACAAAACTTGATTTGCTGAAATGCTGCTTCATGGGTTTCAAGATTTTGTATTAATTTTTTTGAAATTTTGCTCTCCAGAATATATATATGAATCTGGTAAAAATGTGCCTGTATGCAATGCTATGCATGTTCATTATATTTATAGGTCTTTGTATACATAATAACTCATCCACCTTTTTGAAGCTATCATTGACTGAAAATTAAATACCAATTTGACTTTGAACAGTTTTCCTCAATTTTTATGAAAGGAATGCACTGTTAAAGTTGATGGTCTTTTTTGACAAATTGAATTTACAGTATACGACTATACATCCGAGGCAAGTTGTTATTGCTTGTGGGGTTTATTGAAGAGAACAACATATCTTTTAGATAGATGTGCCTATTTATCACATGTGTGGGATCTGATAATGCAATATACACAGCCCCTAATACAAGAGATCACTGACTTACAGTGTTATCAGAAAGACATCCTGCTGTGTTGTTCTCTAGAACTTAGTATACTGACCATCTACCACTGTGACATATCAAACTTGTTCAGTGGGACACCAAGTCTTTCAGCTGGTTACATTATCATTGTTTTTCGCAACGCATTGTGAAATATACTACAATAACCTTTGAATTCTGCTTGCTTACTTCCACTAACTTACCCATACAGTGACACATTTCTTACTAATTCACTGTTGCACTTGTGTCCTTAGTGTTACAGTTAACTTATTTGTCTTTACAAATGTATTCTTTACTTGACTTTTTAAGCAATCGCTATCTGTTAGTGGCCCGTCCTTCTTGCCACTTACTTTAGAACTGATTTCAAGCCCCAGAGAAATGTCCAGGCACTTCATACATAATTCAGTGATGGATGAGTTTACTTTTTTGACCATGAGATAATTGGCCAGGTCTTCTCATTGGCCTTGATCATGAGCTTGGGGGCCACCCGGTAACACTGAGTTACAGTCTCTACGATGTGTTTAGCATTCAATATTTAGGCAACTGAATACACAGACTAATACAGTTGAGTCAGGATTAGGACACTATTTACAATTTTTTCTTCAGCAAATGTCTCAGGTTTGAACCAAGGCTTGCAAATTCTTTATGTCACTAACTCTTCAGCAATTATCTATAAGTCTGAACTGGTTTTCATTACATCTATACTAGACAAACTCCATAACCACGTTGTTCATCCATACAAATTAAGATTTAAGTGAGAAAAACTAGTAGGGCTACAAAATGAAGGCAAATTATGTCAAATTGAATGGGCACTAAAAAAAATATCAGAGTAGAAAGACAAAACTATTAGCCAGCTGGTATGTGTAAAAACTCCAGCTTTCTGCAGTTCAAACGTATTGAAGCTACCATAGCCAGTACAGGGAGGTCCGCCAGGTTCTCATCATTGACTTCATGGACGTAGATGTGATTGTCAGCTCTGGAACAGGCCATTATGCAATTATAGATGTGGATCCTTTTTTCAGGCAAGTGCCCCAATTCTCTTCCTGCTAGTTCCTTCTATTTACTTTCTGGATCAGGCCATTTCTGGATTAGGCCATTTCTTGAAACTAGTTGGTACAGAACTTTATAAGGAATCCTGAAATTTGTTTTCCTGGTATCAATTGAGTTAATTTTTTGTACATACAAGCAAGTCCATGGAGCCTACAGCGGATTGGGAATGTATTAACCCCCCGCAAGTTGCAGAACTGATTAGTTTTGTTGTTTTATCTTCCTTTAGAAATGCATCAGCATTAGACTCTTCACCAGTTATTCTTATTTGTTAGAAGCTCGTACTAAGTCAAAATGACTCTCGATATCTTTTTAATGGTATTCTTTCAATGATATTGCATTTAATCACAAACCATTAACCAAGTATACATATTTAATTCTGACCCCAAAGGAGGCCAAACATTATCACATTGAATTTAAGGTTAAAAAATGTGTCTTTATTTCCTTCATGCAGTTTCAATCGCCTCCCTGAAACCCAGGAAAAGCTGTTTGATTTTATTCAATGCAAGCTGGATGAACTTAAGTGCACTTTGCATTGGTCGGTAGAATTTTATTTTTGAAATTATTCTGCATAGGCATACGGGACAGGCGTTTCGCAGGGGGGAGGGGGCTGTCGTTATTTTGCCCTGAAATTTTAACATGGGGGGGGGGCTGCAGCGAAATAGGCCTATGTTATTCTGGCCATATTGCATGCTGTCCTTATTACATATATGTACCTCTATGATTTACTCCATAGTTTGAATTGGAGACCTTAATTCTTTGATAATTATGTAATTCTAATTTATTGCCTTAATTTGTGAGCTTGTTGAGATTACGTAGGTTATTTCGGATAAATATTTCCCTTTAGGATTGATCAAATTATTTCTAGACTGACTTTTGCTCTAACATTACTTGCAGCATAAAAAACTCAAATCCATATCATAAAAAGTGTGGCTTCAACTGTTCAACATGTTAAACTTATTTGAAGTGAAAAGATTTCCTCTTTGATATTTGATTCTGTCACAGGTATATGAAGTGAAAAGATTTCCTCTTTGATATCTCTATACATTTCTTAGGCCTTGTCTGTTTTATTTCAATAACTTCTTTGGATTTTAGTTTTCTCTGTCGTTGATAAATTTAAAAAAGAAATAAAAAGAAGAATGATAAAAACTGTTGTGTCTTGACATCTACATGGTACATAACACATTCAATGCATGAAAATGAACAAATGACAACAAACACGATTATATCTTGGAATATAAATGTTTATTGTTGTCCTGTAATACAATAAACTCATCGTGTTGCAATCAATCAATCTTTAAATAAACAAATTATGATTTAATTGACCTTCTGCTATCTGCAGGAGTATAGCCCCAAATCAGGTGACGTCACCTGAACACATTTCCGCTTCCGGCCCCCCAATCACAGGAAGTGGAAGCCGAGGTCACGTGACTTTAATCTCTAACAACGAGAGAAATAGCCTCTAACCGTAGAGAACAATGGTACAATCGACAGTCACGTGATTAAACTTTTGTTTGTGCTTCTGGTTTGTTTTTCTTTTGGAGGGTACACAAATTTGTTTTCAATTTTTTTTTTCACTTTTTTTTCTTTTTAAATGTGTCTCTACCTCACTGGTTTGACTTGCAGAACACAAAAACAAAACAAAGAAATGACCTAATACAAATAACCTAAGGTTACTCCTACCAATCATCTGCAGCACACCAACAGTTTTTAACAATAGTTTGAATAGCATTACAATCTATTTATAGTCTTTTTTGCAAGTATCATTGCCTTAGAAACTCCAGTAGCACACCTAGTGGCAGTTTCAAGAACGTCACAAAATCTTTGTGGGTCCACATTACACACAGCACAAAAACATTTCTTTGAATGATTCCCCAAACATATTTACAAATTTTAAATCTAATTTCAACAACACTTGGTAAGATGTGGAAAGTGAAAAAGTCGTTGACATTTATCGAGGCTTTTACAACCCTATATGGGATTATTATGCATTTATGTGTGGAAAAACTCAATACTGTGAAGATGGAGTGAATATTTTCTTTGTGTAGGTATGAATCAAAATTAGAAAATTTTCATTGTACTAAAACTAAATTTTTCTCAATCAACAATTATGAAAAAAGTTTTTAAGAAAAATGTTTGCTTCCATATTTTACTCTCTTCAATTTGTAAAAGCTACGTGTGCAGTACCTCATAACTGTTGCGAAAAAAGTTTGGCATTAGAATAATAAATTTATAAGCGATATGCATAAGTTTTGATAGTATAAACTAATTTTACCGCTGCTATTATACAAGCCTGAATATAATGCACCGGCTAAGCAGAGCTTGAATCTCTGTCTTCTGAGCATCTTATATTCCTAAAATTTTGTATACATCATATGCTTAAACATTTTCTGCCATTTCTTTCAATTAAAATAAAATTAGGAAATCATGATATGCAAGAGAAGAGGCTATTGAGAATATGCGGTGTACAAAATGCCTTAGGGGCAAGATTTGTGCGTTTATATGTAAGATGGGTCAATCCATGTGTTTTTACAATTCTACATAATCAGCACCTTGGGAAAGCATCAACAAGTTTGGCACGTTGTCAAAATAAACAATCAAATAATGACATACAATGTCATATAAAGTCATACAGTTCTTCCAAAATTGACTATTAATGAATCAATTATCAATTCAAGAAAAAATTCACAATCAATTCATGGCAAATGCATGACCGATTCATCGTCAATCATTGATCAGCCATTTACCAATCCACAATCATTTCATGATCAATTCTTAAACTGTGGCAGTGGATCAATTCATGATCAATTCATGACCGATTTGTGAGCACACATATTCAATTCATGACAAACTCATGACCAATTCAAAATCAATTCACAACAATTCTGTAATCCATGGATCGTCACTTTTATGTTTATCATACGCGTTCCATCGAGCCAAGTTGCACTATGCACAGGACTTCAATCTTGTCTAGAAGCTTCAAATGAATACTTGGTCCATGTTTCTGATTGATAGCAATGAAAGAACAACAGTTACAATGATGTAGCCTATGAAAGTGAAAAACTTATGCCATTAGAATGCCTACTAGAAATGCAGGCTTCGTGCAAGCACAGTTGGTCGATATATATGTATACAATACATGTATATGTAAGATGAGACATTGAGTCGTTGACTGTTTCATTTCACACCATCATTTTTCACACTTCACGACGTAATTGTTGCCCAGCAATAGTCCATAATCTCAAGTTCTCAAAGATTTCATAATTATGGATTTTGAAGATAAAAAATCACATCAATGACAATTAGTTAGATGTCATATATGACGTTACGTAAACGTAAGCACACAGAGTATTAGAAATATTCCGCAAACATGATCTATATATAGTTGTCCACGAAAAACTCTATTGAATCTCCATGAGAAGTCCTCAGATGCTAAGTTAATATTTCACATAAATGATTTTCTGTAAACGATCAAATAGCATTCCCATGACATCACAATGTCAATGTAATAATGTGACATTAAACCTGTCAACAATATGTGGGTCATTAAGGTTTAAAATAACTAGATCGTGCGCCACGTCCACGCATGGCGTTATCACGCTGTCATCGGGTCATAGAAGAAAACACCGAGATTGCAGTGGACTCATAAATGACGGCTCGCATGCGCTTCTTTGTCCAGCGGCAGGTCAAGATTCGCCAATATGTCTGCCTGAAGTTGGCGTTGCACAGGGCGTAGAGGACAGGATTGATAGTGCTGTTGATGTAACACAGCCAGTAACCTGAAACGAGATGGTAAGAATTTGTAATTACCATTTTTTAAACATCATCATCCTTTTGGAGTCAGTTTAGTGAGATGGTTGTACAATGCCTTAGAGCTAACACTGCTTGTTGTTTTAAGTTATGACAACGGACAGATTATCATAATTTAAAACAACAAGCTATGTTAGCTCAAATGAATTGGGCAACCATCTCACTCAATGATTTACGCTAATTCAAAATTTCAAATTTTACAGTGTTGGTTACATGGTCTGAAGCTAAGTAATTTGCAATGCATTACAATCAACCATAAAACAATTACTACACATTGGGGCTCCTCATCAGCGGCAATTTGTTGCTGTTCAGGAGTCCCATTGCTCGTATCTATTGCAAAAAATGTTCTTATTATTATGAGCTAAAAATAAACAAGTCTGAGTATGTATAAGGTCTTTTTGCGCCCAGCACCACACTACCAAGTGACCAATCTGAAGGATATTTCTTAATTTTTGTTTAATTTTATTAGCTTTATTGGGATATGTTATTGGGATATGTACCCATCAACAACATCAGTACCAACTAAGACAGTAGGTAAGCTTATTCCACATTTCAGACAAGATAGGCAAGTCGAAGAAACAGCAGAGGCGTTCATTCAGGAAACCTCAGTGCAACTGAATTTGGATATCTTCAACATGCAAGATAATGGTCAATGAAAAGGATGCATTGCACTCAGCTAGGTTCATTCCATATATGTCACAGAAATAGATTCCTTCCACTCCTGGTGCAATATAAGTGAATTTTATCCTCTCAACAGTTTCACCTACGAATAATTTATGCATTTTCTTTCCCTGACTTCGGAACTGGCGACTTCGTAACTTCCTGGTTCATGTTTAATGATGAACCGGTGCATTTCTGTGTAGAATTTTTCTATAGGGCAATGAAGTGAGAAAGAGAAGAGAGGCATTTTAGCTTCGATGTTGTGGATAGTTCTGATATTGTCTCCACAGCATTAATTAAAAGAATGCTCCCGGTAATGAAAAGACCGGATGAGGGTAAGGACATGGCAAATTAATTATTCATGCTTGTTCCAAGGTTTTCGTATACTAATGGACACTAAGCTGCATTTATGAGATTTGCACTTCAAAAATATTCTGTAAAATTTACAAAAATTGTTTCGTTTGTAACATCCTACATGTTTGTGCCCCCATTAACCAAAAATGTGTAAACATGAGGGTCAGGGAATTCAAAAGTAAAATTGCCAAGAGACAGGGGGACACAAAACCCCATCCAGAGCTCAGGGACAGGGAACGCAAAAGTAAAATTGGTAAAATTTGCTAAAGGACATGGAATTCATAATTAAATTACCAAGGCAAAGAAGGACACATAGCCTCATAAAAGGCATCTGTTTAAAATTCTCCCTAATATTTAGCAATTGACACCTTACAAGTTTTCGCAGACCCTTGCATTTGGCTATGATGATTCACAAAGAAGCTTTTGTAATTTCATTTATTGCAATTTTGCAGTGCTACAGCTTCTACGGTGTAAGCCTTTCTTGTTAGGACTAAATAGGACTTAGCAAAGGACACTGTAATGAAAGTTGTCTGCAGAATGATTAACTTGCACCTGCAGAAGAGTGATAATGGCTTTGGAATGACTTTCTGGTCTCATTTCTCCTCAGAGACTTTGCCACTTATTGGTTGCTCAATCTGCGCTTCTCAATTTTAGCCTCAATGGATTAGGGACAGAAGGACAATAATGATGATTTAATATGAGAAAAGTTATATGACATGGTGATGGGGAGGTTTTGTTGACTTTGTCTAAACTCTGGTCCTAGGTTAGAATTCTGGATGATGGAATAGAGAAGGGAATAGAGCTCTCGAGTTGGCAGCACGTCTGACCTGTTTTGGATGGCAGTTTCAATCATCCTTTGTCTCATTACTGTTTCCTCCCTACTCCTGTCCCAATTAGCCTGCAGAGTGATTTTAAAGAACACAGGACACCTCAATCATCCATCCCACACTTAATTTGGGTAACTCATGGAGTAGAATCCTGTCCACCCTGTCATCTCTTCCATCAAATCTCGCCAACAGCAGGAACCCGCTTACTCATTTTCAGCAGCTTTCGGATTCTAGTTATATAGCTGCAATTGGGTCGTTATTCAAAACCTTACTGATCCTTCTGGATCTGCCCCGATTATGATGTATTACTATTACACATCAGTTTGACTGCAGTCCTTGGTTCTGGCTTCAACACCAACAAGCTAGCTTGAGTGAGAGGGATTGGGGAATGAAAAAGGAATTTTCTTGATTGATGTTTCTGAAGTATGGCAGCAACGTGTGGGCCAATGATGATAAGGCCCAACCTCCTGAAGGGACCAGTTTTTGCATCAAATCACCATATCATTTTTTCTTAGTTTTTATCATTATAACTCTAACAAAACTTGATTTGCTGAAATGCTGCTTCATGGGTTTCAAGATTTTGTATTAATTTTTTTGAAATTTTGCTCTCCAGAATATATATATGAATCTGGTAAAAATGTGCCTGTATGCAATGCTATGCATGTTCATTATATTTATAGGTCTTTGTATACATAATAACTCATCCACCTTTTTGAAGCTATCATTGACTGAAAATTAAATACCAATTTGACTTTGAACAGTTTTCCTCAATTTTTATGAAAGGAATGCACTGTTAAAGTTGATGGTCTTTTTTGACAAATTGAATTTACAGTATACGACTATACATCCGAGGCAAGTTGTTATTGCTTGTGGGGTTTATTGAAGAGAACAACATATCTTTTAGATAGATGTGCCTATTTATCACATGTGTGGGATCTGATAATGCAATATACACAGCCCCTAATACAAGAGATCACTGACTTACAGTGTTATCAGAAAGACATCCTGCTGTGTTGTTCTCTAGAACTTAGTATACTGACCATCTACCACTGTGACCATCAAACTTGTTCAGTGGGACACCAAGTCTTTCAGCTGGTTACATTATCATTGTTTTTCGCAACGCATTGTGAAATATACTACAATAACCTTTGAATTCTGCTTGCTTACTTCCACTAACTTACCCATACAGTGACACATTTCTTACTAATTCACTGTTGCACTTGTGTCCTTAGCTTTACAGTTAACTTATTTGTCTTTACAAATGTATTCTTTACTTGACTTTTTAAGCAATCGCTATCTGTTAGTGGCCCGTCCTTCTTGCCACTTACTTTAGAACTGATTTCAAGCCCCAGAGAAATGTCCAGGCACTTCATACATCATTCAGTGATGGATGAGTTTACTTTTTTGACCATGGGATAATTGGCCAGGTCTTCTCATTGGCCTTGATCATGAGCTTGGGGGCCACCCGGTAACACTGAGTTACAGTCTCTACGATGTGTTTAGCATTCAATATTTAGGCAACTAAATACACAGACTAATACAGTTGAGTCAGGATTAGGACACTATTTACAATTTTTTCTTCAGCAAATGTTTCAGGTTTGAACCAAGGCTTGCAAATTCTTTAAGTCACTAACTCTTCAGCAATTATCTATAAGTCTGAACTGGTTTTCATTACATCTATACTGGACAAACTCCATAACCACGTTTTTCATCCATACAAATTAAGATTTAAGTGAGAAAAACTAGTAGGGCTACAAAATGAAGGCAAATTATGTCAAATTGAATGGGCACTAAAAAAAATATCAGAGTAGAAAGACAAAACTATTAGCCAGCTGGTATGTGTAAAAACTCCAGCTTTCTGCAGTTCAAACGTATTGAAGCTACCATAGCCAGTACAGGGAGGTCCGCCAGGTTCTCATCATTGACTTCATGGACGTAGATGTGATTGTCAGCTCTGGAACAGGCCATTATGCAATTATAGATGTGGATCCTTTTTTCAGGCAAGTGCCCCAATTCTCTTCCTGCTAGTTCCTTCTATTTACTTTCTGGATCAGGCCATTTCTGGATTAGGCCATTTCTTGAAACTAGTTGGTACAGAACTTTATAAGGAATCCTGAAATTTGTTTTCCTGGTATCAATTGAGTTAATTTTTTGTACATACAAGCAAGTCCATGGAGCCTACAGCGGATTGGGAATGTATTAACCCCCTGCAAGTTGCAGAACTGATTAGTTTTGTTGTTTTATCTTCCTTTAGAAATGCATCAGCATTAGACTCTTCACCAGTTATTCTTATTTGTTAGAAGCTCGTACTAAGTCAAAATGACTCTCGATATCTTTTTAATGGTATTCTTTTAATGATATTGCATTTAATCACAAACCATTAACCAAGTATACATATTTAATTCTGACCCAAAAGGAGGCCAAACATTATCACATTGAATTTAAGGTTATTTATTAATTTTATTTTTGAAATTATTCTGCATAGGCGTACGGGACCGGCATTTCGCAGGGGGGAGGGGCTGTCGTTATTTTGCCCTAAAATTTTAACATGGGGGGGGGGCTGCAGCAAAATAGGCCTATGTTATTCTGGCCATATTGCATGCTGTCCGTGATCACATATATGTACCTATATGATTCACTCCATAGTTTGAATTGGAGACCTTAATTCTTTGATAAGAAGATAATCATGTAATTCTAATTTATTGCCTTAATTTGTGAGCTTGTTGAGATTACGTAGGTTATTTATTTCCCTTTTAGGATTGATCAAATTATTTCTTGACTGACTTTCGCTCTAACACTACTTGCAGCCAAAAAACTCAAATAAATTTAAAAAAGAAATAAAAAGAAGAATGATAAAAACTGTTGTGTCTTGACATCTATATGGTACATAACACATTCAATGCATGAAAATGAACAAATGACAACAAACACGATTATATCTTGGAATATAAATGTTTATTGTTGTCCTGTAATACAATAAACTCATCGTGTTGCAATCAATCAATCTTTAAATAAACAAATTATGATTTAATTGACCTTCTGCTATCTGCAGGAGTATAGCCCCAAATCAGGTGACGTCACCTGAACACATTTCCGCTTCCGGCCCCCCAATCACAGGAAGTGGAAGCCGAGGTCACGTGACTTTAATCTCTAACAACGAGAGAAATAGCCTCTAACCGTAGAGAACAATGGTACAATCGACAGTCACGTGATTAAACTTTTGTTTGTGCTTCTGGTTTGTTTTTCTTTTGGAGGGTACACAAATTTGTTTTCAATTTTTTTTTCACTTTTTTTTCTTTTTTAAATGTGTCTCTACCTCACTGGTTTGACTTGCAGAACACAAAAACAAAACAAAGAAATGACCTAATACAAATAACCTAAGGTTACTCCTACCAATCATCTGCAGCACACCAACAGTTTTTAACAATAGTTTGAATAGCATTACAATCTATTTATAGTCTTTTTTTTGCAAGTATCATTGCCTTAGAAACTCCAGTAGCACACCTAGTGGCAGTTTCAAGAACGTCACAAAATCTTTGTGGGTCCACATTACACACAGCACAAAAACATTTCTTTGAATGATTCCCCAAACATATTTACAAATTTTAAATCTAATTTCAACAACACTTGGTAACATGTGGAAAGTGAAAAAGGCGTTGACATTTATAGAGGCTTTTACAACCCTATATGGGATTATTATGCATTTGTGTGTGGAAAAACTCAATACTGTGAAGATGGAGTGAATATTTTCCTTGTGTAGGTATAATTCAAAATTAGAAAATTTTTATTGTACTAAAACTAAATTTTTCTGAATCAACAATTATGAAAAAAGTTTTTAAGAAAAATGTGTGCATCCATATTTTACTCTCTTCAATTTGTAAAAGCTACGTATGCAGTACCTCATAACTGTTGCGAAAAAAGTTTAGCATTAGAATAATAAATTTATAAGCGATATGCATAAGTTATGATAGTATAAACTAATTTTTCCGCTGCTATTATACAAGCCTGAATATAATGCACCGGCTAAGCAGAGCTTACAGGTGATTTCATTAGTACACGATTCTCAGGTTCTTGGCCATAAAATACATGGCATTTTTTGGTTAATCTGATTGGTTTAGAAGCAATAGAACGTCACACATCTCATATATCAAACAGGGTAAGCCCCTGTTTAGCACTGATTTCTCACTATAAAGTGTGAATGACCAGAATCACGTGCTAATGAAATCACCTGTAAATCTCTGTCTTCTGAAAATCTTATATTCCTAAAATTTTGTATACATCATATGCTTAAACATTTTCTGCCATTTCTTTCAATTAAAATAAAATTAGGAAATCATGATATGCAAGAGAAGAGGCTATTGAGAATATACGGTGTACAAAATGCCTTAGGGGCAAGATTTGTGCGTTTATATGTAAGATGGGTCAATCCATGTGTTTTTACAATTCTACATAATCAGCACCTTGGGAAAGCATCAACAAGTTTGGCACGTTGTCAAAATAAACAATCAAATAATGACATACAATGTCATATAAAGTCATACAGTTCTTCCAAAATTGACTATTAATGAATCAATAATCAATTCAAGAAAAAATTCACAATCAATTCATGGCAAATGCATGACCGATGAATCGTCGATCATTGATCAGCCATTTACAAATCCACAATCAATTCATCATCAATTTTTAAACTGTGGCAGTGGATCAATTCATGACCAATTTGTGAGCACACATGTTCAATTCATGACTAACTCATGACCATTTCAAAATCAATTCACAACAATGCTGTAATCCATGGATCGTCACTTTTAAGTTTATCATACGCGTTCCATCGAGCCAAGTTGCACTATGCACAGGACTTCAATCTTGTCTAGAAGCTTCGAATGAATACTTGGTCCATGTTTCTGATTGATTGCAATGAAAGAACAACAGTTACAATGATGTAGCCTATGAAAGTGAAAAACTTATGCCATTAGAATGCCTACTAGAAATGCAGGCTTCGTGCAAGCACAGTTGGTCGATATATATGTATATATGTATATGTAAGATGAAACATTGAGTCGTTGATAGTTTCATTTCACACCATCACTTTTCACACTTCATGGCGTAATTGTTGCCCAGCAATAGTCCATAATCTCAAATTCTCGAAGATTTCATAATTATGGAGTTTAAAGATAAAAAATCACATCAATGACAATTAGTTAGATGTCATATATGACGTTACGTCGACGTAAGCACACAGAGTATTAGAAATATTCCGTAAACATGATATATATATAGTTGTCCACGAAAAACTCTATTGAATCTCCATGAGAAGTCCTCAGATGCACCGTAAATATTTCACATAAATGATTTTCTGTAAACGATCAAATAGCATTCCCATGACGTCACAATGTCAATTTAACGATCTGACGTTAAACCTGTCAACAATATGTGGGTCATTATGGTTTAAAATGACTAGATCGTGCGCCACGTCCACGCGTGGCGTTATCACGCCGTCATCGGGTCGTAGAAGAAAACGCCGAGATTGCAGTGGACTCATAAATGACGGCTCGCATGCGCTTCTTCGTCCAGCGGCAGGTCAAGATGCGCCAATATGTCTGCCGAAAGTTGGCGTTGCACAGAGCGTAGAGGACAGGGTTGATAGTGCTGTTGATGTAACACAACCAGTAACCTGAAACGAGATCGTAAGAAATTTGTAATTACCATTTTTAAAACATCATCATCCTTTTGGAGTCAGCTTAATTAATTTAGTGAGATGGTTGTACAATGCCTTAGAGCTAACACTGCTTGTTGTTTTAAGTTATGACCTAGGACAGATTATTATAATTTAAAACAACAAGCTATGTTAGCTCAAATGAATTGGGCAACCATCTCACTCAATGATTTACGCTAATTCAAAATTTCAAATTTTACAGTGTTGGTTATGGTTACATGGTCTGAAGCTAAGTAATTTGTAATGCATTACAACAATGAAACAATTTCTAAACATTTGGGCTCCTCATCAGCGACAATTTGATGCTGTTCAGGAGTCCCACTGCTCGTATCTATTGCAAAAAATGTTTTCATTATTATTATTTGAACAAGAAATAAACAAGTCTGAGTATGTATAAGGTCTTTTTGCGCCCAGCACCACACTACCAAGTGACCAAACCGAAGGACATTTCTTAATTTTTGCTTATCTTTATAAGCTTTATTGGGATATATTGCTTCCTGCTCGGTTGCCGGAGATCATGGCACAGGATAGGGATAATAACCCATCAACAGCTTCAATATCAATTAAGGCAGTAAGCTTACTCCAAATTTGAGACAAAATTGACAAGGCGAAGAAACAGCAGAGGCATTAATCGAGAAAATCTCAGTGCAAATGAATTTGGATTTCTTCAACATGCAAGACAATGGTCAAAGGAAAGGATGCACTTAGCTAGGTTTATTCCATACACATGTCCCAGAAATAGATCCATTACACTCCTGGTGCAATCCAAGTGAATTGTATCCTCCTAATAGTTTCACCTACAAATAATTTATACATTTTCTTCCCCTGACTTCGGAATTGGTGACTTCGTAACTTCCTGGTTCATGTTTAATGATGAATGAATGCATTTTTGTGTAGAATTTTTCTATAGGAAAATGAAGTGAGAAAAGGAAGAGAGGCATTTTAGCTTCGATATTGTGGTTAGTTCGGATATTTTCTCCATAGCATTAATTAAAAGAATGCTCCGGGTAATGAAAAGACCGGATGAGGGTAAGGACATGGCAAATTAATTATTCATGCTTGTTCAAAGGTTTTTGTATACTAATGGACACTAAGCTGCATTTATGAGACTTGCCCTTCAAAAATATTCTGTAAAATACACAAAAGTTTGCATTATTTGTAGCATCCAACTTACTTGTGCCCCCGGGGGGGGTACTCACTCTATAAGGGTGTATATAGAGGCGCCGCTGGATGGTTTAGGTTTTTTGGCCTTTTTGGATTAAAATGGTTTTGGTTTTTTGACAATTCTGATTAATTTGGTTCTGGTTTTTGCAACCCCAACATGTTTGGTACCGTTAGAATCGGCTTCAAAAGAGGATTAAAATGGTTTAAAAACCATGAAGATTAAATTGGTTTGCAAAATATTTTAGTGAAGGATTAAAATGGTTTGTGGTTTTGGCGCAGTTTCCGGATTAAAATGGTTCTGGTTTTCAAAATTGCCATGAGGCATCCGTATGCAAAAGTCCGCGAAGTACCCCCCCCGGGCTTGTGCCCCCCAATAACCTAAAATGTGCAAATATTCAAAAGAGCTTACAAGCTATAGCAAACTACATCGAGTAAACTGTGAAAAACTCTTGTGTATTAACATTTTGCAAGCATAATGATGCTCCGCATATGGGGTTATGAGGGACAGGGAATTCAATTGTAAAATGACCAAGGGACATGGGGACACAAAACCCAATCCAGAGCTGAGGGACAGGGAACGCAAAAGTACAATAAGTAAAATTTGTAAAAGACATGGAATTCAGTATAAAATAACCGAGGCAAAGAAGGACACAATACCCCATCCAGAGCCTCATAAATGGCATCTGTTTAAAATTCTCCCAAATATTTAGCAATTAACACCTGACAAGTTTTCGCAGACCTTGCATTTGGCTATGATGATTCGCAAAGAAGCTTTTGTAATTTCATTTATTGCAATTTTGCAGTGCTACAGCTTCTACAGTGTAAGCCTTTCTTGTTAGGACTAAATAGGACTTAGCAAAGGACACTGTAATGAAAGTTGTCTGCAGAATGATTAACTTGCACCTGCAGAAGAATGATAATGGCTTTGGAATGACTTTTTGGTCTCATTTCTCCTCAGAGACTTTGCCACTTATTGGTTGCTTAATCTGCGCTTCTCAATTTTAGCCTCAATGGATTAGGGACAGAAGGACAATAATGATGATTTAAAAGAGAAAAGTTGTGATAGCATGACATGGTGACAGAGAGCTTTTGTTGGCTTTATCTAAACTCTGGACCCAGGTTCGAATTCCAGTTGATGGAATAGGAATGAAATTGCTCGAGTTGGCAGCATGTCTGACCTGTTTTGGATGGTAGTTTCAATCAAACTTTTGTCTCATTACAGTTTCCTCCCTATTCCGGTTCCAATTAGCTTAAGAGAGTGTTTAGATATACAGGACACCTTAATCATCCATTGCACACTTGATTTGGGTAACTCTGTAACACGGAGTAGAATTCTGTCCAGCCTGTCATCTCTTCTATCAACTCTCGCCAACGGCAAGAAGCTATTCTCATTTTCAGGAGCTTTCAGATTCTAGTTATATAACTGCAATTGAGTCGTTATTCAAAACCTTGCTGATCCTTCAGGATCCGCCCCGATTATGATATATTACTATTACACATCAGTTTGACTGCAGTCCTTGGTTCTGGCTTCAACACCAACAAGCTAGCTTGAGGGAGAGGGAGTGGGGAATGAAAAAGGAATTTTCTTGATTGATGTTTCTGAAGTATGGCAGCAACGTGTGGGCCAATGATGATAAGGCCCAACCTCCTGAAGGGACCAGTTTTTGCATCAAATCACCACGTCCTTTATTTCTTAGTTTTTATCATTATAACTCTAATATAACTTGATTTGCTGAAATGCTGCTTCATGGGTTTGAAGATTTGGTATTCATTTTTTTGCAATTTAATCGCCAGAATTTATATAAGAATCTGGTAAAAATGTGCCTGTATGCAATACTATGCATGTACATTTTATTTATAGGTTTTTATATACATAATAACTCATCCACCTTTTTGAAGCTATCATTGACTGAAAATACCAATCTGGCTTTGAACAGTTTTCCTCACTTTTTATAAAAGGAATGCACTGTTAAACTTTGATGGTCTTTTTTGCCAAATTGAATTTACAGTATACGACTATACATCCGAGGCAAGTTGTTGTTGCTTGTGGGGTTTATTGAAGAGAACATGATCCTTTAGATGTGCATATTTAGCACACGTGTGGTATCTGATAATGCAACATACACACTCCTTAATACAAGAGATCATTGACTTACAGTGTTATCAGAAAGACATCCTGCTGTGATGTTCTCTAGAACTGCTGACCATCTACCACCATGAAACTTGTTCAGTGTGACACTAAGTATTTCAGCTGGTTATGTTGTCATCATTTTTCACACCGCACTGTTATAAATACCACAGTAACTTTCGGATTCTGCTGGCTTACATCCACTGACTTACTCATACAGTGACAAGTTTCGTGTTGATTCACTGCAGCACTTGTGTCTATAGCTTTACAGTTAACTTATTCGTTTTTACAAATTTATTCTCCACTTGACTTTTTAAGCAATCGCTATCTGTTAGCGGCCCGTCCTTCTTGCCACTTACTTGAGAACTGATTTCAAGCCCCAGAGAAATGTCCAGGCACTTCATACATCATTCAGTGATGGATGAGTTTACTTTTTTGACCATGGGATAATTGGCCAGGTCTTCTCATTGGCCTTGATCATGAGCTTGGTGGCCTCCTGGTAACACTGAGTTACAGTCTCTACGATGTGTTTAGCATTCAATATTTAGGCAACTGAATACACAGATTAATACAGTTGAGTCAGGTTTAGGACGCTATTTATAATTATTTCTCCAGGAAATTTGTCTTAGGTTCAAACCTAGACTTGCAAATTCTTTAAGTCACTAACTCTTCAGCAATTATCCGTAAGTCAGAACCACTTTTCTCTGCAGCGATTTGCCAGCATACTCCATAACAAGTGATGAAACACATTCTACAATCATACACATGATTAGAGAACACTAAGAGTAGAGCGAAGACACTAGTAGGACTGTAAATTGAAGGCAATTACGTCAAATCAAATGGGCTCTGAAAAAATTTTAGAGTAAAAAGACAAAATTATTAGCCAGCTGGTATCTGTAAAAAGTCTAGCTTTCTGCAGTTCAAACTTATATTAATGAAGCTACCACATCAGCTGAATGCTCAAAACAATACCCATTCAATCATAACTATCAATGTCAATCAAGAATTATGCAGTATGCACTAAACAAAATAATTATCACCATCTATCATTTAACTGGAGATAGCCATGGATACTGGATCGTTTCAGATTTGCAGCAGAAAACTCAACTGTCTTACTTCATTGGTGAATGAAGATTTTCTTATAGATCTACAGTTTGCAAATGTACAATACATAAACCCAATTCACTGTCTACTGCCATGAGAAGTTATGCAGTTCGAGGACCAAGTTCTTCTCATGTATGACGGAATATACACTCTCTCCAAAAATATTCATGTGGAAGAAACAAAAGAAGTCAGTCGGTGTCCATACAACTTCAATGCAAATGTAAAACGTGATGCATTCATTGATCAGGATTGATAATTTCTTTGGCTGCAACATGAACATTTAGCATGATATACAGAAACATTTTTTTGGACAACAGCTTATCTTTATTTTGTCGTTTTACACGAAATTATTTTTTTGGTAGATAAGAGTCTGAGGCACAAAAAAACCTGTCAACTCTTCAGTAATTATCTGCAAGTCAGAACCATTTTTCTCTGCAGCAATTTGCCAGCACACTCCATAACCAGTGATTAACCACGTTCTACAACCACACACATGATTAGAGAACCTTAAGAGTAGAGCGAAGACACTAGTAGGGCTGAGAAATGAAGGCAATTTTGTCAAATCGAATTGGCATCGAAAAAAGGTTTGTGTAAAATAGAAAAAACTGAAGCTAGCAGGTGTCTGTATTAACTCCAATCATAACGTCAGACAAAGCTATCTTTATATTTTTACATTTTCTTGTTAAAAATGCACATGGAATTGATCAGGGATAACAATTCCCTGATTGTTTCACCCACACATTTTTCATGACATGCACAATGATTTTGTACTGAAACATTCTAACGATAATTGACACTTCTCTGCTGTATGAAACAGGCAACATCATAATGCCAGCTGATGTGGTGTCTATACAACCTCTAAGAAAATGTAAAAAAGGACACAAGCTATGCTTCATGTATTAATTGATCAATATTGACAATTTTACTTTCAAAGTTTTGATCAGAGTGGGCCAACTGCCAACACTATGTTATGTCGATTTTGGATAGCTCTCTCTTACTCTCTTTCAAGACTTTTAAAATTGATTGCCAATGCAGCATCGATGTATATTTAAAGATTTTAAACAACTTTAAACTAAAAAATTGGACTCAAGTTCAATATCTGGATTAGTAGCTCCAGTGAGACTCTTTACTCTTTAAAATCATTGCGTCACAACCATTGTCATAGCGTCACATCACAGCCTGTCACTTTGATACCGAAAAAGAGTGAACTGCTGCGCTGTGAAAATGGCACTTCGTGTGTCATCATACTGATGATTTTTCATGATCATACCCAATACTTTCAATGTTAATTTGATTTAAGGAGACGTATCCCTCTTGTTGGTGACAGCCAAGCAAAAGGATTATGCATCTGATTTTCAATCCAAAATTAGTTATGACAAGTGAAATGGCCGCCTCTTGATCATGACTAATCAAACTGCCTCTATGTTTCCCATGTTGAAAGTAGAGAAGATGACACTTCATTAGCTACCATGAGTCACGAAGTGTATTTTTCACAGTGAACTGGTCCTCATTTTTTTCTTTATCAAAGTGAAAGACTGTAATGGGGCCTGCGGCCCACACCCCCTGCTCATTGGCTGAAATGTTTGTTATGATGAAGTCACCAATTTATTGTTCCACTCTGGAAAAATTTAGTCCGGATACTAGACTTGAACTCAGAACTCAGAACTCTTTATTCGAACCCGAATTTTAATCATAATTTTGACTTTTATGGTTATTTTAAATGAATCATTCTTGAAGTGCATTCACACGAAATTAAATGAGCATTGAGAAAATGAATATGTAGTGGCACACAAACCATTTTTACAGTGTTCAGCTGTGAGTCTGTGACTCTCTTTCCCTTGTACGTTGTATAGTAAGACCAAGTTGCTGCTCAATGGCTCCATGCAGCACTTCTATTGGCCATGAGCTGTAGCAATCAGGGGACAGTATTGAGCAGCCTAATAGTTCAGCATGGGGAGATATCAGATTAACTCCTGTGTATATTATGGATTTTATGCCGGTGGGGATCCTATCTTACAAGTCATGTTCACAGCAAATGACAAAAGCCTATTCTGATTGAATTCATTGTGGTCAAATGGCTCCATAGATTGCATGGGAATCCACTAAATTTGGGCTATCACTGCTTCATCTGAAACATGGTCTGGATGGGTCTGGGTGGGGTTGGGAACTAACTCAGGGGATAGGGGTAGCTGTACTGAACATTCCCCAGGGCAAAGCAGCATTGAATACTATTCTAAAAGGGGAAACTTCGTGTCTTTTGAACTTATTTCTATTTTCTAATGTTGTAGCTTTATTTCTCCCATGTGTTAAAACTATACTATATTTCTTCTTTGGGTGTATAATTTCTCCCTTACATTTCTTTTGGTCTTAATCTGTCCTGAATGCATCCTACTTTAATCTCTATTTCTTCCTCATGTTTCTTATCCTTATTTTTCCTTTGTATGAAATTGGGGGAGGGTTGGTCTAGTGGTAGCGCGCTGGGCTGCCAAACGCTGGGTCCAGGGCTCCAATCCAGCTCTTGCCAGGTCACCCGGGCCTATGTTGGACGGTTGTTTCATTCATCCTGTGCCCCATTGCCCTGCCCTCCTCCTGTCCTAGTTAGCCTACCAAGTGCATAAATACACGAAGTAAAGCCCCATCCATCCATCCATCCTTTGCATGATATTCTGTGTTTCTCATCTTGTGTTTACAGTAGTCTTAACTTCTCCTCGTGTGTCTTTATTTCTGGTTCATGTGGATTTTTTTCTAATTTTGTCTCTAGCCTTATTTCTCCTCATGTGCATGCTGTCTTGTCTTTATTTCAATATGGAAAAAATATATGTTAGGCCAATGACCACTGAAAGGAGCACTTAGCCACTCCTTGAATACATGTACCATGTACATGTCATCTATTAATAAGGAATAAAAGTACATTAGTTTGAATATGTAGTATCTGTATTTGACGGCCGAAAATAAATCAAATCATTTCCAAAACAACCGCTGATACATTTATGGGCAACATTACATAAAAGAAGAAATAAAACTACCAAATATTTATGAGGATGATCAACCTGGAGTAAAGGGGTCAAACTGGGTTGAAAATAAATTGAATAGATATTTGCAAAGCAATGGATTTCATTGTCCATTTCAGATGGTTTTTATTTAAATTTAAAATTAATCAATGATAGTTTTTGTATTCTTAACCCATAAAATACCAGTCAACAAAGGCAAACTCAATACATGGCAAACAGAAAATCCTCATGAAATAATTCAATAAGTGTTATAAAAGCAATTGAATAGGAGGATTATATAATGAAGATGTGAAATTCAGCTGCAACTAGCACATAATATATCATTTGAAACAGACCAGCCAATAATCTTTTACATCTTTTTGTACACCAAGGTTTCAAAAGATGAAGAAATGTTTATGGCAAGTAAGTAACAGTATACACTCTAAAAAAATTCAGACATAATTGGTTTTTTAGATTCAAAATGGTTTTTTGAATAACCAAATTTCAATGCAAAAAACCAACATGGATTTTTTTAAAAATCCATGTTGGTTTTGCATTGAAATTTGGTTTTTCAAAAAAACCATTTTGAATCTAAAAAACCAATTTTGTCCTGACATTTTTTAGAGTGTGTATGTCCAAATCAGCAATATAGATCGAGGTCACTGACTTGATTTTAAAGTAAACCAGCATACTCTGTAATAAGAAATGGTGGTGTTGCTTTGGGTATGTAGACAAATACACTCCTGCTCATAAATATGGAATACATTTTTGAAAAGAAGTGTCAAATAAAAGTAAATTTCAGAGTGTGAATGCAAGCAAGGTCCATTGTAAAGGTTAAGTTATCTTCTCTAATCACTCTTTGAAAACCTCAACCACATTTTTTGCAAGAATTAAAATTTTTGGTTAAATGCACCTCACCCTACAAAACCGCCTGAATTTCCATATTTCGTGCTGCTTTAACTTGGGTCTGACGCTGCAGCACACGTTTTACATGAGAGCATGTTCTTCCCTTCAGTGGTCATTGGAAGTAGCTACTATTGAATCAGACTATCATTAGCATCATGTGCTCCAGCAGAAGTTGCTAAAGTTATCAATTTCAATGGAGGATGTTGAAGTGTTCCATATTTAAGAGCAACGGTGTAGAGAGATAGATAAATAGTCTAGATAGATAGATGGATATGGTAACTTGGTAAGTGTAGCCCTCTAATAAAACATCTTGGCATTCACGAAGGTTGATTCATGAGAAGCGAGAGACAGAAGGAGTCCTCAAAATCTTACACATTCACCCCATTTGAGGGATCTCTAACTTGCCCAATTTAATGTCTCATCCAGATATGCAGCAGGAAAGGATTTTGCTCTTGAAGGTCCATTGAAAATGGTTTGGGTTTGACATATCTCCCTTCAACAGCATAAAAAAATAACGTGCAAGCACTTTAACAGCTGCTTGTAGATAAACTTAATATCTATCTATCTGTCCATCTATCTGTCCATCTATCTATCTATCTATCTATCTATCTATCTATCTATCTATCTATCTATCTATCTATCTATCTATCTATCTATCTATCTATCTACATGTATATCCTCCCACCCTCCCTCCCCCCTCCTTTTTTTCCTTCCTATACTTTCCTTCCTTCTTTCCTTCCTTCATTCCTTTTCTCCTGTAATACAGGCTGCAAGCAGCTGTAAAAACAACTTGGATTCAATGTAAATATCACAAGGACATGACAGTAACATTTCACAGTAGGCATTTCCAAATACCAAACTTACATTAACATCTACAGCTACCTTTTACCATATACTTTTACAGTGTCCAATGCTATAGATGATGAATGCTACAAAGCTGTAGCCCCTATCTCCATTTTTTTGCTTGAGCAGTTCACAAAAGCCCAAGAAATGTTGTTCGTGAATCTGAATTTCATTACAAGACTACTTGCTATGCATATGACTTTGTAGGGTGTCATAGGAATTTTTCCGGAATAGATTGCTTTCAAATTATCCCATTTTTGCCTTTAATCTTCCAGGTTTTTGTCAAGATTCTTTCATATTCTGCATGTAGGATATTGTAGGTAAAGGTATATTGAAGAATTCCTGGCGTGACTGGGCATTCTGGATTTTCATGCAACTATCGGTGTCCCCTTTATTATTTCCTTTATTATTGGCAGAAGACCTTCTTTAAATACATGCCTGCTTAACACCCTCAGAATGCATTACCCTAGCCATAATGGTAATCAGGCAGCTACGCGTGGGCGCTAATAATTTATTATAAAATATCAAATGCCATGCCAGGTATGATAAGGAATGGCCCATGTATTGTTACATTGTTTCTTCTGTTGTCATGAAACTACTTTTAATCGTGGTGACATATTTACTCCCATTTTCTCATTATTTTGGAATGTAGCAAGGAGGTCCCGTGACAGACGCTAACCAGGGTGATAATTTAGTATCAAGGGGTTTTGGAATTTTTCTGAAAATAAATTATTTCTTGCTCAGATTTAGTGGAATAAATAAGTTTCTTTTGGACAGTCTTGAAATAAATAATGATTTTTACTTGGGGTATTTCTTTAAAAGGCGTTGCTTGATTTACGAATATTTGGGGCAAATAAATACTGCCACAGTTACGGTGAAATGAATAATTTCCCGCAAAGGAAAACATCAAGCCTCCCCCTTGAAATTGAGTGGTCGCCGCCTTATGCTTCATTCTCACGGCAGCTCCCGGAGATCTTTTTGAAACGGGGGCGAAGTATTTTCAGGAGAGACGGAAAAATATTTCCTCTTTTTACGTATCGCGCAGGGGCATTTTAGCTTCCCGCCGGACATCTTTTGGTTGCACGCCGTCGAGAATCCTGCTTCTTACCGTCACTTCAAATCGCGAGGTCGCAGAAAAAAAGTTTCAACCAGTACAAATTTTATTAAAATCGACGGGGGAGCAGACCAGATAAATTGTTCGACGCCGCGATCAGAAAAGTAAGACTGGGTCGAAGTTTTCGCGCCACTGAGGGGCAAAAAGTTTCCCGCCGTTTAGGAAAACAAGCGGGATTCTCTGCGTGGCGCCAAAAAGGTCGACCCCGGGGTTCTTCTGCACTCCGCCGTCAAGGAAAATGCTCCGGGACGTGTGCAAAACCTTCGCGCCGTCGTCTGGACCCCCTCCCGGAGCAGACAGAGTGGCGCCAGAGGGGCTATTTTTAGCAAAATCCTTTGTCCGCGGGGTACTGAAACCATCACGGGGTCGACCTTTTGTGCCACGGCGGGAAAGGGGGGTCTGCCATGGAGACGCACTGGCGCGCGCCTCGCATATAAATAGAAGAGCAGCCACTAGAGCACCATAACCACTCTGAACTTCAAGACGAACGCATCTATACTCCATGACACTCTGCTTCACAGCCTACTGAATTGCTGCTTCATTGCTGAATCCCTGCTTCATTGCTGATTGATCCTGCTTCATTGCTGATTCATCCTGCTTCATTTCTGATTGATCCTGCTTCAAGATGGGACCCAGAGGAAGAGGGAAGAAGACCTTGAGGGCACCAAGCAAGGGCAACAATCCAGCCAACACTCCACTGACCACTCCATCTTCAACTCCAGTTGGTTCACCAGCTCCTTTCATAGACTACGCAGCTGTTACATTGTCTCCAAGCATGTTCAGCTTGCAAGACAGCATCGTGGCAGTGACCACTGCTACATCAACAGTGACCAGTGAGACCATCTTCGAGGGCCCGCCACCACCCAAAGTGCTGCAACAACCTGATGAGGAGGATGAAGATGATGATGAAGAAGCTGAAGATCAAGTCCTGGCCAAGCTTGCTGCTGCTGTCAAGTCTCCAACCAAGCGTGGCAGGCCTGCCACTGCTGCTGCAGCCAAGAAGAAGCGTCCCAAGTCTGCTGATGCTGATGCTGCTGCTTCTGTCAAGTCTCCCACCAAGCGCACCCAGTCGGCTGATGCTGCTGTCTTCAAGACTCCCACCAAGACTGCTCCAAGGGGAAGGCCTCGCACTCCTGGCAAGTCTCCTTCAGCCAAGCGTCAAGCCACCTCCAAGTCTCCAGCCAAGTCTCCAGTCAAGCCTCCAGCCAAGTCTCCAGTCAAGCCTCCAGTCAAGCCTCCAGTCAAGCCTGTCACTCCAGCCCAGACCGAGCCAAGACTGCAGTCCAGCCTCCACCTCCACCTCCAGATGATACTCCTGCTGATGATGAAGATGATGACTGTGTTCTGACAGCTGCAATGATCCACCAGCAGACCCTGGACTCCGACTACGATGCCACCACAGAGGAAGATACTCCCAAGAAGAAGGGTGCCAAGTCCAAGGGCAGCAAGGGGAAGAACCAGCCAAAGGAAGATTCTGACAACACTGGATCTGAGGTTGAGCTGATCCAGGAGGCCGATGGACAGTTTGTCCACAAGGAGAAGAAGAAGGGCTACAGAAAGGCAAACTCCAGGGACCTACTGGGCATCACAGAAGAGCAGGAGGATGAGCTGATCGACTGGTACCGGGAAAACAAGCAGCTGTACTCCAAGGGCTCCACCACCTTCAAGAGTGCACAGAAGGACAGACTTGATGCAGAGAAAGCAGCAGAACTTACATTGCTAGTGGGGAAGGAAATCACAGCAGCTAAAGTCACCAAATGGAGGGGCAACCTCAGGACTACCTTCTCAAAGTGCATCAGACCTCAACCTTCTGGAGCTGGCAGAAAGAAGATGTCCGACCGAGACAAGTACATCCTGGCGAAGTGTGAATTCTTGAGGTCCTCCATCACTCCGAAGGGTGCCATGGAAGTCTCCAGCTTCACTGGACCAGGAGGAAGTAACCGCCTGTCGTCCGATTCTGATGCCCCCATGGACTACAATCCTATGCCTGACCTTGATGACAGCCTCCCAGCCAGCCAGCAGCAGTCCTCCCAGGAGATGTCCCAGCAGTCCCTCCAGCCATCCCAGCAGCAGTCGCAGGTCTTCCCAGGACGAAAGCCATCCAAGAAGAGGAAGGACACAGACCAGGAGATGGCCACTGCCCTGACTTCAATTGCTGGTCACTACACTTCAGACAGGCCCAGGAAAGCAGCACCACCTCAGCCGGCAGGACCATTCTGTGACATGTGCCCACAAACTTCTCACAGGCTGGATCCAGAAGTACACCAGTTGCAGAACATGTGCAGGAGTATCTTCACATCTGGGAAGAACATGAACCGTGCCCTGAGACTTCGCCTCCTGCACTCCTTGAGCCAGACGGACAACTACTTCGTACAGGCGGCCGTCCAAGATAAAATCCTGATGATGCAGCAAGAGAATGTGGAGATGATCCTAGGGAAGCAGCAGCACCAATACATCCCTCCTCCTGGTCCAGCTCCATCCTTTGTCAACGAGGACTTGCAGCAGCCTCCAACAACTCAGCATCAGCCCCAGCAGCCCCAGCAGCCAAGTCTTCAGATGCAGTCCCAGCCTCCACGCCAGCAGTTGCAGTCCCAGCCAAGCAGCAGCAGCCAGTTCCAGTCCCTGCAGCCAATTCGAAGCCAGACTCCAGCCCTGCAGCAGTCATCTTTAAGCTTCAGCCAGCTGATGCTTGACAGCCCCCAGAAGCTTGGCTTCCCGGACCCTCTTTTGGGCAGCAGCAGCAGCCAGTACAGCAGCAGCCACTACAGCAGCAGCAGCACCAGCCTCTACAGCAGCATCAGCCACAACAGCAGCAGCAGTCTCTACAGCAGCAGCAGCCACCACTACAGCAGCAGCAGCCACCACTACAGCAGCAGCAGCCACCACTACAGCAGCAGCAGCCACCACTACAGCAGCAGCAGCCACCACTACAGCAGCAGCAGCAGTCTCTACAGCAGCAGCAGCAGTCTCTACAGCAGCAGCAGCAGTCTCTACAGCAGCAGCAGCAGCCGACAGTTGTCCACCAGCGGCAAACTCCATTGTCGTTCCAGTGGAGCCAAGTCAACATGCCCTCTCCAAGGAAGTGATGCCTGTTCAAGTCGTCTGAAAAAAGAAAAAAAAAAACTCCAGGCCCTTTTAAGGGCCACCAAATCCTCCCAAAAGAGCTGGCCACGTACACATCTTATGTTGACTAAAAAAACTCTTGCGATGACAAACAAGAGCAAAAATGAAAAGAGCCCCAAAAAAAAAGTTGACAAATTCCCCCAAAAAAAAATCCGGTCCTGGCCCTTGTAAATTTTAAACACCTTCATAAAAGCAAGGTGCTATTTCCCTTCTTTTTTTTTTTGGCCCATTTTCACTTTCTGCTTAACCAGTACAGGTGGCATTTCTGCTTTCTTAATTAAAGTTTTTTCACCACTTTAATTAATATAGATAGATAGATAGATAGATAGATAGATAGATAGATAGATAGATAGTCAGACAGATAGTCAGATAGATAGATAGATGGATAGATAGGCAGATAGATAGATAGATAGATAGATAGATAGATAGATAGGCAGATAGATAGGCAGATGGATAGGCAGATAGATAGGCAGATAGATAGCTATATAGAAGAAAATATTTGGACGTCGCATATACACTGCAGCAAAGAAAAACGAGTGATCGTCATTTTGCAGTGATGACACTTGGATAGATAGATAGATAGATAGATAGATAGATAGATAGATAGATAGATAGATAGTCAGACAGATAGTCAGATAGATAGATAGATGGATAGACAGACAGATAGACAGATAGACAGATAGACAGATAGATAGATAGATAGATAGATAGATAGATAGATAGATAGATAGATGGAACACAATGCTCGTTACATATATACACTGCAGAAAACAAAAGCAGTTATCGTCACTTTGCAGGGATTGCACTTGGATAGATAGATAGACAGATAGATAGATAGATAGATAGATAGATAGATAGATAGATAGATAGATAGATAGATAGGCAGATAGAAAGACAGATAGATAGATAGATAGATGGAACACAATGCTCGTTACATATATACACTGCAGAAAACAAAAGCAGTTATCGTCACTTTGCAGGGATTGCACTTGGATAGATAGACAGATAGATAGATAGATAGATAGATAGATAGATAGATAGATAGGCAGATAGATAGACAGATAGATAGCCAGATATATAGCTAGATAGATAGGCAGATAGAGAGGAAGTGAAAGTGATTTAAATGGGTTGTACAGATAGATACAAAGCTAAAAATTTACCATTTTATGTACACTCTAAAAAAGTTCAGACAAAATTGGTTTTTTAGATTCAAAATGGTTTTTTGAAAAACCAAATTTCAATGCAAAAAACCAACATGGATTTTTTTGAATCTAAAAAACCAATTTTGTCTGAACTTTTTTAGAGTGTACGTCACAAAATATGTAGTTGTTGCAGGGAGGGCTTTTTTTTTTGGGGGGGGGGGTTTGTCAACATAAAGATGTGTACAAGGCCTGCTCTTTCTGGAGGAAGTGGTAAGCCCTTACAAGGGCTGGGTTAATTTGTGGGTTTTTTAAGGGGGGCATTGAATTGCTGTTGCTGTTGCTGCTGCTGCTGCTGCTCTGCTTCATCTTCAAATTCTGTCCATCTGCCAGGGGACACTTCCTGCTGGGCTGTTCACGTAGTCTCGTAGGTAGTCTCGGTACTGTTTGGCTTGTCTTGTGGCATTTCCATATGCTGGAGCGAATCCAAGGTCATGCAAGGGGTCTCCTCTCCACAGTCCTTCAGTGACTTCATGGGTTGCAGGATCTTCTCTGTCCATTACGTCGTTGTCCATGGCTCGATGAATTCCTATTCTGTCTCGCAGAAGATTGTGTAGAGTGCAGGCTGCCAGAGTGATGGCTGCCACTCTGCCGGGTTTCTGGGGCATCGTAGTTAGGAAGCATCTGAACCTGTGGGACAGGATACCGAAGGCATTCTCCACCACTCTCCTGGCTCTTGAAATTCTGTAGTTGTAGACTCTGGAGGGGATGTCAAGGTTTCTTCTTGGAACAGGCTTCAGCAACCAGCTCTTCAGGGGGAAGGCCTCATCTCCAACGATGAAGTATGGAAAAGGATTCCCAACTGTGCCAGGTAGAGGTTCAGCAGGGGGTAGCCCAAGTCGTTCTTCTTCCAGCAGGTCCCTCAGCCTTGTGTCCAGGAAGACTCCTCCATCCGATGAGCTTCCTTGGCATCCAGCCTGCACGTACAGGAACTTGTAGTCAGAATCCACCAAAGCCATAAGCACAATGGAATGGAAGCCCTTGTAGTTGAAGTAGATTGACCCAGCTTTCCGAGGACATCTGATGCCAACATGCTTCCCATCCAGTGCTCCGATGCAATGGGGCATGTTCCACCTCTTCTCGAAGCCCTTGGCAACTTCCTTCCAGGATGCTGGATCCATTGGCAGGGCCAGCAGATGTTCGTAAGCTCGCATGATGGCAATGCAGACACTGGGGATAAAATTGCAGATGGTGTTGGGAGCCACTCTGAAACCGTAGGCCAAGGACTTGTAGCTCTCTCCTGTCGCCATGTACCGTAGGGTGACTGCCAACTTCAATCCAGGTTCCAGAGCCCTCCTCATGTTGGTGTCTTGTTTTGTAATTGCAGGAGCCACAGCAGCCAGGATTTCAGCAAAAATGTCAGGAGGCATTCTGCAGAAGTTGTAGTAGCCAGAGACATCATTGTTGGCCAATTCAGGCAGCAGCTGGTAGAAATGGCCATGTTGTTCCCTCTGCAGCAGCCAATTCCGAATCCACCATCTCTTCATCTTCCTCCTTCTCCGTATTCTTCTTAGATAAAAAGCACCAGCAACAGCAGCAACAACAGCAACGTCAAGGTCTTCCCCAGCATCTTCATCAGCCATCATGTCTGTCCAGCATCCAGGAGTGTCCCCTTCAAAGGTCAAGCAGCAAGTGAAGCAAGGCGGCCCTCTGCGGCCCTTTTTATTGGCTTTCGCAGCGCCCTCCTCCGCCGCGGTGCCCTTGACAACGGCGTCATGCTTTTCATTCCCGGCGTTGTGCCCTCGGGCCTACAGACATCCCCGTGGAGAACAAAACCATTCCCGCAGTCGTAAAAGCAATCCCCGGCGTTGTGAAAATATAGTCCGCCGCGGTGAAATAGGTTCACTGAGGGGCAGTTATAGGTTCCCTGCGGGGTACTTTTTATATCACGGGGCGATATAAAAGTATCCCGCAGGAGGAGGAAATTTCTTTCCCCCGGCGAACTTTTGATGACGGCGTACAACTTTTCTGCCCCGCAGGGAACAAAAAAATCCCCGCCGTGGCTTTCGCTGCATGGTTATCGATTAGCCTTAATTGATTACATAATTGCCCTTCGCGCCGTCCTAACTGAAAATCTTGCAAGAATTCGTCTGGCTCTGCGCCCCCGTCGATAAAAAGCTTACCGTCATCCCCCGTGAGAATGGGGCATTAGAACTCAAAGGCAGGCACATATTTTTGGAACATTTCGGAGTGGCACTGTTTACAACTACCAGTTCGCTCCAGTTCAGCTTTAGCATGAGCAAATATATGATTTAAATCACAAAACAGCTGCAATCAATTAAAAGACCCTTAGCTCCTAATTGGCATTCTATGAATATCCCCCATGTCCCAGTTATAGACACAGAGGATCAATCATTCAAATTCTGTGTATGGAGTAATTGAATACCATCGATATTTTCTCGTGACAAATTTGAGTAAGCCATGAAAGCATCAAATTTGGATCCAGATTAATTTGAAGCTTTCAGGACAGGACTTTTTCTCGTTAGAGCAGTGTAACAAATTGTCAGTTGTCATCAAAACGTGGATTTCAATACAAACTGAAGAAGTGGAATTTCTTTGTCTGTTAATAAGTGTCTAGTAACAAAAGAAAAGCATGTGTTTCATTGCAGCCCTTATTTTCTACTATAACGTCAGATATTATATACAGTCATTAACTATCAGTGCTCAATTATTATACAAAGGCATAATATTGTGTCTGGCTTATCATTCAATTATATGATTGGCTTTAAACAGTCAAAACTGTGGGTATACTTGGCTGTACTTGGCTGCACTATAACTTATATATTAATATAGGTAAAGCCAGGCTAAGCTAGGCTATATAATCTAAGCAAAACTGAACTGATCTTCAATATCCATGGATATTGCCCAATTATACAATTGATTGAGAAAACAATTTATAGCTCTAGATAGACAGAGATGATAACCAATCATGGATAGTCATGGATAGTAATGTACTTCTCTGGCATCTAGACATAAAGACGGCTAAATCGAAAAACTTCTCAAAACTTGTGTGCTGTTCTTGCCAGGCATTTCAAAATGAAACCACTAACACACAAAAAAGTACCATTATAGTCCAATGAAATGATAAAAAATAATTGAATCATATCAGGTGACGAACAAGTCAAAAGTAATTATAGGATTTCCATAAAACAAGACATTTCTATTGCCAGTACTGGTCTCTGATGTAATTAAGATAAGGACATAATTAAGCTGAATGACCCGGCCCATCACAAGGCAGGCTATAGGTGAAAATGACTGCCGCAGCTGTGACCACAGATAATGACTGTTTTCAATTGGCTGCTGGAATTGGACTGTATTAAGAGGGGAAGTGAGTCCATGAAGCAATCCGGAGCAATGCAATGCATGAGAGAATCTACACAAGCTAAAGGATGGCTGGCTTTTGATTGAATGTTGGTCGCAGTACTGGAGAGAAGTCTTTAAATGAAAGTGGGTTGAGGTTTAAGTCTCATAGAAATCAGATTTTAAGAGGAAACCAAAGGCTTAAAACCACGTTATCTAACTTCTAAGTTTATTTTAGCATTCTGGAAATCGAAGTTTAAGCAAATAACTTGACAAAACTAACAATTACACAATAACTTCAATCCAATAAAAGACACGGTATTAAATGCGAATATATAACTGGTATGATGAACTGAAAAAGGCTTATAAAAGATGGCTATACTTCTGAATATGCATTAATCAATCAACATGCAGGAATAGAAGTGAGCAGAATAGCAGATGATGAAAAGGGTAAAAGCAGCATGCAAAATCAGTATGGGAATAGGACATGCAGTGGTGGGGAATTAATGGAATTAAGGGGACACAAAGACAAGTTGAAGGCTTAAAGAGGGTTAACTCTGTTGCCCTGCTTACTAAGTGGCATTATCGATATTTTTACTCAAGGGATTCTACCACATGCCTCCATCCATTCATCGATTTTGCCCTTTCTATGGGGTGTATAGCTAACACACATGCACATCATTGTTTTTGGCAAATGTTATATAACATGTCAATATTCAGGACATGTACACAAGGAAGTCAATCCACAGTAAAGTAACTGTGAGATATAGTGTCTCTGCTTGGTAAGGAAATGGATCCACATGCAAAGATACCTAGTCTTACCTACATCACTCTGAGAAACCCACATGCACTAAATAAGAAACATGTTGAGGACTTAAAAATGTCTATCTATCTATCTATCTATCTATCTATCTATCTATCTATCTATCTATCTATCTATCTATCTATCTATCTATCTATCTATCTATCTATCTGTCTATCTATCTATCTATCTATCTATCTATCTATCTATCTATCTATCTATCTATCTATCTATCTATCTATCTATCTATCTACCTATCTATCTATCTATCTGCTTCTGGAAATAGATTCTGCTCTAAGGGTCATGGATTCTAATTCATAGCCAACTCGGCCTTTAGCAAGTGCAGAAACACAAGACACAGAAATCTCAATTCCATTCATTGACTCATTCATTCTGTGGGGCAGAATTTCTGTACCCATCAAAAATGGAGTTTGCGGACAACCGATTGTGGTTGGTGCATGGTGTTGTTCAGGAAACAACATCATGCATGGTGTTTAGGGGATGAACAAGTGCAGGGATCATCTGGTATTGAATTTTGATTAATCTTGATCCTCCGGCGAATTGCTTTGGCTTTGGCAGTGTTGTAGTTTTCCCAGCATTGCGGCACCAGTTGCGAAGAGCTCAGCCACATTTTAAAACTTCGACCAAAATTGTTGCGAAATGTAGGGCAAAATAACGACGGACGAGAGACATTGAGAGTGCTCAATGTGGTTGTACATCCCATATTTCTGCAACTTAATGGTCATCAGGGACAATTTCTAAGCATAATATTTCTATTATATGAAGGATGTTAAAAGTCTTCTAACAAATGTTCCATGAAGGTTGCAATAGAATCCAGAACCCCTTTGTTGAAAGGCTAGCACTCTACCCCTGAGTATTTGAGCCTGATTTTGTCCTAAATACCAGTTCCTTAACCATAATTTAGGCACTGTTTCAAGATATACTCCAGCTTAGTGGCTGAGTGGTTGCATGGGTAAATGTGAAGAGTTGCATGCTTTGCCTCTAATCTCGTATCTTAGCCTTTGGTACATGTATTTATCGATGTGGCTGTAGAATTTACAACAACACCAAAACAAGTTTGACAGTGCAGCATCACAACCAAAAGGGTACTTGAATGTTGCCGAACAAAATGGATGTCTCGGACGGAATGTAAAAATTGTGTGTGGGTGCAATTTTATTCATGGCTTCATGTGAAAATTGATGAAAGGACTTGGCTGGTCGTGGACGGCAGAGACAAGGAGATTGGTGGACCCAAGAGCCCGGCACATGCGACGCGGATTGATAAACGCTGAAAAATGGGACGATTCTGGCTACAAGCCTTTGGCGGACACTGTCTGTGCCAATGCAGATTTCCTTTGCTTTTCCAAGAGATAGAAGTACAGCTGTATGGCTGAGTGCAGCTTATAGAACAAAGGGAACCATTGTATATCAGGAAACATTTAAGTTCATTCCCATTCGAGTCATTGAGACGCGATATTAAAGGGATCGACGATTTGGGCGAAAGCTGTTTTTTAATGTTTCTATGGCAGTACAATGTATGTTTAATCTTACATGACTTGAAAGTGAATGGTCATTGTGTTTTTGTTGCAGTCCCACTCTTTGATGTCTTTGTCAGGATGGAACTATCTCACAGATGAGTACTGTGGAACATGTCGTGAGCCCTCTCTCACTCTATTAGGAGGAGGTTATATCTCAGTCTATAGCGCTTTGGTTCCCGGATTCGTTTCTAGATCTGGCCAGGTCTCTTTCACCTGTATTGGACAACAGTTTCGAATGCCTCTTTACTGTGTTCTCCTCCTCTCTTATTATCCTAAGTACTGAGTACACAAATGCAGGACGCAAAACTCCAACCAACCATCCATCCATCTGGCCTCACCTTACCATTAATCCATCTCAGCTAAGCGACAAATGCCCAATCTGAGCCAACACCCAAGACTGAAAATGTATAACCCAGGGTGTCAGCACAATGAGCTACAGCTGAATAATATATTCACAAACAGAATTGTAATATGTTCAGAATTTTAAGCACAGTTTTCCAAAGCAGATCTGCGTCACCACAAATATTGTGGAATTGATTTACTCTATAGATTTTTCATTTTTTGGCTTTCACAGGAAATCTATGGGTCGCTTTTTGCGCCTTATTTTCTCCGACCGGAATGACTATAAATCGGAAGATTTTTATGGCTCGGTGACTGATATAAGGGCCGTGAGAGACTTGGGATAGATATCCTTCATAATCAAAGCACTTTGTCTTTCCACAGTAATCCTTTTATCTCCTAAAAGCAAAGGACAAAGCTGAAAATCAAAGGCTTTAGACAGAGAATTGCTTAATTTGCTACACAAGGCTAAATAACCAAGGTATTTATACACTAAAAGGCTCGAAATTGTATGCTTTAAAGTTCAGGACTTTCACTCAAGTATACAATTACTTTCAAGAAATAGATTGGTGTGTTCTGCCTCGAAGACAGATAAAGACAAACATGAAGACAGACAGATAGATGAAGACAGAGAGACAGACAGTTGATAGTCTTTTGTTATTTCCAAGTAATATCTGATGGTAATTATTAGAAAGATAGATACTGCATATATATAGGACAGATATTTAACTTTATTAGATAGATGGATAGAAATAGACGTATAGCAGGCCGCTGGGTGGCAGAGTGGGTAATTGCTCACCTGAACCACTGAAGGTCTTTGCCAGCATGGGTTCAAACCCTGCTTGGGGAATCCAAACTTTTCATTGGACCTTCATGAGCAAAATCCCAGCTAGATGACGTTCAGATAAGATGTTAAATTGGCCGTCCCTAGCATCATTGACTGTGCAAGGCATGTCAAAGATCCCTCGCATGGGGTAAATGTGCAACATGATGGGAACTCACGTCTACTCTCCCATCTCATCAATCAAACCTTGTGAGCGCCCATAACTGGGCTTAGAGGGCAGTATACTTACCATATAAATATTATGTCTATGAATATAGATATAGACAGGCAGATAGATATGAGTAATAGACATTTAGATAGAGAGATACACCAAAGGAATGAACTACCAGAATATAATATTGATATCTATGGATTTGTGAGATGGATGGTTTTTTTATGAAACACATGATTTATGCAGTGCAGCAAATCATACCAGAAACTAGTGGCAGACTAACGGCAAAAGAAAAATGTACACAGAATAATTAGTTCTCTATACTTGCAGACTATCAATATTTGGAGAGATACTAGCTAATAGCCTATTTGTATGCTATAACACTGGATAGAAGAGATATGATCCATACATTTATCTAAAATCAATGAGCTCTTCTGATCAATCCCATGATAACTATGGACCATGGAGAAGTTCTTTGTATAAGGTACATATAGGCTTCATCCCATGACAATGTATTGTTTAAAATATTGCATAGAAAAATTAGCCAACAATGGGGAATGTTATAATTTATTAAAGATAATATTGTTATGTCAAAATCCATAATTGGTTGTTAAGGACCAGCTGAATGGTGAATTCATTGAATTAATTTTGTCCTTGTTTAAGCATAAATTTATCAAATGAGATTATGTAGCACAGGTGTGATTTTTACTCTTTTTCAAGCTATACATCAATTTATTTGATTTTAAAATGCAACGAGCAAGTGTAGGTAGGTAGATTTCAAGATTTGGAAAGCAAAGCCTTCTAAGACAATGTGTTGCCACTGACGATGGCTGATTGATGAGATGACAGAGGGGAGTAGACAGCATGTTACACATTTATCCCCTGTTTCCTGGATGAATGAGCAGACCTTCACAAGCACAATGTTTCTACTACTTCCATTTGATATCATGTTATGACAATGTTTTATTTATCAAAAGTATCATCAATTTTTTTGTATGGCTCTAAAAGCAGTTTTTATTCCTTTAATTAGGCCTACGAGTATATCCAGATTCAAGATGTCATTTGCCACACTCATTTATTTCTAACTTATGCTTTATGCTATTGTTTTCCCGATAACTATAACTTTATTGTACCTTGCTCTGCTCCCCAAATTTAAGACCTATTTGCTTAAATCAATTCATTTACTCCACTTTTGCCTTCATCTTTTGTGTTTATGACTCAGGGTGTTTATCCCTGTTGTGCTATTTTTAGAAAGCTAAAAACATGCACCCAAAGCCCTTATTTGGCAGATTTTGAGGGCTGGACATCTGTCATACATTCTGCAAATGTCTGCTTGGAGTGCAAACATCTGTCATACATTCTGCAAATGTCTGCTTGGAGAGCAAACATCTGTCATACATTCTGCAAATGTCTGCTTGGAGTGCAAACATCCATCATACATGCTGCAAATATCTGCTTGGAGTCCAAACATCTGTCAATGGTTCTGCATGTGTCTGGGTGAAATGTGGACATCTTTCATATACTTTCTTCAAACATCTGGTTAAATATGGACATTTGTCAAAGGTTCGTGTGTATGCTGCAGTACCTTTGGCAGATGTTTGCACTTCAAGCAGATGTTCACAGAATGAACAACAGATGTCGGGCCTTCAAACAGATGAGAGAATGTTCGAGATTGTAAATTTGTTTCGGAATGAGTGATACATAACATGGAGCAAACCAGTCATTGTTGGAGGTTAGAAAAATTTTCAAATAGTCAAGACGTTCATTACAGATTCTCAATTATGTTAAAGTATACTGTACACCTTAGCAGGGCTTTGCATACGTATGAATTAGGGAACACTCTTCTAGAAAGTTGCTGTATCAATATACTATGAAAAAAAGATGTTAGATGATGATTAATTGTTGCATGGCACACGAGTGTATATGACTTGTATTAGGAATGGCATATCGATTATGTAGAAAAAGGGAAGGCAGACAAGTTGACACTACTGATTGATGGATAGACATAATAATAAAGATAGAGTCTGAATATTGGGATATAGAACTGAAAAAAAGTTTGTGCAACAAAAAATAATATCAGCCAGAAGATCCCCTTGTCTTGGTCATCTGAACGCAATTCATCGATTCAGCATATCATGCAGTCTACTACCTTGTCTGGGTTATCTGAAGGTTTTTAAAATGTATCCAGTATGTATCTACCAGTTGTAAAAACCATTTCAAAAAAACTTGCAAAATCCAGAATCTCCTCAAAGTCAAATTACACATGCAAAGAAAAGACAACAACAAAACTAAAAAAAAAGAAATTGTGACATACAATCTCCCTCAAAGTTCAAAACAGAATCTCAAAATCCCCCAAAACAAGACATACAATCTCAATTTTCTTGGAGAAGATTTGGCAGCAGCAACATTGGAGACGAAACAGCTTGAGAAAGCGATGCTTCATCGATGGACTTATTGTTAGCCGAGGGGAACCCGAAGCTTCTTATGTTTGACAAATGGAATTTACATGTTCCGCGGAGGGGACAGCAACTCTTACGTCTGCATCAAAGGGATTGTATCTCCCCTCAAGAAACAACACCTACAAGCAAGCTATGTAACCTTAGTGAATGCCACCACACTCTGGGTTTTATGTAATGAACATAGTGCAGGTTTATGTATCATTAGGTGTTGTGTATGGTATCATGAATGTCTGTCTTCTAAACCATCAGAGCTGATTATTAAACACTGCACTATTTTGCTCTTAACTGAAAATTTAGGCTTGTAGCATGGTATTGTGTACAGTGGCTTTTTTTCGGACGGGAAAGCTTGTTATTTCAACATGTCATGTCATTGGGACTTGGCATGTATCTGATTGACTAGAGGAGAATGTCTAGTTTTCAGAAATATATGGTTTGCTGTGTGTTGGTTGATTCGCCTATCACCATAAATCAAAGTGCTGCTAAAAAAACGCATTTTTTGCCTCGTTTATAGCTCATTCACAATTAGTATTGCTTATATAGGGTGATGCTTTTGATATTTTGACAATTTTCAAAATGAAATAATTGGTTCAGTATCACAGACTGAAACACAACGAACATATTTAGTAAAAGAAATTATGGTTTTACAGTGTTAGCGTTCACCAAGATAATTTTTTACATGAAGATGTCACATAGCTTGAAAACAATTAATTTTCTTACATGCACTTTTGACCCCTCCTGGAATATATATGCTTTATATATGGAATGTTGCTAATGGCTGCGTGGAAGCCCCATAGTATCCCTCTTCTAGACCAACACTTCTTCAGTTCCTGAGACCGTTATAAGGGCTCATTTAGGATACTTTTGCATTGCTTATGCAAATGTTCACAAGTACGTCGCGTTTTACAAATTGGTAGGTCTAGGTGTCAAACTTTTAGAGGTAAGGTTGACATTTTTTTACAGATATTTATGCATCAAACTGCAATACTGGACAAAATATTTAGTCTCTAACCATCATATTGAACTTGTTAGAGCTGATCTTAGTGCGTTCACAAGTACGTCGCTTTTTATGAAACCGACACTTCCTGCTGCTACGTCACTATGGTCATGCCAATAGCATGGATACTTGTGAATAATCATTAGCAAATATATCTAAGAAGCAAAAAAAAATATTGAGAGCAATCTGAACTCAATTATGCGCAAAATTAGCATATGTTTAAAAATATGATAAACGAGAGAAATTGTCAAAAAACATATTTTTCTCCTAATTATGCAATAGACAGGTAATTCTGGATTAAATCCAATATCAATAATGCCAATTTGAATTATTTTCTTCAATGGACCATGTATTTATTATCATAGGAAAATTACTTGGGATATTTTGGGGAGAGTCAAAAATCTACTATTAACTTGGAACAGAACCCAAGATCAAACATCCAAAATCAAATACTATGTCTAATAATATGGTTCCCTAGAACTATTTCCAACTGATTTGGAACCGAATTTCCTTATTTTGATACCTTCATCTGTAAATTATATCACATGATTTCTTGTTAATTTCAGGGAATTTATCGTTATCACAATATATAGTGTTTAATCATCATTTACCAATTTTAAAAGGCTAAATTGATTGTCAGCTATGTTTTAACCACGTTAATTAGTAATAATTACTCATTTCATATTAATTGACCCCCAATTTCGTTTTTTGTGCATTTACCAATCATTTACTTTCATCCAAAAATAACACTAAAATTGACTTTGGCTTGGTTTTGTTGAGCATAGTCAGCACTGTTATGGCTATGGTTAAGATTTTTTCCAAAGTTGGTCAACATTATATCATGAACTTTTCCTGGTGGTTTGGTGATTTTAACACTTATACTTTTTGTGGCACAAGTGTTTTGACCAACTGCGGAGAATTCAATTTTTGCAGGGCGAGCTTAAGGCGCAGCTCCTCACTGCCTGCAGTTAGAAATGTAAAACCCTAGCATAATGTTCTCCAGTATGTATGTTATAAGTGTTCCAATAATTATCTTCCTGGATTAAGTGGAATTAGTTATTTTTTTGAAGAAATGAACCATATTCCAGTTCTGTCACGATTCACCCCAGTGTACCGATTCACCCCATATTATGGAACAACGAAAGCTCATTAAGCTCAGTCCTTCTGGATTTAGTTTCCCTGATATATTAGCTATCAAAACATAAGAAATAGTTAATTGTGCTACAACTTTCATTTTTCGTCATCGGTGGCCAAAATGTGTACACAATAGTGTGCTACAAGCCTTTATCTAAAAATCGCCTTATGTGAAATTGGGCTGGATTGTTCATCAAAAAGCTGATTTTAACTTAATAATCTATAGCATTGCTCAAAATCTTGCATAGAAATGTGGTATTCAATGAGGTTTTCAATGTGCAGGGCCATCACCGCACCAGGGACAGGCTACAATATAATCACCATAGTTTCTCATTTTTAACTTTAATATATCACAATTTGATAGACGTTTTATGTAATTTAGTATTAGTATTTCAGCTAATAAACTGAACGGAAATCAAATTTGACTACCCAACTTTGTCCAACTGTTGCAATAATAAGATTATATTTCTCAATACAATAATCTATTGTAAACATTTAGGGGAGTGTTGTTCATGTTTATGAATACATTAATAAGCAATAACCAACAAAATGAACATTCACTGCATGTCATAAAGTCAATTTTATTATCTTACATGAATTATTATGAGCAACTTTCCTTGTGAACAGAACTATAGCTATTTAATTTATCAAATTGATTAACTTCCAAAATAAGAAAAAACAAACAAAATGTAAAACTGCAAGATTTAAAAAATCTATCAAATTTTTCAAAATCAGTGCAAGATGTAACCATATGTGCAGGGTTCGTGTTTCATATATATTTTATGCACCTTCACAGAAAACTACTCGCACTCAAGCTTTATAGGAAATTGTTCATTACAGTCGGTCAATTTATTATAGGAAAGAAAAGACTCTCTAAGAAATATGAACTTCGTAATTCATGATAGCTGATGGAGTGTCATGCATGATCAAACTTCTAGGATGGGAAAAATGGAGGCCATTTGATTTTTCACAATCAACATGATGTGTTGTAACCAATTTTAGTGAGAGAATCTGATTCATCCTTTGGTTTGTCAGACACAAACTGTAATTAATGATTTGATAATGACCAACCATCAACTTGATAAAAATAAGAAAGAGTAACTTCAGCAGTGCAACAGTACATCCCAATAACAAATTACTGAATGTAAGCAACTTAGTGGTCTCAATACTGAATGCACACTGTATTGCATATCCATGGTTTGATATTCAAGGGGCAGACGGGTTATTAACCCATCCATGATATAAGGCTCACAGTTACCAAGATTAACCCTAGTTAATAATAAAGACAGCAACAAAATCTTGAGGGCAATTTGATAGCCCACCATGGGGGTGAATTCATTATGTCATCCACAGCCTATATTCCCTACAAGTCAAGTCTATGCAGTTGACAGGCCTGACACAAGTCCACGATTACTACACTGCTGGGGTAAAATTGTTGCTTAAAATATATAATTATACAGGAAAATTACCTATGTAAACATTGATAGAATCAGGAGTTGGGGTGGGTGCTGTCAATCAGTGACAGAACCATGAAATTTAGGCCTATAGTTTATTGAGGGACATCATATAACTACATTTTATAACTAAATTCAATTATTTATTTTTGTGCAAATGGAAGGCTCCTTTCTTCCAAGGGTGGCTGAAGATTGATTACAGGGGTTTTAATTTTGAAAAATACTTGTCGCGGGTGACAGTGTCAGAAATGCATCCATAAACGAGAGACAATTTTTTTTAAAAATTCAATGTCACATATATATATATTCCCTCTAAATGTCTTATTTTCCATCAAATTTGAAATTTCTATTTTCCTGTAAATTCCATTATCTTCCTAATTTTTCCATATTTTTCCTGATTTTGTCAAATTGTTCTTGTATTTTTCCTGATTGTGAAATTTTTCTTCAGAGAAAGGCAAAAGTGCGCTTCGCAAAAGCCATCCTCCACACGCAAGCCCTGCTAAAATTGCCAGGGATTTCTGCTATTTTCAACCTCTTCTGTGATTGGCCGCTTATTTAGGTCATAAGCATTTTGCATGCAGATTTAGTCGGATTATGGACACTTAGAGGATTACTGGCAACTGAGAAAAACAGTGTAAAACAAGCAAACTTTCAAACAGTTTCATTTCAGAACTGTGAAAACACATAATTCAATGGCATTTTTGGAACTGTGATAGCACCTTACAACAATACACAATTTCTCCATATGTAACAGTGTGAAACAGATGCAACAACTGGGTCAGTTAATTAAGTATTCATGAATTAGCAAAGGTTATGGGCCATTTTGTCATGGTATGACTTGGGATGATGCGCAAAAGCATCAGGGATGATTTCAGGACATGGTCACTTAACAAACAATTGCTATTCATGAGTCAATTTTGCAATTTTGCAGTGTTGTCACTGTCACTCATTAAGTGAAAGCAATCAGTAACTTCTGTCCAATTTTCATAGCTTGTGACTTATATTATTATTACTGGCAAAAAGAAAATACTTCCTGAATTATATAAAGGCCTACATGTACATGTTATTGGACCCTTCATTTCAGTCACTGTGACAACCTAAGATAGTGGATCTAGAGGAACAATCTATAAATCTGTTGCTGAGGAGATATTTAGATCACAAATAAAACAGCATGGATTCAGAAGTACACTGCGTTCCCAATTATTATGCAACCATATTTATGTCCCATTGAAATAGCATTGTAAATACTATTAAATAGGAATGATCTGAATTCATTTCAAAATATGGTTCAAGTGCGCTGGAGAAATTTTATTTTCTTTGGTTTGGGGGAGAGTTCTAAACCTTAAGAAAGCAGAGTATGAGGTTGATAGTGATTCATAATTTCTCTTGCGGACACAGAGCTTTTATTGCAAAAAGATAGTCATTTCCATGCTATTTCAATGCAGGGGAATAATATGATTTGCTTACATGTAAGAATGCCAATGTTTCAAATGATGGCTCTATTTTTTATTTGGCGACAAGGGGTAAATGTTCATGGTATTTTAAGATCAATTTGATTGATTTTTGGTGGTAGTGGGTGCGCTTTCATGAAATTGCATAATAATTGGGAACAGCACAAAACTTTATTATATGGCGTAACTCCTCATTGAGCAAATGAAATTGGACGAAATTTCCAGGATATTGACTCCTTGGTACACCCATCATTTTGTGCAAAGGATATCCTTATAGTGTTATTTCTCTTTGAGATATCATAAAAAATAATGGTTGCATAATAATTTGGAACGCGGTGTAGTTTGGTATGTCCCCTCTGAATCCATGCTGTTTGATACATGTAAAGCATGATTTCAGATTTCAGATTAATTGTATTTTCATAACCACATAGTTGCTTCAGTACAATAACAGATAATGGAAATGGGAGAAATGGTGATAGATAACATGATCACCTGCTCAGTCATTTAAGAATCAGTGCTTATGACTTCTGCTGTAATAACATAAATACCGAATGAAATCAAATCCCTTCAAATACAGTAGTCATTACAATACTATGCAATATGAAACTGTGTGCAATTTCGACACAAATGCAATATACCATATTTCCAATACTTCATTGCATGCAATATTCTGAGTCTATCTTTGTTATAATGTCTGCCCATCCATCACCAGTGTCAACCTGTCTGCCTTCCCTTTCCCTGCATAAGCTATGTGCCATTCTTAATACAAATCATATATGCTGGCATATGCACTTGTACCATACAACAATTAATCATCATCTAACATGCCATGTTTTTGTCAGAAGTAATTTATACAGCAATCGACTGACAGCAGGGAAATAATAGGTCTACATAACTCATAAATGCACATCAGAGTGACTTGGTGTTTCCTCAACAAGGAGCAAATATTCTATGCAGAATCAAGAAACGTGTTGTGGAGTTATTAGAGGCATATGCAATGATGAGATGGCAAAATAAAAGAATGTGGGTCAGTTACAAGGTATTCCTTGACAGAGGAGTATTGGAACTTTGATGTTGGAATGGCATGTAGTGTTGTGCTGCTTCCCGAAATTTCGTTTCGGTTTCCTTTGTACCACTGTAAGATCTACTGTGAGTTGTACACATTGCGGACCGAAACCTGGACTGAAACCTGGACCGAAACCGCGGTTCTTGGGTCGAAAATTACTGAAAACCGAATCGAACCAAATATATCAGAACCGCCCAACACTAATGGCATGAAATACTACTCAGGACAAATTTCGTCCCGGCATTGCAGTACACGACTGATAGTTAATACAATAAATACAATACAATACTCTAAAATTGAACATGCAAAACAGAATTGAGTGTGTGTAAATCATTCAGACAATACCATCCACTCTTGCATGCTGGACAATTGTTGCCAATTTGTTGGTACAGCTATGAGTGCATTTTGGAATATTCTAAAAATAGCAAAAATACTCAAAACACAATTGGCCCTAAAGACTGAAGTGTGTGAATTGATTGAAGTTTGTGTACTCATAAATGCTATTTGGGGAACAGGATAGGTGCAATAAAATTATTGTTTGATGGAAAACAATTGGGTTTGACAGTAATATCATATATTATGAAGGATGCACTGAGGATGAGGTAATAAAGATGTAATAAACAATAAAACAATGAGTGGGAAATGTGTGAATCATGGCATCTGGACTGGCATTTTATGTTGAAACTACTCACTGAAGTAGATTTATATGGTGTGGGCCTACATATACAGAAAATCACATATCATAGCAAGTAACATACTTTAGAACAGATTAGTTGTGATGGGAGAGCCTTTTTTAAGAGCTTTTTATCATTTCACAATTCCAAGCTTGCGTAAATATAGTAGTCGTAAGAAAAATAGTAATATGGAAAAGATGTTTGTTTTGTTCAGCTTGATATTTTCACAATTTTGTTGTTAAGAGTGCCTTCACCAAGTACAAAGAGAACATTGTAAATGTTTTAGTGTGAATTGGTCTTTCGCAGCTCTGCGTTTTCCTGAAACAACTTAAATGACCACCGTATGCCTGAAATTAATTCTTCAATATGCATGCCACCAGAATGTTGCTCATGACTGTCTACCAATAAAGTGTTCTTTCGGGAGTTAGACCCGGGATGTTTTTGCAGTGCGCTCTCTCATTCCAACTAGGCCGCTGAACTGCAAACCAAGCATGAACTGGATTTTTTTTGCTGCCTTTTTCCATCCATGGGAATCTGCAATTTTGAAGCCATTAAACAAGACTAAAGGTTGCAAAGTACACAGTAGTGGATGCATACCCATCATATTCTGCTGATTTATGTGATACGCTAGTTTCACTCTAAGGTGGGAGCCCCCATAAACTATACACCTTAGTGTGCGGCTCCGTGGCAAAATATTCATGCATTCCTCGCAGCAGTAAAACTAGGGTTTAGATCATATATCCAACTCAGGAACACTAACAAAAGTAACCCATCAGCAGTTTTATGAGTGGGAAATTTCTTGTATGAATATTACTGATAGGTGGAAGAAATTGCAAAAGTGACGGTTTTATTTCATGATGTCCAACGTTCACAAAAAAAAGTTCGAAATAACAAATAAAAACACCAAAAGTAGATTTTCCTTATGTTGGGTTTGTAGCTCTTTGGAAATGTTTTCAGCATCATGCAATTTGGAAGCAGAATGCGTTAAAAAGGATGACTATGTCCAGGCTTTCCATCGCAGAAATACAGGACATCTGGCACAATCTACCCATATTTCGTTATGCTTTCGCGACTGCAAGATTCATCCATCTTTCTTTTATGAAGTGGTTAATTGTTATTAATAATGTGACAGCCTTGCCTCCTCTCTTTAATGGGGAACTTAGGTTACAGGAAGCCTTGATGGAATGGTGGTGTGCTGACAGTGCTGGCATAACAGGTTTACCCTCACAGGACATAATTCCCAAATCATTCTTCAACTTTCATCCTTCGTATGATCATGATTCTATTCATTTACGAGTGCTTTGTCTGGGAAAGATGATAATTTCAAACATTTATCCACCACTTTTCCCCGATGAAAGGTGAGTTTGAACCATTATGGCAAGCATTTTGCCACATGGGCAAACAGGAAAAGCAGTGTAGCTATATTCAATTTGCTAATTTACCTTCTTCTTACATTACAACATGTTTGATGCCATAATGTGAAAAAATACAGAATTTACCACTCAATTGTTTCATCTTATGCCATCCTTCAATTAAGTTGATTTATATGATATCATTTTGACCTGGGAAGTATAAGTTTTTATACCTTTTATTTCTGTAATTTGCTTTGAAATTAATGATGTTCATGTGGAGTTACGACTCATGATATGGAGTGCAGAAATACTTGACGTAATACCAAAACCATAAATTCTTCATATCGCCCTCCGAAATGATGTTGATCAATGTTTCATTTGAGGTAGCCTTGCCTAGGATGTAATTTTCACTCAATTTTTCCTTTGATTTACTTGAACTATGGTTGATTAAGCCTTTATTGATGAAGAAATACAGGACATTATATTCAACTCATTCATCATCTGTTATCCTTCGAATGATTACGGATCTATTCATTTGGAGTACCGTTGCCTTGGAAGGTTTTTTTTCCTTATTTTTCTGTTGGACTAAGGTTGTCGGAGGCCTTGATGGCATCGCGGTGTGTCATGAAGTCAGAATGATTGATGGATGTGGAGGAGGATCAAGCAGCCAGATATCAATCCCTCATCAAGCCACTCAATCATTCTCAAGCTGTTTCCAGAGGTATTTAGTAAAACCTCATTAATTAAAGATAATTATCCAAGCTTTGCTTTAGCCCGTAAGCCCACGCTGTGTGTTTGCAAGCAAGAGTCAAACTTGTAAATTTGTGTCATGTTTTCGCTAATTTAAATCATCAGCAAAAATCGAAGAAACTCAAACGACATCAAAGATTGTCAAGCATGTTAAAAGACAGCCAAAGCAAGTTAAGGGAAAGGCAAATGAAATAAAGTTTAAAGAGAAGTCAAGAAAATCAACTCTATTCAAAGTGAGGATTTGATTTTGAATGAGTTACAATACAACTTTTCAAATGTCATGGTTTCCAACACAGTGAAATGAACTGACAATTTGTCATTGGGTAACTTGTCACCTCAGTGGAAAATGGTGTGACTCATTCAGTGACTTGTCCTAATAGCATTGCAAATATAGTATATGACCTCGTTAACTACTAACGAGTCAAGCGGATTAACATGACAAGGGTAGGGATATGACCTCACAAGGAACATTCTCCTGCATTTCTGTAAGCTCTTGTAATTCTTCTGCTGTAACACTTCAAGCAAATGAGAGCAAAGCTGAACCTTCTTTAAAACTGGTACTGTAGATTCACCACCATCCACCATTCCCTTTGCAAACAAACTTGAAAAGGCTGAGCCTGTGTCTTGTACAAGGACTGGGAGGTCCTCGAAAAGCCCTTGCTGATTCTTTGTGCATTGACTGGTACTCAGTGAATATGCATCTTGTTAAATAGCGTATTGTGTGGCTTGTGCCTATTGGGCCAAACTGGTCTATGTGGCAGAGTGGCTGTTGCCACACTGCCACAGGCCTATCCACTCAGGGAGCAAGATGTCAAAAAATTGTAAAACATCAATTTTATGATTGTATGATGCAACCAGATCAAACTGAGCAGGACAGAACCCTCTCACACGGAGGTCCCATTCTAATAACAATTTACCAAGTATATATACTGCTCTCTCTTAATGTCTCAAGTTATATTTGCCATAGTATTCTTAAATTACATCGTAAGAACTTTGTGTCTCTTGCACCAATATCCAACTGACAAGAGAACACCAAGCACTCAATCGAAGCTTAGCAGATAAGATTATAAGCTAGCTCGTACAATTAATAGATTCAAGTTTGAAGTTCAAGTTCCATAATTATTTATGCAATAAGCTAGGTTGCAGTCAGAATAAAGAGATGAAATGCAAAATATGGATCTACTTAAAAATAGTTATCATCATTCTTCAACAAGGATTTCCAAACTCCAAAGCAAATGATCACAATTTGCAGAAAAGCACCATTCCATCTCAGATCTCGTTGTCAGTGGTGGTTATATGAGATATGAGGGGGTGCTAATGGTGAACTTCAATGCATTGCAAACCTTTTTCAGACTATGTCAGCTTAGACTGGGGGAGGCAAAAAAACTTTATTTGAGCCTGTTACACTCAGAACTAGTGGATCATTCTTCTTTGATCAATTGCTGTTGGTACCGAGGATGCAGGCATGCATGCAGAAATTTAGCAAGAGATGGCAGCTTATTTTAGCTATTTCATCTCTCTCTGCAAAGGGTGAAAATAGACAAGGGAAGCATCTCTTGCTCAATTTTAGGACAACTTCAGATCATTAATGGAATTCTGGTCAAACTTCACTAAACAAGTAAGTTCGTTGAACCTTCCATTTTTTTGGGAGCTTTCAGTGAAATAATTGAATTTAATTGTTTTTAAGGTGATTTCATTCCATAGCACAGCACAAACATCAGTTTTTATTGGTATACAAGATTTAAAATGTTTAAAAAAGGAACTTTAAGATAAATAGGTCTACCTGACAATTTTCAGCCAAAAAAGTGAAGAATAATTGCATTTTGGCCTAAGTTTGACCTGTTTATATGCTAAATAGATATGAAGGACCTGATATATGATGTTAGGGACTGTTTAGCTGTCTTCCTCTACCCAAAACATACATTTTGACACAATAAGCAAGTCTCTATGTCAATTAGAAGGCAAGATATAGCCATTTCAAGGTATTTCATCTCGGTGATGTCGGCCATTTTGAATTCTGCTCATAAAAAAAATTGCTCAAGGGTGCAGTCACGGCACCCGGCTGAAATACCTTCAGGGAGGTCTTATCCACCATCCCAAACAATAAAACATCTGTTATATCTCAAAACGAGGTTCCACCAAAAAATCTCATTCTGCCACCAGACTATCAGTGAATGACCTCACTAACTATTATGAGTCGAGCAGAATAACATGGCAAGGATAGGGATATGACCTCACAAAGAACATTTCAGTGCCTTTCTGTAAGCACTTGTAATTCTTCGGCTGCAACATTTCAAGCAAATGAGAGCAAAGTTGAACCTTCTTTAAAACTGGTACTGTAGATTCACCACCATTCACCATTCCCTTTGCAAACAAACTTGAAAAGGCTGAGCCTGTGTCTTGTACAAGGACTGGGAGGTCCTCGAGAAAAGCCCTTGCTGATTCTTTATGCATCGACTAGTCCTCAGTGAATCTGAGTGATGCCTGATGAGGTTAAGCAATCTGGTGATCAGGCAAACATGACATGCCTCCCAAACATCAGAATCTGCAGATCACAAGAACGAGTCGTTAGAAAGGAGTCTATGACATAGTGGAAAAAAAATAGAAGTCGCAAAGATGAGGAAGATACTGTTTGTTTCGTGAGACTATTCGTGGAAGGCAAAAGCAAATGTAACTGTAAAGCAGCTTTCGTTCTTCAGTAAGTGATTATAAAAATTTATGGAAAGATTCATGGTTTATTTGGACTTGCTATACTCATTCAAATTGAAATGAAGCAGGAATAGTTAGCCAGTTTGCAACATAGCCCTTTTTCCAAATATTCTGGTTTCTATCATGGTTTTATTGAAATGAAATTAACATTTAAGCATGACAAAATTGAATATTTCCTAAAGATAACTGGGGAGAATCAAGGGACAGGCTTTAGAAAGCATCAGATTTTTGAAAGTAAAGCAAAAAAGAAAGACATAAGTGAACAGTGCTGTTGTCCTTGACATCAAGATACAAATTAAAAATCATCACTCACTGATGATTCGGATGTTTGATTGCTACCAATGAGCTTGTGAAATACAAGAAATCTCAAACTAAAGACAAAACATCCTTGATTAGTGTCTATTTATCTCTATATTGCATTTTTATGAGCTGACTAAAAGATGCAGAAACAACACAAGCAACCTTGTGGTCAACAGACATGCAGGGTCTTTTGTGGACGCGTAATATTTTCTTGGGGTGATTTGCCAATGCAGAATGGAAGTTATGGTTGAAAGAAGAGTTACCTTTCTTCTAGACTGCATGCTTCGGGTGTCTTGCAGACCACCATTTCTGTAACACACAACAAACCACTATAGTGACTTCCATAGGGACTTTCTCCTTATGAATATGGTTCATGAAAACCAATCTGGGGAACTTGTCAAGGTTTAAGTGCCTTGTTTGACCTTTCAACCTTGAACCCTTACTGACATTTATGGAGACTCCCATCAAGTATTGATACAAAGACAAGGTCACGGGGGTGACCTGTGCAGATTGACTGTTGCACTGTTGCCTGTTCTAAGTCAGACTGAGTCATCTACTTCACCTCATGCTAATATCAAAAAGCTTTGGGCTTTCTGAGCAGATGTCAAGTGTCAGGAGTTCTTAGTTCTTGTCATGCTTTCATCATGCCTGGACCAAGTTATATGAAATCCAGATCTTTTAGCATCAAGAGTACTTGATAAATCTAAAGATGGACCCTGATAGTAGCCTATATGACAATTACATACACATGAAACTGTAGCAAGCCTATTTATGCAATGCTTTAAAAAGTGAATCTTGAAGGAAAGCTGGTGAGTCAACACGTCTTTAACATTCGTTAGTACTTCATAAATTTGACTGTAATCAGCCCTTGAGCACTCCCTTAATTGTATACCAAGTACAAATCACTAAAACTTTAATCTTCCAAAGCCATTCTCACTTGCTAAAGCCACTTTATATGACAAAGCGTTTATGTACTTCAGAAGGGCAAAAGGCATCAGACCATCAGCTTTTTGGTCAGCTTGTGCACAAGCAGTTTCTGAAAAGCATTCCATTAAAAGTTTCAGCGGACCCCATGGCATTCAGGCAGACAGGCAACTCTTATGTTGCAGCACTAAGGTTGATGATCTATACGTAGTCACTCTTCAAAGTGTATTGTATAAGCATACAGATTATGATTGAGAGGAACTTGAAAGTAAATATTTTTGGAAGCGGTGCAGCACAGTGGACGCTGTGATGAAATCGTGGTCTCTGCTTCTGTAATTTTTCTGTTATATATCATGAATTCATTGCAGAAAGAAATGTGTATTACATATAAAACTACAAGAAAAAAAAGATAACAAATTGTCAGGTGCATTACAAAGTGTTGAGATTCCAGAACCTGATCTGGCAAAGTGCAGAGGAAGTAAACCAAAACAAACCAGAGTCAGGTTTAAGGAGGTGTGAGGATTAGGACTCAAATGTGATTTTAAGGCCTTTAAGGACGTCCAACCTTCCATCTCCTCTCACACGAGACTATAACTACTGTATGGCTTAGCTTGAGTTCTTGATACACAGACTCCGATTGGACCACATAGCAAAACACAGTGACGTTCCTTTTTGAATATGGTCCACAAAAACCTATCTGGGGAGCTAGTCAAGTTTTAAGCACCTTGCTTGACCGTGTCACCTTGACCCCGTCTGACCTTCATTGAGACACCCATCATGGATTGATACAAAGACATGGTCACAATATTGCCCCAAACAGTGTGGCATACAGTACACATTTCTAAATGTTGCTCAACTTAGCTGTCTATAGCTATTCATTACTAGTCTTATCCATATCTATACATAACTATTCATTTCTATTCTTTTTTATACACTGAAATCTCTTTACCCCTTGTTTAAACAATAGTAATTGTGCATGTGGATAGCTAAGGCTAGCTATGGATAAGTGTAGCTTAGTTTAGCTTGGAATGGCTATGGATAGATAGCTAAGGCTAGATTTTAAATGACGAGCCACTTTTAGAAATTTGTACTGTATGTGTCTGACTCTTGCTCATTCCAGGTCAGACTGAGTCAGCCACATCATCTCAAGCTTATATCAAAAGGACTTGGAATTCCCAGCAGATGGAAAGCATTAACAGTTCTTGTCATGCCTGAGTCAGGTTAATATGCCAGAATAAACAAATCAAGACCATTTAGCATCAACAGTACTTTGTAAGGCGAGGGTATACCTTTGTTTGTGTCCATGTGGAATCACCGGCAATCAACATATCTAAATGTTGTACAAAACTTATAAATGAAATATATATTCTTTCAGTTGTCAACGAAATAGAAAGTTACAATTTCTTTACACAGTACAATGTGAGCAGAGAGAATATGACTGACTCATATTTTGCTGATTGGTCTATTTATCTCTGTCGTAGCCTATACATTATACAAATGTACATTTTATTACTTATAACCTCCTCTTTATCTCATGCCCACAACTTAATAATCAAGCATGATCCTTGTGTATGTTTAAATATACCTCGAGTTATTCATCAGCTTGTGAAGTTCACTTTCGAAAGGCATTCCTCTAAAAGTCACAAGGGAGCCATTGGTGTTCAAGCACAGAGGCAACTCATGTTTAGTGCAGCACTATTATATAGGTGATAGTCGATAAAGTCTCTTCCAAGTCTGTGTGAAAAGAGCTGTATATAAATATCACGCGGTGAAAAGGTCTTCAAAAGGACTTTGCTCTTCAGAGAGACTTCGTGACATCACAAGCCATAGTGACTTCCATAGTCACTTTCCCTTTCGAATATGGTTCACAAAAACCTATCTAAGGAGCTTGTCAAGGTTTAAGCGCCTTGCTTGACCTTGCAACCTTGACCCCATCTGACCTTCATAGAGACACCCATCACGTATTGATACAAAGACAGGGTCACAGAGACGCCCTGTGCAGATTGACTGTTGCTCATTCTAGGTCAGACTGAGTCACCTACATCACCTCAAGCCTCTATCAAAGGACTTGGAATTCCCAGCAGATGGAAAGCATTAAGAGTTCCGGTCATGCCTGAGTCAGGTTAATATGCCAATATCAACAAATCGAGACCATTTAGCGTCAAGAGTACTCAGTAAATACTAGGATATACCCTGGTTTATGTCCTATACAAGTGGAATTGTAGCTGATCAGCTTATCTAAATGTTTCTACAAAGCATGCCATTGACATAAAGCTTATTCAGTTAAGACTCGAAGTACTCAGGTTGCAATGCATGCAGAATTGCAGATTGTACAGTGTGAGTTGAGAGAAACTATCTATCTATCTATCTATCTATCTATCTATCTATCTATCTATCTATCTATCTATCTATCTATCTATCTATCTATCTATCTATCTATTTATCTAACTATCCATCTATCTAACTATCTATCTATATGCCAGAGTTTATTTCAATTTTATGATACTCGTCTCTGTATCAATGTTAATCCCATCCTCCCATTCTCCCGTCTCGGTTCAAAATTGTATACAGTGTGTACCAATCAATGTATTTTTAATGTTCAAACCCATTTGCAATAGCTAAAGAAACTTTATTTGACAAACTGTTTAGATCCTTCGGAAGGGCAGAAAGGCATCGGACCATCAGTTTTTGGTCAGCTTGCGTGGTTTCCTTTGAAAAGCATTCCATTAAAAGTCACAAGGGACCCAGTGGCATCCAGGCATAGAGGCAACTCATATTCAGTGTAGTACTGAGGGTGATGGTCAATACATAGTCACTCTTGAAAGTGTTCTATAATGGTATTGCAAGCTCCTATGTACAGTGCCATCGGCACATTGGATAACAAAATGCTTAGCTATTTTTCACAGGAACATACTTTAAATACTGTAGAGTGATATCAGGGTTATTGCTATATGTCTCAGTTTATTCACATGGGAGCAGATAATGACAGTCTGCAAAGGAACATAATATATCAAGATAATGGTTATTCCAAACAGCCTTTTAAAATAATGGATATCTTATCTGGAACTCTGTATGATTGGAATCCAGTGCTAATTTGGCATAAGCACTGCAATTCATCATATAAGTTCCAGATTCATGTCACCTAAATCCAGCACTGACACGTACTAACGTACTATAGTACATAATAAACAGTGATAACGATTTGTTTAAAATTTCAGGGCTAAATATGGACCACTGTAAGATGAGACCATCTTGGTTTACAATGGGAGTGTACTCTTCAAATCAGCTCATCTGACAAAAATCGCTTTTGGATTATTGACAGATTCCAGGCTTTTAATTGTCAGTAGTTCCAGACAGCAAACATTGGCCAGGCTGGATTATGAAAGAACTCAGACAGGCAAGAAGTTCAGTATTAAGACTACAAGGGCCTTGAAAACAGCAGAAAGATGTCCATCTGTCAGAGATGGAGCTTAACTTCAGCCCAGTTTCATGTCTACTGCATGCGTCTCATGCAGGTTCTTGCCACTAATGGAGTATTTTGTCTCAGCTTATGTTTTTCTTTGTCCCTTAGCTTCTGTTTTACTTCATCCCTTAGCCTATGTTTTATTTCATCCCTTAGCTCCTGTTTTACTTCATCCCTAAGCTCCAGTTTTACTTCATTTCATCCCTTAACTCTTGTTTTACTTTGTTTCATCCCTAAACTCCAGTTTTACTTCGTTTCATCCCTTAACTCCTGTTTTACTTTATTTCATCCCTGAACTCCTGTTTTACTAATTTCATCCCTTAAGCCATGTTTTACTTCATTTCGATCCTTAGCTCCTTTTTACCTCATCCCTTAGCTGCTGTTTACCTCATCCCTTAGTTCTGTTTACCTCATCCCTTAGCTCCTGTTTACCACATCCCTTACCCCCTGTTTACTTCATCTCTTAACTCCTGTTTACCTCATCCCTCAGCTCCTGTTTTACTCCATCCCTTAGCTTCTTTCAATTTCACCTCCGATTTCAGACACAGATGATACTTTCTTCCTGCAATTATAACTTTTTTTCCACTTCATCTCACCTTCATTTTAACTTCATTTCTACTTCACCTCAGGTCTGCTCCACTTCTACTTTTCATTTGCCATTTTCCTTTAACTTCTTTTCAGCTTTCTACTTCACCTAAATTACATCATCTTTATTTTCTGCTGTGACTCAACCTCTCCTCTACAGCACCTCAACTTTATTAAAGGTTCATCTCTCTGACTTCTTCATTTCCACCAGTTAATTATCTTATCTATGCATCTTAATTTCTATACTTCACCTGAGTTTAATTTCACTAAGTTCTCTTTTTCTTCACCTTAGATTCTTTACCACTGCATGTCTTCACTCACACGTCACTTTTGGATTCTTTTTAGCTCGACTTAAGCTTCTCCTCAGCCGTCTTCCATTCATAAATTGATGCTTCTCCCAGATTTCTGCAAGTACCTTAGAGCACTAAAACCGAATGTGTTAAGTATTTTCAAGTATCTTCAAGTATTTTCTCACTTTCATTTATCTAAAACCCTTCCACAACAAGAAATAAACTCAAGCAAGCAGAATACCATATGAGTTGCCAAGGGAAAAGAAACTCTCTTCTGGAACCATATGGTGCTGTCATAAACCTCTGATCTCACTAAGCTGGCAAGAGTGAAAAATAGGATTTATAAGCAATTTCAAGTTTGCTGTCTGAAGATAAGTGGCATCAACCTCAGCATTGATCATTTAATGGTATTAAATCCATCTTAGGGGACTTAAAACAATGGAAAGAAGCATGGGAGAAAAAGGAAGAAAAGAAAATGGCCAAGATTTAATAGGAACTGCAGTAGGAGAAGCAGCTATAGAAGAGATTATTGAGGAGGAGGACGAGGGGGAGGTAAAGGAAGAGGAAAAGGAAAAGGAGGAGGAGGAAAAGGAGGAGGAAAAGGAGGAGGAAAAGGAGGAGGAAAAGGGGGAGGAAAAGGGGGAGGAAAAGGAGGAGGAGGAGGAAAAGGAGGAGGAGGAGGAGGAAAAGGAGGAGGAAAAGGAGGAGGAAAAGGGGAGGAAAAGGAGGAGGAAAAGGAGGAGAACAAGTATATATTCGTCGAAATGAGGAGGAGGAGGAGGGAGAAGAGGAGGGAGCGGAGGAAAAGGAGGAGGAAGAGGAGAGGAAGAGGAGGGAAAGGAGGGAAAGGAGGGAAAGGAGGGAAAGGAGGGAAAGGAGGGAAAGGAGGGAAAGGAGAGAAAGGAGGGAAAGGAGGGAGAAAGCTGAAAGAAAGCAAAGCAAAAAGAGCAGAAAACAAACAGAAGACAGCGAAACAGGTGGAACAAAAACTGGAAAATGGGAATTGGTATTCAAATAACAACAAGGAAAGCAGAAGCCAAAAATGCCATAACATCAGCAGTCAGCTCTCTTCCCTCCATTTACAAGGAGACCACACCAGAAGGTGTCACGAGTTGTTCAACCGTGTAATAATACATGTTGGTATTTATTCGTTTGGTAAGATATAGCCTTATTCCATTACACAAACAGCTACAAAAAAGAGATAAACAGTTTTAAGGGCATGGGAAGAGACCTGTGATCAAATTGCTTTTCACCGTCAGCTGGAGCAAGCTGTTTTGCAGATCCCCTCCCCGATAGCGTTTGTGTAGCCGAGCATTAATACACGTGTCTTGGAGATGAAGATTCAACGCTACACTGGATGCTGAGTGTTGGAGCCAGAGTGGGCGGTTAGTTTATTAGGATTCTCAATTTCTTAAGCTATTAAGTTGGCTGAGAATGAGGTTGAAGGATGGATTTAAGAATCACACATCTCAGATGACCGCCTGTGTATAACCACTTCGAACTCAAGACCAGGAACTGGTACCTGGACCGAACAACTTCTAGGCACATCAATGTATACATGTAGAAAATTAGTAAATATAAATACTATTTACAGGTAAACCTTCCCAGACCAAGTACAACAAAAGCATCCGGTGGCATTCAACACCTCCAAAAAATCTATAAAATTATGATTTTATAAGCTAAATGTTCATTTTCAGAAGTACATGGACCAAAGAATTCTCATTCATTGGAGTGGATATGCACTGCAGGGAAAAAATCATTTTGAGGTGAGAGAATGATATTGGAATTTCAGGCAGGAGGGTGAGATTGGAAGCTGATGTCAGGATTAGGGTCAGAAGCTAGTGAAAAAAGACTGCCAAGAAAAGCCAGCAGAAACATAGGGATTAGGATTGAAAGAAGCAAAAGTAGGGAAACGCTCAGCGGCAAAAGACGAGCGCCAGCTGAGGTGGCATATATTTCACCGGGCAGCATCAGCATCCAGTATCTGCAGCTGAGGTTGGCATCTTCGCAGCTGACTCCCCTCCTCAACCTTTCTAAGCTGTCTTGCCTTTCTCCTATTTAAATCTTCTGGCAAAAAGAGGAGACTGAGACTCAGTGAGAGTAGGGGGAAAAAAGTGCAAGTCAAACATCCTCACCGTCAGCCTCCAACAAGGAAATTAGGTCCAGCAACTGATACCGTTCTATCGTCTTACCGGGCAAAGCCGAAGCATCTCAACATCCCATCTCAACAGCCTATCTCAACAGTCCTCCAATTCTACAAAGAGGCTTCAACACAGATCAAGGGTGATCAACACTCAAAGAAACTCCATACCATCTGGGTAATAGGTCTCAGTTGTTTTCTTTCTCGCTTCTTAATCGAACTGATCCAAGACATTTACTGACATCACGGGGATGGTAAGAAGAGGGATAATTTTAACTTGGAATGATGAGTCAGTGTGAATGTGTTTTTGATTAACATTCATTAGCATGATGGAGAAAGAAAATTGGCTTCTAAAATGTTTAGATTTATCTTAAAGGAAGAATTCCAAGAAGATACCATTGACAAAGCTAAAAAACACACTGGCAAGCCAATCCATAGCCCTCAACATCCTGTGTTTAGTATACTGCCTTCATACAAGGGATTCGCCAAAATTGCATGACAAGGCAGTACCAAAGGAGCCACTAGATATTGGTGGAGCGAAGAAGTGGTTGAAGGGATTCTAAACTGCTGTCTTCGTGTCGAGAGGCATAAATCTTAACCACTTGAATGGCTGAGGGATTCACATTTAGGTCAGCCCTCCAGGCGAAGAAAATATAGCCACCATAAGCAGTCATATAGACTCCTGATAAACTGCAAGTGATGTTGAAAATCCCGTTTTGCATGGAATCAGATAAGCTGAGATCTCGAATAGCTGGTGCCAAATGTCTTGGAGATGATATATTTCAATTTTAGACAACAACACCCTTTTGCAATTTGGGAGTACAATCTGGCAACCACAGTGAATCAGACTGATATACATGATTTGAGGGAAAATGGAGCCAAAATGCTGTTGAGATGACACTCTGCCAATGACAAATGGACTGCTCAGCACTGCTCAGACAATTTCGATTTTTGAGGAGCTTTGGGAAAAAGGAAGATGAGTCAATCTGCAGCCATGTGATGATAGTATGTGATGCAAATTGATACAAATGCTCACCCCTCTCTCACAAGCAAGAATGCCCATCTTTCCTTCTTAGCATCTCATCTCTTCCAGCCAACATCTGTTTCCCCTTCTCCGGGGCCAAATATGATCTATAATGAGTTGTTCTCTGCCTTGCTTCAAACCCTCTCGAGCCACGAACTCAAGAATGTTCTGTATGCCATGGGGATGATTTGCATCCCCAACAAACAGCAGCAAGCAGCATCAGATGCAGTGGCAAACAGCAGTGGCAAACAGCAGTGGCAAACAGCAGTGGCAAACAGCAGTGGCAAACAGCAGTGGCAAACAGCAGTGGTAAACAGCAGTGGCAAACATTAGTGGCAAACAGCAGTGGCAAACAACAGTGGCAAACTGCAGTGGCAATCAGAAGTGGCAAACAGCAGTGGCAAACAGCAGTGGCAAACAGCAGTGGCAAACAGCAGTGGCAAACATTAGTGGCAAACAGCAGTGGCAAGCACCAGTGGCAAACAGCAGTGGACAACAAGAGTGGCAAACAGCAGTGGCGAACAGCAGTGGCAAACAGCAGTGGCAAACAGTAGTGGCAAACAGCAATGGCAAACAGCAGTGGCAAACAGTAGTGGCAAACAGCAGTGGCAAATAGCAGTGGCAAACAGCAGTGGCAAACAGCAGTGGCAAACAGCAGTGGCAAACAGTAGTGGCAAACAGCAGTGGCAAACAGCAGTGGCAAACAGTAGTGGCAAACAGCAGTGGCAAACAGCAGTGGCAAACAGCAGAGGCAAACAGAAGTGGCAAACAGCAGTGGCAAACAGCAGTGGTAAACAGCAGTGGCATACAGCAGTGGTAAACAGCAGTGGTTCTATAGAAGAAAACAGTCAATGGCAGATTTACAGCCAATGGAAGAAAATGTCATATGATCAGCAGCAACTGGAGAAGATGGCAAATAAGAAAGCAGTAATCAGAAGACAGTAAATGACTCTCAGGGCCAACAGTACTGACAGACAAAGTAATTGACAGACAACAATAAATGGCAGACAACAGCGAAGTCTAACAGACATCATCTGATCTGTAAAAACTACACATACGTCAAGAAAGCAGCAGTCAGAGGACAGTAAGTGAAAGAAAACTGTTAGTGACAAGCTTAATTACAAACAGACATCAGCAAACGGTGGACATTAGTAAATATCACAGAACAGTAAATGGCAGACTGCAGTAAATTGTAAGGTTCCTTACAGACAGAATACAGAAAATTGCTTTACACATTTACTTAAGTTGTGATGTGTCAACACCAGTCAATTGTGGCAATTATTTTGTTTATTGCAGGCAACAGCATTGTTGAAAACAAATAGGGTGCAGGAAACAGTAAATGCACAACACATAATGGACAACAGACTAAACAGAAAACAGATCTACAGTGGTCATTGAAACCGAATCAACAGCAAACAACATTGGACAAACAGTATAACAGTGAACAGCATCAGTATGCCAGATGGCATTGAACTTGAAGTAAATAATTACCACATTCAATTCAGGGAACAAGACTGTGGAGAACAGGTTTGCTTTGATAGAATCAACAACAAATGGCATTCGAAGAAACAGTTGGAGAAACGAATAAACCTTATGATTCAGCGCAGGAAAGGAAATAGCACAAATAAAAACATTAACAAATTTGCATTAATGAAAACGATATTACAACATTTTAGCACTTAGACCTTTTCTATAGACTTAATAGCTAAATGCCTCAGCATCAATTACAAATAGCATTGAAAAGGCATTACCAGAAGTAGGAGTAATGGCATAACTATGCAGCACCATCACCACTCACCATACATATTTCAAGTTGCCTCAGACATTTCGGCCCAAATCTTAGTGATACTGCACATCACTTTTTGGTTTCTTTGGTAGATTAAAAACTCCCTCAATATTTACATATATATGAGATACAATTGCTGTTGGCAATATCAAGTTTTTACAGAGGAAGAGTGAAAACAAAAATAATGGATCTGAAGGTTCTGCTCAGTTTCTACTGATATACAGTTGAACAAACATTCTCACACAATCTAACAACTACAGGGCGTAGAAATAACTGTTTCCACTGTTTGAAGAGGGTACAGACCTAACTGAAGAGTACTAGAAGTGTTGTGTTCATAGTAAACAAGGTACGTCAACAGATGATTGCCTTCAGTAGGAAAGTATACTACTACACGTAAATACAGAGGTGCTATATCTGAAGTTACACATGTGTTTATGCATGTAGGTAGGTAGGGTAGTGCATGTACAGCGTTGGTAAGACCAGCTCAGAAAAATCGATACAAGGTAAAGGTTTTGATTTGTTGCAACTGCGCATTCTTATGTTCCCGACATGAACATAAATACAACAAATGCTCAGTGGACATTCACAAACCCAACAATGAAGATGTTGTCCTTCATGCGACTCAACATAGACTATGATACAAGTGAAAGCTGATTTAGACCCTCATCAAAACATTATCCAGATGAGATGTTTAACATGTTTAACATTCACGAAGGACTATTCCAATACGTGTTATCGAAGTACTTTCCGAGGTCACGGGATAAGAAATAGCAAGTACGAACATTCTCGCTATCTTGCATACTTTAAAGGATGTTGCGGCATGTTGCTTCCTGTGTTATTGGCTTGATGACATAGTAAACTGGTCTTATCTAACCAAATGAGGCCATTCCAAGGTAAACAGCCAGGCAATAGAAACCAATAGAAGGCAATCACAGCAGATAGCATGTCATAGAAATTCCACACACTTTCTCATGTCAGCAACATGTTCGTGATTTTCAGAAACTTCTGCAGTTCTCGAAGTAATAGATCACGAGAAGTTAAGATGTCGCCTTTGCAACACCATTATAGGCAAAACTTCTGTAAGACTTTGACGAAGGTATGGATACCATGAGTCGGATGTAAGCATTATGCAACTGTGTTAGCCAAAATAGATTCCAGTCTGATGGTTTAAGATATTTAACTAAAGTAAGACGTCAGTGAGACTGTTAATCTAAAGGACTTATTCCGACTAACATTGACTTCAGCAAGACATTATCAAAACATAAAAAAAATGCATCAAGATTTTGCAAAAGACCTATAAGTAAGGGCTCAGCATTATCAGCAACACTTTACGTAATTTTACAACACTTCGGTAAGACTCTAGTGACTTTCGGAAACTACTTAGCAAGTGTTTAACAAACTTTACAAAAATGTCCCTTCAGTAAGAATAAGTAAGACTTTGAAGAATGACTCCTGAGACTACTTCTAAAGGTCAAGTTCAATTTCTCTTCTCACACAGAATTTCTTTCAAAACGACCAGCACCACTCTATCAAACCCTTTTCCCTAAATTCCTGAACCCAAAACACCCCTTTACATCTCACTACCCCTTTTTATGAGCCTGTTTATCTACCCTTGCTGCTTCCTTATCCCTGAATAATCCTACTATCTGGATAAACAGCTTTCTATGCTGTAGGTCAAGGATGGAAAAGCAAAATTGGGTCCAGCTTACCAACGAAAAACACAACCGAAAACACAACCGGCTTCAGCCAATATTGATGTTGCAACCCTCATAAACAAACATGAGTATATGTTCCCTCATGCATTATTACCCCTATGGTAGTTTTAAGTGGTACTTCAGTTGGCACCTCAGACAATAAACTGAGAACTATCTGTACCATGAGAGACATTTGATAAGCAGTTATCTCATCCAAGATCAGGTATTTGATGATCTAAACATGTACTCATAGCTGTAACAACAGTACAATTCAATATTTTTTTATGTTCAGTGATGTTTTAAGTGTCCGCCTGAGTACGCCAAATAGTATTTTGCCTTTTCAAACAAAACTTACTTTAGATATGAACATTCAATTTTTGCTGGATAAAAAATTGAATTCTGGATGTGATGCCTGAACAAGACTATACAATGCGATTGAAAGCTTTTCAGGTAAGCAATATTTCATCCAGAAAAAGTTGAATGACCATGCATATCATGTACTTATACCACGCACTAGATAGATGAATTTACACAATAAAACTTACTTCAAGCTACCTTTAAAATATCCAACCATGATTTAGAAATTAAAATAAATGTTATAGAATTTGCTTATAGACACATTTATAGACATCGGTGACATTCATTATGTTCCTACCAGCGTTATCCGAATAGCCAAATCTATCCAAAATGGATGCCTCCAGACTATAGAAATACATAGAACGGACATGAGGCTGTATGATGCCACCTCAAGATGAGGTCACCAAATCCGCCGTATTGGAACTGCCCTGAGACATGAAGTCACAATAGACTTATTGTGATGTGACATCATGCCATTGTTATAAGTGATATCACTGTTATTGGTGACGTCACAGTTACATTGTGCCAGGATACTATAACAAAACAACCCAAGTCAGGGTCACTGAGTAACAATATCACGAGCTGTTGAAGCAACAATGGATATGACGTCACAATCCCATTATTCTGGCCCTTGTTTGGTACTATGTGACATCATCAGGCAGCTGAAATGCTGGTGATGTCATAACCATTGTTAAAAAATATCGCCCTTGAAGGGTGGTATTTTTTACAATATCATAGGCCCTGACATTTCGACTGTAAACAGTGATATTCACAACCAACCAGGTGATAAAGGGCAGTTCCAAGATGGTGAATTTGGTTTCTTCATCTGCCAGAGTCTCATGTCCGTTCTATGTATTTTTATGCTCCAGACACTTGAGTTTCTTTGTATTGACCTGAATAGGATACTTTATAATATTTCTCTATATGTCAAATAGATAATATGTCTGCCTGTCTGTCTATCACATACAACCACACAAACGCCCTATCTGATCTATCAAGTACTGTATGCCACAAATTCCAATTTGCTTCCTTCTTCCCCAAACATCAGTAGAAAGGCACATGGAAACATCTGGTGACATTCACCGACAAAAAAAGATTCATCGGCCACTGGTTTGGAAAAGAGAAAGAAGAAAGAAGAAAGAAGAAAGGGAAACACAAGACTAGAAGAAAGTAGCACATACTATGGAATCCAAACATTACCGTCAAGAAATACTTCTGTCTCTAATCTGATACAACAACGAATGAGATAGAAGAAAGCGCAAGAAAAAAAGTAAAGGTCTTCTCTCGTTCCACCAGTCATAACTGTCTTTGATGCCGAGTCGATCTATATTCCAGTCTCGCGAAACTGTTTTCCATAGTTTTTATTCCGTTTCATTTTGTGGTTCTCTATTACTGCGAAAGTAGATACAGCTCATTCATGAATATCAGAGGCTTTATAGCCGGAGAATTCAATATTCGTGTGAAGTTGAGCTTGAAGGTCAGAAGTCAAAGGTTCCGCAAAGGTTTTCTTTGATATCTGATGGGACGGAGAGGAAGTAAAATCCAGAATCATTTGAAGCAATTTATGCCGCTTTCCCCTAGAAGCTGAACCAGCTGATGAAAAGAATAATCTTTAGCTTAGTAAATACCAGTAGTACTGTGGAAGGTTGTGTGACCTTATTATGTCATACATACTTTCAAGTAGGCCTATACTCTTCCTATTCTGTGACATAAATTTCATCAAGTGCTATATTTGTAAATAACAAACACTACTCCCCAAAATGAGAAACCACTTCTTTAATGCAAAATATAAGATAATGTCGATGGACAATCTCATGCAGTCGCGGTTTATGGACCTTCCTGATTTGGAAAACAAATTCTCTTGAAATAATCATTCTGCTTTATTACAAAAGTTACCATTCTAAATCTAAAAACAATTATCTGTCAATCAATCAATGGAAGGGGTGGCAAATCATAGGTTTGCAGGGTCACAAGGTCACGAGATCATAGGGAGTTAATGACTGGAAAGATGCTTTTTCCACGGATACAGAGACACTGGTTTTAAATTTGTGTAGTCTGATGCTTTTGTGGTAGCATGTTAGAGGGAGGTTGCTCTTTGGGAAGTTGCTTGTCAGAGAGACTATAGTTGCACAATCTCCATATTGCATAATGCAGATCAAGGCAAGAACCACAGGGAATATGTAACACAACTGTGGATGCTGTACACTCTGTAATAATGACATTGATACATGGAAGTGTCCTTCTCAGCCCATTTTTATCCCAAGGACCACAGCCAGTGACATTGTGAGCCAGTAAATGTACGTATAAATGCTGGTAATATTAGTATAATGTATAAAATTGGGCTATGGGCATCATTAGTCTCACTCTGTGTCTATATATAGCAAGAAAAGTGCACAAACAGGGAGAAGATCAGCTAATAAGCTGCAACTGTCAGACTGCCATGCCAGAATCCAGGTGAAGTCTGCTGGCTACAGTGTGAAGTCACACACATGAGGTGTATGTCAAGGGAGGGGAGGGGGGGTACTCTCACTTACTCTCTTCTCTGAATTCCCTCTGGAACTGATTCCTAATGAAAGCAAACTGTACATGACAGAAGATTTGTTGCAAGTTTTGTGTTGATGGGAAGATTAAAATTGTGGATTTGCAGACTTAACAGAGTCTTTATATCATGCATCGAACAAAAAGGTATTCACATCAAAAGAGAAGAAAATTAACTGTTTCAATCGCTAAACCATTTTATTCCTCTGCAGCTCCCTGTGTTAAGTTACAGACACAACATGTGTTCGTAAATGTGTAAGCTTTCAATAGTCCATTCATCGAAATACTACACCAATAAGTTATGAAACGTAACATACACATTTCTACATTCCAGCACATACCAACATATTGTGGAGTAACCCCCTCCAGCTCTCACCCCCCTCTCCCTGCAGGAGCTGCAGTAGTAACACTACATCCTGCAGTCTTTGCCTGATGGATGGGCTGCTCCGGGCAAGAAGGCACGTGCAAACACTGTGACGTAACCTCTGAGATGTAGTCATGAGAAACAACCCCTTTTCAAGGCAACTTACATGGCACATTTGTAAAAACAGATTGGACAGCCCTAGCATATCATTCATGAGTTGATAGACTCAGTCGGGCAATCATTCAAGCCGCTTTCCAAACCGCTTCAGCGATGTTGCGTAAAAGCCGTCAGAATGTCCGTCAGAGTAACCAAGAGAATGTCGGGCAGACTTCCCTCAGCCATCCATCGTCGGAATTTACTACCCAAATTCTACAACCTCACAACAGAGAGAAAACAATGTAGGGTTACACTGAACATTAGAAAGGAATCTCACTATATACGCTGTCGACAGAAAGAGCTTGTGCATGGTTCATCAAAGGTGCAATAAACCGTTAAATTAGCTTTGTATAGTCAAAATTAGGAGAAGTGAGGCAGACTTTACTTGAGAGTTTTAGTAAAGTCCCAAGTTCTAAAGTTGTTATTAGCTTCTATTTGGCACACAAAAAAGAAAATTAATCTATTCAGAAACAAGTAAGATTTGCTTTTATGACTGATTCAATACCTGCTTTATTGGACATTTGACATATCTGTCTTATTTATACATCCTTTTTTCTGAACAATTACTGCTGTTACCAAAAGGTGGAAAATTAAAACATGACATTGCACATAAACATTCTTTCATTAAAAAGAATTTTCGCAAATTATTTCATCGCTTATCAACATGACATTGGCCTACTACATAAAATAATCAATGTCATATTGATATAAAGCAGTTCAAACATGAGACAGTTGTCCAATATTAAGGCTGTCAGAGCCAGGTCAAGGGCCAAAAAAGTCAAAAAGAACTCACGAGATTCAATTTCACACAAAGAAAGTCTGTGCTATGCAGATTCTGGACATACAGATCAAAACCTTTCAGGCACATATCTATCAGAAGAAGTTCACGCAGCAGGATTCCAAGTTCGACCTAGATACAATTTGTGAGGCATTCGTACCAAGTTGCCTCACTTTCTCCATCGCTCAGATTATCAATTGGCAACTTTTATAACAGGCATATTATTATCCAATAACAATGTATCCCTCAAATTTGCTTCATTGACTGAGAACGTGATGTCCTGCTTCAGATGTTTGGGGATCATCTTTGTGTTTGGCAATTAAAGAACACATACAGGCTTACACTGCATCCAGTCACAAACAATTATTTTAAGCCTGTACATTTAATTACTGCAGTTTAGGTTAGTGTTCTTAACTGTGAATTGCCAAACACAAGGATGATCCACAACCAGCCTCAGCATGCTCTCTGGCGAAGAATGAAAATTGAAGGATACATAGTTATTGGATTGGTAATAATTACCATGCAATTCTTGTCTTTTGGACAACTTGCTTCTTCGCATTTTTGCCTAATATGATTGGTTCAGGAGCGACTGAACGTCACACATTTCATAAAGCAAACGTAGTTTGTGTTTACCTGGACTGCTTTGTATCCTCACTGGCAACTGTGAATGACCAAAATTGTGTGGAATTAAAATACCTGAAACCATTATCAAACACCAATGAAACCAAACAATGCTGATATTTCCTTGTAAATTTATATTTTGCAGTGGAAAATTCTTGAAAAGCTTTGTTATTTGTGGTGCATGTGCTTCCTCATTTCCGGATTTCTTTGAGGCAGGTTTGATTTTAAATCGTATGACTATTTGTTGTGACAAAGGCATCTAATCAACGAAACTTGAAAGCAGAGACAACTGGGTATAACAGGAAGTGAGAATCAATCAGGAACGCCCAGCCAACAAAATCGACAAACTCAGTTGTGACGCCAGTCATTGGGAAAATGGGAGAAGTTGAACACTTTTTCGCGGAACGAAAGGTAATTTTGAGTTGAAATTCAACAGAAAAATATATCGCCTCTTCAGTATCCAGAAAGGAAAATGAAGATGTTAAATTTTTATTTCTTTGCAGCACATTCCACATTAAATGAACATAGCAAGTTATGGTAATGACTAATGTGGTGAAAAGAACCTTTTCTATATAACTAATCAAAATTAATATGGTTCATTATTGTGGTATATAATAAGGAAACTGAATTTACCAGTTTATTATAATATTGGGACAACTGCTCCTGTGGGATGTTGTAAAGGGAAAAACAACTAATTCGTACTGGCTCAAGGAGAATCATATGTGATTATTTACATTTCTTCTTGAGTCTATTTCGAAGAGCCCAACGGCTAACCTTCTCACTGCCTTCCGAAAACTTAAGCAAGGAACTATACAGCTCTGTAGCTTCAGATCTTTGACCTCCTTATGCAAATAACAGGCTGCAACTGCTGTATCCTGGGTCATTGATCTTACAAAGTTGTAGAATCATCAATTTAACATCTCATCCATATGTGACATGCTTAAACATTCTGTGCTCAACTCCAATTTATGGGTCCATCCGTACACATATATATTTGAGCACCACACATAGATCAAACGCTAACTGCAGTTGGTGGTAGCTACATGTTATGCGCAGTATACACATATTTCGTGTCCTGCGACCTGCAAGTGGCGGAAGTCTCACTGTAATGATATTTTTATACAGCGCCGACCGCGGTCCCTCTATTGAGAACCCACCTCAAGAGCAACCTGCTTGCGAAAAGCAATCTCTAACTTCTGGACCAATTTCCTTGTGAGAAAGAAGAGGCAAAGAGAGAATTCATATAGTCGAGAGATCACTCAATATTCTACAATTCTATCACTTAAAAATGAGTTGTTACATTTGGCTTGACTTTGTTTTAAGCTAGTTGTCAAAAAAGTAAAATAAGAGACCCAAGCATTCCTAAGTACAATATAATGAAATATTGGAGCAAAATCAGACTCAGACTTCGATTCATTAATTTGCTAAATTCTTAGATCAAACATCCTGGCAGTACAAACATCTCAAGATAACATGTATTTCATGCCAACATACCAATAGATGAAAAGCAGTTAAAAGGCATTTTTGTGATGCTCATACCCAACTTCAAAACACAACTGTAGCAGCTGAGCTTATTTTTGTGAACATGTTCCAGCATACTTTATTGCAGATGCTTGTTGATACATTATTGCATCACTAACATGTGTAATCACTGCCAGTGATGGATACAGCCATTGGAGTGAGGGAGAAGCAGGGGGAATGCAAGCCTTGAAGCATCCCTGGAATGCTAGCCACATGGTCCTTCAATCATAGCTCACTAACTCACATTGGATCTTGTTGCAGTAATAGCACTGTAAAAGCTGCAATGCAAGCCAGAGTAAGCTATCATGGGTAAAGAATGACTGATTCTAATTTATGGAGGGGATAAATACTCCCATGGGAATAGACCATTATCATACATTTACACTGTGGGAAATTTTGAAACTACATGGCATCTTTTAACTGCCTACTTTTATTATCTGTCCAAGAGTTATCTGTGCACAATTTAGCACTTAGGGTTGTTGAATTATCTGTTTACAAGCTCTCAATCAAATTTAAACATTTCAGCAATTCTCCAACCATGTGGTCTTCTTGTAAATTCTTGGGGTAAAATTCATCACAGCTATTTCAGACCAACTCGTCGTAAATCCACAACAATGAGCAGCAAATCACAGTAAACTTTCCCAGAGTTGTTGCAGGAACTAAGGCCCAAAATATGGGCTCAAAATACCCCAAGGAGCTATAGAAAGGTGTATCCATGCACTATTTTATCCCTGGGTATTCACAACAAGATATATATAGGTGCAATAAAATATGTTTGCTTTGAAGACTCTTAGGTCTATTATCTCTTCTCAGCTGTTGCATACAACAAGTCAAGGCCCTGATTTATTAAGGGTTGGTAAGCAATATTTTCCACTGTGCCGAAATCCATCTTAGATAATCCAACCTCAGTACCCTCATAAACAAGGCATTTACCTCCCTTAATCACACTATAGGCCTACTATATTACATTGTGCTGTGTAGCTGTACGATGCTGAAAAATTGTTGACTGGCTGATGGAACTTCTTCATCGCTGACAAATGTTGGTCTTTTCATGAATTTCTAACATAACTCAGAATTGAAAATGAGTACAGGTTATACACCATGGGAGAGGAAATATGTGATTTATTACCTGAGGGCTTTAGCCCGAGGTGTGATAAACACATTTTCCTGATCTCCTGCATGGTAAATAAGCAGTTTAAACCATGAGACATATACTGTCACAAACACTCAAACAGTCAAACATGAGACGATAAATGGACAGCAAAGAATATGGGAATTATCGCCGAAATGCTGGCATGTGATTGGCTGACAGAGGTGTTGAATGGTATAAGGGCATTTATCCGCCATTGTAAATTTGTTTCGCTGTCTTTTAATAACCTAATTGCCAAAATGTGGTTGATTTACTGCAGCATTTAGCACCCGCTGTTTATACACAACTTAGGAGTGTGGATTACAAGCTCAAGAGCATGTTCTCAAATAACATCAGATACACAAAAACCCCTGAAAACAATAAACACAAGATAACAAACTACAACAGTTTGAACAAGCAACAGTGCTTGCTGAAACCTGTTTCAAGAAGAACAGAAAAATGTGCAATGAAACATATTGAGAGGAGACCTTGTCAGTTGTCATAAGTGATTGTGTTTGAAAAGTTAATGTAAATATTAGTATTTTACAGTCCATTATGCAGAGCATTTCAACCTTAAAACAATTTACTTTCTTGGCAGGCCAGTTCAAGCATAAGCCTTTCGCAACTCAATGGGGAGTGCAGAAGACCAGTTGTATTCAGTACTGCAGTGCGAAGTCAGTTTGCATTAGCCACCACTTTATCAACAGGCATGCAAGTAGAACTCTTTACAGGAGTAAAGAGTGATGAAGGATCATGCTCAATTCTTCCATGCATGGCAGGGACTCAAACTTGTAACATCAAAAGAAATTTATAATTTGTAAGCAGGCAAGCACCTTAGTAACCTTACGCACGTGGTGCTTTTCTTTGAAGATATGCTAAGATATAACACAACTTGCTTTTGATCACTTATGGATTCCAAATTTCCAATCCTTTCATTTGTGACTAATCAACAACTTTGTAATGTGATTCTCTTCTGAGAGATATCATAACTCACAATCTTAAAATCTTTCTCACTAGAGGTGTCCCTGAAAAACAAAAACCGTCCACATTCAGGGCCATCTCAATTTGAATCTTGTGATAAAATGTTTTGTCAATTTTTGACATATGTACCATCTTCTATGCATATGTAGGTAGATTAGATTTATGGATGGATAGATAGATAAGAATAAGTAGACAGACAGATAGACATACAGCTATACATAACTGGTGTCTACTCAGGAAGCCAGGAAGGACCAAACAATAGTCTGAGACAGATATTCAGATAGATAAATCAAACGACAGACAGATCACCTATCAAGACCCAGAGGTCAGGGCTGGAGCGGAATGTGAAATGCCTTTCTCTGAGAGGGACCAAAGAGTGACCGCTTCCTCTTAAAGTTCTTCTAACGGAGTCAATTTCCCTCCGCAATTTCACATTCGGCTTTTTGTAGCCCTGTTTGGACATCAGGGCCAAGAGGCAAAAGTGATTAGGAGAATTCTACAAAAGGTCTTTCCGACTCTTTCTGACTCAAGGTTGGAATTTAGAAGTCTTGGAATTAAAGAAAATGGACTGGATTCAAACAAATGACTCAAATTCCTTAGTATTGATGTGTCTCCTGGTTGCATTAAAACTGGTTTAATTTAGTCGTGGTTGTGCAGTGGTCCCTGCGTTATAAGACCGCGCCTTCTGTGGTCATGAAGCTGTCGCTCGTGGGGGTGCGGTCTCTCGTCGGGCTGCAAAATGCACTAAAATATCACTTAGTGCGGGAGGAAGGCGGTCACATAAGGCAAGGCGGTCTTACAACAGGGGGTCTTATAATGCATTGATCATTGTATAACCTTGGATAACTGCTTTAAAAATCACCAGCTTAATAATATTCAAATAACGAAATATCTTCTACACCAGCAATGAGTTCAGTAAGCTTGAAACTCTTCCAGCAAAATACACCTTTTAGTTTCAAGTGACCGCAAGTATTCAAGGATTGGTCTCTTATAATTGGATAACAGCAAATGACGCCAAGGTACACAGTTCCGTTGGGTGCAACAAAATACTCCTAGAATTTTGGGCAAAATGTTGTGTATGACTATGACAATTAGCATTTGCCTACTTTCTATATTAACATCTTTTTAAGAAAAAAAAATGCACTCATTCTTTATTGCAAGATCTCATTTTTCACTCTGAAAAACTCAATACAAAGTTGATTTAGTAGATGGAATTAGTGGCTTTAAATTGGAGGTCAGAGAAAACTAAAGAAACTGGAAAATCAAGAAAAGTGAGCGGCAAACATTCAAACAATCAATCAAGTACTTCTTCACTGACTTCAAGGGAAGGAAAAACTCAGCCCAAGGCCAAAGCAACAATTACCGACTCAGTTGTCCAATGGTCAACAGACTGCACTCTAAAAAATGTCGGGACAAAATTGGTTTTTTAGATTCAAAATGGTTTTTTGAAAAACCAAATTTCAATGCAAAACCAACATGGATTTTGAAAAAAAAACCATGTTGGTTTTTTGCATAGAAATTTGGTTTTTCAAAAAACCATTTTGAATCTAAAAAAGCAATTTTGTCTGAAATTTTTTAGAGTGTGGCTTGATTTGTCTAATGCCACAGGCTACACAATTCATTGCAATTTGCAATTACATAAAACTGTAGCTACAGTCTTTTTTTATAATGTTTACAGAAATTATTACAAAGTCATTACAAAATCACTGGATCTGACCGAAAACTAAGGGTTTGCCCAAGATTTTCGAGAGGAGATGAAAAAATAATTTCTGGGAACTCTTGAAATAAATAATCTTGGGTGGGGGGTACTTCTTGGTGTTGCTTGATTGATAGAATATTTATATTCGCGTAGCGACTGGCGGCAAAGCCGCCAGTCGCGGAACGCGAACTTAGGGCAACAACACTCCATTTGACGTCCCCCACTGGACCTCAAAACATCGATGGTCGACAATTTGTCAGTGTGCTAAAAATAGACTTGTCAGGTCCAGCCACAGAGCAACTGATTCGTTGCGAATTCAGAATGTTAGAAAACATACCTTTGTGTTGTTCAAATGTGTATCAATATCCGTGTTGTGTAATATATATCCTCCACATACATTATTCCATAGGATTTAGTAATGTTTCTGTGAAACAAAAGTTCCCGATGGATTTTGCAGCCAGGTGGCATCATGGCAGTCAAAAATCATCCACCTCACTGTGGCGCTCCAGTCTGCAGAGATGACCTAGATTGGAACTCTCCCCCACGTGTCTCCCCGGCTCTAATCTAGGTCAGCAGCCGACATGGACGAGCATGCAGCATTGACAGGAATTGAACAAATATTTCAGGATTCAGGTGAGTAAATTACCGTGAGGCTTGACATATGAGGCAGCATTAGCTACCTCTCAGCTTCCGTATAATAGACTAGTTGTCCGATTGAATTATACACATCATCGGACCGTCCGACACACTAAATTGATAGCCCTGCTAAAATGATCACATTAAAATTACTATGTAGGCCTAAACGATCGTCAATGCATGTCAATACAGTAGTGATTGGCTTCTTTTTTGTAGTTAATTACAGAAGTTGCCTTATAATGCTGATTGCAATTCTTCAGCATTGTTTCACCCTCCCGATTGCCATTGAAATAGCACAGGGGGTGAAGTGGCAAAGACCATAGCAAGTGTCAAAGCTGATTGCACTTTGTTGTGCAGGTTACTCAGGTTCTACACATTGACATACAATGATGCAATAGGTGATTTTGAATTGAAATGAATCCATGAAATAAACCATCAGTTTAAGTTAACAGTATTCATATCTATGTGCGAGTCTGTAGTCTATTTTGAATTGCATTTGAGTAGGCCTATCTGTCATAGCTAATAAGTGAAAAGTCGATAAACCAACTTCTCAAAAGTTTTGCTGAATTGCTGGTAATTAAATAAATGAAGAAAGATGACAGTTGAAAGAATACTTCTTGTAATAGGCCTATTACTTAAATAGTGACTGCAAAATTGTGATTTTTTTTTTTCAGAATAAAATCCGCTGTTGAATATGAACTAAAACTTTCTTGGATATTGAACCTACAATGAAGATCTGAAATCCCATGCCAGACAACTGTAACAGCGGATACTGCTTTCACAATATTCATGTGACAACAGAGATTTGGTTTGTTATTCAGGAAAACTACTGATAAGACTGTAAGGCAGGCTGCTACAGGCGTAGACACAGCGGTCTTCACAAAGATGGTTTGAACCAAATTTTTCTTATAAAGAGACACATTAAATTAATAGTATAATAATTGAATTAAACGATGTTAATTTTTCTCATATTTGTAAAAAAGATATTCTCCATTTCATTATTGTTCCAGGGCCGTAGGCTGGGCTGAATCCTTGGGGGGGGGGGCTATAGATATATATAGCCCTGTGTTCTGTACAAATATTATATAAATATTGGATGGGAAGGAGTCCAATATAGAGTATAATTGGATGAAGAAAAGTTATATTGGATGAGGCGCAGCCGAATCCAATATAACTTTTCTGAATCCAATTATACTCTATATTGGACGACTTACCATCCGATATCTTATATATTCTCCATCCAATATAAGTTATATTTTCCTTTTAAGTTGACTTGCTGCCAAATGGTAAAAAAATATGCAATCAGATGTTCTGAATTTTCAGGATATGATGCTAAGGTAGCATTTTTCCCCTCTCAATTGAAAAGAAAAAAAGATAGCAAAATTTAGAAGGCTATTTAATACCAGCCCAGGCTTACATTACAGGCAGCAGTAATTTTAGTGTTCAAACCATGGAAGAGCAGGCAATGGTGACGTCATCAAGTCCATTGTCAGTATGCTCTCAAGACGTCATCAGTTGTGATGTCACAATGACAAGTTGACCATTATGACATCATCAGTGGTGACGTCACAATTGAACAACAAGTAGGGAGCTGATTGTTCTTCATTTAAAAACTCTCTTGAATCCAATATAACTTTTTTAGGATCCAATATAACTTTTCAGGATCCAATATAACTTTTCTCAGCATAATATAGCAAGGATATTATCCAAGAATACTCGCTTGTGATTGGCTGACACAATCCGAGTGGAGAATATTATACAAATATTGGATGGGAAGGAGTCCAATATAGAGTATAATTGGATGAAGAAAAGTTATATTGGATGAGGCGCAGCCGAATCCAATATAACTTTTCTGAATCCAATTATACTCTATATTGGACGACTTACCATCCGATATCTGTTATATTCTCCATAAATGAACCCACTTTTAAAGCAATAATAGGTTTAAACACTTTGACTGTGCTGGAAAGCCGGTTTGTGTTTCTTTTTGTTTAACTGCAGAATTCTCTTCAAAATGTATCTCGTTCTATTTCAGCAATGGGTAGCCACAAAAATATAAAATTCACATATTCTGATTCTGTATTCTATAACCAAGAAGCCTCTTTATATTTGGTATTTTTTATTTGAATTTTATAGCACAATGTTTTTCTTTAAACATTGGCATTTGCGCGAAAAATGGGTGAAAAAGTGCATTTTTTGTCACTCAATGTCATACCATGGTCCCATAACCTATGTAAGCAATGTTACATTTGCTTAATGTTGTTGTCCTGATCAATACGCTACTTTTGACATCATTTGTATTTTTCTGTGTCTTCCAATAGTCGTGCAATTAATTTTTTACTAAAATTGAAAAACACAAAATTTGTTCTTGCTGTTGCTGCAGCAGGGCACAGCAGAAGGTGTTTCCTCTCAGGTCCTCCCTCATGGACCTATAACATGGCAATAAAACTCCTCACTGCACAATATAACTTCTCACTGACCAATATAACTTTTCACTGTCCAATATAACTTTTTCTCTGCCTAATACAGCAAGGATATTATCCAAGAATACTCGCTTGTGATTGGCTGACACAATCCAAGTGGAGAATATATAAGTATATTTAACTAACAATTTTACGGCTGGGCTGAATCCTTGGGGGGGGGGGGGGCTATACAATTTTACGATGTCATTTTGTTTTGTCAATGATATTTTATGTAAATTCTTCTTTCTTGTTTTCAGTTCATAGTACTGTGGATTCAATTCAAATGACAGTGACAGGACAACAACAGCAAAATGCAACAAACTCTTTTAATATCTATGATATATATTTGCTTATTTTCAAACTATCTTAAATAATTTTTGCATGATTGTTTTTTTAATCAAACCAAGGTAAATAGTACTTGTAAAATGAGATATGTTTGAAGTTTTATGTTATAAATATTTGTTATGGTGAAATTGATTTGTTGTATGACCGTCAAAATGCTTTTCTTGTAAAAATGAGGTACCGGCTTTAATTGTCTGATGAAAATCTCTTTCAATGAAAAATACTTGTTTATTTCTCGATTTTGTCAGCATTTTTTAATGAAGGTCACTACACCTTTCATCTTATTTATATTTTTATAAACACCAGCGAAATCTCTGATTTAAATTTAAAAATAACATAGCATCCGGATATTGGTGACATCATGGGTTGCACCCTACAATAATTTCAAAGGAAAAATGTGTTTATATGTCACATGGTTTAAAGAAAAGGGCATTCTACGAAATAAAGCTAGCTTTGGAAAAATAAATAAATGAATATAAAAATTTAGCGCTGCTCTACTGTTGAAGAAATGCAAAATATATGATTACTTATGTTAACTTGTTGTCACTGAAAGTTGACTTGAAAAATTTAAAATGCTTGTAAAATAAAAAGCATGTGAATTTCATCAAATGATATGATATCAGGTTTTATGGGCAGAAGTATTGCTTATTAAAATTCTTCAATCTTGAGATATTTCAAAAGTTTTGACTTTATTTTAGTGTTTGTTTGCTTTGTCAAATATTGGAGCATTGATTTCGCTGCAGACAAATTTTTTGGCATCAGGAGTTTCAAGAGTATTTGAATGATGTTGCATTTGATATTGTTGTTGAATGTTGTCTTTACGAAAATGCCGAATTTTTGGCATGTAAATTTCACGTAACCAAACTGTTCTATGGAACAAATGTTCGGTGACATCACTGCAGGCAACTATTTGGCATCAGGAGTCCAGCAACATCGAATGATTTTATACTGATCTGATATTGTTATTGAAGGTGGTCTGTATGAACTATGAAATTGGAATTTTTCATGTGAACTTCATCTAACTGGTCCATAGAATTTACTACTGATTACATATAAGATATTTTTATGGGGATTTGTACTTGAATTTAGTATTGAAGCTTTATTTGGAGAGAAATGGTGTTGGTCAGAATGATGCACTTTGGTTGTCTTTCACCTCAACTGGTTAATTGGCAGACCTTAAGGGAGAAGTATTCTAAACTTTACAAAAACTTTAGTACGCTACGCGAATTCAATGGCTGTGCCATCTACATATTAGAAATAAACTTGCCATACGTCCCCAGAGAAATTATATTTGAATGTGAAATTATTCAAATCTATCCGCTCGAATGCGGTTTAAACCGGCAATTTATGGTTATGTCAATGGATTATCATTTGGCATGTTCATTTTTGCGTAAATTATGGAAACCTAATTATCATGTTTTTGGCGAACTGTCGACAAATTGCGTAACAATTGTTGAAACTAATTTGCATGATTGCCAATCAATTAAGGTTATTTAAGTGTTTATACTTTATATATTATTTTTTATGGCTGTCAACAGTAAAAATCATTTAGTTTAGACAATAGTGATTTGAAGTGGAAAATGTTTTATAATGATCAATGTCATGTAAAAAAGAAAGACATTGACGAAATTCAGATAATTCGTGACAGAAATATGCATTACTACAAATAATGTAGTATTCTTAAAATCCACTCTCATAACTGGTCAAACTCGTTTTGGACAATATCCTTATGAAATCATCAAAAGCAAAATGATCACGAAATTGTTGTACATTCAAGTCATGTTTCATATGTACAGGTTGCCAGACACACTCAATTATCGTTTTTGGTCAGCAAAGACAAGCATACTGTGTGATATATGTGACATTTTCATGGATGTTTGGGAAAAGCAAAAAAAACCTAATTCATTTTACATAATTGAAATGTTCAAGCTCAGCAGGAGTCCAGCTATATCCTGCAGGCTGCTTGCCATATTTTTCAATTTTATTGACTTTTCTTGTAAATATTGCAAAATGATGAATCGTACAAAATTCAATTCTTCATTGTATTTACATGATGTTGGTAATATTTCAGGTCTGTATTTTTGTCTACTTGCAAGCGTGATAGCTGCTCCATCCTGTGTAGATGGGTAGATAGATAGATAGATAGATAGATAGATAGATAGATAGATAGATAGATAGATAGAATAGATAGAATAGATAGAATAGATAGATAGGTCGATTGATAGATAGGTCGATTGATAGATAGGTCGATTGATAGATAGATAGATAGATAGATAGATAGATAGATAGATATTTAGATATTTAGATATTTAGATAGACAGATAGATAGATAGATAGATAGATAGATAGATAGATAGATAGATAGATAGATAGATAGATAGATAGATAGATAGATAGATAGACAGATAGATAGACAGATAGATAGACAGAAACTGGAATATATGCATGTGGTGGTCTTACAATGATGCCATCTCATCATTAGATCTGCCCCTGGTAGCAGCTGCTTCTCTTATTTAAGCTGACCAAGTTCAAATAATTTACAATGAGCCAATGCAAAACCATCACTGATGAGCATGACGTCTACATATTTCACTCGAACGAACATAAAATATTGAGTCTTATCTGAATTATGGCACAAATTGGACAGCTTATGTTAACATCTTGCTGTCGTATCTGACGTAGATAGGAAATCCAACTGATCCGCCAATGCCTTTGGCTGATCAATGGCTTCCGGCTTCTGTGTCCAGATATGACGCTGCACTTGTGTCATAGGATACAGGGAGCCATCCATATTGATGTTTGTGAATGACCAAACTTGTACTCTATGATAATATTATAGTATAGAATAGAATATAATGGAACATTTATATAACATTAAATTTTCTCCTTTTTAATACAGGGAAGAGAGAGAGTGTTTGAGTAATTTGAGCACCATTTTGAGAGGCTGGATGTGTTTTTTTTTGTTTTGTTTTTTTGACGCCACAGTGTAACATTTGGTTCAGGGTAACGTCATGCTCATTGGCCTGTTATGTCATGTTCCTGAGTGCAAATCGTACGTTCCCATATTTATCAATTGAAAAGAGAGTGTAAAATTGCATCAGTCTTACAATATTCTTCACATAATACTGATCAGCTGATGGCTACTTAAAAAAAAATCTCATCAAGGCTATCACTAATGTATATGTACACATGGTAGTCGATTGCATGACGTATCTACTTATTATCCAATACTGTGTACATATTCATAAATGACTGCCACTCATGCATCCACATGTACTCACACCCAATCAATAAATGTATCAGACAGCATCCAACATAGCATGACATCATGATACTATGTATCCAAGGAACAGCAATTGCCAATGTCACACAACATCCATTGACAAAGTTCTCCAGAGCCATTCAGAACTATTTGTGTTACACATAGTGTCAGTTGCATGACAGTATATCATTTACTCATGATAAAACATTGCCTGTAAATGTCTTTTGACATGTGGCACTATACAACTCCTTTGTAATTTAAACATGGCTTGGAAGTGGGAGTATACAGTCCTGTAATTGCAAATTCTCAGTTCGTTTAAAGTTGCCAATAGCTGACATGATGGATGGATGGATGATTGGGGTTTTGTCCTGTATGGGAAGGTCCATTTACTTGTCCAGCACAGACTCTGATACAATGGAAGAATTGGAATAATTGCATCTATAGCTAATACTCTCTGGGAACCTTTCTAACATACACTCTAAAAAAATTCAGACAAAATTGGTTTTTTAGATTCAAAATGGTTTTTTGAAAAACCAAATTTCAATGCAAAAAACCAACATGGATTTTTTTAAAAATCCATGTTGGTTTTGCATTGAAATTTGGTTTTTCAAAAAAACATTTTGAATCTAAAAAATAACGTGCAAGCACTTTAAGAGATGCTTGCAGATAGACTGCCCATGATAGTATCTACCCCTTTGAACATGCTGAAAGTGTGAGTGTAACCCAGGCAAAATAGTTGTCTGATAACGAAAACTCCCAACTAATTCATTTAATCTCTGATTTCTTAAAGTCTCATCAACTATAGTATACCATTCAGTCTTTTTTCTTGCCTATACATGTCACTGAAATAATCTTCACTTTTCGTCCAGAGGCTGTTTCCCTGAGTGCAGATATGTAAGATATTGTCCACTACAAATGGTGTAAGAGGATATACCACTGTAAGCAGTACAGGACCACTTGCATAATACTGGCCCTGGCTGCTGTCAACAACAACATATTCATAGACTGGCAAGATTAGTGGGTAGATTATCCCTTTGTAGGGCATCATAGCTCAGCAGGACATGACAGCTCCTAAGGTTCTCATGGACTAAGTGGATTATCAGAACTGATCCAGATAATCCATTGAGTCCAGCCAGATCATTGTGTTCTATTCAAGAATGGGGATTAGAGCGGATTAACAGTAAGGGCTACATGTCTCCTCATTTAGTATGTGATATCACTGATATGTGCCATTGGTGATATGGTATTGTCATGACATTGGTACCGTTTAATACACAAATTATAGCACCCAATTGTGTCATACAACAGCACATACATAAGTCTATGATGGCACGGTATCTTAACAGAAGGATGCATTGCATGCCAACAAAAATACCTGGAACGAGTGACCATCAAATTTTGATTATGTGTAACAAACAATATTTGCGGAAAAACGATACATCGTTATTTATCCAAACCATTGCCTTAAAGCTGAAGAAGTTGGTACTTGATAGTATATTACAAAATTCAGAAATTGACTGCATCGTTAAACCACTATTACAAAGCACTATATACTCTTTTCGGTGACAGAGCTTTTAAGTTTCAGTTGAAGAGATGAAAGCAAAGAATGCATTCAAGGTAAATCTTAAGGTAAATACTTGTACTGTAACCCTTCTTATCTTAAACAGGCCATTTGTTTTTTGACTTAATCACATATTTTGTAAAACACATTTGAATTACAATGTCAAGTAAGAATCATAAATTTAAGAGAATGTAGGGAATGATTCAACAGGACTGATGTTATCAATGAAAGGAGTTAAAAGATATCTAAATCAAACTTGAGTTCTTGTTGTTTATCACCTAACAGGGCCATCAATAAGGAAACCTTTCAAAGCACAAAAAGGAAGAGGAAGTGGCTTGGCCTTGGGTTGTCTTTTTCGCATTTCAATGGAGGCCACCAGCCTAACGAGATTAAGGTGTTAAGGAGGTTGGGATAGACGGTCTTTCCTTTCTAACTAGTCTTCATGCCATTGTAGACGACTTATCGACTTTGCCTATTTGACCACAAGTTTTAATGGAATCTGGGTTGGCCAGGTCGATAGGCGCTAATAGGGCTTTTAGGAGGAGCAGGGAACGGTGCCCTTCACTCGGCGGTGCACATGGTCCCTTCTCAAGGTGCTCTTCACCCCGCAGAAAATCGCATTAGAAAGTGAGTGAAAATAGGTCAGACCAAAGTAGTGGCCCAAGCACTTCTCCTTGCTCGAGGGGGGAGGACACAACGGTAAATAAGAATAAACTTACCGATGGCGTAAAGAGTCGGGTCTATGCAATCCGTACAAAACGTTTGAACCACTGTAAAGATATTGTAAGGCGTCCAGGTTATAACAAACGCCAACAGGATTGCAGATAATGTCTTGGCTGCCTTTTTATCCTGTTTACGTTCCTGATTGTGTTTGCGTGTTCTCTGCGCTTTGACCTTAGTTGCCATTTTGGCCGCCAAACGTGCCTGCACTGCCATACGTAACGAGTCGGCAGTCTGAGAATATCTCTTGCCCGAAGCGATGCTGTCACTCCCGGGACCGCTTGTCACCCTCTTCAGTTCCGACTTGTGATGACCTTCAGGGTGTGACTCGCTTCGTCGCATGGGCTGGTGTTCGGGCACATCCTCCTCGTCACTCTCCGAGATCATGCGTATCGTGGGCTTGGCATTGGGGCCGCTGTTGCCCTCGGGCAGTTTGATCAGGATTGTGTACATGTCCTTGTCACGTGCTCGTCCCGACCGCTCGGAGTCTGCGGAAGTCATGGCAGTGGCTTGAGACAGGTTGCTATGGCGACTGAATGTCCCTGTTATGTCGGTAGATGGCGTGGCCATGGGACTGCTGCGGTTTGAATCAACATTAATGAGGGGTATCATGAGGGCGCTATCACTGTGCTTTGTCTGGCCATGTTGCTTTCCGTTCTGGTGGACGAGGCCTCCTTGCATCGGTGCTTGGGAGGACGATGGAGTGCACTCACCGTAAGCGGGGGACCCGGGGTTCTCACTACTACTTGAGTCGTCATTGTACTCGGAAGCCTCGTGGTCAATCTTGCAACAGTTGCACATGTGCTGCATACATGTCCGCTTGTGGCCCCGGTGTCTGCCATGCAAGTCCTCCTCCACAAACTCAACCAGGTCCTCTAAGTCGGGAGAAGAGTCACTTCTTTTCTGACTCAGACTCGTGCAAACATCCTCGTCACTCGACTCGCCATATTTGCGCTGGGGGACCAGCGTCTTCTGGGCGGTCAGCTTCGCTAGTCCTTTGTTCCTCTTTTCCGTTTCAAGATATATTTTAAAATACAGAATACACATGATTAACACTGGTAGGTAAAAAGCAGCTATGGCTGTAATAACAGTGACATACTGATTTGTGGTCAAAAATTGAATGTAACATTCATCATCTGGAACAGTTCTTTTGCCTTCAATATAAGGCCAGGCAAATATCCATGGTGACCACATGAGCACAGAAATAATCCATGCCAGGCTGATCATAATGGCTGCCCGTTTGGGCGTTCTTTTTGCCCGATATGTAAGCGGTCGAGTCACAGAAAAATATCTGTCAAAACTGATAAGTAGTAAATTTGCTACGGACGCGTTACTCATAGTATAATCCACAGCAAGCCAACTATCACAAATGATTGGGCCTAAAGGCCAGCGCTTCATTAGTAAATATACTGTATATAATGGCATAGATATGAATCCTATAAAACAGTCAGCCACGGACAGGCTGAACAAGAAGTAGTTGCTGACAGTCTGGAGTTGCTTATCCATTTTGAAGGATATCATCACCATGAGATTGCCTCCCGCCGTCACAACAGCCAAGATGGTCACCACGATGGAAATGAGGACGACTTCTGCCACCGTGTGCGGAGTGTCCGTAGGGTCGGTGTTGTTGGTGCAGTTGACGGTGCAGTTGACGAACACTCCGGCGGCAGTGTCGTAGGACGGGGTGGTGACCCTGTGCACCCTGTAGGGGAAGGGCGTTGACCTCTGGTCAGACTGGGCGGCTGCTTGCGGCAGGGCTTCGATGGCGCTCTCATTGTGCAGCAGCATGCGCATGAGGTCCAGGGTCTGAAACGCCACCTGGGCTGAGGACGAAGTGTAAGGCGGGGCGGGATACTTGCCACCAGCCGAGCCATCCATCCTACGTTTGCCGCCGCAGATTCACATGCTGCAACAGAAAGGAAAAGATCATTAGTCAAAAGAAAATGATAACCAGTTTGTTATTTCTTACATCTCTTGGCAGTCAATGATGGTGGCAATGACACAATGGACATTCTATATACAGACAGCCGCAGAAATCGCTTGGAAGGCGGCACTAAGGATCGATTCCCATTGTTCTATTTGTTTAAATACCGATATTTTCCATAACAATTTAAACTGGGCAAGCCTTACTTACAAAGTATCATAGACTTGCAGTCAATGAATGTCGAGTGCTTAAAGAAATGTACAGGATTTCAGTGTATTCCATTGACTGTAAGTATGGTTTTTGGACTTACAGTTACTTTGACTGTAAGAAAGCATGGTTTTCAGACTTACAGTTACTCTAACTTAAAGAAAGTATATATATATATGGTTTTCGACTAACAGTTACTCTGACTGTAAGAAAGCATGGTTTTCAGACTTACAGTTACTCTGACTAAAAGAAAGTATGGTTTTTGAACTTACAGTTACTCTTACTGTAAGAAAGCTTTGTTTTCAGACTCACAGTTACTCTGACTTCACTCTATTGTCAGAACCAAATTTTGCTCCTTGTATAGTCTCCTGTGTGTATTTCTTTGGGAAAAAATCTATGATATAGACTAACATATTAACCCAAGATCTCTTGGAATTCAGTCGGTGTTTTCTCTGTAAGGCAGTCTAATCAATGCAATTTATAATTCTCAACCCGCATAATAGAAGCCTTGGAAGGTATGCGTGAGATTTCAGAATTACCATATATATAGCCTTCTTTCCGTCTTGTTATACCAAAATATGTATCACCTTGTCTAGTGTCCTCAAAGCTTGCTTATTGTATAATTAATAAACTGGTGCAAAATATGAGCCCTGGGTAACCTAGAAGAATGTATTATGCAAGACATTCTATACCAGTAAGACATTAAGCTACAAGATATTGATAACTCCACATTGCTCAATATCAACAGAGTTTGTGTATTGATTTACGTAATTGCCTCCTCAAAGGGAAGGAAAACTCTGGTAGAATAAACACAACAAAATATTGATCAGTACAAAATATGACATGCATGTAAAATGAGTTGAATACTTGAGGTGAGGTATTTTTACTTACAGTCTGTCACTTTGATACAGAAAAAGTTTGTTGGTGACAGGCAAACGAAAGGATTATATGATCATTTTCACTCTAATGTCAGTTACTGTATGAGTAAATCAAGTGGCTTTCTCTTCATCATGACTATTCAAACAGCCTCTATGTTTCCTATGTTGAAAGTAGAGAAGGTTACACTTCATCGGCTATCATGAGTCACACATTTTAAAGTGCATTTATCACAGTAAACTGGTCCTCATTTTTTTCTATATCAAAGTGACAGACTGTAAAAAGTAACAATGAAATGACTGAATAACAATCATGATGATTATCGTTGACAACTTGTTTGGTGTGACTTAAAGATATAAAAGTTGCTGTGACACAAAAGTGTGCAGTATGTATCAACTTGGACTATAGTGGTCCTTGTAATGAGCTTCCCTGAAATAAGTAACCTCCCTGCAATATGCAACCTCTTCCTTCCACTCAGAATTGTGCATTAATACATGACATAAAGCCCTGTCACCCAACCACTCAGCACTTTTTACAGATTATATTGACCTTGAATACTAGACCACTGGTATAATACTCTTCATCGTCTTCCTGGATTATGTTTCGAACAAATCGATTATTTCTGGTGACCTTTTGTGTGTTGATTCCTGGTGTGTGAGGAATTGTTTGATTCATGGGCGGTTATGATTTGTGTGGAATTTATCAAGAAAATGAAAGAGCACCTCTCTTCTAAAGATCACCACGGTTGACACAACGGCTGATAACACTGATTTGTGTGAAGCAACCCGAATAAATTAAGCGGTTGCTCACCAACCTCCCAGATTACACGTCCCAGTGTCGTCCCACAAACTATAATGGTCACGCGGATCTTCCATAAAGATAACTTGAAATTGAAGAAAAGCAAATTATCATTCTGATCAAAGAATCCTTTTGACCTGCTTTTTAAGTACCATCAAAAATGTTTGATATGGAATAATGTTAACAAAAAAGCACTTTCAGATATCGGTGAACAGTTTCTGGAATAACCACCCTCTCACTTTGAAATAAGTTAGAAGAAGATAATTTTATGTAAGATAAACTTTTCGACAAGCAAATCAAAGTTAGATGACCTCTAATGTATTGTGCAAGCCCACCAGTACTATATATAACAACGGTTATAACCAGTTTAATCCACACACATGCATAATATTGAACTATACATAATATTATGTAGTTTTGAAGACAAATGATCAATGACATTTTTCCTCAAGCCAATTTATACTTCATTCATGTTGGAATACCGAAATAGTCATTCCAACTCATTCCTACTTTCAAGTTTGAACTGAAAAAGAGACAACTCCATCTGCAAGGGGCTGCATTGTGACCTCTAATATTCTGTAGAATCTCTGCTGGTCGAACAGCTTGTCGGATGGCAAATGTCAAATATCAAGTGCAAGCTATTTAACGCTTGTGTACCACTTTGTAAAGGTGCCCGCGAGTCAGAATCCACTACAGTTGTCAAATTATACTGAAAACACAGGGGAAATAGAAAGAAAACAGGAAAAAAGAAGGAAAACAGGAGGAAGAGTAGAGAGGGTATTTGGGTATTTGGGTATTTAGTAAGGGGTTTAGAGCATTAGACCAAAGCCAAAGGGTAATTGACAGAGATTTTCCAGGTAAAACTCCTGCTGAAATATTATAGGTGGCTCTTTGAAAAATTACAGAAGATCTCAGTTATTGTGATTATGTAGAACTCAAGTATCCTACATACATAGTGAAGGTGTAGAAGACAGCTCTGAATTGTTCCCTGAAAAGGAACAATCATGGCTGGTTTTTCATTCATTCATTCAGCTAGCTACATGTATAGTATGCCAGAAATTGAGTCACTAAACGCAGCTTTCAATGCAAATTAAAATGTTCATTGCTGTCAGATGAAGATGCAAATGACCACTGATAATGGATGACCAGTAGGTTAACGGTTAGGGCATTACCCTAAATTGATTTATAAACTATCATTTTGAAACCACTGCTTGCTTTCATTCGCACAGTTGTGCGGAATAATGTATGGACTGGTTATGCTGTGTAAACTCACAAAATCCACTTGGATGGTTATTATGAAAAATAAATTTAATTGGTAAATGTACAGTTCATATCTTGCAAATGCAAATGTTTTCGTGTTGTCAAATGCAAATGCCTGCTAGCGACAAATGAACAGGTTGTCAGTGGTTTGGCATAACCTTGCGTATGTTAATGTAGCTGGATTTTGAAATTACCATTTGAAATTCATGCTACAATTCTTTGAAATAAATTATTATTTGTAAAGCATAGACTGCCTCTGCTTCGTACAGTCTCGAAATCCATGCGGATGGTTATAATGAACAGAAATTGAGGCGGTAAATGTGGAGGGCTGAGGCCAGCACAGGTTGTGTAGAGATCTCACTTGAATAACAGCCTACTGCTGTGAGATGATCACTTCAAGTTCAAAGTGGATTTTCTGAGAGAGAGCTGTTTGCACTGGTGGGCTGGAGGAGTACTTCAAGGAATACTGCAAAAGAGAGAAATGGAAAGAAATACAGGAGAGAAATAAAAAGAATAAAAAGTCAAGGCTGGCTTTGAGTGTGGAGTGAAATGGGGAAAGTGATACCTAAGTACTAATTCAGAACATCTTTACACGAGAACATCACTCCCACAAATATAAATACACATCATGAATGCTACCACCCATTCCATGCCAAAGCTATCAAACCCTTCTTACCTTGTGTATACACAAATACATTTCTAACCAGGTGTCAAAACAACCACGTTCATTGTTATGTTCTTTACTTACTTTTTTCATTCCTCTTTCTTTTACCTGTATTTCTATTATTCATTTATTCTAGGGAGATTTGGTACTATTCTCTACACCTCACCGAATGGTACAGGACAAAATATTCTTGTCCAGTATACTGATTTATATTAAAGAGAGGTATTAGGTAAGATTGGAAATGACTGAGTGAGGAAGTGACTGGAATTAAAAATGACATGGGAAATTATTGGAAGTCTAGAGCATTACCAACTGAGCTGACCCTCCTCCTCCCACAAGAGAGAGGATAATACAGAAGAGGAGAAATGCATAGATAGATAGATAGATAGATAGATAGATAGATAGATAGATAGATAGATAGATAGATAGATAGATAGATAGATAGATAGATAGATAGATAGATAGATAGATAGACGTGGTAAGTGCAGCCCTTTAAACCTAGTTCATTGGAGCTCATGAAGGAGGTTGATACCTTAACAACAATTCAAACAACTGGAGCAAGTCAGATGGAGTTGAAAACCAAGCCCATAATGAAAGTGGAAAGAAAACTGGAAGGAGACGAGGATTAACATAATACGAAACATTTGTCTTCTGCAGTGATTAACAGTTCTGCACCTTTCTGAAATCAAAAATTTCAAATCGCTCAATTGTTCAGACAGCTCTATTCCAAATACTCAAGATAATAGCTTGCCAACAGTAATTTATAAAGATAACTTAGCAGGTTGTAACGATAGTTAATCCTCCTAATCTGTGTTTCACCCTATCACATGCAATTGGACAATTTAGGCAAAGATAAGCTAAGTTTACATTGATAAAAGAACGATAAATTTGAATCAGGCTCTCAAATTGACATCTAAATCAATGGTTGACCCGAGAAGCATCCGCTTACTCTTCCTGTTTGATATCAAATCATGTCGGCAGGATAATAACAAGCATTAATATCAATATTATCATTTCTAGATATCATCACTTCTCAAATACCATGAGTTGGCAATCACAACATTCCAATTTTTGATCATCACAGTCCTATTGATTCTTAAACAATTATACCACAAACAAACAGCTAATCATGACAACATTTAGCTATATTGAAATAATGCTGTTAAAAGCTCCAAACTGAAGGCCATGGTGACATTGCAATTCAGTCCCAATAATTACATTTTACAGCAGAGGTCATAACCATGGATTTAGAAGTTGGTAGAGTGCCGTAAAACGAGGTAAAGTTGGCAATCCGGGGTAAAGTTGGCAAGCTATTTGACCAACTAAATGGCAGAAATGCCAACTTTTCCTCATTGACACTTATGGCAACTTTGCCAAAGATACCTATGTCAGTGAGGAAAGTTGGCATTTCTTCACTTTAAAGTAGGTCAAAATAGCATGCCAATTTTACCCCGGATTGCCAACTTTACCCCATTCTACGGTATATGTCATTTCTGAATCATTGCTTATGACTTCTTTTGACGGGGTTTTGTAAATATCCTGTTGCTATAGGAGAAACAAAATTGAACATGCATGCATCACACTTTTGCAAGAGTTGTTGTCTTTCCTTGAATAACTCAATAAGTATTTGTGTATATAAAGCTACCAAATCTCCATTCCCTCCTTCTGCAATTTTACTTCTTTGATTCACTCCTTCTCCTTCTCCTTCTCCTCCTTGAAGCTCTTTCAATCCCTATCCATGCATGCTATACCTGTGATGCATCAATCCATTTTATTCAACTTCTTCAATCCATTTCCATCCTTAATTCTATTTCTTCCATCCTTTTGGGCCTACTTCTATTTCTCAATCCTATAGTAAAGGCTTCTTCCATCTATATCCTTCTACTCATTCAATCCCAATCCTTCTTTGTCTTCAATACTTATTCTTCTTTTATTCAATCTCTATTCTTCTACTTCTTCAATGGCTATTCCTTTACTAGACCATTCACCATCCTTCCACATCTTTAATGCAGATTATCATAACAACCAATGTAAAATTTGATTTTTTGAGTCAGCTTTTAAAATGATTGAGTGAGATGGTTGTACAGTGTACAATGTTTTTGGACTGACGTAGCTGGTGGTTTTAAGATATGATACACTGTCCATTTAATTGGCATAACTTAAAACAAGAAGCTATGTTAGCTCAAAGGAATTGTGCAATCATCTCAACAATCATTTAAGCTGACCTAAAATTGAAATTTTACAATGTACTTCTAAAATCCTGATCCTTCTACTTCTTCAAACGCTATCTTTTCACTTCTTCAACCCAATCTTTGTACTTCATCAAATAATTTAGCAAAACCATTCATGAAAGACATGTGGAAATGGTGTGCGAATGTTGTACCTCAAGGCGCATCAGTAACACCTACACATTTTGACATTTGCATTTCAAATCCACATTCACATTCATCATAATCACACAATCAAATTACCCAGATCCCTGCTGATAGTTTGAACATGTTGATGAAGTTTCCAAGATAACTATCCACCTGTGATACCCCAATTAACCCCAAGGGCACTTGACCTCACCTGACACAGCTGTACCTCTGCTGGGGCAGGTATCTACATCCACCCAGAGGGTAATCTACTGTCAAGAAGGCTATTGATGGGTAGTTTGGGAATTGAACCCTTGACAACTGGAGCAGGAACATAATCAGGTAATAGTCAGGAAGACTCTTAATAATGTGCATGCTGAATGGTTACCATGTTGAACATGTTCATTGGGACTATCTAAACCACAAGAAATATAGAGGATGCTGTATGATACAAAAGTTATAATAGGTTGCTCCTAAGCATTTGGCTTTTGGGCTGCCCCTTTAGCTCAACTGGTAAGATAGCAGGCTTTTAAGGGGAAAGTGTTATAGTACAATTTACGGATGAAGATTCGTAAGGCGCCAATACAAACGACAAAAAGACTGTAAACCATAATGTCATAGACGATGTAAAGAAGAAAGAAAGATAGAATGAAAGAAAGAAAGATAGATAGATAGATAGATAGATAGATAGATAGATAGATAGATAGACAGATAGATAGATAATAGGAATCATAGACCGTCAGATAAATATCAAGCGATTGTTGTTCAATCGATAAATCAACAGATACATCAAACCAAGCAGTGATATAGTTCAATACATCGATTCATCCATTGCTTGATTGATTCAGTGATTGATAGACAGCTATGTAGACAGCAGCTAGTAGACAGCAGTAAGGTACCAGAATGACACACAGCTAGACAGATGGACACTTATAGTTGGCTGCATCTTGTGCTGGATGGGATTATGAGGCCAGGGACTTGGGGAGCATTAAGCCAGGTGTAATGGCAGGTATTACACTAATTGGCTTTGCAGATTATTTGAGTGATGAGGAGAGGCAAGATGCTGGCTTGTATTAGGTGCTGGGTGTTCTGTCCACTCTTGGCTGAGAGAAGCAGGGGGCTGTGATGAGCTAGGAGAGGACCCAGTCTCCATGAGACAGCTTTATGTATTTGGCAGGAATTGGTCATTGCAACTGAGCACAAGCAACATGCAAAGGAGAAAGACATGGCAGAGTGAACTTGAAACGAAATTATTTTCTTTCATGCTGTTGGAATCTTTGAATGTTATAGATTAGAAACAATGATATTGGACAAAAAGATGAATGTTTAAGTTATCAGTGCCTCTGTTAGTTATAAAGTGACAATGGGAGCAACAAAACAAAGTAACATAACAAATTCTGCGTGTCATAGGCCAAAATACTAGAGGTGCTCATGTTGTCTGGAGAGGACCAATGTTGGCAATATTGGCACTGTTGGGGGAGCATGTTCTTCCTCCTTGCATTGTTGTTCTATGCATGGACATGTTGAAGATCCCACACATGGAGTAAATGCAAGGCTCATTTGTTGTGTACAAGAGAGAAAATCATTGTTAATTATTTCCATAGACAATCAGAGGTCCAACACAAAAAAAAAAGTTCTCTCTGAACTTCAACCGATGCACCCGATCCATTCTCAATTAAACTTGAAAAGATGATAAGCTGGAGAATTAGATACAGGTTATAGTATGTACTCAATGGATAAAATCTGTGTGTAGGGTCTACAAAAAAGGAATGTATTGGGTTTGCAGTCTGCATCTATGTCGTGAACACACTCTGCCGACTTTACAAAAGTCTTTCTCAACTTCCTGGGGAGTATTCAGCCTTGAACATGGGATTGGGAATAACTGCAAGGGCTTAAGAGCTCATTCCAGCACCATCACTGAGTTGCCTTATTATTGCCAAGTACCCATCGCACCTTGGTGGGGTGAGGCAGTGGTTTCAGGAGGATCTGCCCAACTCCTCCATGCCATAGCTGAATAACATGGGTCTATAACAGAACACTGCGTAGAGAGGTGCAACAAGTACTTCATACTGGTGTAAAATAATGGTATGACCAGTTTCAATTTTATACCATTGCTTTCCAGGTGATGACGGTTTTATCCCCTTTACAACATAAGAAAGTATTACACAAAGAGGTTAGGCATCCACAGACCCTTGAAGACTTCACTCTCTCCAGTATCTCAATAATTCCTCATTGTCCTCATTATTGTCGGACAATCACTCTGGGTTATCCTGTAAATTAAGGACATGGATCGAATGCAATATAACACAAATGCACACATGCATAACTTTCTGTGTCAATGAAAACACAGATTTTCAAAATAAATCAAGAGAAGCTGACATAAACGACCAGGGTGACCTGAGAGACACAACAATGAAGGAAGGAGCCGTGACCTTCATAGAGCACAGGTCCTGCTTCATCCCGCCCTGTAATTATCGTGCTGCAAGACCCTGGCGCGTGGCTAAATGGGCTTCGCAAACACACTTCGGACTGTAATCAGTGCGGTGACCAGTAATCTTAGTTCATGGTGCACTAAACATGCACAAGAAGGACTTATACAGGCAAAGCACCAAGGCATGTCTAACTAATTCTGATGTACAGCTCTCCAAATGCTCTCCAGTCTCCTATATCACCAATCGGCCCTACTCCTTTGTTCTATCTATCAAACGCAGGTTATAAAACAACAAGCATATTTGTATGAATGACCAAAAACAGGCCAGAGCGAGTCTCCCAATGGTCTTTCAGGGTAATACCCACATTAATAAAGCACATTCCCAAGCGAAATATGACCCGAGATTGAATGATCCACTGTTTTATGATTCGCCGCAAAAGATTATGTGACCCAATCTGACTTGGTCTGTAAGACGTGCGGATGCAAGAAATTACATTCTATTATGCTATCTTGGGATACTAAGTGAAATGACAATGTAATGTCTTTGTCTCTTGAGATTATCTAGTAAAGCTTACAGCTGTGGTCTATAGGAGGGACCGGGGTCCATTGGAACACTGGGCACACTGAGATGTGAAGGGATTTCCTGTTTCCTGACCTGGTCTGTGTAATGGAAAAAAGAACAGGTTCCGTCAAATCTCTTATTCCTGGGATTTTAGCTCATTAGTATCAGTGATATTCCTGCAAACTTCAAAATTACTCAATGTGATTCAAATGAGTGCATGTACAAGACATCCTAATCTGTTCCGGTCCCCCTACTGCATGAGGATATATTTGTATGAATGACCCAAAACAGGCCAGAGCGAGTCTCCCAATGGTCTTTTGGGGGTAATACCCTCATTAATAAAGCACATTCTCCAAGCGAAATATGACCCGAGATTGAATGATCCACTGAGATTGAATGATCCACTGACTATTATGAAGTAATAGTAAGATGAGGTTTGAATTCAATTGTTACTGATCTGTTTCCTGAGTCAACACTGAGTTCATTCCATTTTATGTTGTTGCTGCTTGACTCCAAGAAAAGTAAAAAAAATATAACTATATACTGTAACCAATTAGACAGAGTTACACACTTAATTCTGACACCTCGAGAGGAGTTTGAATCCCACGTCAGGTGGCTGAAGGGCAATAGTGTCAGGGAGGCAAATATTTAACCACAGGTGTGAACTGCACATCTATATTGGTACATGGTGCTACTTACTCATTAGCAATGACTACTATTCATTTTCAGCCCAGAAAGCGCATCACTACACCAGATTGGAAAAATTCAGCGGGTCATACATGTGCGCATTGAAACGTTGCCACTACTGACACAGTGACATCGATGGACGACTCCGTATGGACGAAGCTCTTGGATAATGCTTTGAACTGGTACAGGCAATGGTTGCAATTTATGTGTTACACTTTTCAGATATTTAGCAGAAACTCATGAGTCCAACAACATGTTACTGATTTACCCAATTTGTAGGATCTTCAATTGTCGGTAGATACCAATTTAATCTGACATCTATTCAGACCGGCGTCTAGTTGGGTACTGTCCGTGAAACTCAGCAGATGAAGTCTTATCCATATAAACTGATGCAGGGACATTCCAGAGACTTTCAGCGGATGTTTCTCTTGAAGGACTGTTGAAGGTCCCATGTCGTTCAGAAGCTTTATAACTAGTTCTTAAGTAGGCCTATGGTATTTTATCTTTGACATCAGAAGACTTACTGGTGACAGACACAATAAAGTTGAAATTAATGTCTGCAAACATCGTAAAATCTGAATGAGTCACTTTAATTTGCACCGGACAATGCCGAATGAAATAATTAAGCCAACAAAAATAATTATTCTTTTGCCAAAATTAACCAAATCCGCCTTTACTTTTGTTAAATCTTTCTGATTAATCTGTGCATTGTTTTGACCAAGGTGATTCCAAGGTGAGCAATCATTACAAATTTGATGAGGTATGCTAATTAATTAACACAAATAAGATTAAGAAGCTATAAAAAGGCATAGAAGAAACCATAAAGCAATCATCACTAATTATCTGCCTCCCTCCTATTGTCCTAAAGTTACTTTACTGTGGAAATTACTGGTGAGCGATTGAAAGAGTAATGGAGTGGTTATGTAGTTGATACTGTTGATGAATGAAGGCATTAAATAATTTTGTCATAGAGTAATTCGTTGCCTGCCTAAATTAAGTAAATTGTCAAAAGGAACATTTTATTTCATGTCTGATTTTGATACGAAAATATGACCTTCAAGCATTTGACTAACAATCTACCAAGTCACAGAAAAAATGCAGATCTGCAATGGAACTACCAAGTAAGTTCTCTTACCAGCTGTATTTGTTGGATAATGCATAGAAAGAGCCAGTAAGTGTTCTTTACTTTGTTCCCTTCAACAAAGAGCTTACCAGTGGATTTTCTAGGATTTGCCAGTGTCACAAAACCAAACCTGATTAAAAACATAGAGACATGTCTTGCAGCTGAAGTCAACAGGACAGATCAGAAGTGGTTGAGTATACATCATCCACTGGCTTGGAGGGCTTGGGTTTAAATCTCACCCCAGGAACTCACTTTAGTTCGAGCCCATGGGACAATAAATGGAGGTGGGTTGTATGCAGTATTCTATGCTGGGGCAACTGAACGACCCTGGACATCCCTGAATCAATGGGCATGTGCCAGACTCACAGTCTTCTCATCTCATCATCATACGTCGGTCACCAAAAAACAAAAAGTGCAGTCATTTTATAAAGCATGACATGTTCAATGGTTTCATGAGTCTGTCCTTTTATTTTCACTTTAGCTGTAAGAGGTACATTTTGATCACAGCTCAATTTGGCCCAAAATTTGACTTGCTGTAAGTTCTTTCACTGGATGCTAGCAAGCTTTCCTGCCACAAAACCAACCTGGGACCTTCAACAGACCATCAACGTATAACCGTTCCGACGCAAAGAAAAAAGAAGAAAAATTACAAAAAATAATAATTTAACAGTTGAGATTCCCCAATGAAGCAAAAACCATGAATAACTGGGTGAGTAACTACCTTACTTCAGCCAGGATGGTTTTGAGACCATAAATTCTCTATAGGCCCTAAACTTATGAATAATGAATGCTCGTAAATGCCATATGCAATTGCATGGATCAAGTGCAACAGTAAAGGTTATTTTCTGTGTTTCTTCACAGGGGAAATATGACTTCCGTTCTCCTTTACATGTGTAGCTTTTACATAGTTAAACAGATATGCAGTGGCGTAACTAGGGGGTCTCGAATGGGGGAGGGGCACCTGGGGGAGGCATGCGATTCTCTGGAGCGGCACCCACTATACTAACTGTATATTTTAGCCTAATTTAAGAAGTTCATATGGGGAGGCGCCTGGGGGACACAGGTCCAATATGGGGGGGCAAGTGCCCCCGTGACCCGTTGCAGGGACGCCACTGCAGATATGCAGCAGGAAAAAGTGATAGATAGATATGGTAATGTGCAGCCCTCTAGGCCCGCTTTAGGTGCTCACGAGGGTTGATTGATGAGATGGGAAAGAGAGTGGGAGACTGTGAGTGCTCAACATGTTTCACATTTTACCCCATGTGAGGGAGCTTTTACCTCTGCAGCTCACACACTGATTCAAGCATCGCAAACGTAATGTCTCATCCGAACCCTAGGATCCGAACCACATCCAGCTGGGATTTTTGAAGGTCCAATAAAAGTATTTTGGGTACCACGACCAGGGTTTGAACTTCAGCAATGCAGGCCTGAACTGTAACAACTCAAAGACCAAGCGGCCCAGGACGCTAGCATAGGATAGTACACATTAGACATAAACACACGGATATGAGGCAGGGCTGGATTCCAACCCGCAACTGGGAAAGGAAAAACCTCCATTGGATTGTACCCAGAACCTCTTAATTTGATGCAGTCCAGGGCCCTTTACAACTGATCTGGTAATTCTTCTCATGCAGTTGTTTCATGTTTTCAGGGGTAGGCTATAATAATGTAGTAATGGATCATAATTGAGTCAGGTTGCATTGAGCGAATTTGTTCATGGGCAGCATGTTGCCAACAGAGATTTTATCTCTGGCTTGATCATGTTTTATGTGGATTAATTCTAGAAGAAGTGTTCCATTGGCACCCTTAATGTTACATTTATCGACATTCCATTAGGACATGCCAGATTAAGCTGTAAAGGACCCCACCGCATCAATGCAATGACACCGAGTTAACTACAAACCAAAACTCCTACCACACAGGGCTACATCGCTTTAGTAGTGTGTGGCAGCTTAGCCTATTTACGGCGTTAATACTTGGTTAGGGTAAATATTATCTTAATCAATAGTCATACTCTGACGACCATTGTCGAGCAATCGCGAATGTCAGAGAGGCATTGTAAACCAACGAAAGCGATTGTAAACCTCATTGAGCCATTGCATGGACCATCGTGAACCCCTGGAAGCTATTGTGGACCATTGCGGACCATTGTGAACCACTGAAGCATCTGTAGACCATCTCGGACCATTGTGCCGAACCCATTGAGGCCTCCACGCTTCATATTGAGCCTTTATACCATGACATCTCAAGGGAATGTGTAAGGTAAATCACCACCGCACATAGCGCCACACAAATTGAACAGAATAGAAGCATAATTTGTTAATACGAGGTCACACCGTCCCATTCATGTGATGTCAGAGATCACATGACTCCGTGTGACATCACCGTAAATCACTTTACCACAAAGCATATATTGATGAAGAGATGAAGTAAGCAAACATGGCATCAATGCAGCGGCTTTTGTCACAGCAAAGATGGCTCTATATATCTTCTATGCTTGCTGACCAACTCCACGGCCCAAAAGATAAGCTTAGATGAGAAAAATTGAGTTGTGAAGTAGGCAGAACTTTATTTTTATTGTCAGTGTTGTTTTATATTTCAAGGTTTATCTTAGAAATCATGGGTTCCTTTTCCAAATTGGCATTATAATGTTATGTAATGTAGTGGGTTTACAGTCTGCATCTACGTCGTATAGACATACTCTGCCTTGGCAGGCCAGCCCAGAGTCTTTCTCAACTCCCTGGGGAGTATTCAGCCTTGAACACAGGGTTAACCACAGGGGTGGGGTGAGGCAGTGGTTTCAGGAAGATCTGCCCAACTCCTTCATGCCATGGCTGGGATTTGAACCCACGACCTTGCGCAAGTGAGTCAAGCACCTTATCCACTAGGCCATGGCATCCACGTATTTTCCATTCATCTGATTGTTTCATGAAACAGGTAGAAGCAATGAGATTAAGACAAAATTAAACTTAGCCAGTTGAACAGAATAACCTAACAATTGAAACTGATGTAATATAATGTAGAAAATATTCTGATAAAAATTAATATTAAAAGTATCCACTCAGCAGTTTCAAGAACTTCAGTGCACACAGTTTAGAGGTGACATGGTCTTAAAATGGGACCAGGTTTGATTTATATTTTCCTTAACATTTACCATTTTCTTATTTTTCCCAATTTTACCCTTTTCTTTGCAGCATGATCTTCCTTGCACACCTGTGCCTCTCAGCATTCTCCAAGAATAACACAGAAACAGAGCCTCATAGTGGAAAATAGTATGTTAAAAAACGTCTACTTATACTACAGGGCTTCTCTGAGCCAAAATGGTGTTGAAGATTAAACTAGTTAGTAGTTAGTTCGATTGTTGCTGTAAATTATATTTCCAAAGAATGTTTATCACTGTTTCAATAAAGTGATATAAAATTTGAATTTTTAAAATTCATGAAATTGAAATTATAAAAACTGAATAGACTTGAAATTTCCTCTTATTTTGTGAAGATAAGGTAGCAACGAATCAGTGGCTCTCATTGTGGTTGCCTAACAATGTTCTTCCAAATCATTGAAATCACTCAGCAACATTGTAACCTGAGAAGAGACTACACCCCTATGTGAAACCACTTCAACACCATAGAAGGGCCAGTCTTATGAAGAAGGGACCACGGCATTTCTGCTTCACTGCTGGCAATTAAGTGGCAATCAAAGTGACTGGTAGATTTTTGACCATTTGCAAGAGAGATGATTTCGATTCTTCAAACATTTATATAAAAGGCATACTTTTATTAATTAAATATTTAGAAATGATTATGGCCAATGGGGATGCAGTCTTCACTAAATCTTCAATGTAATAATTTATAAAAGTTGTGAATTGGCTACAAGTTGCAGAAAACATGGCAATAAAGCCTACCAGTCACCCAAAAGTCAGTTTCAAGCAGAGGCGTCCCTATGTGGGGGCACAAGGGGGCACGTACCCGCCATATTGGACCTGTGCCCCCGAGGTGCCTACATATGAACTTTCCAACTCTGGCTAAAATATATAAATAGGATGGCGGGTGCCCCCCCCAGAGAATTGCGTGCCCCCCCAGGTGCCCCCCCCACTCGAGACACCCCAGTTACGCCACTGGTTTCAAGTTACACTATGCGTCGTTACTATATCTAGGGACTCAATGGAAATGAATATGCCAAGATATTTTGTTTCTCATTTTTTTCATTTTTTATCTTTTTGAAGGGGAGGGGGTATCACTGAAGTTGAGAGGCTCATACTTCATAAATATACACACCTGGTTGGACTGGGTGGTCTGACAGCTACCTGGGATTAGGAGACAAAAAAATTCCTTGACACTATACCTTACTACGTATTTATAAACAGTGTGTATGGTATTCTACAATTGTGTAAGACAGCATTTTGGATGGTGTAAATAAATAGTCTTCAGGTTCCAGTCTTCGGGACATGGGTTAAAATTATGTGGGGAGACAAGGAGGAGTAGAAACCACCCGCTAAATATTTTGTTTTTCCCCTTTTTAATTGTCTGTTATAAAATGGGAAATATGGTAGTCCTGTTTGAGATAAATAGTGCTACATTTTTCTTTCTGCATTTTAGAAGGGAAAAAATACTGACGAATTATCAGAAATGAAATATCATGCATCATTCCACTCATGATAAAACATGAAATGAAGAATAGAGGCAATTTGGATGTTCATAAAAATAACTTATTTAACTGTATCAACTAAAATAGAAACTGGGTGGCTAGTTTTTTAATTACCCGGATTTTCAGAATAACTGGTGCCTCTAAATCCTTATTTTTTATCTGTTAGATGTGATTAGCAATAATTTAAGGAAATGTTATCGAAATTTATGATTAGTTTACACGAATGAATCAGGTTTATGGGTTTATAACAGCAAAGGACAAACAGTGTGCATTTATTATAAATAGTACAATTTAATGTTCTGATTTCCTAATCTCTTTTTGGTAAGGATTTGAAAACAAAATTCCCAAATAAAGGTTTAATTACATTGAAGTGTTTACGCTGGGCGAGCATCCTAAAAATCTCATGCATGTGGGTAAATTGTGGACTTTTCTCATCTCACTTTTAATCTCATTTTATCATTTCACATTTTATCTCAGTTCACCCAAAGAAATATTGTCATCTTTCATCTATCTCATTCCTTCTTATCTCATCTCAACTCAACTCATTTGGTTGTGTTTCAACTCAGCTTATTTCATTTTATTTCATTTCATGTTACTCATTTAATCTAATCTCAGTGATTATCTCATCTCATGTCATAACATTTGTTTTCATTTCATTTCATCTCATCTGATAACTCATTTCATGTCACCTAATATTATCAGATCTCATATAATTTCATCATCATATCATTTGTATTTGTATTTTGTATTGGTATTTGTATATAGGCCTATTATTGGTCCCCTGGTGTGGGGAAATTTGTGGTGAGCCTTCCACTGAATACAGCCTGTGGCAGCCACAGAGCAGCGCCCATAAGCAGAGGATACAGGAACATTGCCCAAGGTTCCCATGCTGTAGCACCCTCCAGTGTTGGTGATCGCTGTATGATGATGATTGATGAGAAGACTGGCACATACCCTATTAATTCAGTGATGTCCAGGGTATTTCAGTTGCCCCACCAGAGAACACTGGATACAACCCGCCTCTATTTAATTCCCATGAGTTCTGGGGTGGGATTCGAACATCGAGTCATTTCCTCTCATTTCATTTCTGGTACCATTTACCTCATGGTGTCCCATTTCAAATCACCTCATCTCATCATTTCACCTCATTTCACCTCATCTCATTTCACCTCATTTCATCTAATTTCACCTCATCTCATCTAATCTCATCTCACCTCATCTCATCTCATCATTCTCATCAATCAACATTTTGAACAATTCCCTCCAGCCTTCACTAATGTTTATTGCAGTAACCACATTCCTTTCTGAATCTTGTGTAACAACATAATTTGTGTGCTATGGCCAATTGGAAGTGACTAGTAATACTTTTTCTAATTAGTTAGCTTATCTTATCATTTACGCCAAATGAAAATGTGAATTGCGGAATTTTACACATTTCCAACATGGCCCCCAACAACCATTAGGATGTCTTCAGGTGTTGGTTTGTCACATCCATCAAGTTTAGTGCACTTTTGAAAATTAGACAGCTAAATGATCTTGGATCACATTCTATCTGTAAATAGTACTAAATACATGAGCATGAAAATGGGAGGTAACTCATTAAAAACTCTCCCAACAAGCTGAGGAACAAAATAGATTAGCACAAATTTCTAACAAGTCTAATAAAACATCTCAGTGAATTTTACCAAAATTGATAAATGCAATAAAAAGTTGAGGTCAATAATCTACCGACAAAATTAATTTACCATTAGTAATTTCCAAATACATGGAAATGGTATGACCTTTCTGATGATTCAGTGTTGAGCCTATCATAATTGCCAACTCAGTTGACTTTAGTTGCCTGGTTACAGGCATGGCTGTTTTCATTATACAATCTGTCTTTATTCATAAGATGAACATTTTCTAAGACAATCAAGGCAAAATATTTGAGCTAATTCAACAGTCATTTCGAATTAAGGCCAATGGTGATCAAAACACCTATTCAACTCATATCCAAGTTTTCCTTGATTCCAAGCCAAGATAGTCCTATTTATAATTAGATTTCTTAAGGAAATCAAACCTTGTAAAATATTCACCAGACTGACAATACCTAGGCGTCAAGTGGCATTGAAGGGAACTGGGCTGGAAAATTAAATAATTCAATACATGCCAAATCGAATTGAGATATGTGTATAATCCTTATATAATTGATGCAGCACTTAAATTATAAATGTGTTTTTCAATCTACAGTGGATCCTACAATGAGCACAGTTCCAATGAGAAACTTCCCTGCGATATACAACCTCTCTGTGCTTTGAAAAGTTCCACATTTACAACCTCCCTGCCGTATTCAACCTCTGTGTAGTATTTCTCCTCCTGCGAAATTCATCCCTCTGTGATATTAAAATCCCTGCGATATTCAACCTCCCAGTAAAATGAAACTTCTCTGCAATATTCAACCACCCTGCAATATTTAACTTCCCCGCAATATTCACTTCCATGCAATGTGCAACCTCCTTGCAATATCCAACCTCCCTGGGATATTCAACCTGATGCTATGTGAAACCTCACTGCAGTAATAAACCTTCTTGTGATATTCATCCTCCTGTGATATTAAACTTCTCTGCGATATTCAACCTCCCTGTGATGTGAAGCCTCTCCTTTGACATTCAACCACCCATTTAAAATATATTTAACATCCCAGTAATATTCAACCTCTCTGCAATATTCAACCTCCGTGCGATGTGAAGCCTCTCTTTGATATTTATCCTCTCCGTGATATTCAACCTCCCGCTTATATCTAACTTCCCTGTGTGATATTCCACTTTCTGTGATATTCCACCTTCTGTGATATCCCACTTTCTGTGATATTCTGCCTTCTGTGATATTCCACCTTCTGTGATATTCCACCTTTTGTGATATTCAACTCAAATAGGAATATCTACCTCCCTGCGATATCAAACTTAACTTCATACTAAACCTCCCCGGGATGCATAACCACCTTCAAGCTACTTGTGACATATTCAACATCCATGTGATATACAACCTGCCTGTGAACAAATTCTCCGCTATGTGCAAAACTGTTATATCTTGAGATGCACCAATACCACTTTTTCACTTCCGATCCAATACTGATCCTTGTATTTTATTGCCGATACCTCAGATTTCCAATTCCATTCCGATACCAATACCATTGATTAAAAGTAGAGTAGCGCTGCCGATCAGATCCGATACTGCTTTTTAATTCTGGATCGGCACTGATACCGATCCTTAGTATCGGATCAGTACATCCCTAGTTATATCTACATAACCATTCCATTCTCACTTGCCATAGAAGGGACTATTTGGTAGATTGACTCTGCGCACTGGGCTGCCAATTGCTGGATCCTAGGTTCAATTCCTGCTCTATTTATGACAGCAGTTTCAATCATCCAAGTGCATAAATACAGGACATCAAACCCAATCATACATCTATCCACCTATTTTACTGCATTGTGTAGTAATATAGTTACGGGACAGGGAAGAGGTGTATGTTAGAGAGTGGTTGCTCAATACTCATGGTGGAAAACTAGTCAACAGTCTAGTAGTAATTGTGCAGACATTGATTATTTTAACCAATTTTAAATGTTAAATAATTTCCAGATAGACGTTAAATAATTCAAAACTTTTGGTTTCTTTTTACGCGCTAATCGGGTAATAAGGGAGAAAGGATGATGCGCTAATATTGATATAATGAAACATCATTTAATGAATTACATTAATAAACAAATATATGTAAGAATTGATGATAATGGAGAAATCATGAATAATGAATTGTCATTTCACTCATGCAAAAAAAAACCAGCTATGAATCAAACAAATCGTTCTACTTTACATAAAAATTTGATGAATATATGTTCGTATATTTTTCTAAATATACATATTGTATCATAAGTTTCTTTTTGTACTAAATTTCCAACATGACCTTTTTGATAGATAAATCTGCACTGCATGCCTTCATAAGGCACTTATATGTACTGTGCTTTTTTTGTTATTGTTAAATAATGTTGAATGATTGATTTGCCTAAAATATAGTTAAGTTTCTTAGAATCACAACCATGTTTTAATAGAAACAAGAAAATCTGACCTATTATTTTTATCAACGAAAGCTACAGTCAATCAAATATATATATAATTTAAACTTCAGCTTCCATTTTCTTAAAAAACTGCTTTAAAAGTTGTAATCACTGTTTGTGAATCGCAACTCTGTCATTCAAACAAAACTCTGTTTTAGAGAGTAAAAATCTCTAAATGTTTTCAAGGAAAAATGCTGAAATAAATAAAATGTATATTCAATATAATAAAACAGCAAAATTACTATTTTACCTACCCATATCATCGTGTAGGGTACAATGTGTTAGCCATTGTGATAGAATCCAACAGTTAAAGATATTCCATTAGAAATTGCGTGAGCTCTGTGCGTTACAGTTGGTGGCTAGAGCTCAACTGGGACTGGAAAGCAGGCTGCTTCCCAACTGGCCCATATTGATTGGGGAAAGGCGCCACGCTCAGGTTAAGATGTCCTGCGTGGAGGTACAGTTGCCTATAGGTGGGGAAACACTGGGTAACAGGGGGGAACTGGGGTAGCAGCAGTATGTACAGGGGGCAGTGACTGGAGAGGGAGTATTGAAGCTTTATGTCCGTTTATTTTGCACCTGAAAAGTTTCAAGTAATCCTTCTTCTACGAGGTAAATAGTCAGGGGTGCTCCAAGAAATTAAGATTGCATAATACATAACTTGGTGGATATCATGTGCGGAAAAAGTGGGTAACATTGCAGTATTATCTGTACCAGTGAAAAATAGTTTTTTGAGGTATTTTTTTTAATTTGGGGGCCAGCTTAACAACATACATTTTGGGTTTATACATTAATTAAATGCAATCCATCGCAAGTGATAATGCAAGAAGATAGGAGACCAAATGGTTTGCCAAAAACACACTGGGAATGTGAATGAGTGAGTATACACATTAAAGCCTGTCACTTTGATACCGAAAAAGAGTGTACCGTTGCACTGTGATAATGACACTTCATGTGTCATCATGCTGATGATTTGTCAGGATCCTACACAATACTTCCAATGTTAACTTGATTTAAGGAGTCTTATTCCTCTTGTCGGAGACAGCCAAACGAAAGGATTATACATCTGATTTTCAATCCAAAATCAGTTATGACAAGTCAAATGGCCTTCTCTTGATTATGACTAATCAAACTGCCTCTATGTTTCCCATGTTGAAAGTAGAGAAGATGACACTTCATCACCTATCATGAATCGCATTTTCACAGTGAACTGGTCCTCATTTTTTCTTTATCAAGGTGAAAGGCTGTAATTGGTGAAGGGTACAGTAAAACCAGTGAGTTTGTTGGGTTCCATGTCTACTATTTTTCACCTTACAGGTCAAGAATAATGAAATTAAGGAAACATTGGGTATCCACTACACTCTAAAAAATGTCGGGACAAAATTGGTTTTTTAGATTCAAAATGGTTTTTTGAAAAACCAAATTTCAATGCAAAACCAACATGGATTTTTAAAAAAATCCTTGTTGGTTTTTTGCATTGAAATTTGGTTTTTCAAAAAACCATTTTGAATCTAAAAAACCAATTTTGTCTGAAATTTTTTAGAGTGTATACGTGGCAGAGTATTTCTTCCATTCAAAATGACATGTTGGTTAGTACATTTTTAGGCCTGCCACAGACATTTATTGGTTTATTTTTTAGTCAATTTTTAATTAATTTTTATGATTATATTACACACATTGCACAATCAAATTGTGTCGATTATTCGAGCACCTCTTGGAAATATATGATTATATATAATTTTAATATCTGTTTCATCAAAGTGTATACCAAACAATATTAATTACTGTCATAAAAATAATTGTATCACATTGGAGGATTGAACCAATCGGTTTGGAAAGACATTAAATAAGTCCAAAAGCATAATTTTGTCCATTCTATTAAAAATATGTCATAAATGAAATGAATTTTACACAACTTCAACAGTAAAAGTGTTTTGATGTAAATTATAGTGTTTTTTTTTGTTAATAAATCCGTGAAATTGACCATTTTGAAAATTAAAAAGCGTGACATACAGTGAGCTTCGTGTCTAACAGCCAATATAATAAAACGACAACTTCAAAGAAATATAGATTTTGGTATGATAAACAGAGCTTCACAAAACACGGGAAACTGGGCTAATTGACTATCAACAAAGACCAAATACCATGAAATGCACTCAAATTTCCTTTTCAGATCAGCCTCTCTGGTGTTTCTGCAGTAATGCAGGCAGGTTTGACTCTAAAAAGTAAGTAATTTTGAGTCACGGTAAATTTAGGGCCGAAGGCCCAGGGTCCAAATCTCGAGCTTGATTGGCGATCTTTTGCCCTGCAAGCTTTACAAATATTTTGAAAGGATAGCCCTCCCTCGTGAGAGGAAGAGGTGGCAAACCAGGAAAGGTTATGTTGGAGTGGAGTAGAGGTAGGAGAGGGGCAGGGGAGTAAAAAGGCCAGGGAAGGCATCTGTGTGTTGTCTGGTAGTATCTGAAAAAGATGTCATTTATTTAGTGAGTTTTACTATCAGCAGTGTAGTCCTCTAATAAAGAACAAGGGCGGATTGACCTATACGTGGCTTATGGATACAGGGAAATTCGGATGCAAAGAACATCCAACTTCGATGTAGATTATGGAGCAGAGTCTTTCTAAACAGTCAACACAGATATCTGTCAGCCAAAATCGAATGGTCTCCAGCAGTTTTCAGATTTTCCCTCCAGTCATTGGTGAGATCACTTAAAAATATAGCTGATATATCGTCGTCTTACTGTAAATGTATTTATACCCAGTATGATAAATGAGTCACAATTTCTTAAGAGCAGAAATACTTTTTAAAAATGAAATGTAACAACGAGGTGTATCCTGCATAGCAGGTATAGCAGTCATAGCCCATTTATGAAATCATGTAATTTCTTACATCATAATAATTACAAAATAATAATAATGAGGCGAATGTATAACACCATCCTGTTTGTGAAGATGCCCACAAGAGGATGACTGATTATCTCATTGATGAGTGATTTGTTACGTAAACCTGTCTAATAATAGAGGTGTGGTCATTTCATGGACATTCTTATGAAATAAGTATAGAGACAGGCGTTATATGGGCTACGTTGATGCCTGTATGTATGTGGTGCATATATTATATATATATTATGAGAAATTTAGTATAATCGACTTGATGATTTTCAGCCAAGACAGGAAATGGGGGCCCCAACAGGACATTTCACCTTCTCCAATGTTCTTAAATGTGCATCATCAAGACACTTCATATGTCCCCTGTCTTGCTTTTAAATCTCGATTAAAGAATCCACAATGTTATGATGCACATTGGTGTGAAGATTTTATCCAAATGCAATGTCATGTTTCTCACTGGCTGAATGATCAACATGCCATCCCTGTAATTTTAAGGTTGCCTAGCATAACTTACATCATAGGGAAGAATGCAATCAACCTATTCACTGCCCCAGATCCTTTCCTGAATACTGCTAGATCCTGTGTCATCTCTAGAATTACAAACTTTCAAATTTTGTTCCATGGCATTGCAAGCCATAACTGACTCCAGTCATTAAAAAGTTAGAAGTCAACCAAATTATCAAATGACGGTGTTCCATACAAATGATCATGACGCACAATGGCTATTATGACTCACGGAGTACAAAACCTACATGAATCCATACTCAATTTTTGCAGATCAAATTGGAAGACTGTACTTGACTACCAAATATTTCTCTCTCCTTGCAGAAACTGGTGAAAATGTTTAATAATTAAGAATTATTTTATTTACTTAGAGCAATATGACAAGTACATGTATATATATATTTTTTCAATCATTAAACAGTCAATAATGAAGAGAAATAGCAGAGTTCGTCAGAACTATTATTATTGCTGGCCCTTAAATATACACAAAAATGTATTTTTAAAAAGGAAACAAAAAAACAATAATGATGAATATAGAAAAAAAGAATGAAGTGATGTAGATGAAGATGGAAATAATCTTAATTTATACTTCACTGAAAATTGAGTAAAATAACAGATGATTTGAGAAAAAATGTCAAATTAATCTGATATTTAAAAAGACAAACATTTGGGTCACAGTGGTAAGCAGAGTCAAGTCAGGCTTTAATCTTTTAACTGCTGTTAAGCATTTTAATAATTGGCCAAAAAATGGGTCAAATGCCACCATGACGTTAGGGGAGCTCCATTCCATGAGCTTCTCTGTGTGGTTAATTTCATGTTCCCTCCTGTGTCAATAAGCCCACCAGAGTGCATAAATGCAGGACATCAAGCCAGCTTCATCCATAGATCCAACTGATAACCTCATTGCTTGGCAAAAACACATAATTCAGTGGCATCCCTTTTGGTGGCACGTGCCCCCCATATTGGACCTGTGTGCCCCCCAGGTGCCCCCCGTATGAACTTTCCAACTCTGGCTATAATATACAGTTAGTATAGCTGGTGCCCCCCATCCCCAGAAAATCCCATGCCCCCCTGCTCGAGACCCCCCAGTTATGCCACTGAGCACATTGTTTACTACATTTACTTGAGCTGCCTTGCTGCTGTGGGGCCCTTGATGTGAAGAAGTATTAAGTAGGTGCTATAGGGGAAATAGCAAGTTATGTGAGAGGGTATGGACCTACCACATATCTTCAATGTTAAACTGTAACTCATTGTAGAGAAAAGCCATTACACAACTAACTTTTATATTGCTTCAAAACTGGAAACAAATAAAGGACTACTATTACTGTACTATGGTTGTCACAAAGCACTGGTTTGTGTATTTATTGCAGATATTCTCGTTCTTATCACTCTCTACTATTTATGAAAGAAAATGTTGGTAGTGGAAATAGCGTTGATCACAATGCAATAATTTATCCATTACATGGCAGAGTATCACCATTTTTAGTGCTAAAATGCTATTGTTTCTTCAGCACATTAATGATATCATTGAAACATTACATAATCACTAACTCAGCAGTTTTACAGTTCCACCTCCTATCTACAGTTCCACCAGCATTCAACACACTTGTGTCTTTGGCAGTTGTTCGGAATCTTTGAACCAAGGTCACTCACCTTTTGCCAGTTGCTGCAAAACTCTACAAGTTAGCCCAGCTGTGAGAGAATGATATGCAGGAACTGAAGTGGCACAGAAATGGCACTGTTCATCATGGGCACTGAATACTTGTTCAGGTGCTTGAAAGCTTTGCAAAAGGGACAAAACTTGCCAAAAGCAAGGACTGCCGAGAAATGATGCTACAAGAATTGTTGAAATGGTTAGGAATGCCATGATCCCTGAGAAGGCAAATACACTATTATTGTTAGCAATTTTCCCCATAGGCGTATGGGAGGGGGGCCATGGGCGGGTGCAATCGCCCCCCAAAAGTTTGGGAAACGGTAATATTTGGGCAAAAAGGCTAAAAAATTTGGGCAGATGATTAAATAAATACTATTGGAAAAAAATGTCGCTCGCCACCCCAAATATCGCATGCGCCGTACGCCTATGATTTTCCCTTACTTGAAGCCTCTGCTTTTGATTATCATACACAATCACGAGGATAGACTGCAACTTAAGTTTGTTTATCATCAGCAACTGAAGTGTTTGATGTCTCTGCATTCTTTGATTAAACTATCAGTCTGACTGAATACACACTTTAGCTGGATCTAAATGTATCTGCATGCTTGATGTTACTGGCGACCATCTGACTGACAACAATATACTTTTCTATTAAATCAATCTGTCCTATTATCGACCTACCTCCAATGGTAGTGTGATATGTGATTTCTATATGAAGACTATCAGCAGAACATTCATTATGGGTTGAAATAATAAATTACTTCATGACTTGTCCACTTCTTGACTATAATTCTTTCTCACTATATGTGTAGAGATCTGCCTGAAACGCATACATTTTATCCACCTCCAAGGATTCTCAGGCTTTGCTTTGGTTAGACCATGTGTCTGTGCAGAATCTTGATGTTCCACAAGTCTCTTCCATCCGAGATCATAAATGTAGAATGCAGCAACATTTCCTTGTCAATTGAAACTTCTTCTGGGACTTGCAAAGGAATTCAACTCAATATAAACTCACTACAATTTTGAGGATCAATGGCATGCAAACTCCAAAAGGGAATCCATATGTCCAAAGAGTGTAGTTACTATTCCTTCTTGACCAATATGTCAAACTCTCTTTCTTTCTTTTTGTTAATCGTCAATCTTGTTAAAATATAATGAATGTTCAATGATATCAGTTATCAAGTCTTGATCTTGGATGTTTGAATTGGATATCGAATTGGATATCGAATTGGATATCGAATTGGATATCGTATGTAATATCAAATTGGATATCAAATTGGATTTCAGCAGAACTGTTCTACATTTTCGGTGCAATGTGCGGATGTGAAATAGAGCAGCTTAGGCAGAATGTTGTATCCTGCTCCCTCATGGTCTTAACTACTATTACTACTGTAGCTTGTCTCTACTAACATTATAAAAGCAATTCATGATAAAACAGAAGGCCCCCCCCCCATTTCCCTCATTGCTTCTCCAACCTTTCCTGTCAAGTCTTGGTATCTTTCAAGCCCTAATACATTGATACCAGACAAAGGGGAGGAAATTTTGACCTTCACTACAAAGGAAAACGTCCAGGAAATTCTCACTTTGGTGCCAACAAAGAGAAAGGGCAGATGGACATGTCACTGAGAGATTTGTCTTCTAATGTTTTATCCATGAAACAAGAAAACCTTGGAAGCTTATGAAGAATATAGAAATTGAACAATTCTAAATGACTGAAATGCTTTTTGATAATTTTTAACCATTCTTCATTAGTTTTCTTGGGACTGAATAATACAACCTGATCAACTATACCTGAAGTAGACGACCTTCATAACCCAACAGGGTTACTACTGCAAAGTACTCTTTGTCATTATACATTGTATTATGTTATGTCATATACCATCTAATAGTACTGTTAGCAGCTTTAACCACCAATTTTCAGCTCTGATGCTGTTCATTTATGCATTTGTATTTATTGTTTATTTCTTCCTGTGACATGAATAATTACAATCGATCATATCTTGAGCTATTTCAGATTAATCAACATTGAGTAAGGACGGAGAAATGAGTTTCTTAGTTTAGTCCTGATTCAATTATTTTTATTGATTGGAAAATAGTGAATCATCAAAAAATCTAATGTATATTCTCGCAGAACTGTTTGGCATGGTCATTCTTTCATCAATATATTATCTTTCTTTGGCAAATATCCTCAATATCGACTTGTATATTTTTGTGGAAATAAAATTTTGAAGTATTACACTGCATTTAGGTGGTAGTGTCTGTCTACAAGTTGACCGCTATTTGCTGCCATCTAGGGTGCAAAATTCGTGAGCTCCTGTGAGTGGTCAACAGAATTTCGATCTCTGGAAGAAACCAGGACTGTGTGGAAGAAACCAGGACAGTTCCATCATTTAGTGATGGTCTAGTTTATTTCCAAAAACTCTGCAAGTGTCTAATCTGACTTTGGTTGACTTCAATTTTAAGCAGACAGCTTGTAAATACCAAAATAAGTTGGAACTATTTTTTATCATGGAGGATGTATACATTGTAGCTCAAATATATTGCCAGTATAGAGGGGGCCACTTGTGGCATGGACAAGACATTTTGCTGAGTGTAACACAGCCTTTATGAAATTGTGAATTATATTGTTGTCCGAGTTCATAAATCTCCATTAAGTAACAGAATAAATACAATTGAGCATTTTTGATATCACAAAGCAAAAACATCGGCTTTGTATGGACACGTGAGTAAGTGAGAATGCATTCATTTTGGACCCTTTTCTGACCACAATTTAACATGCACTAAATGGCATAAGTAGATTGAATACCATCAATCTTCTGATGAGTAAAATCATCCCTTTCACAGGCAAAGTGTATGCTAAAGTTTCAAAACCTCTTTTTGTCTCATGATTTCCAAACATTTTCATTCAAAGCAGTGGACTGGATATTTGCCAGCAACCATGCTTTGTGAAAGTAGTTTGGCGTAGTAATATGGACAGCTGTTGCTCGACCTGATCTGGTGATCTGTCTAAAACAGATCAAATTATTGTTGACCCAATTCAATTTTCCAGGGACTGTCAACATTCTGCTGCAACTTGACAGTCCCGAACAGATAGATAGATAGATAGATAGATAGATATGGTAAGTGCTGCCCTCTAAGCCCAGTTCTGGGCGCTCACGAGGGTTGATTGATGAGATGAGAGAGAGAGCAGGAGTCCCCAACATGTTACACATTTACCCCATGTGAGGGATCTTTTACTTGCCCAGCACAGACACTGATACAAGGGGCCGCCAATTTAACGTCTCATCCGAACGACATCCAGTTGGGATTTTGCTCATAAAGGTACACTGAAAATATCGGGTTCCCCGACCGGGAGTCAAACCCATGCAGGCAAAGACCTTCAGCGGAGCAGGCGGGAACCTTAACCACTACACCACAGAGACAGTGGTAGTGTAGTAAGGTCAGGATAAGCACATAAAAACATAATAATGCAAAGAAAAGCGAACAAAGGGATTGATTAGATAATTTTTCAGCACATGGTCAGCATTACATTTTTACAACAAAAAAGTAAAATAATGCCAGATCTATTTTCCTTGGGGATGGCTTTTAAAATAATTATTTGTCCTAAATTTAATTAAAACTTAATTCAGTCAATCAATCAAACAACAAGCAGTGACAGTTCTGTTAATTTAACAGCACAATTACTGTCAAGTGTGCGAGTAAGATGCGCTCACCTTGTGATAATTTGGAAAAAAATGTTTGGAATCCTTGAGAATTGCTTGTTCATATTCTAGGATTTCAGACCTTTTAAACCTGATATACAGGTTAACTAATCCAATGTCCTATCCCAAGACCACCTGCGCAGTGTGTTGCTTTGAAGAAGTCAGAATAGCTCAGTGCATATGAAATTTATACAAACATTTGTTCTTTCAGGGCTTTCTGTTTTTCTCTATTCCTCGGACAAAGGAAGTTACAAAAGATTGTCAGATCAATTTTCCTTGGGGATGGCTTTTCCGAAAATAATTTGGTATGGAATTAGCCCTGTTTCAAGTAAAAGTCTTTATTAAAATATTTTAGAAATCAATACATAAACAATCAAACAACCAATTACTAAATTGATCAATCCATTTAAACATCCATTGATCCTAAATATTGGAGGTTGAGCTATCAAAATGGACCTACACTGTAAATTTTGAAATTCTGATTTAACTCAAATGATTGAGTGAGATGGTTGCACAATTTGTTTGAGCCATGATAGCTTGTTGTTTTGAGTTATGATAATCTTTATGTTGTTATAACTTACAAACAACAAGCTGTCTTGGCTCAAAGGAATTGTGCAAACATCTCACTCAATCAATTAAGCCAACTCAAAATTCAAATTTTATAGTGTACCAGACGCCATAATTCATAATTCACAAAGGGATACATAATTTCCAAATATAATTGTGTATGATCATCTCACTGAGGTTAATAGCCAGAAATAAACTGAAACTTGGTGGATGGATTCATTACCAGATAGTCTCACAGATGACATAATTTGACAATAAAATGTGTAATTGTATGTGTACATTATTGCTTATTGCGCCTAAGCGTGCCATGTCATTTCAACTGCTCACTTTCCAAGTGGCTCTGATGACGCTCCAAAATTGCATGGTTGACTGAGCACACTCCAAACAAAAGCAATCTTAGGGATTAAGAAGTGAAGCTATCAATATCAGAGGAGTAGCTAGATTAAATTGCAGGGGAAGGAATTTGGTTAGAGAGTGAGAAACTATTGGTTTTGAATTATTCACTTGATTAACTGGACTATTGTAACGATCTGCTTCTTGGGAGTTATTTCTGACTGACTAGCACTGTGAGCTACTGTGCTGGACTGCTGGTCAAGCAAATCTCTAAAATAGACACACTTTTCAAAAACTCTAACAAAGGGTATAAATGAATGCCTTAGGCAGGTCCAGGGTTCGAATCCAGCTTTCTGGGTCACATGGGCCAGTGTTGGACGGCTGTTTCAATCATCCTTCACCTAATTGCCGCGTCCTCCTCCTATCCTAATTTTAATAGCCTACCAAGTGCACACATACAAGACGCACAGCCCAATCATCCATCCTTCCAATGGCTGCCACCTGCTAGGTCTTGGGAACAAATCCAGCTCTAGCTGGATCACCTGAACCCATAATGGATAGCAGTTTTGATCCTTTGCCTCATTGATCAATATGTTTTCCATCTGTCCTGATTAGCCTACGACCTATTATTTTAGTGTTTAAAAATTATTGGCCTAAATTATATTGTTGAAGATATAGCTGGTTTTGGTTAACAATGAAATGCCAGTTGATAATTTATTTATTGTAGTGATCATATCAAACTCTGTTGTTTATTCAATTGATAGGCCTAATAACAATGTGATCCCCATTGAATATCCTGATTTTTAGTATGCTACTGGATATTGAATGTGTTAGAGAAGGTGTGAACAAAAACATAGGAAATGAAAAAGTCACCCAAGCCTGACCAAATGCATCGTCACAAGTCCTCATAATCACTTGGAAGTTGGAAGTGGATTGGCACGCCTAGGTGCAATAAGCAATAAGAAGTGTTGTTGCATTATATCAATATAGCATAGTTACTTATTGCACTCCAAAGTTACAAGATCACAATCTAAGGTAGGTAAGTTCAATTCAATTCATGATAGCGATGCGATTAACTTCTTTTTAAATCATAAACTAAGAGAATGCTAAAGACAGTACACATGTACCGTAATATGTCTAGTTGTTTTGCTATACATGATATCAGTTCATGTAATGGCTAAATCCATTATGAGCAAAAAGAAACATTTGTTGTATTTTTTTTTCATTCAAAATATGTTTGCCAATGATGGTAATATTTCAGCCATAAAAACAACAATCAATGTTACGATCAATCTACAACTATGTAGTACATAAAAATATAAATTTGATATCCATTTAAACACAATGAACGATGATCCACCATGACATGACTGCTGAAAATAACTGTTTATCAATGTATTTTTTATTGCTGGAATGTTTTTTCTTTCAATAAACTTATATTTATGAATTAGTATTATACTTGTTCATGGAAAATTTTGCCATGATTTCTGAATTTCAATGCAAAATTCAGGTACATGTATATCGTCATAAAAAGTAACTGAATGTAAATTGTGTTTTGTGTCAGAGTAGGTCGGGGCATGCAGCCCCCCTTAACTTCGAGGTGAGATTTGACCTACTTTTTATGGTCCATTCTTTGAATGCTTATGCTGTCAGGAAGGGATCACTTGACTCTATTTATAACTAGTGAAACATATGTCTACCGATTTTAATGAATGAGTTACAGCCATTTTTGTAAAACATTGAAAATGGCCTTCTTACCCCACCCATCAGGCAAGAAGTCCCCGGGCGCTATAATAATCCTATGGAATTTTTTTTTGCGAGTGCATCCAGCTTGAAAGTTATTTCTTGCTGTTCTTCTATCATTTTTAAGGCATTAATTCCCTTTTACTGAATTTTCAGAATTTTTCTGTTCATACATTCACTTTTTAATATTTTTTGCCCCGTTTCAATTTCGGCCAAATTTTTTCTCTATTTTAATTAGCTACTAGGAATAAGCGCCGCCCGTGTAAAAAGTTTTAAGAGGAGCAGTTGTAACCTTTTAGGCCCGTGAAGTACATTATTATAACCCTGTGCTCAAAGTAAGGTGGTAGAGATCTTGCAGGTGCTGCCCTCTTGTGTATTGTATATGAAACAGCTTAGAAGTAATTACCATTAATTAGGACCTTTAGAGGAAACCATTTTGGATGAAAATGCGGCAGTGGCACCCTGTGAGCATGAGGAAGACATGTGGAAAATTAGAAGCCCAGGTATTAAGTAGAAACTGAGATAAATCCCGGACACTGTTATTTTAATATTAGTAAGATTCTATTAAGATTTAAGGTTAAATGCACATTATTAAATGGTCCTGAAGCAGCTTCGAGGCCCCAGTATAGGGGGCTTCATGCCCAGTGCCATGTGGGGCCTCTCGCCCCAAACCCACATATTTTAATTTGACCCCTATATTTTAAACTAAAATGCAAAAAACATGATCCAAATCATATTTATGTGATGGTCTTGAAGTGAAGCAATGTAGATATCCATTATACTTTAAAAAATTGCCAAGGTTATTTCTGACAATCGCTTTCAAAGAATTAGTCAAAGTTACAAAAACCATGCACATTTTTTTCTTTCTTTCATTTCTACTACGGTTTGGTGCTCTTCCCCTTGAAAATTTGTGACGTCACCTAAAAAGCCTCTAGCATTAATCCTAGCAATACAAAAACGCACCAAAATGTAAGTTTAGATATAAACCTAGGGGGGCCTCTCACCTAACCCGGGCTTCTTGCCCCGACCTACTCTACTGAAAGATGACACATGTAATTTATATTGACATTTTGCATGATCTTCTCGGATATGCCTAGGTTTGAGGTGACATCTTCATATATACAATGACAGTCAGTGTCACTTACCAACAACTTAAAAGTAAGTCCCTTCAACAATAAGCCTACTTTATGCTGTTCTTGCAGCATTTGTTTCACCTCTCACAATTTCCAAAAGCATTCAATATGCCTGTATCTTCGAACCAAGGTCACTCACCTTTTACTAGCTGCTGCAAAGCTCCACAAGTGAGTCCCGCTGAATGGGAATGATATGCAGGAACTGAATACTTGTTTGGGTGCTTGGAAGCTTTGGAAAAATTACAAAACCTGCCCAAGGCAATGATTGACCAGAAATGACAGTAACAGAACTGTTTAAAATAGAGAGAATGCCATGGTACCTGCGAATGCTAAAATACAATCATTGGTTTCAAATTTCCAAGCTCTTGGAAGCCTCTGCATTATACAGTGAGGATAGACTACACCTGAAATTTGCATGTCATAGGCCAACTGAAGTCTTTGGTTTTCTCAACAATCTTAGACAAAGCTATCAGCCTGACTTAATGCACACTTTAGCTGGACCTATGATATTATGTATCTGTATGCTTGATATTTATGGCAACCCTCTGACTAACAACAACATACCTTTTCTCTTCTATTTGATCAGTCTGTCCCTTTACTGAGCTGCCTTCAAGAAGTGTCTCTATCTACCTGCTGTAAAACCTGCACACATGCTTTGGTTAGACCATGTGTCCGTGCAGAATCTTGTTGTATTATCAGCATTTCCTAGCTAATTGAAAACTTCATCTGGGACACATGACGGGATTCAATGTGATATTTCCCCAATACAATTATGAGGAACAATTGTGTATAAACTTCAAAAGGCAATCCATATTGCTTAAGAGTGTATTCAACATTCCTACTTGACCTATATGTCAAACTCTATTTCTGTCTTGTGGTCAATACGTACATCATGTTAACATACAACTAATGCAAATAAGATAAATTTATTATAAATTGCGTAAAATCCAGAAAAAGATCTGCTGTAAATACTTTACAAAAGATAAAAATATAGATCATGTAGATGTATAATTGAAAAGTGATTAAGAGTCCACAAAAACAGAATATCAATAACACAAATGTTCAATGATATCAGTTTTCATGTCTTGGAGTAGCCCATGCTGAATCTTGTAGTACAATGAACATCTCCCAGCCAATATTAGTTAGATTCTGGATGCGATCAAAGCAGAGATAAGCTGACAACTTAATGCCAGCGAAGGGTGGTTGCAGAGGCCTTTGTTGTTCAAACAATGCTCAAGATGATATCTGATCCCTTTCGGGATGGGATACTGCTACACGGATGCAGGAAAACACTGACACAAGATCCGAGTTCTGCATTCTCAACACACATCCATCATTAACACTTGTTTGGTTAACGAGGCAATGTTGGTGTGAGTAAATCTTAATTCAGGTTAATCTTGGTACAAAGTAATAATGCTGTAAGTTGTTCTTAGTGCAGTGAACATGGTTTATCCTCTGTAAGTTTATCAAGGTGCAGTTCATCAATGTCTCTAATATGACTGACAACAGTCTGCTGTACATATATATATATATATCTTTATTCATACACTCTTTGGAGGTATAAAGTACATGTGAGTACAAAATATGAAATAATAAATGAAATTTAAGTTAATTGATTAGACACAATTAAATTGATGATTAAAAAAGAAAATTGAAAATACATATTTAGTAGGGTGCATCAGCCGCCCCATGAAAAGTAAGAAATAGAGCTAGGCATCTGTACCTTGGCGTGAAGTTGTGTTTTGGTAGCCAGATGAACATACTAAAAAATCAGCCTGATCAAATAATATTTAGGGGTGCCTCCGGAAGCATATTTCCAAAGACATTTTCAGGAAAAGTTATGCTTCCGTAAAATCGCGGTTTGCGTTATCTTGACTAATATAAAAGATAGAAGAAAAGTAATAACATATTTGGATTCTGCAGAAAATTTCCTTCAAAATGAATACCTGGAACCTATACTTTTGTTGAAAAAATATTGATGCAGTACTGCAGGATGTGTTTTTACTTTGAATATTTTATACGACTTCACCGATATACATAATTTTTTCTTTAAATGACTGCAAGATACTTTGTCTTTAATTGCTCCTTTTATATTTATTATGTTTGAAACATGTGAGTAATAATTTGCTATTTCTCTTTGGCTCTCAAGGCTATTACTATTATTCAAGGATCCAATGATCTTGATTAATGTTTTACAACTGTGTGACAACCTTACTGATGATATATATGCTAGATAATGCTATGCAATGACTAGTCATTATCTGTTTTAACACTAAGAAAATCTTGCCTGATATTACAGTGCAGAAGAATATGGCTCCATGTACAATTGTACATAATATTTTAATCAACCATTCATATTCTGCAAATTAGTGAAATACAAGTATTGTCTGCACATTGTATATTTTCTGGAAGTAATTTTTAGAGTATGCCTATATCAGTCTATGTTCACCAGTCAATATACATAATCTGTATATCCTACACTAAATGAATGACAAGGTACAAGGATGATTTATATCATACATTTAATCTATAGTCACAATTCCATGACAAGAATAGAATCAATTGAATAAGTGTAATATTTATTGAACATTTTCACTCAAACTTACATGGTGTTTTAAAAAGGGTATTGATTATTCGCAGTCTCATGCAGAAGGGTACAAACCTTGCACATTAGTCTACTTACATTCCATTATATTAGGAATGTGTTATATCTGCATAAATGTTTTAGATGCTATACTGTATGACCTTGTGTAAAAGTATTTGAGAATTGAGAGGAAAAGGTGGATAGACCTTTTGAAAGGATATTTTCATAAATATAAATGAAATCAGATTAAAACCAATCATCTTGTAGGTGTTAAGAAATGGTAATTTTAAGTTTAAGATATTTTATTGAATTAGTAATGAAGAAATAGAATATCATTTAAAATGCAAAAAGGTGAAAGAAAGAAAAGCAGTACTTGTGTTCCTCTAACTACCATAACACAAACTCAAGCCATGATACGACTTCCCGGCTCTATTTTTGTTATTCATAGGACAGCTGATGTAAATTAATGTACATGTGATAAATGGAACCATCTCCTTGTGCACAAAAAGTATTAGGGCTAGTTTTTCACAAGGTTAAAATAAATTGGGACCTATCAACACATAGCATAGCAAGCTTGTTTTTTCCTGTTTATAGTCATAAAATGTTTGTTGAGATCATCAGGAATAATTGAAATAGCTTTGATCGAGAGATAAAATGGAATACTGAGTAAATTATTGCTGATATTTATAAAACATGATTTATATGAAGAGAAAAAAGCAAAGACTAAAGTACCATGCAGTCAAATAAATAGAAATTTGTGTATATCAGTGACGTCGTACATAATAATTGAAGTAAAAGCATATCTTGCAGTACATGATCACCATAATATTGACGGAAACATAGCTTCCAGGTATTCATTTTGAAGGTAATTTTCTGCAGAATCCAAATATGTAATTAGTTTTTTTTAATCTTTTATATTAGTCAAGTTACCGCAAACCGCGATCCTACGGAAACGTAACTTTTCCTGAAAAATTCAAAAGAAATATGCTTTCGGAGGCACCCCTAAATATCCATCGATCAAGCTGAAATTTTAGTATCTTATTTTGCATGGTAAAACCCAACTATGGACCAAGGTACAGCTTGATCGGTTAATGTTGGGGCAACTGATGCACCCTAATATTTAGTCAGTGCACAATTGATACAAAGACAATTCTCTTTCGACAGAGTCCAAAAAGTTTATCCTGTCCTCACGAATGTCCTTGATTGCTTGCACTGCACACCTGTCCTTGTCACTTGCAATTTTTTACCTTCAGCGAACGAAGTTCGAAGAAGGTATTGTAATCACTTGGGTAAAAATGCTGTCCGTCCGCCGGGCGGGCGGGCGGGCGGGCGGGCGGGCGGGCGGTCGGGCGGCGGGCGGATGCATCGTTTCCGGCCCAGCACTCGGCCTCTATTGAATGTACCTGGATGAAATTTGGTACACATCTAGCCTGTATGGTCTAGTCGTGCCTTTTGATGTTCTGATGAATACATCTTAAATACTTTTTGAAATAATTAACAAAATATAAAAATTATTTTTTTTCGTTTCCGGGCCAAGGCTCGGTCATTATTGCATGTGCATGGATGAAATTTGGTACAAATGTGGGCTATATGGTCTTGTTGTGCCTTTCGATGGTCTCATTGACAGATAATTTATACTTTTTGAAAAAATGAGAAAAAATATAAAAACATATGTTTTTTTGTTTTTTGGGCTAAGGCTCGGTCACTGTTGCATGTACATGGATAAAGTTTGGTACACATATGGTCAATATGGTCTATTTATGCCTTTTGAAAGGTCTGATGGAAAATATTATATACTTTTTGAAATATTAAAAAAGTAATAAAAATTTATTTTTTGTTTCTGGCACAACATCCGGTCACTATTAGTCCCTCACCTGAGGGCCAAAATCTGGGATTTCGTTGACCCCCCCTGTTTAGCCAGGTTTCATGGTACCAAATTGTAGCAAATTTAGTATAGATTCTATTTCTGCCTGTTACCAAGTTGGCAAAATACCTGAAACATACTCAAATTTTAAAAAATGGGACTAACGTTGAAAAAATTAATTTTTTTTATGTTTTGCTCCTAAAAATATTTAAAATTCAGCCCTGACCTTAAAAATTGTCCGAATATCATGATTTTTTCAGAGGATTATCACCAAAGTATTCTACAAACGATAAGAGAACTGATTTCTACCTAACTTCAACATGGCCACCAAAATTAAAGATGGCCGCCTGATAACAAATATGATTTCCCTCTATTTAAGCTATTTTTCAGAAATTATTTTTTTATTAATATTTCAAATGGCTTCGAACTGGAAGGAGGTGGTTGGCTACCATCAATTTATTGTATTTTACCATTTTGTGAAGACAGAAATGATTTAAATGCTATACTTTTCATTTTATAGGGGATTAAAGTTGGCCCCGACATGCAATTTGGTGTGAAAAGTTGCTGTTAACGGATCTGGGATTTTCATCTAATTCCTTGGGTCCAGTTGTGCTGCTTCATTGATCACCCCCAATATTTAAATAGATTTCTTTATACCAGATTGTTGAAAATTTAGTATAGATTGCATTTCTGCTTGTTACTAAGTTGACAAAATACCTGAAAGATGCTTAAATATCCATGAATTGCTGAAATGTTGAAAAAAATTATTATTTTTTCATATTTTGCTCCAAAAAATATTTAAATTCAACCCTGATCTCAAAAATTGTCCAAGTATCATGATTTTTTTCAAGGATAGAAGATCAAAGTATTCTACAACAGATGATGGAACAAATATTCTTTTATTTTCAAAATGGCCACCAATATTCAAGATGGCCGTCTGACACCATATCTGATTTACCCATATTTTAACTTGTTTTTTTTAATAATTTTTTTTATTCACACTTTTAATAGCTTTGAGCTGGAAGTGAGTGGTTGGCTAATATAGATTGGTTGTATACCACCATTTTGTGAAGACAGAAATGACTTAAATGCAGTAATTTCCATTTTAAAGGGGGTTAAAGTTGGCCCGGACATCCAATTTTGTGTGAAAAGTCGCTTAAAACGGATCTGGGATTTTCGTGTAATTCCTTGGGTCCAGTTGTGCTGCTTTATTGATCTCCCCCAATATTTAGTCAGGTTTCTACATACCAAATTGTTGTAAATTTAGTATAGATTGCATATCTGCTTGTTACCAAGTTGACAAAATACCTGAAAGATAGATGGTCAAATATTCAGAAATTGCCGAAATGTCGGAAAAAATTATCATTTTTCATATTTTGCTCCGAAAAAATATTTAAATTCAAAACTGACCTTAAAAATTGTCCAAGTATCATGATTTTTTTCAAGGATAGAATTAAGATCAAAGTATTCTACAACAGATGACAGAACAAGTTTGTTTTTATTTTCAAAATGGCCACCAATATTCAAGATGCGTCTGACACCAAATCGGATTTACCTATATTTTAGCTTCCTTTTTATAAATATTTTTTTTAATTCATACTTCAAATGGTTTCAAGCTGGAAGTGAGAGTGGTTGGCTAATATAGATTGGTTGTATTATACCATTTTGTGAAGACAGAAATTATTTAAATGCAGTACTTTCCATTTTATAGGAGGTTAAATTTGGGCCGGACATCCAATTTTGTGTGAGAAGCCGCTCAAAATGGATCTGGGATTTTCATCTCATTCCTTGGACCCAGTTGTGTTGCTTCTTTGGCCTCAACCCTCTCCTCCCATATTTAATCAGGTTCCTTCATACCAAATTATTTCAAACTTAAATATAGATTTTACTTCATGTTTCAAATTGAAAAAATTCCTGAATGATGCTCAAATTTAAAAGATAAATGGGGAAATGTTGAAAATAAAAGGTTTTTTTTTTTTCACATTTTAAAATTTAACTCTGACCCGAAAAATTGTCCAGTGTTGCTGCAGACAATCTCTAAATCGTGCCCAATTTTAAAATCGGGCATGATTATTTCTCCTATTGGCAAATTATTTTAACTATTGGCAAATTATTTCCCCTTTGGGGAAAATCCTTCAACTTTGCCCAAAGGAGCAATTTGCTATTCTAACTATTGGCAACTTATTGTTCCTATTGGCACACTTTGCCTAAAGGAACAATTTGCTGTTCTAACTATTGGCACACTATTCTAACTATTGGCAAAATTTGCCCATCTCTAAATATCTTTTCGGGCCCCTTAGAACATTAACAAATAGTTAAAGCGTGCCCATTCCTGCAATTATCGCCCACTTTTGATATTAAAATGCGGGACACATCAGCGGAAATCCCGAAAATGCGGGATTCGGTTTTTTGCAATTTGCGCGACTTCTAGTAAAGATAGAGACTTGATTTTTTTACCATTAAATTCGGCTTTAAAAGAGCTATTTGGAAATGTCAGTTTCATCGCCGTAGCTTGACGAGAACATTTTCAAGAATTTATTGATTTTTTTACTTAATAAATTATTCATAGGCCTAAATATATCATCAAATTCTGATCGATAGGCCTATGGCCTAACGGACAGCTCCACATACTTCATTATGGACTACTTATTGATTTTATTTTTATTCTTTTCTCCAAGTAAGATTTTCAGTTCACTATAGTTAGACAATTGTGTTTTTTTTTTCTGCCCACCCTGGTCACGTTGGCAACCCACAGAAAGCTTTAATATTGTACATACTCGAACATTACATCAGAGTAGGCCTAACATGTAGGCTCATTAACCAAAAAATAATGATAAACTATATAATTATGTAAGTTTTCTTTGAAAAAAATTACTGGCATTTCCAATGGCCTATTGGTTGTAGAACCCCACCAAGGAACATATATATATTCACCTCTGAAACTATAAACTTAAAAAGTTTATCAATTAAAATTTCATTCAAGTAATTTGGTTGAATTAGTCAGATTAAATATTTTGTTTTGATAGAATTTTTTTTATATTGCTACAAATCTATAATCAGGCAAACTGTAAACATCTCTCCAAGACAAATCTAACAGTGAAAAAATTAGGCTCTATCAAAGTTCACAGATTATTAATTTTAAATTTTACTTTTAACGAATATTTTGACATTTTCCAAGCCATGAACTTGTAGTCTAGTGGAATGAATAGCTGTATCCAAGACGATTCCAATGCTGAAAAAAATTCTGCTATATCATTATTAGAAGTCCTTCAAATAAAAAAACCTCAGACTGGCTCTCCCAGTGTCAATTATTTAAAAAAAAAGGAAAATCCCGCGATCCCGCACCCCGCAACCGCGTCCCGCATGTCAAAAAAGACATGTGGGCGATAATTGCAGGATTGGGCACAATTTCAATTAACTATTTGTGAATGTTCTAAGTGGCCCGAAAAGACATCCATGAGCGATAATTGCAGAGATAGGCATGAATAATTCTTTGCCAATATCTAAATCAAGTCTTTTTGACTTTTTGAGATATTTAGAGATTGGCATTTTAGAGATTGGTTGACGCAAGTGTCTTGATTTTTTCAGGTCATCAATGTAGAAAGTCAATAAGAATAACAATGAAGAAGGTCAATCAGAATAACAGAAGATGGGGAATTCAAAGGCCATCAATATGATATGCATTAGGCCTACTGCCCTTGATATCCCAGGTAAATACCTACCCAGCTCTCAGATTTATGTGCCAAAAAAATTATGAAATAACTTTCTGGGAAGTTAAATTGGTCATAGAAGGTCAATCAGTATATGAAAAGATTGGGAATTGAATGGTCATCAATACGATATGCATTAAAGCCCTTGATGTAGACCAAAAAACCGCCGCGAACAGCCGTCAGTTGCCCCATTAAGGCCATCGACTGAAACTAGCTCTTAATTTCTGCAGCCATATCCGAGCCAGCCGTTTGGACTGCAGCTCAGTCAGTTGATAATTTGAGCGATATCAAAGGCAGGAGTAAAGTCAATTGCAGAACCAGCTAAATCAGCTAATTGTGTGTATTGCAATCCTGGAGGTTACATTTACGTCTCTCTCTCGGTTGAATTAGTACTTAGCAATTAAGGAGCAACACTTGGCATAGGCATATTTCGCGAAGTGTTAGGGGGGGGGCTGCCCGGCATCACGGCAAATGGCCCATCAGGGCAAATCCTGACCAATATCTAGGCAAATCCACTGCCCTGGCTATATCCATTACATGTTAAAATTTCAGGGGAAAATAGTGACAGCCCCCCGCAGGATGGCGGTCCTTATACACCTAGATGACGCTTGGGGGTAAAGTAGTTTAAGAAGGCTACTCAATTGCTATCTGTTTGGGATACTAAAATCATAAAATCATAATTATTAGGCTGTCAAACTTTGTATGTGAATCCTTATTTTTGAAGGCCTTTTTGAGCTCTAATTATCTTCCGATTTTCAAGATTTTTTTTCAGACTGGTGAAAGGAAGGCCAATAAGATTGACTTCGGGTAATTTTGGAGGTCAACAAGACTCATCCAGGGCAAAAAATGAGGGTCAAAAATGCAAAGCTTAGGTAATAGGTATACAGTTCAATAATTTTGACAGGGCTAAACATAAATGGACAGTAAATTGCATAAATTTAAGTCATGGTGTCTTTCCTAGAATACAAGCAATAATTTTTTATGTTATATAACCAATTTCCCAACAGATCCATATGAAATATAAACTAAAGCATTAATTTCAAACGAAGCTACAAGAGAGGCAAATCAGATTTGCCCTCAGGTGGCCATCTGGGATTTTAGTGGCCATCTTGAAAACTGAAGAAAAGTAGCTATTTTATTGACTGAAAGAGAACTTACTCTTTCAGTCAATGTGAGAGAATGGATCAGGTCTGTTTTTCCCAAGGTGCTTCTTGCCACAGGAAGAGGACTTGCCACAGCTAGAGTTTGCTTATATGATGCATGGCTAGGGGGTCTAGTATGTTGCTTCATGGCACCAGAGTCCTGCACTACTGTCATGTGCTAGACTTGACTTGGCTGTGTCAGTTTTTCTGACAACATGGTCAGTTGGTCACTGCCATGGCCTTTTGAGTAGTGGTAGTAGTTTTCCCTCAGCTGGGTCAGTGGGTGTTGACTATCTGATGTATCAGTTGATCTGTATTCAGGGCTGTAGGCTGGGCAGAATCCAAGGGGGGGGGGGCTGAGACTTATTCGGCAGCCTGCGGACCCTGGAAAACTCCAGAAAATTTGAAATTTTTACATTCAATGCACCTTTATTGGCCAATTCCTAGTGTGAGGGGGGCAGCTGTCCGGTCCACAAGGGGTCCTCCAGGTGCCCAAATGCATGCATCTCTAACACCGGTACTTGAGCTTAGAGCTGCTGTGCATGTAAAATTGGTCCCATTGGTAATGCCAGATAGATATTGTAATATCTATACTTCTGCCCGCAGGAGCACTTGTGACAAGGTGTGAAATTCTCAAATTGGAATACTTTTGCAATCATAATAGGTCAATAAGTCTCTCTTTCAGTCTTTGAATTATCAGATTCTTTGTCTTCAGTAGAATACTTTTGTAATCAACAGCCTAATTAATCAGGACATTTGGACATTTTGCAAAATTGCGGCTGCATTCTACATATTTTTTGGAGCAAAATGGGAAAAACTACAATTTGGTACTAAGAAACCTGACTAAATATTGGGGGAGTTCAATAAGCAGCACAATTGGACCCAAGGAATTAGAAGAAAATCTCAGATCCGTTTACAGCGACTTTTCACAACAAATAGGATATCCGGACCAGCTTAACCCCCCTATAAAATGGAAATAACTGCATTTAAATAATTTCTGTCTTCACAAAATGATAGAATACACCCAATCTATATTAGTCAACCACTCCCTTCCAGCTTGAAACCATTTGAAGTATGAATTAAAACAATTATTTTAAAAAAATAAGCTAAAATATACGTAAATCTGATTCTTTTCAACATTTCGGCATGCAATTTCTGAATATTTGAGCATCTTTCAGGTATTTTGTCAACTTGGTAACAAACAGAATTGCAATCTATACTAAATTTTCAACAATTTGGTATGTATAGAAACCTGACTAAATATTGAAGAAATATCAATGAAGCAGCACAACTGGACCCAAGGAATTAGAAGAAAATCCCAGATCCGTTTACATCAACTTTTCACACCAAATTGGATGTCCCGACCAGCTTAACCCTCTATAAAATGGAAATAACTGCATTTAAATCATTTAGAACTGTCTTCACAAAATGGTAGAATACAACCAATCTATATTAGCCAACTACTCACTTCCAGCTTGAAATCATTTGAAGTATGAATAAAAAAACAATTATTTTTAAAAAAAAGCAAAAATATAGGTAAATCCGATTTTTTTCAACATTTAGACAATTTCTGAATATTTGAGCATCTTTCAGGTATTTTGTCAACTTGGTAACAAGCAGAATTGCAATCTATGCTAAATTTTCAACAATTTGGTATGTAGAAACCTGACTAAATATTGGGGGAGATCAATGAAGCAGCACAACTGGACCCAAGGAATTACGCGAAAATCCCAGATCCGTTTACAGGGACTTTTCACACCAAATTGCATGTCGGGGGCCAATTTTAACCCCCTGTAAAATGGAAAGTATGGCATTTAAATCATTTCTGTCTTTCACAAAATGGAAGAATGCAACCAATCTATATTAACCAACCGCTCACTTCTAACTTGAAACCATTAGAAGTATGAATTAAAAAAATTATTTTCAAAAAGAAGCTAAAATATGGGTAAATACGATTTGGTGTAAGACAGCCATCTTGAATATTGGTAGCCATTTTGAAAATAAAAACAAATTTGTTCCATCATCTGTTGTAGAATACTTTGATCTACTATCCTTGAAAAAATCATGAAACGTAGACAATTTTTAAGGTCAGGGTTGAATTTAAATATTTTTTGGAGCAAAATATGAAAAAATAAATAAATTTTCCGACATTTCGGCAATTTCTGAATATTTGAGCATCTTTCAGGTATTTTGTCAACTTGGTAACAAGCAGAAATGCAATCTATACTAAATTTTCAACAATTTGGTATGTAGAAACCTGACTAAATATTGGGGGAGATCAATAAAGCAGCACAACTGGACCCAAGGAATTAGATGAAAATCCCAGATCCGTTTACAGCAACTTTTTACACCAAATTGCATGTCGGGGCCAACTTTAATCCCCTATAAAATGAAAAGAATGGCATTTAAATCATTTCTGTCTTCACAAAATGGTAAAATACAATAAATTGATGGTAGCCAACCACTTCCTTCCAGTTTGAAGCCATTTGAAATATTAATAAAAAAATAATTTCGGAAAAATAACTAAAATAGAGAGAAATCATATTTGTTATCAGGCGGCCATTTTTAATTTTGGTGGCCATCTTGAAGTTAGGTAGAAATTAGTCATTCTACCTTTTATAGAATGCTTTGGTGATCATACTCTGAAAAAATCATGATATTCGGACAATTTTTAAGGTCAGGGCTGAATTTTAAATATTTTTAGGAGCAAAATATAAAAAAATTAATTTTTTCAACGTTTGTCCCATTTCCTAAAATTTGAGTATGTTTCAGGTATTTTGCCAACTTGGTAACAGGCAGAAATAGAATCTATACTAAATTTGCTACAATTTGGTACCATGAAACCTGGCTAAACAGGGGGGGTCAACGAAATCACACTTCCAGGCATCTTTTTGGATTCATGTAATGGACTATATTCCATAATTATACATTGATGAAGTTTGGTACACATATGGCTTATATGGTCTAGTTGTGCCTTTTCATTGTCTGACAGATGGCTCTTCCATAGTTTCTGTAATATTGAGAAAAAATATTTAAAATATATTTTTTTATATCAGAGCCAAAACTTGCCCACTATTGCATATACAGTAATGCCATTTTCTAAACAAATCACCTATGGAATGTACCAGTGCTTTTTGATGTGTATAACACTTTATGAATCATTGGAAATACTTCAGAAAATTATAACAGCGTTATATTTTTTGGTTTTCAACCGACAGCTCATAACCTATACTTTGTACATGCATGCGTAAATTAGTCTAATAAGGCCTTTCCATGATTTTACAAATCCTGGAAAGCAGATGGGAAGATGGCAGGGCAGCGGGCAAATAGAAATAATTGAAGGCCACCACTCGACTGCCATTGCATACCTATAAGCAATTTCGTAATGCACTAATTTTACGATATTATTGTAATCTTCTAAAGGTGTTATTCGCTGAAGGTTTGCTGCTGCGCAGCCTATGTTTTCATAGTACTTCTTGAAATTAAAACTGACCAGACTTTTGATGTCAGTCTCATATTTCATGGCAAGATAATCTAAGTTTGATCCTATGATCGAAATTTTTGTGGCCATTGAATATTTTGCAATAAAACTGACTAATTTGTTGTCACTTTCAGTCATTTGGAAAACCATTTTATTGAATCTTCCAAAAATTTCGTCACTTGAATTTGCTCGACCAGTCAGCAATGGCAGTAGCCTGGTATGAGTCCTGTATGGAATATTCAAAATTCTCCGAATACACCTGTTGTATAAAGTGTGGAAATCCAAGGTGTGCTTATCTCTGAACCTCCATGTTGTAGTGCCATAAAAATGGCAACATTGTGAGAAAAACAACTTCAGTTTGACGGCATCACTTGCCCCGGACAATAATCCAATCACCCTGTTGGCTCTACTGGCAAGATCGCCTTTCTTGTTGGCAACATCATCAGCTTCAATCAGGTTATATGAAAGCATATTTCCTAAATGTTTCACTTTGGTGTCCCATCGCAGGACTTTGCCATATTATAGGCGTTGGGAACCTGCATACTGGATATCGAATTGGATATCTAATTGACATCTGGGGTAGCAGTCTACCAGGTCTATGCCATGCAGAATTCAGGCGAATTCAGTAGATTTGCGCCAGAATTTCTGTGCAATACATGTATGTGCGGGTATGAAATAGAGAAGCTCTTGTGGAATGATGTACCTGCTCCCCCATGGTCGTAACTGATTCAGGCTACTGTAGCCTGATCCTGACATAAATTATAAATTATAACAGCGAATCATGCTAAAACAGAAGGCCCCTATCTCCCCCATTGCTTCTCCAACCTTTCCTGACTAGTCTGGGTATCTTTTAAGCCCTTATACATTGATACTAGACAAAAGGGAGGAAATGTTGACCTTCATTAAAAAGGAAAACGTCCAGGAAACTCTCACTTTGGTGCCAACAAAGAGAAAGGGCAGATGGACATGTCACTGAGAGATTTGTCTTCTAATGTTTTATCCATGAAACAAGAAAACCCTTGAAAGCTTCTAAGGAGGATAGAACTTCAATGTACTGGTTAGGGTTGCATACGGGCAGGTTCAGAAAATGATATAATTACACCAATTTGTATCATGTTGTTCCAGACACTAATTTTACTGACACAATTTTAAAAAAAAACATAGTTCAACATAGTTCAATCAGACACACAACAAAAAAGTTCGTGAACCTAGTGAAAATTGGAACAAAAGTTTGGAATCCTTGAGAATTGCTTCTTTATGTTCTGGGATTTCAGAGCTTCTAAACCCGATATACAAGTTAACTTATCCAATGTCTTTCCACAGAACCAAATACAATGTGTAGCTTTGAAACAGTCTGAATTTCTCATTGATGTGGAATTTATGCAAACATTCATTCAGTCAAGGCATTTTGTTTTTCTTTATTACTCTGAATATTACAGAAAATCATAACAAGGAAGTAACACTGCTGCATCTCAATAACACTAAAAAGCATTGGTAGAACCAGCAAAATCGTAAAACACCACAACATTTGTTTGCATTTAACTCAAGATGGTCCATGTTAAGCTGAAGCACAGGCAAACTCCTGAGGTATTTACATTGATGGGAAAGTGAAATTATTCACTAGCTTCCCTGCTGCTCTGCACTTGTCCAAAGTGCCCCACATCAACTTATTTTCCCTCCTGTGATGATGTACTGGTTACATTCTGTGCTACATACCTGGGGAGCAGGGCTGTTGGAACCTGGAAGCATGTTAGTGTAACGAGTTATTCCCTTCAGTTTCAACTCAACATTGGCAGCCATGAGTATAACCCTGCAGGAGACACCTGGATGTTTTGGTCAATAATATGTTGGTGCTTAAATTCTTTCCTGTAATATATACCAAAGTATTGTCAGTGCATCCAAGTAAGGCGTGTCACTGACAAAGTGAGAGAGGAGATCACAAGCGTTACACACACACACTTAGTTGAAGCTTTCAAGGTTTGGATCTCTCTATCAACTTGCTTGCTCCGCAAAAGGTCCTGGAGTTGATATTTTGACAACAATCTTATGGTGGGCCTTTGTTACGACCTTAGCAACGAACAATAGCTCTGCTGCATGCTGGCTTTGCCATTGATTTCAGCATCATTGATTATGTATAACAATCTAATACTTTCCCTCTTCCATTTCACCAAGTCTTTTCGAGCAGCAAGGACTTGCCTGAGAGGGCTGCATTTTCCTTTGTCATGCATGGAATACCCATGGGATATAATTGCGAAGGTTTTGAGTTATGAAAAGATGTCCTATCAATCTGTATATTGAACTTAGGAAGCAATAAAAAAATAATCTTCTTGCTCAGTGAGCAGCTTAGTTTTGTAACTGTGCGAGATTAGCGGGTAAGCACTGACAGTAACAGCCATCACCACACAGACCCGTCAGTGGCTTTGAAACATATTTTTCTGTCATTCAAATGAACTGATCCCATTTAATCCAGTGTCTCAACACTGTGTACTGTTTGCTCTATGCAAAGTGACCTAGTTAATCATAAAATCTTAACTTTTGGACTAGAAACCAATTCAGTTACAATATGGCTTAGCCAGTATGCATATTTATGTATAAGACATCCTGATGTGAAATTACATGCATTAGCAATCAAAATATTTGTCGATTCTAGTAAAACACTGCCCTAAAATTTACAGAAAACTTAACCATTTATTCCCACATATTTTATGTGTATTACTTGTACTATAAGACAGCGTACTGGCTATATGGCAAAGCTTGTTGTTTGCTCTTTATATAAGAACTAGCAAAATGTAAAAAAAAAATCCTTAATTAGGTCACTTGGTGAGTACAAAGCGTGAACCAGTGACATGGACTGAATTTACTATGTTTGCCTGTCAAATCCTCAGAAACTCGTGCTTACTGAAATTGCTTTAACACTTGTTTGGTTGATGAGGGTAATGTTGGCGTGAAATAAATCTTGGTTTGTGTTGATGGTAGAACAAAGTAATAAAAAATTTTTTTAATGACTGAACTACATTACACCATAAGTCATAATGCCACAATAGCTGATCATCTAACTGACAGTAACTCAACTCCTAATACATTAGGTCCAGTGCTCTGCCAACCTTTCAAAGTATCTTTTAAGCTTGCTACTAGTTGCTAGGCATTGATACCAGACAAAGGGCAGGAAATGTTGACCTTCACTACAAAGGAAAATGTCCAGGAAATTCTCACTTTGCTTCCAACAAAGAGAAAGAGCAGATGGACATGTCACTAAAAGATATGTCTGCAAATGTATTATCCATGAAACAACCAACTCCTTTTGGAAGGCTCTGTGGTGGAACTTGAAAGCTTCTTTACATTTTTGATACTTCTCAAATAATCAGTTTTAGCTATACTTTAAAAGACATCTTAGACTAATTAGTAATTATAAAGCCTATCCTTGAATTATACAAAAAGAGAGGACGTAAAAATCAGATGTTTAATCCTCTTGTTTGCCTGTCACCACCAAGTGGGATAAGTCTCCTTAAATCAAATTGACATTGAAAGTACTGGTGTGATCATAACAAATCATCCGTATGACAACTCATGCAGTACCATTTTCACAGTGCAACAGTCCACTCTTTTTGCGTAACAAATTTACAGACTGTTATATTACATGATGATCTGAGTAAAGAATGATAAGTTATGATGGCTGTGATTCATTTCCAAGGCGCTCTTTTGCCACTGTAGTTGCTTGCACTGAAATAGTTAGTATTGTAAATGCCAATTTTCCTCAGGTATGCTAATATTCATTCTTACCCATGTCGTATGTATTATTCATTTCATCAAAACATAGTATATCATATCTTGCGCTATTCCAGATTTATCGACATTCGGTACGGACACAGAAGAAACAAGATATTGGTTACTTAGTTTAGCATTAGAAATCTACCTCCTGAAGAGACTTATTAAATTTTTTCCTAAAATGTGTTTGTTGATAGGAAAATGCTGAATGATCAAAACAATTCTCCTGTATTAAAAATGTACATCCCATCAAAGAACCGTGTCACTATTTAATATATATAAGTTCTTTCATTAAACTTTTTCAACTAAAGCAAATATCCTTGCTTGTATGCTTTTGTTGAATTATTATGTTTCAGCATTACGCTAAAGTTGGTAAGGTTAATGCTGCTACTAAAAACAACTACTGACAGTCCTCTTCCTATGACCCCACTCTTAGTGCCGAATGAATAAGTGAAAAAACAACAGATGACCGTTTGGACTAACCTGGCACCTTGGAGATAAAGATGCATTACAGAAAACAATAATTTTAATTATTACCAACTTCTATCATAGAAGCAACGTTTGGATTCTAAAAATTTGTTGTGAGGTTAGGTATCAAAACTTGACCATCATTTGAAACAAGAAAAGTCAAAAGAAAATCAATTTCACCAAGGTATAATGAAAGAGCAAAAGAGGTTGGATTGTATTAATAAGTGAATTCATCACCAGTCAACTGGGGTTGAATATACTAGACCGATGTCTCCTATTCACTTATTTTGTCAACTATACATATAATCAAATCAAACATGTATTGTGTTGGACAGTTCATGAATGATCAAATATTGCCACAAAGTATTGCTTAACACAAGAAAATTGTAAGAAACTGCAGCATTTGTTTGTATTTGACTCAAGATGGTCCACATTTGAAGCACAGACGAACTCCTGAGGTATTTACATTGATGGGAAAGTGAAATTATTCAACAGCTTCCCTACTGCTCTGCACTTGTCCTAAGTGCCCCACATCAACTTATTTTCCTTCCTGCGATGATGTACTGGTTACATTCTGTGCTACATACCTGGGGAGCAGGGCTGTTGGAACCTGGAAGTATGTTAGTGTAATGAGTAAATACCCTGCAGATAACAGCAGTGTTTTGAACCATTTGTAGGTATATGATACCTACAATGCTCACACTTAAAAAAATGCACACCTTTTAAAACAGCATAACAACTAACTTCTAATTGACACCACATTTACTTTTGCCCAGTCGGGGCACATTGGGACAGTCATGATCATGACTCAAATTTTGCTGTCTGGCCACAAAAGGGTAGGTGTAGTCTAATTTAGTATTTGTGATATTCATGCTAACTTCTGAGTTGCTCAGTGGTTTCAGCATTGATCAAAATCAGTAGATGTGAAAAGCGTCCCAATATGTCCTGGTTCCCCATTTTAGATAGAGACCAATTCTTAGGGTTCTAACATGCTTGAAAATACATGTTAGAACCCAAAAATGAGGTGTCTATTTGACATACAATACTTTACAATTTACAATACTTTACAATACAATAGAGCTCATACGGTTTTTTAACAATACCTTTTCTTTCATACGTTTTGCAAAATATACAATAATCTGATTCTGTGTGTACTGCTAATCCAACTTAACATCAAAATTGTCAGATAGATCCTGGCTTTTCTAATGGTGAAGACTTTACTTATACTTCAGAAACGTGTGCACAGAAATTTAAAAATGAATGAATGATTCGTTCGCAGTCAGGTCAATGACCAACATGATGACAGATAAATGACCGTACAAAAAGAGTAATTATTGGTGTGTATTGAGACATATGGGCACATTAACATTCTGGTATACTTATTAAGCACACAATAAATTTTTAAATGGTCGTGATCTGGGGCAAGTAAGTACAATTTAATTCATTGATATTAGGCCATTAAAGTGTTTCTTTTCATGATTTACTTGCTATTTGAAAGATTAGATCACAATTATACAAAGAAATTGAAAGGATACAATAAACTATATCTTTCTGTTTTCAATAGTTGACATCAGTCTGTGTAATAGCTGTGTCCATGATGAATGAAAACTGCCTTTTCATGTTTTTTTTTTCATTCAAAAGATCTTTGCAAAATGATGATAATAATTCGCCATAAAAGACTAAAATCGATGATGTTATCAATCGACAACTGTGTATTACACACAAATATAAATCTGATATCCATTTAAACACAATGACCAATGATCTACCATGACATGACTGCTAAATATAACGGTTTACAAATGTATTTTTATTACTTCAATGTATTTTCCACTTGTATTTTCTAAATTGCTGAATCAGTAGTTTTCTTTTGCACTGTAAATTTTGCGAGAGCATACATACTATAAGATGTTCAGCACTGTATCTGAAATAGTGGTTCCAACGAGTCTCACTGGTGACATTCGAGAATGGTCATGGTCCAGTGAATGAGACTCGAGAATTTCTCAAGAAATCTAGAGACACTGTCCTTCCATATGCATAATGATATAACAAGGGAGATTTAATCATGCAATGAATCATAATTTTTGCCTTTTATGATATCTTTTGTAGTTTTAATGCTCATCTGCCGTCTGGTGAATATGAGAACTGCATGCTGCCGCCATCTGGCACAAAGTTAGTTTTGTATGCTGTAGCATTGCAGCTCCAAAAAAATGGTTCCAATTTCATGGCACATTCACAAAGTTTCTGTTCAACATTGAGGCAAACCAGAGTAAGACTCAGCAATCATATTCCCTAAGGAAGTAGACAAGGCCATCAGAATACTCAGAAACAGCCCTGGTTTCTTCCAGACAAAATTGTGTGAGTTCCTAAGACTCAGTTTATCTGGACTGCTCGCTGGAGCTTGCAAAATTGCACACTTGCTACTAGGTGGCAACACATGACAGCATATGTTCTGATCTGCCAAGACTGGAAAAAGCAGTGGCAATGAAACAGCAGTCCACTTGTAGACAGGCTAATCTGTGTGTTTTGTTTCTATAAATCACAGCGAAACACCCCGTTATTGTACAACTTTATAAAATGTTTGCACAAGTTCAACTTCAGCGTTTATCAGGTTTACAATGGAGATTATCATCAACAGATATTTAAATTGAACAATGGAGCAGGTACACAATAGCAACAATATCAGTCAAAACAAAACAACAACCATTTTAATTGTTGATCTCGAGACTGCTCGAGAATTCTTGGTCTCGTTGGAAACCCTTATCAGAAACATTGCCTCATTTATGAATTACGTAAAAGTAGTACTGGTCGAAGGCATATATTGCCTCTCAGACCAGATCTTTGTAATACGATAAGATGTATCTGCGCTGCAAAGCTGCCATTTATACTCTACAAAACAGTCCTGACTTCTTCCAGACACAATTTTGTGATTCCTAACACTTTATAGATCAGAGTGCCCAATATTTCGCGACAAATTATTTTTAAAAAAAATAGTGCGACTGCAACCATTTCCTCAAGGAGTCAAACATACTGTAAATGTTACAGCGACGGTTTGCAGAGTGGACAGCCCGTTTAAGAGTCCACAGAGGTCATGCATTGATTTTGTACTAAAGTCATGTTAAGGTCATTAATTTTGTCTCTGTTTATGACTTTGTTCGCCTCAGCAATTTTTGTAAAGTTTACATGATTTGATCTCGATTCGAAAAAATGGGACCATATCCAAAGTATCATCATATAGATTAAATCCCAGTAACAACCTGTGAAATCTGATGTGTCAAGCTTATGTTTATTCATGGAAAAATGTACTTGCATATGCATGCATTGATATTTTTGAATTTTTACCATTTGTGGAAATCAGTGTGCAGTTTTTTAATGGCAAAGGTCAGAATGAACGAAGCATAGAGTAGGGCAAGGCAAGAAGCCCAGGTCTGGTGAGAGGCCCCTGAGGGCTACATGCATATATCTTAAATTACTTTTTTGGTGCATTCTCTCTCTCCCATCTTATTAATCCACCCTCGAGAGCGAAGTCCTCAACATGTTACACATTAACCCCATGTCAGGGATCTTTTACTTGCCCAGCATAGACACTGATACAAGGGGTGATTATCTCAGAAAAATGTGCGCAATATTTGGACGAAAAAGTGCTTTTATCTTGAAGAAATGTACAATTTCCAATTTTTTTCTGCAATTTCCGTGCATGTTTTGGCTATTTTCACAATTACTGCAGAGATTTTCATGATTATTGCAAATATTTTCCTGAGACTGGTTATCTCACGAGTTAAAAGTTTTGAGGTTTTGAGATGACATCACAATTACAGGACTCGACCAGAAAGCAATATTTCTAAACCAGACGTGAAATTTGTGTAATTACAATTGATAATAGAGGAGCTGGATAGTCTCATGAAAATAACTGACCAAGCAAACAAATATCATTTCAAGTAGAACAGGGTCAACTGCAGTAGGCAGAGACTGATTTCTGTCTGGTTGGCTAATATGCATGTAATTTTGTATAGCAGGCTTGTGATCTAATAAAAGGGGATCCATTTATTGGCTTTTGTGACAATTTTAAAAAAGGTGCTTGGGTTACATTGCTAAGCTCATAAACAGAAAGTGAGAATCACAGGGGAAATCCTGTGGTGATCAGCGGTCAGGTCCAGCAAGGGGCCTCACTGGAAACCCTTATCAGAAACGTTTTTATACACAAAGAGTGCAACCTGTTTATATGCCATTGTTACATCCAGAAAGTTTGCAGCATACATGTAATTGCTTCCTTGTGCTCAGAGCTGCTCAGCAGAGTTGGCATTGCAAGATCGTTTGCTGTTGCTTATGGTATCCGTGCTTTCGGGGTTCTACTTTTTGACAAGGACTTGACTTGCAAGTTGGTTTCTATTTCAAGCGTTTATCCAATAGCTGTGGCTCATAACCTCAAGTTATCCCAGAGCATGAGATTAAGTTGTCTCTCTTACCACTTTTTTGCACCATATTGATTTTAAAATATGATGAAATTTACCATATCATAATATAAGCCAAGAATTCTGTAACTTACTTCACAAGTTGAGATTGACTGTTATGATCAATTTGTATCTGTAGATTGGTTGCCTAACAGCATGCAATGCAAAGGAATCACCAATTTTACATCTCCTTTAAGGGACATCCCGCTAGAATGAGTATTTGCCGATAAATTGTTTTCTCGGCGGGAATTAAACCCTGGATCAGCGCCTTTATTAGGTTGGCCCTATGTTTGATCAATACCATAATATTATGTGGCCTGTCAAAATTACTTAAGGCCTGGTGCAAATTTTTGCGTATTTCAGGTGAAGCCACCATTTTATCTGCTACAAAACTATACATAATATGTATGTTCCATTCCACAGTACTTCGTTACGTTTAAAACTATTTTGTTAGTAAATCTTTCAAATTTCAGGGCAATCGGAGTAATGGTTCCAGAAATCTGAGGTATTGAACATCCAGAAAATGGCCTTTTTTTTAGCATTTTAGCGTGACATGCATATTTTGAGCAATGTTTAACCCTTCATTTGCAAAATAATTTCAATAATTTGTCAATGGAAAGTATTCCCAACTGTGGCCATGGGAGTTCTGGTTCTGTGACTATCAATTGCAATCTGATGCTCTGTGTATTTGTCAAATAGTGTCAATGAGACTCCGAAGTGGCAAGTGAAGCCAAAAATTTAAATTTTAGCAATTTCCGTTACAGGTGATTTCATAAGTACCGGTACACGATTCTTAGGTTCTAGACCCACCAAATACATGTCATTTTTAGTGAACCTGATTGGCTTAGAAAGAACAGAACGTCACATATTTGATTTATCAAACGTAGTAAGTGCTTGTTTAGCATTGATTCCTCACAGCCAAGTGTGAATGACAAAAATCGCATGGTAATGAAAACACCTGTAAACAAGCCTGTGTGCCATTTAACTCTTGGTATACTATGTAGTATTAGCTCTCCCAGCTTAGTTTGAGGACTCCTCTATTGCATATTATACCTTGTCTCCATATTTAAATGTCATAGTTACTTGTTTGCATAATTTTTTATTGCCTTGTAAAAGTTGTCCCGACCCTAACACTAACTTTGAAGTTGCTCTCTGTCCAACACAGGCTGCCTACATATACCTTTTCACTACTACATTTTCCTTTACGGTGGGGTAATTGTTTAGCACTAAAAAGGATGCATCTGCCTGTCCGGGTTTTTAGCAAATATTGAAAACTATTGCATGTCCCGACCCTAACACCTCTGTCCCGACCCTAACACCTTCTGTTTTGCATCCCCATGTAATCTGAAACTTGCAGGCTTTAGGTTATATTTGAACTCTGCAAGTCCATTAGGTTATTAGAGATGACAAAAAGTGGAAAAAGAACTCAAGAAATAGTCTAGACCTGCAGGAATGGGGCAAATAAAAAGTGATATTAATATACTTTAAGATTATCAAATAACCTTCTTTGATGAATGTAAAGGCTACTAAAAGTTAAAAAATTGAGTAAGGAAAAATGTTTGACCAGCAAAGTAGCTCAAAGTGACTTATCCATGGCCACTGGTTGCAGTTCATGACTGTCTTTTTATGATTGTCAGCTAGTGACTTCCCGACCCTGACGCCTTTTTATGATTGTCAGCTAGTGACTTCCCGACCCTGACGCCTCCAACAAAATTTTCAGTACCATATGAGCATGTTGTATCTCGAATGCCAAAGACTATATCCATTAGAAATTAAAATTGCATCCTAGGCTATGTATGCACAGCAACATTTCCTCATCTTTATCAATTTTTAAATATGTAAACATTTGTTTGGGAAATATTCAATTCTATCTTGTGTTAAAATGGGCTAATCCTTGAAAAATTGCAGTTTTGAATATTGGAACAATTTAAACAGTTCTGTGTCCCACCAAAATATGCATGCATGTTATTCATGGCCTAACAGGTTCAGAAAGTGATGAGATATGGCCAACACAATATTTATAAAAGAGCTAAATCACACCAAAATTTTATATTTTGTCGTTGCTTCTTCCATTGAAAAAATCAAAATAGCTATGTAGGAAGTCATTACTTAACTCTGATTTTTTGCTTAGGCCTATTTATTGCCACATATATGTACTTCAAATGGCAGCATGATTCCAGGCAAAATCAACACCTTTATTTTTCACCATCTTGTCACGCTCTTATTTGCACCAGGCCTTAAACTCATAATAAATTGGTCAATGTATTTATCAATATAAGGTCAATATCGAATCCAAATGATCCAAATGGCTTTGAACATAGTTCAAGATAAAGGATTCTCAACTTCCCCGTCAAATAATTCTTAAAATCTCCACCCAAAGGGCAACATGCTAAATTTACGTTCTGAGACCAGTTTTAAGTGTGCCACTTGACCTTGATTTAAGCTAAGAAGATTTGTCTGTTTGCTAAGCTACTTTGATTTTTGCTGAGAATAAATTGGGTTAGACATTTGAAAGCAAAGTGTCAAGAATGATTTTGATAAAAGGGCAGGATGTCACGGCATTGTGTTAATATAAAGAGGATTATGAGCTATAAACAGAAAATTAATCATGTCTCTTTTCTTTAGAAGTGATATATCATGTGCCAATGACTTATGTGTTATATTGTGTATGTTTGTCATTCATGCCAAATTTAGTAAAACGGACACACTGTAAAATGAGTGTCACGTTCACTTTTAGGAAGATACCATAAAAAAACAATACCCACCATGAGAACAACTAGTCTGGCAGGGAGTTTTCGCATTATGGTATTGTTTGATTTCAACCCAAATATTTCAGACCGTCACATGCTTGAATTAAATACATAACTCGGGCATTTCAATGAAATTTTCTGTCTAGAAAACTAAACTGTCTCAGTCACTCTAAATATCTTATGGCCCGAGGCCCCCCACTCAATAGTCTTTAGTAAAGTGTTTTCTGAATACTAAAAACCCGTTTTCATCTTCACAAGATTTTAAAGAGATATCCACAATACATTATTCTTTACTTTAAATTGAGCCTGGGTCCCTATGTCTATGTGGCCAGGCAGGAGTTTTAACCACTCACCTTCCCAGCAGAAAACAATTTAGAAGAACATGTAGGTTGATGGGCTACATGACAGGGGCACCACTGTAAAATTCTATAAATAACAGCAATAAAGAATATGTTGACAACAAGATATACAACACAATGTTGATTCAATCGCAATCTGTGTATGCGTAATCAAATCCTCAAGGGCGAATCCCAGGGCGATAAAATCTGTTTCGACGAAATGAGGGAGAGACAGAAAACTATAAACCGTCATTTAATGCCCTCTGGAGTAGCCAGGCTCACAACAGAGGCAGCCTCTAAGTGATGAACTAATGGTACTTGGGTTGGGCCATTATCACCCATTACAGCGGCATGCCACTCACACCATGTTCAAACGTACAACGCTCAAAGAGTCCGCAAACAATGCTCCCTGCTACAAGTGCCCATCAAATGCAGGCCACAATGCTGCACATAGTTCTCTTTCTAATAGATTCTTGTTTTTTGTTGCACTTGGTTTACTTGGATATCTCCTCCTGATTATTTTGGTACCGTGATTGAATACAATCCAAAAAGTGACTGTTTGTTTCCACACAACAATTGTTCGAAGGCACCTGTGGGAGCCGTGATGTATTGAATTAGTCGGCTCTCAATAATCTCAAATTTACACAACTGTATAACTCTCTGTGGTTCACATGTACATATTTTTTATACTTCACATATCAATCTAGCCTCTGCATATCGCCCGCACAATCCAAATTATTCAGATACAAATGCAGCACGGCTTTCCCAACATGCTACGCAGTATCTGAGAACTTGTGAAGGCTGTAATGTATTGAATAATCTGGATCCTCAGAGACTCTACGGTCTTAATATTCCACAGCTGTTTGCTGAACCCATCACTTTCCCATGATCGATACTTCGTAATTGTTTGCTCAATCTCCATGTGTAAGGACAAACAAGACGTCCATTAAGTGTGAATGGCATATTAAGGATTTGGGTCGAAGGTCAAGGAGCAACAACAGAAAGGGCAGTCTAAAGGTACAGTACTACCCAATACAATGATATAGGGCAGTCTAAGGGTACAGTACTACCCAATACAATAAAATCTCACACCCTCAGGAGATGCTTACCCATCACCACATGCAATTACTCTCCTTGACGCCCCAGTTACCTCAATACAAACTGATCTAAGCTCATTCTTTAAATCTATACCTTAAGATTATTGCTAGTACTAAAAGTAGATGTGTGACTTAAAACAGATGGCAATCTTCAGGTTAAAAATAAATTTCGGTTGAAATTTTTGTAAATTTATTGTAATACATGTATCTTAATTTTCAAGTTTGGGAATAAAAGAACTGGTTTGGGAGAGTGAAGACATGTTTGTATGAAAGTGACGGGGATGAATATTGTGAATATTGGTTTGGAAAATTTTTTTGAGTTGTTCTGTAGTAAAAGAATTTCACAAAGATAGATTTTGTGTTGAGGTCAGGCTATGTGTTAATCAGAATCTTCTTCAGATTGAACAGTCTTTATAGTGTGGCATTTCTGTGTACCAGCTCATACATCAGTGTGTGGCATTCTTATTACTGAGATTAAATTCACAACAAGGTTGTGTACAGTAGTAATCCCAGCTTTAACATCTAAGAGACAGATTAATCACTTCTGACCTTAAGGCCACCTTACATATAGGCCTTCATATACACACAGGATGGAATTTCTCAGGCTTGCAGTTGCCCTCAAAACTGAATTGAGGCTCAGGCGGAACTCTACAAATGTCACCGCCTCATATTGATCAGAGTTTACCATCTTGGAATTACACAACCTTTCTGAATGTCCCCAGAAGTCACATAGTTCTAAAGGCAAAATTTTTCTTTATTTTCATTCACCCATGAAAAAATCATGAATCTCATTACAATCTTTACATGATATATTTTCACCATAATAATGTACTCTGTCTCACTGAGGATCATATATTATAGACTTTGTACCCAATACAGTACAACAACCAGCTTCATCTGTGCATTGAAAAAACATGTAGCAGTGAACTACTTTTAGGACAATAGTGCTGGTACATGAGAACTTAAATGTTACAATTTCAGGGACATAACCTACAAGTAGCAGACAAGGTAATGCATCCATGAGGCGCAGTGAACCCAAATTGATATAATGAAATAAACAATCCACAAGGGATGCCCAAATTGAGAGGTACCATGAGGCTTGCATTACAGATTGAGCATATTGGTAACACAGTAGTTTTGTACCTTAGAATGAACTGATTGCCATGAACAATGTTGCATAATGTCCGTTATATCAAGTGGTTCCTTGCAATCTTGTTATGTTGATATTTCAATAATTACGATGCATTTCCAGTAGGATATCACAATTAAGTTTCAAATCACAGTAAAATATTTCTGCTCTATACGTGTATAGAGGCTATGCCAAGACACGACATAGGAATTACACTGAAACAGGAATCCAGTACAGGCAAAGTGGTACAGAGCCTTTGTCACAAAGAAGCTAAAGCAATTAGGACGTTGTTCTTACTCGCCAACGTCTGGCATTCCCATGCTTTATGGCACAACAGCCAAACATGTCGATTTGGACTGGTTGGCCTTTCAAAACTATTGTGGCAATCGCTTGGATCTAGTGTTAGTCTTTGCAGTTTTGTAGACTATATATAAGGCCCGTTTGCACCAACATGGTATTAAGAGTTGAGCCAGGTCTGAGCTGAGACCTGGTCTGGCTAAGCCAATCACTCAAGCGGAGCAGGATCAAGGAATTTCAGTTAAGTGAAAGCTTACACATATTGTGATAACAGATCAGTTGTTACAAAAACAATGTCTCAATTTCCCAAACAAATGCAAAGATGTGGCTACACAAAAGAGGGAGGGGCTTGTACATTTTTACCCTCGGCAATGTATACATTGCCGACGGGTATTGTAGTTACTTTGGGAAAATTTGTCTGTCCGGCGGGCGGGCGGACGGGCGGGCGTCCGGATAACGGGCGTCCAACTTGTGTATTGGGAGTAACGCCAAAAATATGGGATGTATACTTTTTATTTTTTGGACATTATTGTATCTTTTATCCTAGTTGTGTCTTTTAGGGGTTTAATCCACATGAGATTAATACTTTTCTCACAATTATTGAAAAATGTGAAAAAATATTTTTTTTGTGTATTGGGTGTAAAGCCAAAACTATGGCATGTACATGTATCATTTTTGGGTAAATATAGTATCTTTTATCCCAGTTGAGCCTTTTATAGGTCTAATCCCCATGATAAAAATACCTTTGTCACAATCATTGAAAAATGTGAAAAATTGTATTTTTTTGTTTCTTGGACATAACTAAAAAACTGCTGGACTTTTGACACTGAAATTTGCATACATCGTATGCATTAAGTGCCCAAGATGTATTTTTGTGGGTCTAAATGCTCTTCGAAAGTTGAACGGATGACAATTTACCAAAAATATGAAAAAATACTATTATTTCAAACCTGTATGATTCAGTCAATTTTGGAGTTAAATCTATGCAATTTTTCAATTAGGTGTCTAACTAATGCCTCTTTAAACAGCTTGACTCAGTTGGAATGTTGGTCCTATAAATTTTTATAAAAACCCAAAAATTAGAAAAAATCCCTATTTTCAAACATTTCTGCGCGAAAAAGCCAAAATGGTAATAGGTAGATTATTTTACTTTAAAGCTTATTGTCGTTAGACACACTATGGACTAATATTTACAGCCATTGCATGAGTTTTTGCAAATTTTTCTATTGAAAAAAAGTTGGGGAAAGAAAAGTTGAGCAGAAGCAGCTATATGAAATTGCGATTTCAATTGTATATTACGGTTTGCAGGAAGGAAAAAAATCCATGGAAATAGGCTCATGCATTAGAATGGCCATTTTTTAGTTCACCTGGGAAGTCTCAGGTACCTGAGGGGAAAAATGAAGAAGCCTCAGACGTTGAATAGGAGGTCCAAAACGAGGTAAAAGCGAAACGGCTGTACGAAATCGCGATTTCAGTAATTAATTATGGCTGAGACAAAGGGATTATACGAAATGGAATAAGCACATGCATTAGAATGGCCATTTTTCAGTTCACATCAAAAGTCTGAGGCACCTGGGAGGAAAAATGAAGAAAACTCAGGCCTAAAATGGGATGTCCAAAACGGACCTGGAATTTGTCAAAAATGCATAGTTATACAATGTCATGTATAGGCCTATAGTAATTATTATATGTATGACTCCTTTTGAAAATGCATGATTTGGGAGAAATGTGAAATGAAATGTGGTCTGATAAATCATAGTATTGTATGTACATGTTATGATAATTTTGGAGAATTACAACATTTTGTATGAGCACCTATAAATTCTTCCTCTTAAAGGGACCTTTTGCCTCCCCCTTCCCAGCTGCTCAACCCTCTCCCCTATAGGCATGAATTGGCCATTGTCTGCTGTACCTCAATCACCTTATATAAGATGATGTAATCTGGGTAAAGTCTCACTAAAGAATGGAGGGTGCATTAGCCTACTTCACAACTCAGATGTGTATGACAGCCAAGGAGGGGGGGGGGTCAAATGTGAAACATCACTGAAAATCAATGGTTATCAAGATATTACACTTTAAATTATACATGTAAATAATATAAATATGTATGGTTGCACATGGTACACGGCCCATAAGCCTGCATGGGCAATAAAAATTCATAGACCTGTCTTGTCTTCTACTGATCTCAGGTTTGTCTGGAAAAGTTATAAAAACGATTTTGAGGCATTTTTGTCCATATGAAAGTCAATTTTCAAATGTTAATATTTTTGATTTCGTGAAAGATACCACCTTGGTTGTTTCTAAACCTGATATCTGGGTTCCACACAGTGGCTTGGACCAGTATTAAGGGCAATCTTTCATATTGGATTATTTCTACAGGCATTTCAAAATGCCTTTCCATTTGGCGCAAATGCTTGATGCAACTTTTTCAAAAAGCTACAACTCAAAAACCTATTTTCTACAGGCTTCTAATCTCGGATTTATAATCTGCTTTTGTGGCTGAGGTAGCAATGCCAGGTACTGGTCATATGCAATGATTAGTTCCAGAGATAAAGGACGTCAAAGTTGGACAAATCACAATTTCACAGACTTTCAAAGCTCAAAGACAAAAATATGACATCAGTCATCAATGTCAAACCAATGGCATTTTAAACGGTTATGAGTAAACATCATACACATAAGTTTCTTCGCGGTAATCCTTTTCATTAAGGTTCTCTGAATTATGCAGATATGAAATAATGTTAATTTATTATATTTAACCACATCAATTCTGAAGAAGAATGTGATAAAAAATGATACTTTGGACATGTTGTTTGGCACTTTTGAGAGACCAAGACTAAAATTTGACTGAAATGTTACAATTCAAAGGTCTACAGTTTTTACCTATTTTTAGCAATTTCTGTCTTTTCATATTCAAGTTTAAAATTCACAAAAATGTGAAAATACCCACTTCCTGTCCATTTTGTGTCTAATAAAGTTATGCTATGTTCTTGAATATGAACAAAATGGATAAACATCCATGAAATACATGGTTTTCGTGCATACATCTATTAAACCATCAGATATTTGAATATGAAGACAGAAATTGCTAAAAATATACCAAATACTGTTATCAAAAGGAAATATATAAATTTTATATATAATTATGTGGATTTTCAAAGCATTAATTAAATATATGCAAAAACATGCATTATCATGTGTTAATATTTTAAAATGTTGACACTAAATCTTTAACTCCCAATTATTATAACTCTATGGTTAATATCTAAACTCAGTGATGTAAATTTTAGAAGATAAATTAATGTCAGCCCCTTTTATTTAGTTGTTTGCATGAAAATTAAATGTGAATGAATCAGACAGATTGGCTTTTGTTGAATGGAGCACTGGAGAAGTCTTGATTATGTAATGTTATGTCACAGAGTAATTGTCTTCCCTGCTAGTCCTTTGAAAAGAAATCTTAAACTCTCAATTCTAACCTAATGGTTTAAATCTAACCTCAGTTATGTACATTTTAACATATGAAGTACTGTCAGCTTACTTTTATTTTGGTCTTTAATGAAAATTAAATATGAACATATAAGACAGAATGGCAATAAGACCACTATGTATATAAAGAGGGTTATTAAAGAAAATTACTTGGCATGCAAACCCCATTTCTGCAAATTTCAGTGTGTTATTTTACATCTTAAGACATTATTGGATAAATCTGTCTTTTAATTCATTTTAAAACTCACTCCAATTGTATTTTTAGCATTTTAAAGAAATATTGTTTAGGGGGTAAAAGTGGAGACACTGTGGCTGTGCTTCATTGTACCCCTCCCCTCCAGCTATTCATGTTATTTAACATTGTGTCACTAATCCTCTCCATTGACCAAAGCTAGGAACAAAGGAGAACAAAAGCAGTGCACAGCACCCTCAACTTTTTAACTGAATTTTCTTTTTTCTTAGAAATATATCAAAACTGCATTGACACCAACTTTTTAGTTTTATATTGAACAAATAAAGAAATTTCCAATTTGAATAAAAAATTTAGGCCAAGTAGAAGCTGAGATATGACTTTTTGTAACCAATACAGGCTGTACACAGAGCTGGGACATGTTTCTTTTGTTCTGTTTTTCTTTACAGCGCAAACACCGTCACTAGCAGTGTATGGTGAGACCGGTAGGTTTCCGCTGCATGTCAGGCAAAAAATACGAATGGTTAATTATTGGACCAAAATAGAAAAAATGTCAAATGAAAAAATTCTTAAGAAATGTCTGCTAGTTCAAAAAGAGATGCATAGAGATGGCTCAAAAAATAATTGGATCGGAAGGTTATGTCAATTACTAGACAATTGTGGTATGGAATGCAACATCCAAAACACTTCAGACTTAAAACTTGACTACATGAGCAGTAATTTCAAACTGAAACTATTTGAAACTGAACAGACAAGACTAATTGAGTCAATAAACGATAGTGAACAGCAGCCAAAACTGAGAACATATAAACTGTATAAAACTGACTGCCGATTAGAGCCATATTTACTCCTTAAGCTTACTCGAAAAATAGCAGTAAAACTTGCCAGATTTAGAACTAGCTCGCATAGCTTATGCATTGAAACAGGACGGCATCATAAGCCAAAAATTCCTGCGGAGGATCGAATCTGTGCGAAATGCACTTTACATGTAGTTGAAGATGAGACACATTGCCTTATTATTTGTCCGAGTAACTCAATTTATAGGAATGAACTTTTCTCAACTGCAACACGATTTATAGATAATTTTCAAGCACTAGACAACACAAGTAAATTTGTAGCAATAATGAAAAGTAAAGAGCCCAAATTGTTAATGAGTCTTGGTAAATTCCTACAGCAAGCTGATGTATGAACCAAGTAAAACATCTCCTATGTTCACACAATCATGCCCCTGTGTATGTACTCTGATTGACTTTATGTTCTTAATATGACATTTTCTGTGCCATTGAATACGTAGATATGACTGCATCTGTCGACCCAATTAGCTTATTATGCAATTGTTTATAACTGTTCTTGACTGTGAATAACTATTGCGTGGGCACCGAAATGACTGTCTTGACTTACCAGAGCACCAGTGCATGGACATTTAAGCGGTTGCCGCTGTCAGTGCCTGGTTGCTCTGGACTGATCAACATGAAAACGCCCAATTGTAACTTTTTAACGATATATGTATACTTATCATTAATGACTACCTGATATTTACGTTTCAATAGCTGCAGTCATTTTACTAATCATAAAACAATGACTTCTGTGAAGTAATTTTGTTTATGGCGGGTATAGATATATAGTGAGCAATTAATTCTCCTTATCTGAATCGCTTATCAATTGGGTGGCTGGAACCTAGATTTATAATGTTAGTATTCATATTTATCTTACATGTACCTGTTTATATTTATGTAATCAGCTTTGTCTCTGTATAATTTTTAAGCATTTTGTATTTTATATTTTATTTTGATGACATATGTATCTGTGATGATATGCGAATGTCAATAAAAGATTATATGTTATTCTTCAAAGTTTGACCAGCATTTAACCTTTGTATTAACTAGCAACTTGCTTAGTCTTAAAAGATATATATATACTGGCATAAACCTTGTTTTAGTCTTACTATTTACAATGGTTTTGGTTGGAGACATCTTATATGATCTATAATTTATGTTTTTAAACCCATATTCCATATTTTTAATTTATGATAAGAATAGCTAAGACTACATAGACTAGATAGATGGATAGATGGATAGATAGATAGATAGATAGATAGATAGATAGATAGATAGATAGATAGATAGATAGATAGATAGACACATGTAGATAGATAGATAGATATATATATAGATGCATACATAGATGGATAGATAGATAGACAGATAGATAGATAGATAGATTGATAGATAGATCAACATGTCATCCAAGAGATTCAGACATATTGTCTTAGTATCAAAAACACCTAAATTCAGCAAATGGGACTGAATGTGCCACTTTACGGAGCTTTTGGTCTTTTTTTATTGTTATTTGGACCTATAATCTGACTGTCGCCTGGCCCTGGTTGTTTGTACATGTATTATCTATTTGCAAGGTTGTTCCAGTATTTGATTGGAAGCTGCTTTATTAGAATTATTCTTCTAGTTTACATGTAGGCCTATTGGAGCTAATATTTGAAATGAAACTAAATAAAGATAGCGAAAATTATATAATTTAGTGCACAGTAAGCTTTGGAGCAAATTCTTAATGGAATCCTTAAACTGACTTTAACAGATTTTTTTGATAAAAAAAGTCTCTTTCCATGTGTTATCGCTTATCACAGATTCAACCAAATTTCTTGTTTTATCCGAAGTTAAAGGGTGGCAACCTTGTATAAAACCAGGTTGATTTGATTGACTGATCTGCTGATTGAATGATTGCTTAATTAATTGTTTGACTGACTGATCGAATAATTAATTCCTTGTGCAACCGGATTTTAATATTGCATTAATAACATACAGTATTTGTATATTACTATTAGATCTGTAGATTTCATAGAATGGGTGTAGACAAATTTCAGTCATATCCAATAAATTCTAATTTTAAAATTAATGAAATTTTAAAAATGAACTTCTGTATGCAATAAAAGAACAGTATTCTTAAGATGGATGGATGTTTGGGGCTTTACATCCTGTATTTACACACTTGGTAGGCTAATTAATTAGGACAGGAAGAGGGCACGGCACTGAGGCAAAGGATGATTGAAACAGCCATCCAACATACCAGGCCCAGGTGACCCGGCAAGAGCTGGATTCGAACCCTGGACCCAGCGATTGGCAGTCCAGCACGCTACCACTAGACCAACCCTCCCCCCTCAAAACCCTGTCTTTGTTTACAAATCAAGTGTTGCTTAAGTTTTTTTTAACTGTATTTAAGTGTCTGCTCTGCAGTTAAGGAAAGTCAGGGAAACTCATGAAAAACAATGTGGTGATGGAAATTCAACAAATTACCAAAACAAATTTTGGCCTTGATTCTCGCTTAAATTTTTACAGATTTTCATTATGGCACTTGCTGTGACCTGGTGGAAACGGACATCAATTAAAAATTTTTAGGGACCTTGCCCCCTCAAAGCCAACGCCTCCTGAGGGCCACTTGATTTAACTCCCTCCAGAATACCCACTGATTAGCCGAGGGTATGCTGCCGCGCAGCCTATGTTTATAATAGATAATTGCCCAACCAGTCTTGGTAACAAAAAAAAAACAAAGTTCAAAAGTTCCCCCTTTTCCATTAACCAACCTATCATTGCTATCAACCAACCAAACAACACAACAACCTATGCTATGACTGTATCACAGTCTCTCGCACAAACATCAACTTTCATATATTTACTTTTTTGTCTATATTTAAGATGACATTCAAGGTGTTCATCACAGTCAACATTATCAACCTGCTCTACCCGAACCAAAATGAGTTCAAAGTTGGTAATCTAGATTTCCCACAAATAAGCAAAATGTGACGAGAAGTCACATTTTGGTGACATCTTGGTATTGAAGTCTCTGACATGCTGTAGCGATATATTTTGAATTGCATCATCTAGGCCGCATAAATTTCAGTAATATTTATTTGATTGCTGGCTCGAATTTTTAGCTTCATGTTACTTTTTTTTTGCCAGTTCATTTTGATATCTATAAGAATCTTTGCTCTATGATTTACCAAAGTGTGTGAAATGGTGAAACTGGCCTCATTTGCATAACATACATGTGTGAAAACTTGTGTATTTGCCAGCTTTGGAGGTGTGTCTGACCTATTCACTGGATGGAAACAAACTTCTTTTTTATGTGCTGAACAAACTTTTATTTTCCAGTGTCATGTGCTGAACCTTTTTTTCATCAAAAGACACCACTTTAACAGTTTGATATCACTAATCTGTAAGTTGTCTAACAATAAATTGTCAACCACTGAACCTTGACTAGTCTATAGACTAAAACTCAGTTGGTGAAAGGGACTTCACTAAACCAGGTATAAGGCTGTTAAGACCTGGACTAACTGTTAAAACTATCTTGGTGAAATCGGCCCTGAGATGTCTGCTGAACGCAAATCCGATATGGTTTCGTTGAAGTAGATGAATTCAACTTGTTTGGTTTAATTCATAAGTGAAAGTATAAAATTGTATTTACAATGCAAAATATAAACTGCAATGTTTGTCAACAAATGAATGTGAAAATAAGATGCTCAGTTTTTGTTTAGGTTTCTCACATTCCTGTATGATTATGGTGTGCCATTGAGAAAGCTGGTGATTTTAAAACACTGCAATTCAAGCTCAGTAATGACATCTGAGGTTTTGAATGCATCAATTTAGAATCACCACGACATCATATCAATATCAATAGCATTAAAATGCTGGACAGGGATTATATTGGTTTTTTGAGTGAGGATTCAAGAGGCCATTTACATCCTCGCCCAGCAACCAACACTAAATCTCTGATGTGGTAATTTTTTCTTAAATAAAACTTAATCATGGAACCTGTAAAATCCCTAAGGTGTACGTTTAATGTAACTTGCGGTGATATCTTTCGTAAAAATGTAAAAATCAGCTTGTGACAGACAAGTTGTTATTTCTGAGATAGTCCATACAATGTAGTGTATTATGGAAATGGAAAATTAGAACTTATTAATTTTTTAAAATCCATCAGAATTGCACAATATGGAAGGAAATTGAACAAAAAGTGTTTTCCTGTGCATAATCGTGGAGAGTGGCTTATGTTTTGTCCAGGTTTTCATATTGGGAGACTAAGCCGTGGTTTTCAATAGAGTGACATTAGTCATTTCTCTAATGCTTGGATATGATTTGTTGGTATCGACCACCATTACTGTGATACATGTAATGTGAGACATTACTTCCTGCGCCAAGAGCTTTGATCATGGAAATGCATTCTAACGAATGATAATGTATGTTAATATTATTATGAAGCGATGAATGATATTAACATGATGTATATCAGACAATTTGCCCCCAAACCATTCCTCATTGCATATAGTAGCAGAGACGAATAACAGCTAAGTCATGCTTATCTTGAATTGAAAAGTATTTGTTCGCTTATTGCTGATTCTCCACACAGTTCATGAGTCAAAAAACAGTGAGTCTGTGTCTTCACATCCAAATAAGGCATTTTTTTATCTATTAGATATCTTGTTTTCCAAGATGCATCAAGTGATATAAAAAAAACGTTCCCAAAATTTTGCTGGGATTGAATACAATATATAAGAAATAATTTATTTGTACCACAAACTCACCGAAATGTGCTTTAGTTACTAACATATTTGACATAACCTAAAAAGGATGAACATTTGTAGGCAAAACGTTTTTTGAAGAAGTTATCAGTTGTGCCAATGGCTAGATATTTTGGTCTATATGTTATGATATTCACACTGCCTGACACAGTTCAAAATCAGCCTAAGCAAAAAAGGTAGGCTGCCACTTATCCAAGTAAATGGCCCATGTCCCTCAACACTGTTAAATTTAAAAACTGTGTTGAAGCAATATTTTCAGCTGTCTCAGAAGGTTCACAATTTTCAAGCTGTGATGACTCAATGCTATTAGTTGTAAAAATGAATCGTTATACTTACGTGGAATCTCAAGCTCTTTTCTATGCTGTTGAACGGTGATGTCAGAGATGACACTATTCTAGCATTGCACTATATTTAAATTAACTTCAAGCTGTGATGTCATTTTAAACTGGGTCAGATTCTCCAGCTTCACCAAACTGAATATCAACGTTTCAACTCAGTGTCAGAGTGAAATTGGGTCTGAGAAAACCCATACAAGTTTGACATCACAGCCTCTCAGCCAATGGGCCAGAACAAATATACATAACATAAGCCATGTGTTTACGAACAAATTTTCAAAACCTTCTGTTTTTATACCAACTTCCATCAAATTTTTTAAAAGTTGTAAGTTAGCAAGTTTGTAGATTAATCAAACAACTCTTTGGGTATTCTAACAGTTGTCTGCTGTGAATGCTCACAAAGCTACAATTTGGTAGGATTAGACTGGTGATTGCTGCGATAAATCATTGGGATCACAAAAATTAATGTAATGCTTCCTTCATTCAATATATCAATGTTTGAACAGTGATGCGTAATTTACTGTCAGCCCATTAGCTATCAAGCTGTGATGACATGGTTGTAGGAGCTATCCCTGATAAAATTCTTACTCTGACACTGTGTTGAATGACTCTCAGTTCAGGAGGATTAACATTGGCTAGAAGCTGGGGAATCTGACCCGGATTGAAATGACATCACAGCTTGGAAGTTAAGTTACATATATTGCAATGCTAGAATAGAGTCATCTGTGACATCACAGTTCAACAACATAGAAAAGAACTTGAGATTCCACGTAAGTATGACGAGGACTGTAAGCTGTGAAAACATGAAGCCTTCAGTTGTTATAGAAATCGTGACATCTCAGCCATGCCACATACGCACTGTTCATATCACTGTATTATAGAGAACCGCGGGTAAGTGAAAATGGTTAAAAAAAAAAAAAGATCAAAACTTTGATTGAAAATTTACCCAGCAAGGAATAGTCATACCTCAATTTCGAGAACAGTTTTGGATTCCCCAGGTCAAATGCCATCTTTTTAGCACTAGGCCTTTATGGATTTGCAAGAAAAGTGAAAATTGACACACCTAATATTCCATGAGAACATGTTACAATTGCAAGGACATCACCTACAAGTAGCATTCATGAGTTACAAAGATCCCAAATTGATATAATGAATTAGGCAATCCGAAACCAAATTGATAAGTACAGTACAACTCAAAACTTTTTTCCTAAATCACATGCCTTCAGGCAGATGTTTGCCTTTCAACACCCTTCAGTTCTTACCCTCACCCCTCCATAAGTACCTTAACTTCCCAGCTCACTGCAAAAGTAAAGCTCTTTAAATTAGCTGAATTTGCTGCTAAAATATTGAAAATTTATCCGAAGCTTGGCTTATCATTGAAAGATCATTGCAATGTTAAATTGTTCATGTTAAAAGAAATTCTGAATGATTTATTTTAATTTATCCATGGAACCAAACTGTTATCATTTTAGTGGCAAGCGAGTGACGAGGAGGGCAGAGGAGTGCAAAGGCATGGAAGAAGGCCTACATGGAAGTGTTGGGGAGTGCAAGTGCAAGCATGTGCTCGGAAAATTTTTTTTTGTGTTGCACTGTACCATCAAGCTTTTGTCACAGATTGAGCATTACCAAAACAGTGAACTGTACACGCATAATGGGAAATCCACACAGTGCATTTAGAATTTTAGTTTGATTCATGATAAACGAAAATTGCTTAAAAAGTGTTTTCCTGCCATAATAAATGTCCCCAGATATGATTGATTCTCCATTGTGTGTATTATCATGGAAAGTGACAGGCATATCATGAATTTTGAAAGACTAAGTGGTAACAGGTTTTTGATTAAGTGATATCAGTCATTGCTTTAATGCTTGGATGTGCTTTGTTGGTATGAAGCACCATTACTATGATACATGTAATATAAGATATCGCTTCCTTTGCAGAGCGCTTTGATCATAGAAATGCGTTCTCAAGAATGATAATACATGTTAATATTATTTTAAAGCCATGAATGATATTAACATGATGTATATAAGACAATTTGCAACCAAACCATTCTTCATTGGCTTGAAGTAGCAGGGGCAAGTACCAGCATGATTATCTTTCATCGAACAGTATTTGTTAGATTATTGCTGATTCTCCACACGGTTCAAGAATCAAAAACCGGTAAGTCTGTGTTTCGCTAAACAAAAATTAAGTTATTTTTGCATTTAGTGGTTATCTTACTTTCCGAGCTGCATCATGTAATATTTTTTAAAAATCCTCAAATTTTCCTCAGATTGAATACGCTGCATAAGACAAAATAACACAGGTAGGTTTTTTTGCAGTAGGACAAGAACAAATCAGTGTAGCCTTTTCGCAAAACCATTGGATTGGGCTGAGAAATATTTTCTATGTGACTTTCATCAAGTTTTGTTCTGGCAATGTAAAGTTATGCCATATATGAAAATTTCTTCGGTGTCTGGACAAAATTATGCAACTGCAACAAAGTACGTGGAATGATAGTACAAAAGTTAATTATTGTATTCTAAATATAAGCGTTACATAATTTTGCAACTATTTGGTATTAATATCACAAAAATTTACTTACTTGCTGTCTCTGCCAAGAGATATGTTGTAATTGTCTCCATTGGATTAACATTAGTTATTATGCTCTCCAAAACCTCTATATGGTTCCAATCATTCAAAACATGCTTCTAGCAGTCACCTTACTCTGGATATTTAGCTCCATATAGAGGAAACTGAAGTAACATATCTTACTTTAGAATGGCCAGCTATCAAACATAATTGCAAGACCTGCCGTTGGAATAGCATTATGTTTAGGATGTGCCATCATTTATTCAATAGTTTTTCAACTTACAATGTAAAACTTATCTCTCAGCTTCACCGCACTAAATGGATAGAGGAAGGTAACTTTTAGGGGCATTTTCAATGGGATCAGGCAATTTTTGAGATTTTGGGGAGCATAAATTTGAGAAATGAATGTAAAAAAAAGTATTCCAATAGAGATAATTAATACATATTGGTTGGCATAGACAGCTAGCAAGCCAAATATTTGATATGAGTAATTACTGATGATGAAACACTAATGTTTGGAGCACAATCATTTGAAGATTTGACTTACTTATGGTCTTTCCGTATAAAAAATCATCATGTGGCATAACCCAACTTTGCCCTAATGAATTTTGATGAAAGTCACAGTGCTATATCTCAGCCCAGTACAATGATTATGTTAAAATGATACAATGTTAGGCCAAAATGTTTTTGTTCTACTGCGTAATAACTTAGGGGGTGACCATTCAATTTCCAGAGAGGTCTTGGAAATTGTTTATTTCACTGTAACGGCAGCTGTAATTATTTATTTCAAGCGTGCGAAGTCCGCGAATATTCTTTCCTAAATCAAGCAACACCTTGTTAAGGAAAACCCCCACCGGAAATTACTTATTTCAAGGCTGACCAAAAACAATTTATTTATTTCACCAAAACCGAGCAAGAAATAATTGATTTCAAAATAACTCCCAAGCCATGCGATGGGACACCTAGTGGAAAAGGTACTTCATAATTATTTCAGCAAACCAGTTTAGAATATAAATGTTTGTCTGGAATGAAATGGAATATATCTTGGAGGACTGATCAGATGAGTATTTACAGTAAATTCAAAGATAAAAAACACAGCCAGTCTGTTGGATTTTTTCTAAGAAATTGAGCTGCGCTGGTTGCACTGAGTTTGCATTTCCATGGCAACAGAAAATTAATTTAAAAATTTCCTACGAATATGATATTTTTGAAATAGAAAGTGAAACACTAAAGATAGTTCTGAGAAAATTTCTGTCAACTCCTTTAAAAGAAAGGTCTGCCAAAAAATTGGTCAGAACTTTCTGAACATCCTTGTATGTTTGTTTAAAAAAAAACATAGCAACGGACATATTCTACAGTCTATGTAAATTTGTGTGTTAACTTAAAATACATCTTTGTCTATTGTCTACGGTCTGCTGCCTTTTAGATTTGTTTAATTTAAGGACCCCTAATAATCTTTTTCCAAAATCCATGAATTAAAATTCTGTATTTCCTTTTGTCACTCAAATTTTCAAGGGCCTTTTTCTTGTTTATATTTTTTTGATCATCTAACAAATCTGAAAGAGTCATTTTCTCCCTATTCTAAATAGTGGATATCTTGTTTTTCTTTAGGTCCTTCCATCTCTACTGATAGCTATGGAGAAAATGGCAAAGAAGACATCAAAAACAATAGGAAACATATACAAGTAATGACATCACCAAAGTACAATGTGACTTTCTCATACTGTATAATCAGGAGTTGCCGAGATGATTGTCAAGAAAATGAAGAAATAGGAGACGAAAGCCTAATTAATGACCCTTACCGATGCTTCTGCAACAAGCGTTGTATTGAGGTTGGCAATTGCTGCATTGACTTCTTTATATATTGCCACAGATACCTTAGTGTCAGAATTAAGATGATGCTAGCAAGGTCTAGCTGGTATGAATTGCAGCAGTTTAGAAAACAGCCGCCTAATGTGGCGGACTTGATGATCCGCTTCGCAATACTGATGGAATCACACTCAGAAGAACAAAGACTGAACGAAGGAGAACAATGTGTCATGATATTGGAGAATATCTATGTAAAAGTGATTGCTCATTGCCCAATTAATGTGTCCAATGTTAATCCTTGTGAATCTCATGATGAAGTTCTTGTAGTAGGGATTTCAAGGTACAATTCATCGGGCAAAAATCACCCAGCAATATATAAAAATTACCATTGTGCTGTATGCCACAGAATTGATGTTGATAAAATATATCTCCTACATTACAAATACTCCTGTGGTAGTAATGCTGGTAATACCCGTCAATTTGTAGTGAGAATGATCCACTACAGGGTAGTCAGTGATAATATTGACTCAATAAAAAAGTATTGCATCAAATATATTTTTATTGAAGGACACGTCGTGAAGCACAATTTTATATTACATTCAAATATTTGTTATCCTAAGATGAAGATAAAAGAAATCTCAAATGGAAGAACTGAGGAAATTTTCAATTCTATGTGTAGCATGTACTCTTCCCATATCCACCTGGCAAATCAAACTTACAAGAATTATTTTTGTGTTGTGCATATAGAATTGGACAACTACAGCTGTGATTTTAAATATCCACAAGGAGGACTTCATTCATTCAGTGTACTGATGAACTTTGATGGGACAACCAGAGGCATTTTGTATGGTGATGAAACAATTTACAATAGGAATGATTCAGGACCCTTGCAACAGTTTTGCCCACTGCATCAGATCCGTTTCAGGGGACAGTGCTTTGATGAGGCTGGTTTTAACTTCAGCATTGCAGCATGGACGAAGGGCGCTTTCAGTTTAAAGATGGTAGCAATTAACAGAAGCATAACATGCAAAGAAGAATATGTGTATTGGGATGAGGCTTCGGACATGCGTGGAAGAGTGACGAGTTGCAAAAGAAAAGACTGTTTATGTTCAATACCAAAAGGCTATTCTTTATCATTTGCTGGTTTGATGGATTTTTTGATGCATCACAGTGCTGGTATCTACCAGTCTGCAGAAATTGAATTTGTTCCAGATGAATTTGAAATGTTCATAAAACTTTGTAAAAAACAATTTGGTCAAATGCTTACCATCCAAACAAAGATTAAAGCAGAAAATGGAACTACAGATCCACTGCTAGCGGATGACAGTTATGGCTATGCATTTTTTCCACATGAAGTGAAATGGAAACTGAAAGCTTCTTACCAAGTAGTCGCTGAACCAGAGGTTACAATTTGTTATAGACATATCCAAACATGTGAGAAAGCCATTATCCCATGGAATCTCATTCAAGAGAGGGACAGTAACTTAATTGTTCAGACAACCGACCAAGTGTTTGCCCCACACGAATTTGCTCTCACTGCAGATGGACGAGCCATTGTGTGTTATTCCTCGGGAGGACATTTGACTCCTCTAAAACTGATAACTGCAGTCGGCACTGCATTTTCTGTGGTCTCTCTTATTGTTACTTTCATGATTTATATATTCAAGAAAAATCTTCGAACAGTGCCTGGAAGGATGATGATGAACTACGTTGTAGCCCTTGCTTTCGGGCAAACACTCCTTCAATGCAGCAAGTATTTCTTGGAGTACAAAGTTGCATGTAAGATCATTGCTGTGGCTTTGCATTATTTCTGGTTGTCCACATTCACATGGTTGAACACAATGGCCTATAGGATGCATAAAACATTCACAGATGTCCGGTTCTTTAATTCAAATAGCCATTCTGTCAGCACTCTCCGTTATTATGCTGCTTATGCCTGGTTGGTACCTCTTTTGATTATAATACCATGCTTGAGTTTGGACCTTGTAAACAACCAGTGGTTCAGATACGCTGACAATCACATTTGTTGGATATCCAAAACCAGACCATACATATTACTTTACACCTTCGCAGGACCAGTCACACTCTTCATCTTCATAAATGCAGTTCTCCTCATTCGCTGTGTTGCAGCATTGTTTTCTACGTTATCTGACATTCAGGGAGTTCTTCAGACAGACCAAAGACAGATATTTAGGGTGTACCTGAGCCTGTTTCTGCTCTCAGGTTCAATGTGGCTTCTTGGTCTTCTTCCGGATATCACTGGACTTGATTTCTTTTGGTATCCATTTGTCATTGTCAATACTTTTCAAGGGGTATTTGTTTTCCTATGTTTTGGCTTGACAAGATGCTCCTGTCACCAACTGTGTTCCAAAGGGGATGTCCAAAGACCTCATTCAAGACAAACTTCAGTGAGGCCCGTAACAAGATACTAGAAAAATGTTTTGCAATATATGATAACTTGGCAAAAACAAGTGAATGACAAATATTTGATCGGTTCCTGAACTTTTCAGGAAAGGTTTGAACTGTGTGTAATACTGTGTATAGGGATTTGAGCTGATCAGTGCCATTGTATGACGGCATGGCAATATGGCCAAACCAAGACATGATCAAGAAACTTTTGACAATTGATAATCTATTTGACAGTTTTGTACATGAAAGTCACATAGACTTTGGTGATGTCATACAACCTGCTTAACATTTTGCCAAATTAAAAGGAAAGGGACATTACCTTAATTGCATATTTTGATATTGAGGCAAAAAAGAGTTTTGAGGTTGAATTTGCTTGAAAAAAATAATTACCATCGGATTAACATAGGCTCTTGTCTGATGGTGGGGGCAAGAGGGCCATTTGAACATGAGCTTTTTATTTCAGAAAAGTCCGTAACTCCAATATTATCTTAACAGATAGACTGTTATATGTAGGTATTTGTAAAAAGAGTCATGTCAGGCCTTCTTAACTGCACCCACATTCCAAGAATCAACCCCAAAGAAGAAAGTCGTACAGCACCTCAACAGTTATGAGAGGCTCCACACTCTAAAATATTTCAGACAAAATTGGTATTTTAGATTCAAAATGGTTTTTTTTAAAACCAAATTTCAATACAAAAAACCAACATGGATTTTTTTAAAAATCCATGTTGGTTTTGCATTGAAATTTGGTTTAAAAAAAAAACATTTTGAATCTAAAAAACCAATTTTGTCCCGACATTTTTTAGAGTGCATGCTCTGTGCTACTCAGCAACATGTACAATGTATATATACGTAAATTTATGTGTTGAATAATTTGTAGTTCATTAAAGCGTACTTCAACATTTTCATTTTACAGTTTCATTTGTCTTTCTGTCATACAAACAATCATAGCTGTAATGTATTAAACCAGTAATGCCCATCGAAACGACAAGGAGGAAGGGAAATACTTGACAATGAATTGGCAAAATGGTGTAGTTGAGAAGAGGATATATAACGAGGTGGATTATGTTGTAGAAATTGACAGACAGACAGAAAAACATTTTTATTTGGCCATTCTTACATACTACATCATAAGTGTATACTTCAAATAGGTTATCTAGTGGCCAAAGAGGAACCCACTAAGTCAGTTAGCTGACGCTACCGTGGGTGCCCCCTTGTCAGAATTACAATACAAATATTACATAGTAAATAGACATACATGAGATAAAAAAATAGTTCTGGTTTCTAAGTATAGGAAGCAGTTGAGAGGAGATGAGGCTATGAAAGATGTGATATGATGAGAGATAGACTGACACGCATAATATTAATGTCTAAATGTTCATGGACTTTATTTAAATGTACTACCCTGAAATGTCCAAGAAAAAAAAGGTTTTCTTTTTTCATACACTTGTCCACAAACATAGCATTTTGATATTGTACCATCAGTTTCATAGTTTTTTATTAGATATTTCTTTATATACAGTAATTAAGAAGCCAAATTCTGGGTGCGTGAAGATTTTGTCTGTAATTTGTGATATTCCTTTACTATAAAGTAAAAGAGGCAGTTTATATCTCAGGCAGTTTTCACCAAATTTATCGTGAGGAAGGTGTTAGGGAAACAGTAATAAGCATCAAGCAATGTTAAGCAATCAAGCAAGCAAGTAACAAAATAATCAATTAAGTAGGTGAGCAGTCAGGCAAGTAACCAACCAAAGAAGGAGTGAAGTAATCAGTCATCTGGCTAACTGTTTCTATAATATTCACCAAGCAATGAATGAATCAATCAGGCAATTAATCAATAAATCAATCAGTCAATGCAGTTGTGTATCGATAAACCCATCAATGGCTTTAAGTGTGGCTGTGCAATGCATCTATGTAAATTCATAACAAGGTGGTTTACAGTAGAAGTCCCAGCTTTAACATCTATGAGACAGATTAATCAGATCTGACCTTAGGGCCACCAATTTCCTTACATACATACCTTCATGTAAGTACAGGATGGAATTTCTCCGGATTCTATTTGCCTTTAAAACTAAATGAAGTCTCAGTCAGAACTCCTTATTAATGTCACATCCTCTTGTCAGAGTTTACCATTTTGGAATTGCAACACCATTGCAAATTTGAATAAGAAATATGTTCATTTTTTAGTTTTTGTTGAGGCCAAAACATTGGAATCGTCCTATAAAACAAACATGACTCGAATATATGTCAGGAGTTGACCATCTTGGAATTACAAGATGATGGTGAATGTACCTAGACATGGTGATACATGGTCTCATAGCCAATAATTTACATGAAATTCACTAAACGCTGTTTGACTGATTTTAAATTTGGGTGGAAACGGAACACCAATTCACAACAAATTCATATCAACAGGGCTGAGATACAAGGGAATAATGAGTGTTTTGATGCAATTTGGCTATTATTATCTCGAATCATAAATTCAACATGTTCGTCAAAAATTGAAGGTGCTTTAAAAAATTTTTGAGTCAATCCTCCATGAGGACAGTCCGGATGATGACAACACTTTATTGGGAGAACTTGTTTCAACTTCACATGAAATAAGAATGCAAATAATTTTCTCATTGTCTTTCATCAAGCCTTGGTGACAGTCAGAAGTTTGCAGATCAGGTATTGGCAAATCTTTATTTTCTGAACTATTGTATTTTCTTGGCTTATAGTAGTACTACAAAAGTCTGGGACCATCCAACAAGATATTGCAAGTACTTTAATTGAAGTAAAATGCTACTGCTCTATAAGTGTATTTTCCGAGTCAAGCCCATACCCGGTCCGGCCCGGAATTAAGAGAATGTAGGCCCGGCTCAAGTCCGGTCACTTTTTCCTGTGCCAAAGCCCAGCCCAAGCCCGCTGTTGTTAGGCCCCGGCCCGGCCCATACCCGGGAAATTTAAACAACTTGCAGTCCAAGCCCACGGGCCGGGTTTGGGTAAACCCGAAACCCGCCCGTACAAAATGCCTGCTGTTCAAAGAGAAATGAAGATCAATCAGAAGATTCATAAAAAAAAATGTATTAATGTCAATTTCAACATTTTAAGCAGCCATCCATCATCACAAAAGGTCCCCATGCGACTTAGATTTATCTAAATTTCTAATCTTTTCTTTGACCTCAGCAGCCAATTTGCTTGTCATTATCTCTGAGGTATGCCAAACTTTTAGTGGCTCCATCTATGCTCTTTCAGCACATGTGCCTCTTTGAGAATGACAGGCCAGGGTCCGGCCCATACCCATTAGCTTCAGGCCCAAGCCCGGTCCAAGCCCGGCCCAAGCCAGGTTGACATAAAATTGTAAAGCCCAGGCCCGGCCCAGCCCGCATACCACCTGGCCCAAGCCCGGCCCGGCCCGTCATGACAGTCAATTACCTGGCCCGACCCGGCCTATGGGCCTTGACCCGGATCGGGCTTCTGGCCAAAACCCGGCCCGCGCAGGGCTCTAATGTGTATACGGACATGAAATAGGAAAGACATTTAAACAGGAATCAAACATAACGTGGAACAGAGTCCTTGTCCCAAAGAAGCCAATTGCAATTTGATGTGTGCCTGTGTGTTTCCTTCTGCATTATGATATATACTGATCAACTGTTACTTCTGATGACACTTTTCTTGTGATATGAATAAGCCTATTGACATTGGCATGTTCGTCTGATTCAAGACTGTCTATACAATGCAGTGTACATGTATAATGGAAAATCCACACAGTTCATTAATTTTTTTTTTTTAATTTGCCTTTATGATAAATGGAAATTGCTTAAAAAGTGTCTTCATTCTCCATTTTGTGTTTTGTCATGGAAAGTGACTAGCATATATAATACATTTTGAAAGACTAAGTGATGACAGGTTTTTGATGAAGAGATATTAGTCATTGCCTTAATGCTTGGATGTGTTTTTTGGTATCAAAAACCATTACTGTGATACATTTTATATAAAATATCACTTCTTTGCCGAGCGCTTTGATCATAGAAATGCATTCTAAAGAATGATAATGCATGTTGATAATATTTTAAAGCAATGAATGATATCAACATGATGTATATAAGACAATTTGCCCCCAAACGTTTGTCATTGGCGTGAAGAGAGTAGGGGCAAGTACCAGCATGATTATCTTTCATCAAACATCATTTGTTAGATTATTGCTGATTCTCCACACGGTTCAAGAATCAAAAACTGGTAAGTCTCTGTTGCTAGATAAAGTCATTTTTGCATTTAGTGGTTATCTTACTTTCTGAGATGCATAAATGTAATATTTTTAAAAAATTCTCAAAATTTTCCTCAGATTGAATACACCACATCAGACGAAATAACACAGGTAGCTTTTTTTGCAGTAGGATAAGAACAAATCAGTGTATCCTTTTCACAAAACCATTGAATCGGGCTGAGAGTATTTTCTATTTGACTTTCATTAAGTTACGTTCTGGCAAAGTAAAGTTATGCCATATATGAAAATTTTTTTGATGTCTGGACAAAATTATGCAAATTCAACAAAGTATGTAGTATTCTAAATATTAGCGTTACATGATTTTGCAACTAAGTTCAGTATTCATATCAAAAAATTTACTTACTTACTGTCTCTGCCGAGCAATATTTTGTAATTGTCTCCATTGGAATGACATTAGTTATTATGCTCTCCAAAACCTCTATAGGGTTCGATTAATTTAAAACATGCTTCTAGCAGTCACCTTATTCTGGATATTTAGCTCCGTGCAAAGGAAACTGAAGTAACATATCTTTCTTTAGAATGACCGGCTATCAAACATAATTTCCTAGACCTGCTGTTGGAACAGCATTATGTTTAGGATGTGCAATCATTTATTCAATAATTTTTCAACTTACAATGTAAAACTTATCTCTCAGTTTCAGGGAACTAAATGGATAGATAGGTAACTTTACGAGGCATTTTCAATGCGATCAAACAAATTTTGAGATTTTGGGGAGCATAAATTTGAGAAATGAATGTAAAACAAAAGTATTCCAATAGAGATATTACATAGACTTTTAAATTTGGTAGCTTTCAGTGTTGTGCGCCTTTTTACTATTTAGCAGATTATCTATCTATCTATCTATCTATCTATCTATCTATCTATCTATCTATCTATCTATCTATCTATCTATCTATCTATCTATCTATCCATCTATCTATTTATCTATTTATCTGTCATATTTTTGTTTCATTTTATCTTTCTACAGTCTACATTTCTCTCTGTCTTTTTTTAGTGCTGCGCGAATTTCATGGCTGTGCCATTTACATATTAAAAAACACAGCCAGTCTGTAGGATTTGGTCTAAGAAATTGAGCTGCACATTTAAATCCTACAAGTATGATTTTCAAAATAGATAGTGAAACACCTGAAGATAGTTCTGAGAAAATTTCTGTCAGCTGCTTCAAAGAGAAAGGTCTGCAAAAAAAATTGGTCAGAACTTCCTGAATATCACTTGTATATTTGTTTTAAAAATGACAAAGCAATGGACATATTCAATAGTTTATGTAAATTTGTGTGTCAACCTAGAATAAATGTTTGTCTATTGTCTACGGTGTCTTGCCTTTTCCATTTGTACTTTAATTTATGGACCTTCAATAATCTTTTTCTAAAATCCATTTATAGATTAAATTCTCTATTTCCTTTTGTCATTCAATTTTTCTAGGGCCTTTTTCTTGCATTTACTTTTATTGATCATCTAACAAATCTTAAACATCTTTTTCTCCCTATTCTTAATAGCGGCTCTCTTCTTTTTCTTTAGGTCCTTCCACCTTTATTGATAGTTATGGAGAAAATGACCAAGAAGACATCAAAAATAATCAGAAACATATACAAGTAATGACATCACCAAAGTACAATGTGACTTTCTCATACTGTAAAATCAGGAGTTGCCGAGATGATTGTCAAGAAAATGAAGAAATAAGAGATGAAAGTCTAATCTTTGACCCTTACCGATGCTTCTGCGACAAGCGTTGTATTGAGGTTGGCAATTGCTGCATTGACTTCTTTATATATTGCCACAGTTACCTTGGTGTAAGAATTATCAGCAAACCAGTTTAGAATATAAATGTTTGTCTGGAATGAAATGGAATATATCTTGGAGGACTGATCAGATGAGTATTTACAGTAAATTCAAAGATAAAAAACACAGCCAGTCTGTTGGATTTTTTCTAAGAAATTGAGCTGCGCTGGTTGCACTGAGTTTGCATTTCCATGGCAACAGAAAATTAATTTAAAAATTTCCTACGAATATGATATTTTTGAAATAGAAAGTGAAACACTAAAGATAGTTCTGAGAAAATTTCTGTCAACTCCTTTAAAAGAAAGGTCTGCCAAAAAATTGGTCAGAACTTTCTGAACATCCTTGTATGTTTGTTTAAAAAAAAACATAGCAACGGACATATTCTACAGTCTATGTAAATTTGTGTGTTAACTTAAAATACATCTTTGTCTATTGTCTACGGTCTGCTGCCTTTTAGATTTGTTTAATTTAAGGACCCCTAATAATCTTTTTCCAAAATCCATGAATTAAAATTCTGTATTTCCTTTTGTCACTCAAATTTTCAAGGGCCTTTTTCTTGTTTATATTTTTTTGATCATCTAACAAATCTGAAAGAGTCATTTTCTCCCTATTCTAAATAGTGGATATCTTGTTTTTCTTTAGGTCCTTCCATCTCTACTGATAGCTATGGAGAAAATGGCAAAGAAGACATCAAAAACAATAGGAAACATATACAAGTAATGACATCACCAAAGTACAATGTGACTTTCTCATACTGTATAATCAGGAGTTGCCGAGATGATTGTCAAGAAAATGAAGAAATAGGAGACGAAAGCCTAATTAATGACCCTTACCGATGCTTCTGCAACAAGCTTTGTATTGAGGATGGCAATTGCTGCATTGACTTCTTTATATATTGCCACAGATACCTTAGTGTCAGAATTAAGATGATGCTAGCAAGGTCTAGCTGGTATGAATTGCAGCAGTTTAGAAAACAGCCGCCTAATGTGGCGGACTTGATGATCCGCTTCGCAATACTGATGGAATCACACTCAGAAGAACAAAGACTGAACGAAGGAGAACAATGTGTCATGATATTGGAGAATATCTATGTAAAAGTGATTGCTCATTGCCCAATTAATGTGTCCAATGTTAATCCTTGTGAATCTCATGATGAAGTTCTTGTAGTAGGGATTTCAAGGTACAATTCATCGGGCAAAAATCACCCAGCAATATATAAAAATTACCATTGTGCTGTATGCCACAGAATTGATGTTGATAAAATATATCTCCTACATTACAAATACTCCTGTGGTAGTAATGCTGGTAATACCCGTCAATTTGTAGTGAGAATGATCCACTACAGGGTAGTCAGTGATAATATTGACTCAATAAAAAAGTATTGCATCAAATATATTTTTATTGAAGGACACGTCGTGAAGCACAATTTTATATTACATTCAAATATTTGTTATCCTAAGATGAAGATAAAAGAAATCTCAAATGGAAGAACTGAGGAAATTTTCAATTCTTTGTGTAGCATGTACTCTTCCCATATCCACCTGGCAAATCAAACTTACAAGAATTATTTTTGTGTTGGGCATATAGAATTGGAAGAATACAGCTGTGATTTAAGGAATCAACAAGGAGGAGTTAATTCATTCAGTGTATTGATGAACTTCGATGGAACAACCAGAGACATTTTATATGATAAAGAAACAATGTACATAAGGAGTGATCCAGAATGTTCTTCAGGACCCTTGGAAGAGTTTTGCCTACTTCATCAGATCCGGTTCAGGGACCAGTGCTTAGATGAGGGTTCTTTGAACTTCAGCATAACGGCATGGAAAGGCACTTTCAGGCTAAAGATGGAACCAATTAACAAAAGCATAACATGTGAAGAAGAATATATTTATTGGGAAGAGGAGTGGGACATGCTTGGAGCAAGAAGGAGTTGCGAAAGAAAGGATTGTTTATGTTCAATATCATTTTCTCCAGGATTTGATAATTTGATGTTATTTTTGCAGAATGTCATTATCGGTGAAGAAATTTACCACTCTGCTGAAATTGAGTTTTTTCCAGATAAATTTGAAACCCTCACCAACTCTTGTATGGGTAAATTTGGTCAGATTTTTACCGTCCAAGCTAAGATCAAACCGGTTAATGGCAGTACACTGCTGGTTGATGACAGTTACGGCTATGCTTTCTTTCCACATGAAGTGAAATGGAAAATGAAGTCTTCATACCAAGTAGATATTGTACTAGAGGTAACAATTTGTTATAGAAACATCCAAACGTGTAAGAAAGCCATCCTCCCTCAGAGTCTCTTTCATGAGACAGTTGGGCACTTGGTTGTTCAGACAATTGATCAAGTGTTTGCTCCACATGAATTTGCTCTCACTGCAGATGGACGAGCCATTGTGTGTTATTCCTCAGGAGGACATTTGACTCCTCTAAAACTGATGACTACAGTCGGTACTGCAGCTTCTGTGGTTTCTCTGATTGTTACTTTCATGATTTACATGTTCAAGAAAAATCTTCGAACAGTGCCTGGAAAGATGATGATGAACTACGTTGCAGCCCTTGCTTTTGGGCAAACACTCCTTCAGTGTAACAAGTATTTCTTGGAGTACCCCATTGCATGTAAAATTATTGCTGTGGCTTTGCATTATTTTTGGTTGTCCACATTTACATGGTTGAACACAATGGCCTACAGGATGCATAAAACATTCACTGATGTCCAGTTCTTTAATTCAAATAGCCATTCCGTCAGCAGACTTCGTTATTATGCTGTTTATGCCTGGTTGGTACCTCTTTTGATTATAATACCATGCTTGAGTTTGGACCTTGTAAACAACCAGTGGTTCAGGTACGCTGACAATCACATTTGTTGGATATCCAAAACTAGGCCATACATATTACTTTACACCTTTGCAGGACCTGTCACACTCTTCATCTTCATAAATGCAGTTCTCCTCATTCGCTGTGTTGCAGCGTTGTATTCTACATTATCTGACATTCAGGGAGTTCTTCAGACAGACCAACGACAGATATTCAGGGTGTATCTGAGCCTGTTTCTGCTCTCAGGTTCAATGTGGCTTCTTGGTCTTCTTCCTGATATCACTGGACTTGATTTCTTTTGGTATCCATTTGTCATTATTAATACCTTCCAAGGGGTATTTATTTTCCTATGTTTTGGCTTGACAAGATGCTCCTGTCACCAACTATGTGCCAGAGATGATGTCCCAGGACCTCATTCAAGACAAACTTCAGTGAGGGCACTGACAAGATACTAAAAATATTCTTTGGATTTAGTATTGCACTATTTATTTATATTTTTATATTTTTTTTCTAAACGTGTTTAAAATACCTATCAATCAGACCATCGAAAGTCACTTAAACATTATATCTATATACGTACAGTAATATGTTGATCAAATTTCATCCATGTACATGCAATAATAGCCAAGTTCTGGCCAGGAAAAAAAAATTATTCTCAATATCAAAAAGTAAGGAATGTCCATGATTGCCACAGTCTTTAAAAATATCACAGAGCTGTTTGCTGAACTCAATACTTTCCATGTGTAATGGCAAACAAGAAGTCCATTTTAAAAATGGGTCAAAGGGTAACATCAGGAGCTGTAGGTCAGAGGTCAGTCCAGATGGAGTCAAATGATTCACCAAAGATAGATTCAGTCTTGAGGTCAGGCTTTGTGTCAATCAGGATCTTCTCCAGATTGGACAGTATTAGAAGTGTGGCATTTCTCTATAATTCTGTATGCCAGGATGTGTGGCATTCTTGTTAGTGTGATTAAGTTCACAGCAATGTTGTATACAGTGGCAATCCCAGCTTTAACATCTAAGAGACAGATTAATCACTTCTGACCTTAAGGCCACCTTCTTACAGACCTTCATAATAAAGACAGGATGGAATTTCTGAGGCTTTCAGTTGCCTTTAAAACTGAAATAAGTCTTAGGATGAACTCTTATTATGACCGTCACATCCTCATGTCAAAGTTTACCATCATTTGTCAATTGTTTTGTCTCTGCTGACCTTTAAACATTGAAAAGGTCCGTGAAACAAACATGACTCCTAAATATTCCAAAGGCTTTGACTTTATTATCTATGCTAATAAAATATGTTGCACTGACCTCGTCTTATCTTGAATACTTTGAATTGTATCTTACTATCAGGATTTTTGCATGCAAAGAAGTGCTTTCCAACTTACAGTTTGTCACGTCAAGCATTGGGACAGAAATTTAGCATTGTTTGTACAGTCCATAAAAATCAACACAATGACATAGGAAGTCCTGGGAATATTAATTTGACAAGAACTAAGTCTGGGGTGGCACTGCAGTTCACTTTTATGACGTCACCAACCATTGTGTGTCAGTTTGGCAGCATCACAAATGTCAACATTTTGCGAAATTTGACTGCCATTTCCTTAAATTGTCAAATATCAGACAAAAATGGCACCAAAATTCACATTACAAATGAGCTAAGCTATACATAGGTAGGTGTATTTCTGCTGTACGACTTTTGGTTGCTGAGATATCTGGCCAAACGTCTGTCCTCTGCTTGACGTGACAAACTATAATATGTGATCAATGATCATGCAGGCCAACCACTAAGTTACCAACAGAGTTTGTATGGTGCAGAGCAGAGGAATACAACCAAATTTTGAGACAGACATACATGTACCCACTTGATTGCAGTGATAGACCAACTGACAACAGCTTGAATAACTATATGACTATAGCACTGATTCATCAGAACAAGCTATGTGTATTGGTATTTTCTTCAATATTTTGACGACTGGTCTTTGTGTCTTTAGGTGTGCCTATTGCAGGGTGCTTTTTGTGAAGAAATATGGCATCAGTAAAATTTGTATTTGAAGGCTCTAAATGTATGTATATTCTACAATTCATTCAAACTTTTCATTGTCACACTGTAAAAGTAGGACAAGTAACCAAATAAGGTTGTTTTTCGACTGCAAAAAAAAAAACAACAAAAAAAAACACCAAAATAGTACACCACAAATTCATCAAGGTACAATGTATCAATAACTGGAGTTCAACATTCTGATCAGTGATCAATGATACATTTTGTGAGTCTATAGCAACATGATGTCAACGGGATGTTCTTTTCCAAATATATATATATATACAGAACTATTCCAAGCAACATATTAAGAATTATGCTGAAACAGGAATCCAATACAGACAAAGTAGAACACAGTCTTTGTCTCGAGGAAGCCAAAGCAATCTGGACGTTGTTCTTACTAGCCAACACCTGACATTTTGCTATTTTATGGGGCAATGAGCCAGACATGTCGATTTGGACTGGTATTAAAGACTGGTCTTCCCCTTATATCAGGGCCTTTCAAGAAGCATTTAAGATATATGTCTTGTTTTTCTCCCTTGGGCTACAGGATTGCAAAATGGCAAGATAGATAAGGTGAGTGCAGCCCTTTAAGCCCAGTTATGGGCACTCACAAGGGTTGACTGATGAGATTGAAAAGAGAATAGGAGTCATCAACGTGCTACACATTTCATCTACCCCATGTGAGAGATCCTTTACTTATTACCCAGCACAGACAGTGTCAGACACTGATACAAGATGTCAAAAATCTAACGTCTCAGCTGAATGACATCCTGCTTGGATTTTCCTTATGAAGGTCCAATGGAATTTTATTGGTACCCCACCCATGTTTTTAAAAACCCATGCAGATTGTATGTGTTGCCGTCACGCTAAAATGTGTCTTAGTATTTTTTTTCAATCATTTTAATGTTTTTTTAAATTTTTTGCTCCATTGCTACCACAATATGCAAAATGAAAATAAAATGCCGCATATCTATAGGCTGTCTGCCCAACCAAAAGGCTCAAAAGTATTCTTTACCAATATTTAGATTGAACACTTCTTTTGGTGGTAAGCATGGAAGTGACCCATTTCAGAATATGAAACTTAAAAGCAGTCAATAACAGTTGTCGTCAGCTCACATGCCCTGGGGCAACTCCGTGCCAGACAGTGAGTAAAACTATTAAATTTTAAAGCACTGAATAGATTTTAAATCAAGCATCAGCCTATATCAAAGAAAACTGATTGTATGCTTTTTGAACGTCATTTATGAATCTTTAAACAAATAGATAGCTAATACAAAGCAATTCGATCCTGAAACCGAGTGCAGGAATGTTTGATGATTTTATCAATGATTGCATGGGCAGAGTGAAACTTTCATGACTTCCCAAAGGTCATGCTGTTATATATATCATTTTATTTTTTTCATGGACAATTATTTGTTCAGTCTGCAAGTTTTTGAAATATTTTCACAATGAGCACTTTTGTGTTTTGCAAGAAGATTAGTATTGCTTATTTAAAAGTAATTTGTTGTGTCACCTGACGGTTTCACCTTATGTATCAAGACAGTGAAATTTATTTCAAAACAAATTTTAAAAGCAATAATAATAATAATTAAGATTTTTTTGCAATCGAGATAACATGCATTGACGTTTTGTTGGGTGAAAAATATATCATCCTTCAGTCTTCAGTGGTTTTAAAATCTTGAGGGCAAAGCCATCCTTGACATATATTTATAGTTCATAATGGTGTATAGAAATACAATAATCAATGTTACCCAAGTCCATACGTGTATGGGAAAGGAGAGTGGGCAACTGTAAGATTCGGGCAAAAAGGCTAAAAAAAATAGGGCAAATGATTAAATAAGCATTATTTAAAATTAATGATTTCTGGGCAATTTCATTTGAAATGGTATCACACCTAGGTCTTGAAATTCAGGCAAATGTCGCTCCCCCCCCCCCAATTGCGTGCGCGGTATGCCTATACAGTGTACCAAGTCAAATAATGCAAATAAAATATCCCAGGATAAACTTCTGTCTTTTCAATATTCACAACAAGCAAATGGGAAACAAGACTGCTTAGATCTAGTACTTACTCTGTCACAAGTCTCTCTTCATCAGCAGATTGAAGTCAATATTTTTGTCAACCAAAACATGTCGTGCTGAAGGTAAATAGAGAGAACTATTGATTTCCATTGAGCTGTATCAAAGGAACTTTGTCAAGTCAAGTAGTGGAAGCAGTCTCATAAATTCCCCCCAATATGGTAATTCATTGAGGCATGTAATTGCAAATTTAGAGCACGAAGACAAAATACGGTTTTCAAATATTTAATTGACGTATTGAACTGAAGGCGCTTTGTATAGTAAATGAAGATATTGTTACTTTTTGTTTTGATTTCTTGTTGCTTGTTTGCCTGTCAAACACATGCAGGTTTTATATTTACATTAAAATTTATTTGGTTTTTATTCTAATTTGTGGTATGTAAATACATTTTCTGAAGTTCTGATTTACTTTTTTTTCTGCGAAATACTAGAATAATAGAGGTTATCAATATCAGAGATAGAGTGGCCAGTGTTGCAATCTTCGCTCAAAATTTTTATTTAATAAAATGTGTGAGTGAGACGACCTTGTCGTCATACAGTGTACATGAACTAAAATTAATCGATATTACACATTTTTGTGTGATAAAAAAATATAATACATCCTAAAACAAGCTAGCATGCGTGTGAATGGCCTATTAATGAAAAGGTCAATGTGTGACTGCTGGCATTCAAAACATATTGTACTAGCTATTGGATAACTTTTACAAATTTTATTGCACCTGATTCACACTGATCGAAGGTATAAGCAAAGAAGAATATTATGCTTGAGGCAGATTTCCAGACAATCAGTGCTACAGCCTGACAGGTTATTGTATGAGAAAAGTAGAGTTGTGAAACTTAATGGACACTGAGAACATTTTCACACTTGTCAAATATGAGGTCAAATCAAGGTCCATATAAAGGAGCCATACAATTGTGGTGGGAAGTCAGTAAGTGGTAAGCTTGGTAAGATTATGTGAAGGATCAAGAACATGGTGAGTTAAGCTGCATGATAATTACATGCTCAGGACCAGCCAATAACATAGTCGTATACATAATTTATCAGTGAGCTATTCATGATAACTGGAATGAATTAGGATTCTATTATAATAGGCAGTGCAAGAAAATCTCCTCTCGCCACTTGTACAGTAGTAGACTCTGAAGTTACCTTACACAGAAAATGCACGTCAACAGATGGAAAATTATAAAAATTGATTCAATTTGGATAAATCAGCCATCTAACATACAAATCTAAGGAATTGCAGAGAATTTAAAACTACTTTTTGTACTGAAGATTTTGTCTATCAAATTTTTATAGAGGTAATTTGTCTATTCTTTCACAATTCAGGTTAGGTGTTTTACCATTAGCAATAGAAACAGGACATTACAATGATATACCTCTAGAATAGAGGACCTTTTTAGAGGTATGTCATTGTAATGTCCTGTTTTTGTAAATTCTAGTTACCTTGTTCAAGAAGATGAAAATCATTTTTTGTTCCATAGTGATACTTATAATGATTACGTGACATACTTTTAACTCATGCTTTAGATCATATAGTAGATCTTTACTTTATTATGGCATGCAAAATCTGAGTTAATAATGTCAGATTTAATTAAGTTTACTGCATAATATTTGTTTAAAGCTTTTTAAAGAAAAAGTAGTCTGTCTTGTGAATAATGGAAATATATGATTATGATAATTGTAAATTTATGAATGTTTGGTAAAGTTAATTTTGGATTGTATTATGACTGGTAAGGCCATATAGGCCTGGGTGCTCTTTACAGAGATAAAGAATTGTATGTACAGACAAAGAATTCACATGGAACTCGCCTGTCTCAGACTCTCACTGTCTGAAACCAAAATTTTGAGGAATTAACATAAATTCAGCTGAAGAATCTCAACTTCATCTGATTGCATGATTTATGAATGACTAAAGTTGTGCTTTGATTAGTCACAGTTAATTGAGACAGACTTGTGACTTTCAAATTCCAATAGATAGATAGATGGATAGACTTTTTTCTTCATGAGAAAAACTTGTCTTTGAACTGGATTAGCATTTACATTAAACAGAATGCCAATCCAAGAGTGAATCTGTTGCACTCTTACCATACCTATAAAAAATAACAAAACAAGCTTAAGCCAGTGGGCTACCTCCAATAGGAGCAGTGAGGTGAATGTCCACCATTTTTTATTGGCTAATAGAGCACAGACCGTCCTACACCAGACCTGATGTATGATGCTGACCATTAGCTTGCAGCTAATACATCTGTCAGGGTGTACATCTGTGACCAGCGCTACAAGGTGATATTGAGACACCCTGTTGAACCCCAGTTCTTACATCAACCAGGACAACTTTCTTACATTGTGAAGTGGCTCAGAATGTTCAGTTAAAACAAAGTTGCTTCCATTTGGATATGATGAAGCGACACTATGTTCTAAAGAAAATTTATTTTCAAATGTTGTTATATTATTTATATATACAATATAAGTCCATCATTATTTCTGTCACAGTTAATTACTATATCTGTCATCTATGTCACTCTCGTAAATCTGCTGGATTCGATATATAACTGAAATCCATTGATAGTCGGCATTTGAAAAATAGCTAAATTTCGAGACATGGGCTTTTAACTGCTTCATTATCATTTAACTACCTAAATGCTAACAGCTTCAGGTGATTTTATTGGAAACTCCCATCGTCTGGATTCTCTATTTTTGTAATGCTGAGTTTACCATGATAATACTGAAGCGCTCCATAACTAAAATACTACAGAAGCATTCTGAGGGATAAGCATTTTCAGATGCAGTTTAGGAGATTTAAATCATATTCCGCTTTTTAGCCTTACCTATGCACCCGCTGGTGATTATGAGATCCAGAGAGCTCCTAGATACAAGTTTTGTGTGTCAAGAACACTTTCATCAAAGGCTGGCAAAATCTCATTGCATCCAGAGAAAAACTCGAATTGAAGTCCTGTCACAGAAGTTCTGAATAGATTTTGAAAGAGTTTAAAAACCTTAAAAATTCACTATTTGCATGCAAACAGGCACCTCAAAGAAAAGAGATAACGGGAATTTGTGGTTGAAAGAACAAAAGCCATTTAAGTATGTGCAACTATTTAAAAGTTGTTAAACTTTTTACATTAGATTAATTTGTAAACACTAAGCAGATAATTAGTAAATTGGATGCTGAGGAACAGGTTGTTCTACCAGCCAGTGAATATTTAGATGTTCTGAATGCAGCTTTCTCTAACCACGTTCAGGGTGCAGTATAGTTTCATCAGACACCCAGCAGTTATTCAGACAGTATGACGGGATATTGTCTGAATAAAGCAAACCTTGAAAGAGTATACAGAAAATTGCTACCATAATTTGCTAAATGAAATAAAAGCAGTAAGATCCATGTGGGCCTTCAGCTGAACCAAAAGATTTACAAGTATTTCTACAAAAACTTCGATTGAACTCTTAGTTTGGTGGTAAGCATGGAAGTGACTACTTTTTAAATATTGAACTTATAACCAGACCCACATTCAACGGTCGCCCGCTTACATGCCCTGGGGCAATTCTATGCTAGACAAAGAGTAAAACGATTACATTTTTGAGGACTGGTCTTTGTGTCTTTAGGTGTGCCTATTGCAGGGTGTTTTTTTTTTGTGAAGAAATATGGCATCAGAAAAAATTGTATTTGAAGGCTCTAAATGTATGTATATTCAACAATTCATTTAAACTTTCCATTGTTACACTGCAAAAGTAGGAAAAGTCACCAAATAAGGATGTTTTTTTGCTGCAAAAAAAAACACAAAAAAAAAACACCAAAAATGGTAAACCACAGATTCATCATGCTACAATGTATCAATAACTGGAAATCAACATATGATCAGTGATCAATGATAAATTTTGGAGCCTACACTCTAAAAAATTTCAGACAATTTGGTTTTTTAGATTCAAAACGGTTTTTTGAAAAACCAAGTTTCAATGCAAAAAACCTACATGTTTTTTTTTTAAAAATCCATGTTGGTTTTACATTGAAATTTGGTTTTTCAAAAAACCATTTTGAATCTAAAAAAAAACCAATTTTGTCGCAACATTTTTTAGAGTGTACACTTGGAAAATTATAAGCAACATGATGTCAACAGGATGTTCTTTTCCAAATATGTATACAGAACTGTTCCAAGCAACATAATATAAGAATTATGCTGAAACAGGAATCCAATACAGACAAAGTAGAACACAGTCTTTGTCTCGAGGAAGCCAAAGCAATTTGGACGTAGTTCTTACTAGCCAACACCTGACATTTTGCTATTTTATGGGGCAATGAGCCAGACATGTCGATTTGGACTGGTATTAAAGACCGGTCTTCCCCTTATATCAGGGCCTTTCAAGAAGCATTTAAGATATATGTCTTGCTTATATCCATTAGGCTACAGGATTGCAAAATGGCAAGATAGATTTATAAGTTGAGTGCAGCCTTCTTTAGTTATGGGCATTCACGAGGGTTGACTGATGAGATTGAAAAGAGAGATGGAGTCATCTACATGCTACAATTTTAATCTACTCCAAGTGAGAGATACTTACCCAGCACAGAAACTGACACAAGAAGTCAAAAATTTAATGTCTCAGGTGGACGACATCCTGCTAGGATTTTGCTTATGAAGGTCCATTGAAATTTTCGGTACCCCACCCATGTTTTTAAAAACCCATGCATTTTATGCGATGCCATCGCGCTAAAATTTGTCATAATGTTTTTTTAATGGTTTGTAATTTTTTGCCGCCATTACTACCCACAGCGAGCTTGAACAAACTTTGGGATTAAAAAAATTGACCAAGAAAACGATTAGCGCAATGATGTAGAGGAAGATCAGACAAACATTTTGATGTATCAAACAAAAAAATCTGTTGGGAATTTTTAGAGATATTTGAGTTTTAGATTTTTTGTTTATCACACCCTATTGTTAGCATGTAATGTCCGTGAAAAAGTGATCAAAACTGTCCATTTTTCTTGTTAAGTAATATCTAACATAAAAGTCATTATTCAGAAGTAAAAATATGCAGTCATTGTCTCTGCCGAAAGGATGTACCACTTCATCCAGACTGACAGGGTGTGATAAACCTATAACAGCAAACATTTCCTGCTAAAGGCCTGAGAAAATGTTTGCAATACCAGGTTGTGTTAGTTACATAATTCTGGTAAATAATTTTAGCAAATTTGGTCTCATCATCTCATTTTAACAGGCTTTGTTGAGTTTTTTGTGCATTTTATCACAAATTTTGCCACTGTGAAACAAGCACTTCATAACAATGTAAAAGGATAGACAAAGTTGAGTAAATTATCAGACAATGCATGCATAGGAAATTTGTAAGTATCTGCTTTACTATGAAATTGAATCCCCTGATATTACATGAAAAGTCTTTGCAATTGAACAAAAAGACAAAAATAAGATTAAAAGCTATAAATAACCAGTAATATTCATGCTTAATATATTTTGAGTACTTAAAATGGATGTTGGGTGTTTAATGTTGATGTAGGTTATCTGGCATCCTAAATCAACCAATCTTTAATCGTATAGAACAACAAAAATAGCATAAATTCAGTAAATTATGGGAAAATGTAGTTAATACAAACATGTACAACTATCGCACATTAAGACTGCAATGTCAAAGTATTTTACTCCACACTTAAATAAATGCTTCCAAGCATTCTATCTATGCATTTTCTGATGATTCATTCAATATTGGCTACATTTTACATGGTTGCAAAAGTGCTTGTTTCACAGTGGTGAAATTTCTTTAAAAACACATAAAAACCTCAATAATACACCATAGAGTTCAAAAGTGAGGTAGATTCTACTACAATTATTCACCAGAATGATGAAACTGGGGACAAGCTGGAAAATAAACATATTTTATAAATTTTCTGAGAAATGTTTACTGTTAGGCCCTATAGGTTTATCACACTCTGTCAGTCTGAACGAAGTCGTATGTACTTGCTCTTGTGGCAATGACTGCATATTTTTACTTCTGAATAATGACTTTTATCTTAGATATTACCTAACAGGAAAAATGGGCAGCTTTGATCATTTTTAGATGGAGATTACATGCTAACAATAGGGTGTGATAAATAAAAAGTTTAAAACTTAAATATCTCAAAAAATTCCCAACAGATTTTTTCGTTTGATACATCAAAATGTTCGTCTGACCTTCCTCTACGTCACAGCGCTAATCGTTTTCTTGGTCAATTTTTTTAACCCCAAAGTTTGTTCAAGCTCGCTGTGTACCACAATATGCAGAATGAAATTTAAGTGCTGCATATCTACAGGTTGCCTGCAAACCAAAAGGATCAAAAGTATTCTTTACTAATATTTAGATTGAACACTTCTCTTGGTGGTAAGCATGGAAGTGACTACTTTTAAAATATGAAACTTAAAAGCAGTCAATAACAGTTGTCGCCAGCTTACATGTCCTGGGGCAATTCAATGCCAGATCGACAATGAGTAAAACTATTAAATTATAGAGCACTGAATAGATTTTAGACCAAGCAGCAGCCTACCAAAGAAAACTGAATGTTTGCTATTGAATGTCATTTATGAATCTTTAAACAAACAGATAGCTAGTGCGAAGCGATTTGATTCTGAAACCCAAGTGCAGGAATGTTTACTGATGTGATCAATGACTGCATTGGTAGAGTGAAACTTTCGTGATTCCCAAAGGTCGTGCTCTTATATTTGTCTAGTTTTTCTACCATGGACAATTATTTGTTTGTCTGCACATTTTTGAAGTTTTTTCATTTTTCACAGTTAACGCTTTTCTGTTTTGCAAGAGGATTAGTATTGCTAGAGTAATTCGTCGTGTCACCTGATATTTTCGCCTTATATATCAGCACAGTAAGATTTACTTCATAAGCAAATTAAAGCAATAATAAGTTATAGTATTTGAAGTTAGACCTTTCCGCAATGGGGATAACATGCACTGATATTTTGCTATGTGATAAATAGATCATCCTTTAGTCTTCAGTCTAAAGTGGTTTCAAAATCATAAGGGATATATTAAAGCCATCCTTGACATAAATTTTTAGTGTACTACATGGTGTTTAGAAATACAATAGCCATTAGTACCGTAGTCGAATGATGCAAATAAAAGACCTGTGTTTTTTCAATATTCACAAACTGTCTACAAGCTTACAGGAAACAAGACTACTTACATGTAGATCTAGTACTTGCAAGTCTCTCTTCAGCTGCAGATTGAAGTCAATATTTTTGTCAACGATTCTCAAAACATGTCGTGCTAAAGGTAAATAGAGAGAACTATTGATTTCCATTATGCTGTATCAAAGCAACTTTGTCAAGTCAAGTAGCGGAAGCGGCCTCATAAATTCCTCACTATATAGTAATGCATTGAGGCATGTAATTGCAAGTTTAGAGCATGGAGACAAAAATGTGGTTTTCAAATATTTAATCGATGTATTCCCAGGTGAACTGAACTGAAGGCACTTCCCTGTCAGCGTGCCTCGGCGGTCCGGCGTCGGCCCGGCGTCGGTCCGATGTCAGCAGCATCGGAACGGCTTTGGGCCGACGTTGGGCCGACGTTGGGCCGACGTTGGGCCGACGTTGGGCCGCCGAGGCACGCTGATAGGGTTGGTATTAAATGATTAAAAATGATGATTTCGGTACTTTTTGTTATGATTTCTTGTTTGTTTCTTTGCCTATCAAACACATGCAGGTTTTATATAATAAATATTCACATTTAAGTTTATTTGTTTTTTTAAGTTGTGGTACGTGAATGCATTTTATGACTTCTAAAAACCCATCAAAATTATGGTTTCATTCAAAAACGTTTATTCTAAGTCCATTGGGTAAGATGGACATAACCTTGACCTTTAGTGTGGCCTGACTAAATGTTTACATGTAGAGGTACATTTTAATCCACATCAGAGATCGAGTGGCCAGTGTTGTAATCTTCACTCAAATTTTGAGTGAGATGACCTTGTCACTCTGTGTACATGGACTAAAATTAATCAATATTACACATTTTTGTGTTATAAAAAAAGAATATAACATCCTATAACAAGCTAGCATGCATGTGAATGGCCAATTAACAAAAAGGTCAGTGTGTGACTGCTGGCATTCAAAACATATTGTACTAGCTATTGGATAACTTTTATACATTTTATTGTACCTGTTGTTTCACACCGATCAACGATATAAGCAAAGAAGAATATTATGCTTGAGACAGATTTCCAGACAATCAGTGCTACAGCCTGACAGGTTATTGCATGTGAAAGTAGATTTGTGAAACTTAATGGACACATTTCCACACTGGCCAAATATGAGGTCAAATCAAGGGTCATATAAGGAAGCCATACAATTGTGGTGGGAAGTCAGTAAGTGGTAAGCTTGGTAAGATTATGTGAACGATCAAGAACATGGTGAGTTCAGCTGCATGATAATTACATGCTCAGGACCAGCCAATAACATAGTCGTATACATAATTTATCAGTGAGCTATTCATGATAATAAGGATTCTATTATGATATGAAGTGCAAGAAAATCTCTTCTCGCCGCCTGTACAGTAGTAGACTCTGAAGTTATCTTACATAGAAAATGCTCGTCAACTGATGGAAAGTAATAAAACTGATTGGATAAATCAGCCAGCTAACATACAAAACTAAGGAATTACAGAGAATTTAAAAATACTTTTTGTACTGAAGATTTTGTCTATCAAATATTTATAGAGGTAATTTGTCTATTCTTTCACAATTCAGGTTAGGTGTTTTACCATTATCAATAGAAACAGGACATTACAATGATATACCTCTAGAATAGAGGACCTTTTTAGAGGTATGTCATTGTAATGTCCTGTTTTTGTAAATTCTAGTTACCTTGTTCAAGATAGATGAAAATAATTTTTTGTTCCATAGTGATACTTATGATGATTATGTAACATACTTTGAACTCATGCTTTAGATCATATAGTAGATCTTTACTTTATTATTGCATGCAAAATCTGAGTTGATAATGTCAGAAGATTTTAATTTACTGCAGAATATTTGTTTAAAGCTTTTAAAAGAAAAAGTAGTCTGTCTTGTGAATAATGGAAATATATGATTATGATAATTGTAAATTTATGAATGTTTGTTAAAGTTAATTTTGAATGCATTATGACTGGTAAGGCCATATAGGCCTGGGTGCTCTTTACAGAGATAAAGAATTGTATGTACAGACAAAGAATTCACAAGGAACTCGTCTGTCTCAGACTCTCACTGTCTGAAACCAAAATTTCGGGGAATTAATATAAATTCAGCTGAAGAATCCCACTTCAGCTGATTGAATGATTTATGAATGACTAAAGTTGTGCTGTGATTAGTCACAGTTAATTGAGACAGACTAGTGACTTTCAAATTCCAACAGATAAATGGATAGACTTTTTTCTTCATGAGAAAAACGTGTCTTTGAACTGGATTAGCATTTACATTAAACAGAATGCCAATGCAAGAGTGAATCTGTTGGTACTCTTACTATTCCTAAAAAATAACAAAAGAAGCTTAAACCAGTGGGCTACCTCCAATAGGAGCAGTGAGGTGAATGTCCCCCATTTTGTTTCGGCTAATAGAGCACAGACCGGCCCACACCAGACCTGATGTATGATGCTGACCATTAGCTTGCAGCTAATACATCTGTCAGGGTGTACATCTGTGACCAGCACTACAAGGTGATATTGAGACACCCTGTTGAACCTCAGTTCCTACATCAACGAGGACAACTTTCTTGCATTGAGAAGTGGCTCAGAATGTTCAGTTAAAACACAGCTGCTCCCATTTGGATATAATGAAGTGACACTATGTTCTAAAGAAGATTTTTTTCAAATGTTGTTATATTACTTATATATACAATTTAAAGTCGATCATAATTTCTGTCACAGTTACTTTATAATCTGTCATCTATGTCACTCTCCTAAATCAGCTGGATCCGATATCCTTTGATAGAAGACATTTGAACAATATCAAAATTTCCGAGACATAGGGCATATAACTACTTCTTTATCATTTAACTCCCTCAATGCTAACAACTTCAGGTGATTTTATAGGGAACTCTCATCTTCTGGATGCTCTATTTTTGCAATAGTGAGTTTACAATGATAATACTGAATCGCTCCATGACTACAGTACTCCCGAAGCATTCTGAGGGATAAACATCTTCAATTGCAGTTTAAGGGATAGAAATCATATTCCGCTTTTTAGCCTTACCTATGCACCCGCTGGTATTATGAGATCCAGAGAGCTCCTAGATACAACTATGGTGTGTCAAGAACACTTTCATCAAAGGCTGGCAAAATCTTAATGCATCCAGAGACAAGCTGGAATTAAAGTCCTGTCGCAGAAGTTAAGAGTAAATTTCAAAAGAGTTCAAAAACTTGAAATTTACTATTTGCATGCAAACAGGCACTTCAAAGAATAACGTTAAAGGAAATTTGTGCTTGAAAAAAATCAAAAACAAGCCATTGAATTATGTGCAACTACTTAAAAGTTGCTGAACTTGTTAAAAGAAATTTAAATACGATTAATTTGTAAACACCACGCAGATGATTTGTAAATTGGATGCTGAGGAACAGGTTGTTCTACCAGCCGGTGAATATTTACATACTAGAAAACCCATTGCAAGCAGGAATTTGAGCCATTTAGGGTAGGATATGTGTGCCTGAATATGACAGTGAAGTAGGCCATGGTGGTCCAAATTGATAAGCATAAATGGACATTTTAATGTGAAACAGTTTGCATAAAATTCGAATATAATGGTTATGTCTCTTGTTGATTTGAAATGTCAGATAGGGCTGGGAAAACAAATGGACTTTGTGCAGTGTATTTATGGGCATATTGTGGTGGCAGCAGTTGTCAGTGTGCCTGGCCCCTGCTGTCACCTGGATAGCCTGACAGGAAGCATATGACACAGTTCTGCACATTGATCAAAAGTTGCAGGGAAAGGTGTGAAATGAAGGTGTATTTTAAAGAAGGTAGGAATTGTTTAAGTACAGGAACTACCCTGTCAGTGTGCCTCGGCGGTCCAACGTCGGCCCGAAGCTGGTCCGATGCTACTGACATCGGACTGACGCTGGGCCGACGTTGGACCGCCTAGGCATGCTGACAGGGTAATGCAAAACAAAGTAAATTTCAGTGATGTAACACATGCTATGTTTGATGAGTGTGATGAGAACAGGGACAGAGTTATGCTTGAGACATGTACCGAAGAGAGTTAGCACTTTTATGTTTGGATTTTGAATGCAGCTTTCTCTACTCCTATTCAGGGTGTAGTATAGTTTCATCAGACATCCAGCAGTTATTCAGACAGTTTTGTAATGACGGGATATTGTCTGAATAAAGCAAACCAAGAGTGTACAGAAAATTACTATCATAATTTGCTAAAGGAAATAAAGAGCGGTAAAATCCACATGGGCCTTCAGCTGAACCTAAAGATTTACAATATTTCTACAAAAATTTAGATTGAACTCTTGGTTTTGTGGTAAGCATGGAAGTGACTACTTTTAAAATATTGAACTTATAACCAGACCCACATTCAGAGGTCGCCAGCTTAATGCCCTGGGGCAATTCCATGCTAGACAATGAGTAAAACTATTAAATTATGAAGCATTGAATAGATTGTAACCATAGAGCTGCCTACCTAAAAAAACTTAATGTATACTATTGAATGTCTTTATGAATCTTTAATCAAACAGGTAACTGATACAAAGCAATTCGATTCGGAACCAAGTGCATGAATGTTCACTGATGTGATCAATGATTGCATCAGCAGAAGTGAAACTTTCATGACAATCTTAAGGTCATGTTTTTGTATTTTATTAGTTTTCTGCAACAGAGAAAATATTTTTTTGGACTGCAAGTTTTTGAAATATTTTCACAATGGCACGTTTGCCCTTCTTCAAGAAGTTTTAGTAAACGAAAGTTAATTGTCATGTAACCTTATGTTTATACTCGTTAAGATGTATTTTAAAAGTAATGATGACATATAAGTAAGTGTATTTGTCAATCGAGGTAATATGCACTCATTTTTCGCCTTCAAAAAGGAGTGTCAACCGAGATATATACAATTATGCATGAAGATACAATGTACGACACCAGTGTCAAATGCTGCAAATAAATAATAGACTCCAGGATAAACCTGTGCTCTTTCAATATTCACAACAAACTTACAGGAAACAAGATTAAACAGATCTAGCACTTACTCTGTTGCAAGACCACCTTCATCTGCAGATTGAAGTCAATATTTTTGTCAACCATTCTCAAAACATGTTGTGTTAAAGATAAATAGAGAGAACTATTGATTTCCATTGAGCTGTATCAAAGGAACTTTGTCAAGTCAAGTGGTGGAAGCTGCCTCATATATTTAGTCACAATATGGTAATGCATCGAGGCAAGTGGAGGCATTTTTAGAATGTGGGCTTTGACAAAACAAATGGTTTTCAAACATTAAATAGACTTGTTCATTGGTGAACTAAACCTGTCCTCAGCAGTTTGTGCAAGACATTGTGCCACTGGCAATTAGAAACAAAAGTTATTCAGACGAAATATTCACTAAATATCAGAGCTTGAAATTGTGTTGTAATGTGATGATGAGGTATAAAAACCAAAAAATATTATCATGCTAGAAAATACACATATATCCAGGCAAATCACAAATGCCACACAGAGCAATAACCGCCATTCCTATCAAAATCACCGATTCGCTTCAGGAAAGAAGTACTTTTTCTATTACCATGATTGTAAATATCTTTCATGTGGTCTGCATCAAACCTGATCCGTGCCATGGCACCATTGAAAACAGCCTTATAAATTCCTCACAATTGTCAATGCATTACGGCATGTAATTGCTAATTTTAAAATTATTAAAAAACTGAAGAAGAGTTATCTTGATTTGTCCACTTAGTTGAATGCAAGGTAAGTGCTTGGTATTATATCACTTGAAAAGCCAAATAACATGTAAACAAGACTATGAAATGCACAGCAATATAATGTTGAGCATATAGCATTTACGTGACCTTGATACATTTAAACATTGAATCTGAAGGCGGAGTCATGATATGACTAAGACAATCACTGAATCTCGAAAATCATAATTTTATTTTTGCAAAATGTGCAATCATTTTCAAGTGCACAAATGGCAACAATTGTCAATAACAAGGATTTGAGCAAAGCAAGTCCTATGTCATCGATTAATTTACATCAAATCACCTGCTGATACATCAAATACATTACATTCAAGGCTAAAGTTTAATGATGCTTTTATGACGTTAAATGGCTGAGGACAATATTGCTATTGATGAAAACATGCAAAAGCTTCTGAAGTTTTGAACTAAACTTTTAAAACTGCCACAAACTCATAACTCCATCTCTTATGCTTTATAAAGCAGATCGTCCCTGAGATGAGGTAGCTTTGCAACCTATATTTTTGCTTTGAACACATTATCTCTTGCCATTTAGATGTTCTCTTGCCATTATTCGAAGTGTTTGATAAGTTGATCAAACTCAGATCATTGTTTGAACTTTTACAGACGTTAAAGGTATTCTTATGTTCAAGAAAGAAATTTATTTGTTATTTTATGATGATGTTTGTCCTGCTGAATTTCTAGTGTTCTTGACATGCTCAACTGAAAGAAAACTTAATGGGAAGACATTTTCTCATTAATGACAATATACCCTCAATAAAATTGTAAAAACAAAATGCAGGATTTTTTACAGATTCAAATCTTTATAGGTAATCACACCAGAAAGTGGTTAGTGAACTGTAACCTTCACTCAAAATTGTGACTTGATAAAATGAGTCCATAATGCAGGTGAGATGACCTTGTGGTCACACAGTGTTCATGAACTAAAATGATATTACATGTACACATAAATTGGTCTCGTTAAAAGAAAAGAAGAAGAAAATATCCGATAACAAGCTATAGCATGCATATGAATGGACCAATTAACAAAAAGTTCAGAGTGTGAGTGCTGTTATTCCAACATCAGTGTACTAAATATTGGATAGGCTACTTTTACACATTTTAATGTGTCTTTTTCACATTGATTGCCAGACTATCAGTTATACAGCTTGGCATGTTACTGCATGTGAAGTAAAGTAGTAGAACTTCATGGAAAATGACTACATAATACGAATGTTCAATACTCATATAACTCATGTCATGCACTGTTCTCACCTCACTTGGCAGTCTCACCCTTGGCTGTTTCACCCCTTTCAATCTGATATACATAGAGCCTCCAGGTTTCAAAATTCCAGGTTTCAAAATTCTTAGCCTTAATTGTCAAAGTCTTCGTGCTAAAATAAATCAGTTGAAACTGTATGTGAGTATATTTACGGAAAAAAATCTTACTTTTGATGCGATTTGCATGCAAGAGACATGGCTGTCTTGCTCTGAAAATATATCTGACCTTAACCTGCCAAATTACAAGTTAATCAGTCAAGGGAAGTCTTGTAGCATGCATGGCGGTTTGGCTATATACCTACATGAAAAGTATAAGTATGACATCACTTCAAGTTCAGAATATGAAGGCACTAGCTGGGAATACCAAATTATAGACGTTAAGTTGGACAATCCACTGGAAAAAAGTCCTTGGAGCTCAGCAAGAAATTTGGATCTTCACAAGATCCGAATGTCAATTTTGAACTGATGCATTCTGAAATATTGAGACTCAAGTTGAAATATTTCCCTATTAGATATGTTAAATATCACAAACACAAACACAAGAAAAACACATGGATGACAACTGGCTTACTAAAATCCATACGTTTTAGGGACAAGCTTTATGTTGCAATGAAGAAATGCCAAAATAATACGCCACAATATTTCACATTGAAGAACAACCTTTCTACCTACAACAGAATTTTGAAGGTCACTATTCGTGAAGCTAAGCAATTGCATTACCATTCTCTCTTTCGAAAGTATAAGCATGATATCAAAAATACATGGAATGTTATACGGAGTGTAATAGAAAATGGTAGAAATAAGGAAAATCCAGTTACCTCCTTTATAATTGATGGTACAGAAATTAATGATTCACAGACTATAGCAGATAAATTTAATGAATATTTTTGCAATATTGGGCCTGTGTTAGCATCCAATATCAATTGTCCACCTGGTGTTAATTTCAGGCATTACCTCACGGAACCGGTTGTGGATAGATTTGAATTTGCACCTATAAACGCTGATACAGTTGATAAAATTATAACGCAAATTGCCCCAAAGACTAGTTGTGGAATTGATGGCATATCAATGAAGTTCTTGAGGTCTATTAAAGATACAATTAGCTCACCTTTGGCCACACTTATCAATCAAATATTTGAAAGTGGAATTTTTCCTAATAGAATGAAGGATGCAAAAATTATTCCTATTTATAAAAAAGATGATTCCACTAATATTGCAAACTACAGACCAATTTCCCTCTTGCCTTCTTTCTCGAAAATTGTTGAAAAAGTTATGCTAGTTCAGCTAGACCATTATTTCCTTTCAAAAGATTTATATTTTAATAATCAATATGGCTTCCGTAAAGGTCACTCCACAGAGCATGCAGTGCTTGAAGATATAGACCGAATTGTTGGCAATTTAGAACAAGGTAAAATTCCACTGAATATATTTCTGGACCTGTCGAAGGCATTCGACACTTTAGACCACTCTATCCTACTTAACAAACTACAAAATTATGAAATCAGAGATGGTGCTCTAGAACTATGTCGCAGCTATCTGGATAATAGGGTACAACAAGTTGAATTTCGGAGTTGCTTGTCAAATCCACTAATAATCAAGACAGGTGTCCCGCAAGGATCGATCTTGGGCCCTTTCCTTTTTTTGATCTATGTCAATGACTTTGGCAGGTCCACGGATATGTTCAATTTCATTATGTATGCAGACGATACAACCCTGTCTACAACATTATGCAATAACCATCTGAATGATGGTCACGAAAACCCAATTGACAAAATAAATAGTGAAATTACTAAAGTGTCTGACTGGTTAAAAGTTAATAGGTTATCATTGAATCTTAAGAAAAGTACATACATGGTATTCCATACTCCAAACAAAATCATCCCACCCACAAACCTAGTAATGGAAGGCGTAAATATTAAAAGAGTTGATAGTTTTGATTTTCTTGGAATTACCATTGATAAGAATTTATCCTGGAAACCCCATCTGAGTAAAATAGGAAAGAAAATATCCAAAGTTATTGGAATAATGACAAAGATTAAAAGGTATTTTCCAAATGAGATATTAAGAACCATATATTACTCGCTCATTCACTGCCACTTGCTCTGTGGTGTGACCTTATGGGGTTGGAAACCCAATTCAATTGAGAAATTACAAAAGAAGGCTATAAGGGTGATATCTAAATCCAAGTACAATGCCCATACTGAACCACTTTTTAAGCAGCTTTGTATCTTAAAACTGACAGATATCCTCAAAATAGAAGAGTGGAAGTTCTACTATAACCTATTTCACAAAAGTATCCCAAAGTATTTCCAGAATATATCATTGCTGCGTAATAGTGACATTCATAACTACCAAACTAGGAATTGCTCCTTACTAGCCGTTCCTCATCTCAAATACAATACCTCTAAATGCGCAATTCGAATCAGACTTCCCTCAATTATAAACTCTGCCCCTTCATGTATCATTGACAAAATTCAAACTCACACCATCTATGGTCTGAAATTTTATCTGAAAAGAACATATTTGAATATCTATAGCAACAATTGTTCTGTTGTGAATTGCTACATCTGTAGGAATCTCAACAGTACTTAGGCCTAAACCGTAGTATATTATTAACCATGTCAAAATCTATAATCATGCTGATTGTCAATATTTTATTTATTTATTATCCTTTTGTGAACTCCTGTGTATACATATAAATCCTTTCCTGTCTCTGTTAACTGAATTATACATTGTAAGTTACTTTGATCATATGATAATCAACAGCCTTTGCAGATGTCTAATTTATTGTTATACGCTTGCTTCTTGGTGGCCCACATGATAGCGGCAGTAGCCTTAATGTGGGTCTCCAAAGACCGTATATGTAATTATTTTGGAACTATTTCATGTTGTATCTCTCTATGGTCAAATAAATGAATATTGTCTGTCTGTCTGTCCAGTGTCTTCTCAAGTGTTCTGTTTCGCAGGTATGTACATTATACTCTAGACTTTCAACTTAAATTTGTTTCTTCTGTAAAGCAACAAATTTAATAATCTCCCTGATGTTATTCATGAAACTCCACTACTCAAAAATTCTTTATACTATGACTTAGATTCCTTTGGTAATCTACTAAATGATGACTCTCCAAACGGGAGACTTACCATTTTTAACAGTAATGCAAGAAGTCTAGTTAAAAATAAAATTGGATATGATGTGTTCTTCCATAATATTCAACAGTCATAGTCTATGATTTCACTTACGACCTCATTGGCTTTACAGAAACATGGGCAAATGAAAATGTTGAGGATTTACTGGCCTTTGAAAATTATAGCAGCATATTTAAACATAAGATAGGGAAAAAGGAGGGTGGTGGATTAGCTGTTTATCTGAAACAAAACTTAATTTTTGTCCCACGGCCAGACTTAGTTACCAGAAAAAGAACGAAATGAATATGACTCACTTTTCCTAGAAATACTACCTGAAAGCCAAGGGGGTAGGAGTACAATCATTGGACTAGTCTATAGGTCTCCATCCATTAAAAACATCAATGACTTAAAAAATTGTGTGGAAAAATTAACTTTCGAAAACAAAACAACTGTCATCATCGGTGATCTGAATATAGATCTGTTGAAAACGAATGTCAACATGCCCACTGCTGGTTACCTGGATATGATGCTTTCAAATTTAGTATGATACCATGTAACACATTACCAACACGAGTTACACAAAATTCTGCTACCCTCATCGATCATATCTTCACCAACCTGAATACTGATAAAATAACAGCTGGTACACTAACAACAGATATAAGTGATCACTTTTCTAATTTTATCTTTCTCGACAATGCCCCCAATGTAAATAAAGCCCCTAAATATGTTACCTTTCGCAAAATAAATAATGATACGCTCAATAATTTTAATAATGACCTCAGCAAAGCAGACTTCTCGAAAAATTTATGTTGACGATCCCTCAACTGCTTATTCACTGTTTGTAGAAACAATAACAACTCTCAGAGATAAACACATGCCTTTAATCACAAAAAAATTCAACAAATACAAACACAAAATAAACCCCTGGATTACAAGGGGAATACTAACGTCACTAAAAGCAAAAGACCAACTGCACTCCAAAATAAGAAGAACCACTAATCCAGACTGTCTCAACATCTTGAAAAAACGATATGTAATGACAAAGTAAATATATGATAAAACTATAAAACAAGCAAAAAATATATACTGGAATAACAAGTTCAATGAATGCAAACTTGATATCAAAGAGACATGGAAAAATATTAACAATTTACTAAAAACCAAGACAAACAAATCAGATTTCCCTAAAATATTTGATGTGAATAATATAAATTATCAAACCCAACTTGTATTGCAAATCAATTCAACAGATATTATGTCAATGTTGGCCCCGACTCAGCAAATAAAGTACCCCAAACACAAACACATGCTTCAAACTTACTCCCCCCTCTAAATATAACACAAAGCTTTTATTTTGAACCTGTCACATGCACTGAGATATTAAATATAATAAAAAGAATGAAACCAAAAACCAGCAGTGGCCATGATGACATTAGCCCCAAATTTATCAAATCATGTTCTGAACATGTTATTGTCCCTCACCTAACTTACATTGCAAATTTATCTATACAGCAGGGTATCTATCCTGACGATATGAAAGTGTCTAAAGTCACTCCAATTTTCAAATCAGGAGATAAGACCATATTCAAGAATTATCGAACAATATCAATACTGCCCTCATTCTCAAAAATTCTTGAAAAACTAGCTTATAACAGACTTTACAAGTTTCTATCCAAACATAGAATGCTGTCACCTTCGCAATTTGGTTTTCAACAGAACTTATCCACTGAAACAGCAATACTTGAAATGCAAGATAGAATAATAAGATCATTGGAAAGTAAATTATGGTGTATTGGAATTTTCCTAGATCTATCAAAGGCTTTTGATTCTCTCGACCTTTCAATACTTATCCAAAAACTTGAACACTATGGAGTAAGAGGACTGCCCCTACAATGGTTTAAAAGCTACTTAGACAATAAGCAACAATTTGTAAAATTTTGCGATGTAACGTCAAATAAAAAGTCAATTTCTTTCGGGCTTCCCCAAGGCTCCATCCTTAGACCCCTTCTTTTTCTAATATATATAAATGACCTACCTTCAAACACCGATAACTCAGAAACGATCATTTTTGCAGATGATACTAACCTTCTGTATTCATCTACCTCTCTCAGCCTCCTATCTTCACAAATAAATAACTCATTAGACAAAGTTTCAGATTGGTTTTCCGCAAATAGATTATCACTTAATATTGACAAAACCAACTATGTAGTTTTCACTCGACCACGACAAACAATAGAAAATGATCCCAACATAATAATAAACAATGTTAACATAAAGAAAGTAAATTCAACTAAATTTCTAGGAGTTTATATGGATGAAAAATTAGGGTGGAATGTTCATCTGAGCTTAAAAGCAAACCAAGTTGCGAAGATTAACGGTATCCTATGCAAACTTAAACACAGTTTACCATCCCATGTCCTTAAAGTAATTTTCCAGTCATTGCTCCAACCTCATATTGAATATGGTATTACTGCTTGGGGAAATGCGAAATGTCCCGAAATAAAACGACTGAAGATACTTCAGAAAAAAACCATCAGACAGGTCACGAAAAGTAAATACAACAGCCACACAAGCCCGATTTTTAGAAAACTCAACCTACTAACAATTGATGACTTGTTTCTCGTAAATTGTTGCAAATTGTGTTATAAATTCTTTCATTCCGGTCTTCCCTCTTACCTCCAATCTCAGTTGCAGGTAGTAGGGAATATAAATCTCCATAATACAAGACACCAAGATTTACTATATGTTAGGAATATTTTCTCTGAACTCGGAAAGCAGTCCTTCAATTATAAAATAGCACAGGCCTGGAACAGGTTGCCAAGGACACAAAAAGAATATTTATCGGTGTCGATTTACACATTTTCAAGAAAATTGAAACAGTACCTTGTGTCTGAGTACTCATTGGTTTGCACAACAGCCAACTGTTATGTCTGTCAAAACACATAACCATCATCAGTCATTATACTCATTATCATTATCATTAGCTCACATTTTCTTCCTTGGGATTGGGAATGGGAAGGGACGGGGATTTAATTTAATGTGGGTTAACTTTGAATAAAATGCTTTTCTTCATAAACATATGTATGACTAATGAATGATAGTGGGTAGGTCGACTACAGCATGAAAATGCTAGTGACTGTCCCCACGAGGTAGAATGTTCTGTTTGTATTAATGTTCTATTCCTCATGTATGTAACAAATTAGCTCTATATAACTGTCACCATTATAATTGTCATGATATCTGTACATACATGTGTAAATTCTCAAATAAATTCAATTCAATTCAATTAAATTCAATAACAAATATGAGGTGAAACTAAGGATCGTATAAGGTGCCATACAATTGTGGTGTGAGGCAGTAAGTAGCAAGCTGATTGAGATTATGTGATGGTCTACTGAAGAATCAGCAACATGGTGGGATAAGCTGCATGACAATAACATGCTCATGTCAGCCAATAGCATAGTTATTATACGTAATTTATTAATGAGCCCCCAAATGGTAAATGGAATGATTTTGCATGCAGTTACAAATAAGAAGTAGAAATTCATTGAATTGCTAACTTCCTTTTCAACTTTTCAGTCTTATATTTATTTCTACCAGTTGTCCAGTTTATTGTGGTCCCAGGCATGTAATTGTTTTATTTCATCGGAGGCAACAGAAATTGTAACTTATCTGGTAATATAAACTCTGAAGTTAGCTGTTAACTAATTATTTCAACAACTGAAGGATATCAATTACAACTGATTGCATGATTTATGACTATTTCCAATTTAGTGATGAAATTTGCTTGATAGTGTGTATACTTTCTATTTTCTGTCTCAGAAGGAACTTACATATTGCTAATTCAGAAAAGAAGCAGTGAAGCATAGTTGCCCTTGCCAAGAAAGATAAATTTGACCTTATCAAATTCACTGAGTAAACAATTTGGAAAATTTAGCAGATTGTCATTCATATAAAAAGATACAAACATTTTTATTGAATTGCAGTAGGTTGTAGTGTGGCTAGTCCCAGTTAATTGAGACATGAAGAAGTCACTATCAAAGTTCGACTGACTACTTCAAGTTTCTTAACTGACTGAGGGCTCTACATGAGAAAAATGCATCATTGAGCTTGATTTGCATTTATACAGAATACCAATCCAAGGGTGGGTCTGGTGGTACTCTCATTTAAAAATAACTAACAAGCTTAAACCTGTCAGCTACCTCCACTAGCAGCAGTGGGTTGAATGTCCCCCAATTTGTATTGGCTAATAGAGCACAGACCGGTCCACACCAGAACTGATGTATGACGCTGACCATTAGCTTGCAGCTAATACATCTGTCAGTGTGTACATCTGTGACCAGCACTACAAGGTGATATTGAGACACCCTGCTGAACCCCAGCCCTTGCCTTATTGGATAACACTTTCTTTCATTCCGACAAGGCTCAAAATGTTTAGTGAAAGCAAGGCTGCTGCCCTTATATAATTTTTTATGAGTAGTAATTTTTATCAATCTTAATATATTATTTAGATAATATAAGTCCGGTATCATTTGTGCTCACCTCACTGCAGATTAGTTACCATACGTGTAAATGGTTACAGAGCCTTATATCCATCAATAGACAGCATTCAAAAAATCTCTAGACATTGAGTTTTTTTTTACTTCATCACCCCTCAAATTCCCTTTGATTCAGGCAGCTTCAGATGACTTTGAACTTTCATCTTCTTGTTTTGTTTGCAATGTTGAATTTACTGTGATAACACTTAGTCGCTACTGAAAAACTATTCTGAGATATGAAAATCTTCGGTTAACAGTTAAAGAGACAGAAATTGTATCCTGAATATGGCCTTATCTATCCACCTAGTCTTGGTGATTAAGAGATCCGGAGAGCTCCTAGATCCAAGTTTTGTGTGTCAAGAACACTTTCATCAAAGACTGGCAAAATCTGATTACTCTCTGAGACAAACTGGAATTAGAGTCCTTTCAGAGAAGTTCAGAAAAGATTTCAAAAGAATCTAAAAGCTTAAAAATTACTATTTACATGCAAACAAGCACTTCGAAAAAGAATAATCAAGGAAGATTGTGCTTGAAAGAACAAAAAATATATGATTATCTGCAACTATTTAAAAGTTGTTAAACATGGTGAAAGAAATTCACATAAGTTGTGAATATTATAAATGCAGATGATCTGAAGTTTAGTTGCTGAAGGGGCTTTTCTATCACACTTCAACTGACCGTCTTAACCAGGAAAAAGAATGCTTCCATAAGACACCATTGCCTGCAATGACTGGTGTACTTGTTATTGAATAACAATTCATCTTGCAACTGCTTTGCAGGAAATTACTTGATATTTTAATCAGTCATTAAATACCACTATGAACAAATTATTTAAATCAGATTTCGTGTAATTAGATCAAATTTAGACAGTTCAATATGTTATGATGGGATATTGTCGGAATACAAGAATTAGCAAAAAATGATCTGGTAATGGAATTTTCAAGGCTATCTTCTCTAGAAAGCAGACAAGTACCATGGACAAATTGTTTCAAAACATTGAAAAAGTATAAATAAACCGAAAAACATTTCCATAGCACTTGTATAAATGAGTGCAACGCCGAGAAGTAGGTAGTATCACGTCAGCCATAATACATCTTTACAATGAAATATCTAACCTGAGGACATTCCCTTGTCTTTCATCATCTAACAACTTGCTGAAAACATACATGTACTTACTGTGTCATAAGTCCCTTTTCATCTCGAGAATGAAGCTGAAATTTCATGTCGACTGCTTTCCGTATAGTTGAGGTAAGCAAAGAACATTGATTTCACAACAACAGTTTTAAAAAGACCACACACTCTAAAAAATTTCAGACAAAATTGGTTTTTTAGATTCAAAATGGTTTTTTGAAAAACCAAATTTCAATGCAAAAAACCAACATGGATTTTTTTAAAAATCCATGTTGGTTTTGCATTTAAATTTGGTTTTTCAAAAAAACATTTTGAATCTAAAAAACCAATTTTGTCCCCACATTTTTTAGAGTGCATTATATCAATTACTAAAGACACCCTCATAAATTCCAGGCTAAATGTCAGCTGATCTATTGCAGTGAGGGATCAATATAATGTTAGTCTGTAAAATATAGAGCAAAAATGTTGTTACTTTCGACAGTCACTTGCTAAATATTTGTGATTGGTGTATTTATACATAAAAAATCAGGTAGGGCCCCTATATTTAAAAATGTGATGTATGCACATAGGATTATAGTACAAGAGGATATTGAGTGACCAGTTTTATGATTTAAAAATCTAATATTTTTGTTAATTGTGACGTCACATCAATGTAATTTTATTTTCTGTTTTGTGATCCTGACCTTGTTTATCAACAGTTTATAATTTCATGGTACATCATGTTTACGACACTAACCAATTGAAAAAATTATCAATAAATATTATTCAAAGCAACTTGGATACTGTATGCTTTTTTTAGACAAAAAATCATGTTTACGAAAATGACCAATAGAAATAACTATCAACATATATTATTCTGAGAAACTGTATTCTGTATGCTTTTAACATAAGAAATTGATTATCTGTGGAATTATTTCACGAAACTTTGTTACCGGAGACTGCAAAATCCCCATTGAATTAATAACAGTCAATTGTCTCAATAAGGGGCTCTGAAAGAAAGAATAAGAAATGGTCGAGATCTGTTTCTTGCACTTACAAACTTGTACCTTGCCTCAGTCAATTTCCATTGGACAAGTCATGTATCCATCAAAGATTTTACGATTCATAATAATGGAAATGGGAAAGTTTTGTCGGGTGAGCTCTTGGTTGGTGCAGCATCGTCAAAAAATTTCAAATTTTAAAAACGGAAAAAATTCCTGCCCCCCCGAGTGCAATTTTGGCTTATTGAACTTGCAGGACTGAAAAAGTGAACAGGAAAATCTATTTTCACCACTGATCATTGGGTGAGCTATAGCAGGGAAGAACTCCCCTAGTTCTCTGATCAATGGAGCTCATCCCCCCTCCCCTTTTCCATCACTGATGATTCATGAAAAAGGGAATCTAAAGGTGTATTTGTATGTCATACTGATGTTTGTCACTCAAGGCCCTTTGAATGGATTACTGTTTGCGCAACATTCACAAGCTTATAGGTGGTTACCATTAGATAACGGGGGGAGGGGGGGTTGGAGTTTTAGTGATGAGAAATTGTTTATTTCATGGTATTTATTTCGGGTGCGTGAAATCCCCAAATTTTCCTTCTAAATCAAGCAATACCCTGCTACGAAATAACCTCACCAGAAATTATTTATTTCAAGAATTCCCCAAAATAATTTACTTTCATGAATATTTTATTATCATATGACATTTTCAAGTGCACAAGAGGCAATAATTGCCATGAGCTTGGATTTTTGCAAAACCAACTCAGATTGATTAATGCATACATAAAAATGCAACCGCATCCATTCATATACTTCACATCACCTGCTGTTACATCAAACATTGCATTCAAGGCTAAAGTGCAATTTTGCTCTGATGATTTTAAATGTAAATGAGTTAAACGACCAAGGACATAGAGTCACACTGTTATGGATGAAAGTTTGTACATACAAAAGCCGAGATGGATGAAACAGACCTCATCATCACGGGCATAAACTGTTTTTGTAACTCCAGCACAAAAAAAAAAAGAAAAAAACTATTTTGAAGAACAGTAATACTTGTAAACATTTTAAAAATAAATTTATAAATCGAAACAATAAAACTTAGGTGACATTGTTGTTTCACTTGTGATGCATTTGTTCAATTAATATCTTCTGATTGTTAATAGCATGAATAGTGGCCACTGTGATGGAACCTGCGTTTTTTTTTGGTTTCAAAATAGGAAAAAAAAAACAGTCCAAAGCTCATAGAGTCAAATGTAAATACCAAAGTGAAATGGTGAACAATAAGTTGCAAGCTTCACATTATGAACTGACATGAACGAATGTGTTCATATGACATTGGCATAGATATTGTTGAGCGGCCCAGAGCATGTCATTTCCATGCAGCTTGTCCCGAGAAGTTGTTTATCCATTATTAATTTTTCTTACTCAGCTTCCCACTCACTGACTGTTATAAGTTGTATGGCTCCTTGTTACCTTTCTGATTAGTTTGACCTCACAATTGGCAGCTACTTATATTATATAGTAGATTTTAATGGAATGAAATCACTTTATACTTCACCTTAAGAAGGGCAAACCATTCAATTACAATTGATAGTCTGGCTGAAGCAAAGAAGCTCCTTTTTTGCTACAGCTCGAGACTATTACTAAACTATGTGTCATAAAAGAATACTTTTCGAATTTTTAAAACTATGTGGTAGTTAGATCTTATAAAACAAACTATAAATGAGAGATACATGTACGACAGCTGCAACGAAACCACTCAACATTGCCTTAAGTAGTCATTTACAATTTTACATGTTCACTAACTGGTTCTGCGTTTCACTTTTTTTTTCAACATCTTTCGACTTGAATTTGACCCATTTAAGTGTATATATATTGATTTAAAACTACACAAGGTCATCTCATCATGGACATATTTTGTTAGACTTCATTATTTTAAGCACTTTAGTCATAAATCAGCACATTTTGCACGCAAACAATTACAACCGTTTATCATCTCATCCCTATGGTAATCATTCTATTTACATAGAAGCCAGGCAAAAAAATTACTCTGCTGGCACTCTAACAAAAAAGAACAGTCAGCTAACAACAGCTGCCGCAGAAACGTGAATGTCTCCCATTGGCTAGTAGAGCACGGACCAACCCAATCCGACCCTGATGCATGACGCTGACCATTAGTTAGCAGCTAATACGTCTGTCAGGGTGTGCATGAGCTTCTGTGGCCAGTAATACAAGGTGATTTTGAGACACCCTGTTGAACTACAATTTTTTACATCATTCATTCATTGGAGGCCAGTTTCTTTACAGTCAGAATGTTAAGATTAGACTATTAACTTTCGATTTAAAATGGTAAGGTTAAGAGAATAGAACTTTTAAAATTTTATATATACATCTATCTACCTTTTATTCAGTAAATCATGGACTTTCTATTGATCTGTTTGCAAATATGCTGATACAGATTTTTTCTCAATCAGTAGAGAAATTAGAATAACGTCAACCTAAAGCAAAATTGGCCTAAGTCACTTTTGGCAATTTTTGGCAAACAGCCAAAAACTTACTTAGGCCAATTATTTTTTTTTTAAACAAAAATGACTTAGGCCAAAATTCTTTTGTGGTGTAGCTCTGTTATTAAGCAATTCTCCATAAAATTTATGAATGAAAAACGAGGAAACAACTTCAATAAAATTAATACTCACAATCATGACCGAAAATTATTGGTGATATCAACTAAAATTAGAGATAACAAAATTGGCCTAAGTCCAAATGGCCTAAGTCAAGAGGACTTAGCTCATTTGTGCGAAGATTGAGTTGGAGTATTGAGGGGTTTATTATTAATTTAGGAGTCCACATTTTTTTTAGCACATGTATTATCATAACGGCCTTCCTATGGTACCAAAAAGGAAAAATTGCCTAAGTCTGACTTAGGCCAATTTTGCTTTAGGCTGACGATGTAGCCTGGGGAAGTACTTACTTTCAGACTCGTTGACTGACCTTCATGCTTTCCCTTATATGTTATGCTTTGACGTTTTTAATTACTGTATATTGATCAGCTAAGTCCCTTTCAAACATGGACCCGCTTGTACATATTGCTGAAAGATGTTCCACATATTTTCACAAGAATTTTTTTCGATTCTGCTGTTTTGCAACATTGCGTTTATCATGATAATATTATCTCCATGACTAAAGAACTTGCGGAGTATTCAGAGAATAAAATTCTTCGATTGCCAGTTGAGAGATATTAAGAGATCCAACAAAGATCTCAGGTAGAAGTTTTGCGTGTTAGGAACCCTTTCATAAAAAACGTGCAAAACCTGATTACATCCGGAAACTAGCCTGTTATAAACGAGTTATGTCACAAAATAAGCTCTTTTAAAATAGATTTGAGACACTTTATTTGAACTTTCCTCTGGTGTTTAAGGACTATTTACATGCAAATAGGCAATTCATAAAAGACTCTTCGAGACAGATTGAGAACTCTCCACTTATAGGTTTATTTTGCTTACCACAGGTGTTCCCCATTATCACTCATCATCATTTTTTTTTTAATTGCTAGAAATTACTTCATTTTGTTTGCTTCAGACAGCCACCAAATTATTGAAATAAAATATGCTCGACAGCTATGGAATAGAAAGAAATTAGCCATTTTTTGTTTTGGCATTTAGTTGAGTTGAATCCTTTCTCAATGGCAACATGAAACGCAATATTCTTATCGTGAAAATTCATTGTATGATGTTTTACATTGAGGCCCCGAGCACCGAATGACCAACCAATTAAACATGTGCTTGATTTATGAAATTTTCTTATTTCCTTACCAGTCAAATCACGTCACACTATGCATAAAGTATTCAATTTCAGTTAGATTTTAATCGGAATCATGCCATCGTGATGGAAATTGTCAGACCATACGAATACAGCATACCAATGACGATTATTAATTAACTCAAATAAGCAAAATGACTGCTGTACTTAATTTGATGCGAATCCATTTATAACTTTTCAATTTTTTTTTGAAACCCCAAAAGTTGAGGAGTGACCCTTGTTGAATAACAGTTTCAAAAATTGCTCTAATATATAAATAAAATAGTATCCGGTAAATGTGCTGTATCCGCCGCATAGATTTTAAACAAAATGGAATCAGTGTCTTCATTGTGGTGATTAGAAAATCCTGCAGACTTCTATTAGAAAGTGCGCAGACAGACAGACATATGCAAATGAAAACATTAGTCCCAACCTATGATGAGACTAATGATACTTTCTGACACAAGATAGTAATAAGAAAATATTTTTATCAAAAAAGACTAGCAATACTTTGAATGAATGCACATGAGTATAGAACTGTTGCTGATTTCAGTGATGGGGTTTGTCTATATAATTTTCAATGAAGCGATTGAATGAAAAATAAATATAAACATGTAATACAGTGTACCGACTAGCTTTTTTTACATGTTGAAATCAAACAAAGCCAAAATTGAAGAGCACTTTCGAGTTCCAACCTATACTATGGATGCATACGATAAAAATTTAGACTGAGTGCCTATATTGTACAGGCCATGAGCACTTGAATCTATTATCAGACCATGCATGACGTTATGATTATGTTTAAATATTTGTAACGTCATGATCTGCTAGTAGATTCAAGTGCTCGTGGTACAGGCCGAGTGACTACGCTGGGTCCAATGTCCCGCGAACTGTCTAGATCTATATCAGTTAATCATCACATAGTCATAATGAAGTGACAAGAGTGACGATGTTATTGGCTGGTGTTGAGCATGTCATTTCCATGCAGCTTATCCCACCAAGATATAATTTATCCCTCAGCTTATTCCCAACAGCAGCACAAGCTTGCTTGACTTCATATTCAGCTGGAAAAAGTTGGTGAAAGGAAATCAACATGAGTCTCCACACTTTTTTGACACTTCATCCTAAAATCAACATCAACAATGTATTTTAACTCTGAATAGATATGTACAGTGTACAAACTCTGACAAACTGTACGTGATGATTTACATTGTATACATGCACATTGCACAGTTGTTGTTCACACTCAAAATTGTTTAAATAAAAGTAGAGCTATACTAATGAAATTCCTTACAAAATACTAAAACCTTTTTTTAGACCAAAAGAAAGGGCAAAAGTTATAATTAAGACAGTGTTCTGAAAAACTTGTTTCCTGAGAGATAAAATTCTTTGACTGCCAGTTTTAAAGATAGAAATTGCAATTGTATTCTGTAGGCCTACAACGCTTTATGTGCCCACCTGTTATGTCATGCGTTTAACTTACTTACAGACGGCACTGTATCTTTCTATCTTTCCATCTATCATACCCTATTTTTCTATCTTTGTATCTGTCTTTCTATCTTTCTATCTTTCTATCTGTCTATCTTCATCATTTCTCTTCAAAACTCTATATGCAACCAAAAGTAAATCTGTAGTACCACTGCTAACACAGTATACTGAAGAAGAACTATCAACACCGTATGTGCTGCCAAATAATTATGATGTGTCTAGCATACGCTTCCACATCTATGTGCCTCATAGGGTATTATGGGGACTTGTACGTAATTTGGAGCTCTGCTCCCCACTACTTCCATCCATCCATCATCAGCTCAGGGGTGTTACAAGGCCTTTGGTCTTCCCCATTATCACCCAGAACGGTCAGGTTTTTGGGATGGATTTTGGCACGCAAATGGCCAGCATTTATAACACTACCTACTGGGGTCCATTAGGGTCCTTTAGGACAGCTACCAGCCTACCATTTTACAAAATCATATGCATGTGTTGGTGCCTTTTTCAGTTTTCAGACACCAATTTACTACAAGTTTACAACACACAATATGGAGTAATTTTCTTCGTTGTTTATGTAAAGTTTATCAGCGGTTTATGTGGATTTTACAACACACACACACGCTAAAAGTGCCATTTCTTTGAGAAGAATATCAAATGATCCGATAATAAATTTATCATGCCTGGTATTTCTAGACATCATTGGACTTTTGTGATTATTTGTCCGACTACATAAATAAAAGCACACATACGAGAAATAACTATTAGTTACTATTTGGTTATGACGTCCAGCATAATCTGCATTGGAGGCAGTGGCTTTGATATTATTTTTCCTCTCTATCGGATAATCCTTCTTTTGATTTTATGTATTACAGGAGTATTCGTTGATGTTGACCTTTCCCATATATTTTTCATGGAGTTTGCTTGTGTACACATACTTCATTCTATGATCAATGGATTCAGGAAATTCAACGGGACTACTAGATGATTTCAGTTCCATTGGTTTGTTTTCTTGTAACTTTTTGCTCAGTTATTGGTTAATTGATACTGAGTGTTAATGAGAATTATTTTTCAGAAGTGTGCATGTTAGAGAATTTTAAGTAGATTTGAATCAAAATTTAATGATCAAACTTTCTGCAATTTGCCACATTGTGCCTGTAACTACTGATCTGGATGAGTTCCATTCCCATCTGAGCTAAACGCAAATAAGAGGAAATAAATGATCAACAATGCACAGAACAGAAAGTCACAAGTCTACTTCAAGGCAAAATTGTGTAATTAGGACAGCTCCAATATGGAAAGGCGCTGCTTCTTGTCAATTGGCATTTTGCCAAGTCCTCTTTGAGGATCAAATAAAGTGAGAAGAATACTTCAAACTCAATTGGAAACTAAATAACTACGGCAGGATCACAGTCACGAAATTGGCCATCCCAGCCATTAACCCAGACTATTTCCCAGTACATCACTATTCACTAAGTCCGGGTTGAGAAGACTCACTGAAGCTATTTTGGAGAGCAAATTGACCATTAAGGAGTGAATATCTAAATGGTGAGCAGTGTTGTGGCTTGGCCCAAAAACGACCCTGTAACTTATATATAGGAGTTACCAGATACTTCGCCTAGTACTTAGTATCAATTGCCACCTGGTCTAAAGACATGATGTTGCTTAAAAGATTTAGAAATGAAAATTCTTCCGGAATTAGTGCAGTTTATTGCTTCATTCCTAAAGCGAGCTTTTAATGCAATGGCTGGCATATACACCATTTTGGTCCATTTAGGTCTTTTGATAACTCCAGAATTATTCAATAAACATAGGCTGCGCAGCAGCAAACCTTCAGCGAAAGACATCTGTAAAGTCATAAAAGCGATGTTGACAAAATTGGTATAATGCAATCGTGGCCAAATCTTGGCCTGAAATTATCTATATACCCGCTGCCCTACCATCTGCCCGCCTGCCTGCCAGGGTATGTATAACCATGGAAAGGCTGAACTAGACACATTTACACATATTATGTTGCAGTTTCATACATGTACAGGGAATAGGTTATGAGCTGTGTGTCGAAAACAATAAGTATATTAATTTATATTTTTCAAATTTTTTCTAAATATTTAAAAAGTGTTAAAACTACCTATCAATGAGACCAATGAAAGATCTTTATAGGCAATATGTGGCTGAATTTTTGTCAAGGTACATCCAAGAGAGGCTAAGTTTTGGACCAGAAACAAAAAATTATAATTTGCAATATATTTTGTCAATATTTCAAAAAGTATAGAATGACCATGAATCACACCATCAAAAGGCACAACAGCATCATATAGGTGATATGTGTATGAAATGTCATCCATGTACATGCAATACTGGGCAAGTTTTGGGCCAGAAATGAAAAAAAAAAAAATTTATTATTTTTTCTCAATATTTCAAAAACTTTAGAATACCCATCAATCAGACCATCAAAAGGCACAATTGGACCACATAGGCTATATGTGTACCAAATTTCATCCATGTACATGCGATAGTGACCGAGTCTTGATCCGGAAACGAAAAAAATAATTTTTTATCTTTTTGTTTAATATTTCAAAAAGTATGGATTATCCATCAATCAGACCATCAAAAGGCACAACCAGACCATATGGGCTATATGTGTACCAAATTTCATCTATGTACATGCAATAGGGCCCGAGTTCTGGCCCGGAAACTATCTATCCGCCCGCCGCCCGACCGCCCGGACGCCCGACCGCCCGGACGCCCGCCCGGCGGACGGACAACATTTTACCAAAGTGATAACAATACCTTCTTCGAACTTCGTTCGCTGAAGGTAAAAATGATTTGTGTGCTTATGCATGTTTGTCAGGTTATTCCATTCCAATGGCAACAAATGAATTAATATGTTAAAGTTACCCCGAATGATAGGTTAGGTTTCAAAAAAATATTTGTCTAATTTTTACATTTTATTGTGCAGCGTGGCCACTGTGACAGTGACCAATGTGCAAATTTTCTTCGGGTTAGGTGTCTTATTTCTAGCTTAAATGCTCCCACTTATGTCCAAAATGACCCCTAGATTTAATTCGGGTACGCACGGAAAAAACTGGCATTGCTGAGTGCAATCAACTTTGTGACGTCATCACCATTGTTAGAATTAGTTAACTTATAACTATATATTTTTAATAATGGACATTGTGACGTCATCAACAATGGTTGTGGTGGAGGTGGGAGGCACTATCAAGAAAATGTAAAGAAACAACTGAATAATTTATGTTATCAAAGTGACACTTAAATAAATTAGTAAAAAATATCACTGATTACACGTTTATATTATTCTACACTTGAAACCATCAATATTTATCAAAGAATTCTATCTTACAGGGCAACTTTAACAACCACATATTGCAGCATCAAATGACCAAAAAAATATATTTGTTTTGACAATCTGATTTTCTAATTAAATTAAACTGCACAAATATTCAAATCACATTTCATTTGATGAGATTCTATTCAGACCATTACGACATTACGTGCAATATTGCAAGACTAAATTAAGCATACCAAAGAAAGAGTGATCTAGTTCTAAACAGTCTCAGCGAGGAGCCTACAGTGTCATTTGCATTGAAGTGGGTCAATAGATAGCCCTGCGTCAAATCAAATAACAGTTAGTTGGGCCTTGGACGACTTAATGCTAATTAGTTCCATTAATTGTCAATCAGTCTTGTCTGTGAAGATATTTTTGGTCAGTACAAAGAGTAGATGTACAGAAGTTTGACGAAAGGATGTTGAAGGTTTTCAAAATGCCTGGGAAAGTTGGTTTTTACCAAGATCTTACCAACAATACATAAACCAGAAAGAACAGGTAAATTGAAAGTGACAAAGAAACATTTTCTCACTTCTTCCAATCCATTGGCTATCAGGCAACTGCTGCTGTTTGTGACACCACATTTACAGAGTAAATTTATGTTTTTCTCACTTAGAACTCAATTGAGAATTAGGCAAAGTGAGAAGAACAGCTTCCAGATAAATTAGCAACTAAATAACTTCAGTAGGATGATAGTCTCGGAATTGCCTGCCTCAGCCTGTACCCAAGTGCGGAAATGAACTTGTTAGCCAATTTTCTAGTTCATCACGATTCACTCAGTACTAGTGGAGCCAACGCACAAATTTGGTGAGGGTATTTTGGAGTACAAATTGACCATTTATACGACTGTATCTCTGTAGCCTACCTAACAAGCCTCACCCAATTCACTGCTTCAGAATTTCATGACATATTAATAGTTATGCTTGAGGTCCTAATTCTCATGACAATTTTATGAAACTTTTGTCTTTGTATGAATTACGACATGTATGTTCCAATCGGTCATAGCCAAGAAATTGAATACAAGAATAATATATCTGCAACCTACACAGTGTCCTTGAACGAAGTCTAGGGTTAAAAAAATGTACAAAGAATCTGTCAATGCCGTGTTGTAGTATGTGGTCTCCGCTTCGATTTGATGTAAAGATCAAAAATATCTTTTGGGAAAATTTTGAGAAAATTGAAATTAAGTTTTTCACACCATTGTTGCTTGCAAAATATCAGTTTTAGATCTATCTAATAGCATTGCAGTGTTATTGGAACATCACAGCTAATCTAGTTATACATTAGGTTACTGTATCAGGTGAAAAAAATAATAAAAAGCTTTGTATTTATAATTTTCACATAATTCCCAGCATTTAAGGGTGTTGCAAACTTGCCGAGTCTATCTGTCTATCTAGCTGTCTATCTATCTATCTATCTAAAGTTTCTAAACTTGCCGAGTCTATCTATCTATTTATCTGTCTATCTATCTGGCTACCCTTGCAACACAAAGTAAATCTGTACTGTAGCACCACTGCCTACACAAACTGAATGCTAGAGAGACCTATCAACACCCTCAATGCTGCAATATAATTACAATGTGTCCAGTGTATGCTCACACATCTCTCCACCTTATGGAGTATTACGGGGACTTGAACCTCATTTAAAGTCCTGGTTCCGCTACTTCCATCCATCCATCATCAGCTCTGAGGTGCCACAAGGCCTCTGGTCTTCCCCATTATCGCCCAGAACTGGATGGATTTTTGCATGCAATGGCTGGCATTTGCACCACTTTGGTCCATTTAGGTCCTTTGATAACTGCAGAATTATCCAATACAAATAATTTGTGTGCTTATGCATGTTTGTCAGGTTATTCCATTCCGATGGCAACAGAAAATGTAATTATCTTAACAAATGAATTAAAATGTTAACATCTGCATATTTCAGCATCAAATGACTGAAATCATGAGTGTTTTATTTATTTTTGAACAATTTGAATTCCTAATGAATCTAACTATGCACCAAATATTCAAATCACATAAATTTCATTTAATGAGATAAAAATTCAGACCAGTATGTTATGCAATATTGCAAGACTAAATTAAGCATACCAAAGAGCGAGTTAATCGGTTCTAACAGTCTGAGCAAGCAACCTCAAATGTAATTTGCATTGAAGGCAGGGGGTCCATAGATAGCTGTGTATCAAATCAAATAACAGTTATGGCTAGTTCTCACGACGGCGATTTGAGAGCGACGCATCAAGAGAAGTCATTTCTTGGAAGGTTGTGGCGTAGAACGTTGGTTTTGGCACATTACGTAATCAATTAGTGTCATGTGCGACGCTTAAAGTTAGTAGCCGCGGTGAGTCTTGAGGTGTCCGCGGCGCTTCTTAAGCTTTCTTCGCCGCGTTACGCCTCTCTTTCCTCAGCGCAGTTCCAAACAGACGCGTCGCACTTTGTTTTGGAATTCGGCGAGGCTGCTTTTACTTCGCCCAATGTTGTTTCCTCTTACGCCGCTGATGGTTGTGAGGCAGCTACGTCTGAAATTGGCGACCTGCGACGCATCAGGAAACCTTCGGCGTACACCCGAGGTAAGATGCGTCGCTGAAAATGACAGCCTCGCCGAAGACTGTAAGGATGCAACGCCGCATTTAGGGACTTGTTACTGCGTAACTTGATGGTTCATCGTCGCACATGCATTCATAAAGCGCCGAGGACATTACAGGCGCGTCGATGCTGACCTTCTTCGTCGTCCTTGCCTTAAGCAGCGACGAAGGTCTCTTAAGCATCGACGAACGTCTGTTGTTGCAGCGCTGCGGCAAAGTGTGTTTGGCTGCTGCAGGAGTCACTTTTGGTCATTATAAAAAGGGACACAGAGGACCTCCTTGCTTCATTTGCTGATTGCCCTTCAATGAGAACACAACGACTACTGCCTACTGAACATATGCATGATGAATGAAGAAGAAATTATTGTTGTGGCTGGTGCTGCTGCTGTTGCTATCGGAGCTGTCTATTTGAGACAGAGGAGGAGGAGGGCCAGGAGACAGAAAAGGTGGTGGATTCGCAACTGGTTGCTGCAGAGGGAACAACATGGTCACTTCCATCAACTGCTGCCTGAACTGCAAGTGCGTGACGTGTCCGGCTACTACAACTACACTAGAATGCCCCCTGCCATCTTTGCTGAAATCCTGGAAGCTGTTGGACCACTCATCGCTAAGCAAGACACCAACATGAGGAGGGCTTTGGAACCTGGTCTGAAGTTGGCTATCACCCTGCGGTACATGGCAACAGGAAACAGCTACAAGTCCCTAGCTTATGCTTTCCGTGTGGCACCCAACACCATCTGCAACTTCATCCCTGAGGTCTGCCTTGCCATCGTTCATGCCTTCGAAAGACAGCTGGCACTACCCACACAGCCTGAAAGATGGAAGGAGATAGCCAAGGCTTTTGAGAGGAAATGGAACTTGCCCAACTGCATTGGAGCTCTGGATGGCAAGCACGTCGCAATCCGATGTCCCAAGGCTGCAGGCTCCTTGTTCTACAACTACAAGGGATTTCACTCCATTGTCCTGATGGCCCTCGTTGATGCCAACTACAAGTTCATCTATGTGCAGGCTGGCTGTCAAGGAAGTGCATCTGATGGCGGCGTCTTCAGGGACACAGTACTTCGACAACTCCTGGACGAGGAAGATCTAGGCCTACCACCTCCAGAACCTCTACCTGGCACAGAAGACAATTTCCCATATTACATCGTGGGTGACGAGGCATTTCCCCTGAAGACATGGCTGCTCAAACCAGTGCCAAGAAAGAACCTTGACATTCCTTCCAGAGTCTACAATTACAGGATTTCAAGAGCCAGGAGAGTGGTGGAGAATGCCTTCGGTCTGCTGTCAAACAGGTTCAGATGCTTCCTGACCACCATGCCCCAACGACCTACAAGAGTGACATACATCACAATGGCTGCTTGTGTTCTACACAACATTCTGCGAGACAGAGTAGGCGTCCACCATGCCCGTGACAATGAAGTGATGGACAGAGAAGATCCACAGACACATGACGTCACTGAAGGAGTTTGGAGGGGAGACCGTCAATTGCATGACCTAGGAGAACCACTTCGACACGGAAATGCCTCCAGAGATGCCAAGGCTGCTCGAGACTACCTACGTGACTGGGTCAACAGTCCGGCAGGAAGTGTCCCTTGGCAGTTGGAGAAAATCTGAAGAAGATGCATTCAAAACAACAAACCCCAGGTCCTTTTAAGGGCCACCAAATCCTCCCAATTGAGCTGGCCATGTACACATCCTATGTTGACAAAACAAGCCCAAAAATCAATCAATCAATCAATCCCTCCATCCATCTATCTATCTATCTATCTATCTATCTATCTATCTATCTATCTATCTATCTATCTATCTATCTATCTATCTATCTATCTATCCAAGTCCAATCCCTGCAAAGTGACGACAACTGCTTTTCTTTTGCTGCAGTGTATATATGTAACGAGCATTGTGTTCCATCTATCAAGCTATCTATCTATCTATCTATCTAGCTATCTATCTAGCTATCTATCAAGCTATCTATCTATCTATCCAAGTCCAATCCCTGCAAAGTGACGACAACTGCTTTTCTTTTGCTGCAGTGTATATATGTAACGAGCATTGTGTTCCATCTATCAAGCTATCTATCTAGCTATCTATCTAGCTATCTATCTAGCTATCTATCAAGCTATCTATCTAGCTAGCTATCTAGCTATCTACCTGCCACTTGAGCTAGACAAGTGAAATTACAAAGTGATGCACTTGTACTAGTGCAACCAACCAACACAATTTTTAAAAGCAAAGCACTTGTACTAGTGCATTACATTTTAATTAAGAAATTCATGCACTTGTACTAGTGCAATAAAAATATGTTTATACCAAAGAATGCAGCACTTGTACTAGTGCTGCACTTGGTATGTTTTGGGGCAAAGAAAGGGGGAACTAGCACCTTGCTTTTATGAAGGTGATTACTTTTAATGAAGGCCAGGACCGGACTTTTGTTTTGGGGGACTTTTTTTTTGGGGGACTTTTTTTTTGGGGATTGTCAACGTTTTTTTTGTCAACATAAGATGTGTACGTGGCCTGCCCTTTTGGGAGGATTTGGTGGCCCTTAAAAGGGCCGAGGTTTTTTGTTGTCTTTGCTGCATGTGGTCTTCTACTTTCGTGGAGAAAGGAGACCTGAAGTCCAACTGGGCGAAGGGGAAGGCTGGTGCTGGTGATGGGCGGCCGGTTGACCAAAGCTGGGTCCAGGGGGGTAGCCGTATTTCTCGGGGCTGTCCTGTGCATCCATCATCAGTGTCATGGTGGAGTGGCTGGGCTGCATCGGGGTGTAGCTGGGAGTCTGCCTGGAGGATCCTCCTTCCCTGGGCTGGTGCTGCTGGTAGTGATGGCTGCTGGAAGCCTGGGGATGGTGCTGGTGGTGTGATGGCACATACGTCGAAGAAGGAGGAGGATGAGGAGGAGGTGGCATCTGCAGGCGCTGAGGAGGATGAGGAGGCTGGAAGGTGTGCTCCTGATGCTGTCTTGACTGGCGGGTGACCTCATCATCCCAGTAGAGGGCGGCCTCTGCAATGGTCCTGACCATCTGCCTCCTGATTTCATGGCTGGCGTGCACTCCCACGTGGTAGAGGTCCTGGCACTTCATCCTCCAGTACTCCTGGTCGGGTGTCAACTCCTGGTGGTCGGGGCACATCTTGCAGCCAGAGCCTTTCAGGATTTTCTTGGCGGAGGACATGGCTTGCATGCTGCCTGCGATGACGTGCATGGCGGAGTGCATGGCTTCATCTCCTGGGGCCTTCCTCTTGGTTCCCTTGGCAGCGGCTCCAGGCTTTGGTGCTCCAGGGAAGACTTGGGACTGCTGGCTGTCCTGTGCTGGCTGTTCAGGTGGCAGGTCCGGCATGTCATAGGAAGCTGGCAGGGAATCCTCAGGGTTGTAGCTTTCATCATCGGAGTCTGAGGCTGGCCGGTTGGCAGACAGTTGAGAGATGGCGGACAGCTCCTTCCCTGGCTTGTGCACGATGGAGTCCTTCAGGAACCGACAGTTGTTCAGGATGTACTCGTCCCTCTCTGTGAGCTTTTCCTTCCTGGCGGCTCCTGAAGCTTCAGGCCTGACGAGTCTGGAGAAGTGAGTGCGCACTGTCTTCCTCCAGTTGAAGATGTCCTGGGAGGTGTACTTGGGGCCCAGCTCCTTTGCTTTTTCTGAGTCCAGCAGCAGCTTCTCGTTCCCCTTGTAGCCTCTGGTCCCCTTCATGTACAGCACAGGATGCTCCTTGTACCAGTTGATGAGGTCATCTTCTTGTTCAGCTGTGATGCCCAGGTTGTTGCGGATGTTTGGCTTGGGGGCCTTCCCTTTGCCCTTCTTGCCCTTGGACTTGGCTTCAGCAGCTGCAGGGGTGTCATCAGCAGAGTCTTCTTCCTCCTCGAAGGTGTCCTCATGGATGGCCACTCTGTCTAGAGCAAGAACAGGCTGGCTCTCTGCTGTTTTCTTGGGAGTCTGCTTCTTCGGAGTCTGCTTCTTTGGAGTCTGCTTCTTTGGAGTCTGCTTCTTTGGAGTCTGCTTCTTTGGAGTAGACCTGGCAGTAGGCTCTGGAAGACCCGTGGAAGACTTGGCAGCAGGCTTGTCAGCAGGCTTGGCAGCAGGCTTGTCAGCAGGCTTGGCAGCAGGCTTGTCAGCAGGCTTGGCAGCAGGCTTGGCAGCAGGCTTGTCAGCAGGCTTGGCAGGCTTGTCAGCAGGCTTGTCTTCTTCAAAGAGTTCAACTGAAGAATCTTCTTCTGTTGTGTTGTCTTCTGGCCGGCCCTCGAAGATGGTCTCGCTGACGACAGTGGCTTTGGAGGTTGAAGTGGTGGTCTTCGTCTGGCTGCCAGCTGTAGTGGAGGTGTAGAGCCCAGGTAGAGAGAGGTCTGCCATGGCTGTAGTGAAGAAGGCAGTCACTGCAGCATCTGAAGGTTCATGGAGAGGAGTTGCAGCTGGAGTTGTAGCTGGAGTTGTCACTGGAGTGCTCCCAGGAGTGTGGAGTGTTGACCTGGTGCTGAGCTTGGTTGGTGCCCTGGTGACGACGGTGCCCTTTCTCCTCTTTGGTCCCATGTTGTAGCAGCAATTTGAAGTACAATTGTAGCAACAAAAGTAGCAGCAAATGTAGCAGTTGATAATAGTGTCGTGGATTCTAGGTGTGTTCTGGTCGAAGGTCTGAGTGGGTATGGTGCTCTAAACTGGCCTCCTCTATATATATGCAGGGTGCGGACCGCCTCTTTCCCCCTCCTTCGCCCCCCCTGCTTCGCTGCTGCTGCCCCAGCCGCTGCGCAAAAAGAGGGTGACACGCAGACAAAGGGTTGATGCTAAAAATAGAACAACGCATGCACTCAGGCGCCACTCTGTCTGCTGCATTGGGGGTCCAAAAGACGCGGCGCGCACCCTCTCACGTGCGTCGAACATGTGTCTTTCTGCGACGCGTGTCTGAAACATGTGACATGAAGCAAGAGCTTTCTGCTACACTGCTGTTTCTGCGTCGAAGCTCTTCTTTGTGCGTCGCAACTTTAAAAATCTGCGGCGCGCACTGATTTCTTTTTACGCTTCTTCTTGCTTCACCACTTCTTTCCTCGCAAAGATTCAACCGGTTGAATCTTTTTTTCCTGCATCGTCAAATTTCTAGGAATTGCGTAGAAAGACCTCTTAAAGCGACGCATGCTGTTCCTGTTGCGCCGTAAAGCCTAAATTGACGGCGAACATGCTCAAATCTTTGCCCTTTCCTGGAAATATAAGAAACGCCGTCACTTAAACCCTCTGTTACGTCTCCGTGAGAACTAGCCATTAGTTGAGCCTTGGACGACTTAATGCTAATTAGTTCCATTAATTGAAATCAATATTGCCTGTGAAAATCTTGTTGGTTAGTGAGGTACACTGTAAAATTTGAAATTTTGAGTTAGCTCAAGTGATTGAGTGAGATGGTTGCACAATTTGTTTGAGCCACGATAGCTTGCCGTTTTGAGTTATGATAATCTTTATGTTGTTATAACTTGCAAACAACAAGCTATCTTTGCTCAAAGGAATTGTGCAAGCATCTCACTCAATCAATTAAGCTAACTCAAAATTCAAAATTTACAGTGTATATATTTTTCATTATTTGGTATATACACAAATTAGTAAGTCTACAAAAACGAACATATACACGAATTTAGCGTTCGTGTAAGTGTGAAATATTGCTATTTATGAATTCATGTAGGTGTAACTACGAACATTGCAACCTTAAACTGGGCTAAAACTAACTCTAATCCTAATTTTTGTCCCTAAAACCAAAAGATATAACACCTCCACCAATGTTAGTAATGGCAGGTACACAACTGAATAATAAAGCACATACACGAGTGCTAGTTATTACACATACCTACTCAAGCACTTATGCTTGTTTTTTCATGTCCACAAACTCATACATGCTCGTTTTTGCACCTCCACAAATTTGTGTACATGTTAAATAAGTATAGGTTATTCACCTAGGGAGAGGCAATATGTGATTTATCCAGCGAGGGCGTTAGCCCGAGCTGTGATAAACACATATTGCCGATCCCGCGGTGAATAACCGGCTTATACCATAAGACAAAGCTGAAACTTGTCATTTGTTGCTGTGGGTTTTTCACAGCTTCACTTATTATTTTCCCATGGGAGGATAACTGGACAACAAAGAATACAGTTTTTATTGCAGTGAAATACTGGCTCATGATTGGCTGAGAGAGGTGTCGAATGGTACAATGAAAAATATACACATGGGTTAGTACAGAGAGAGAGGATGTACAGAAGTTTGACAAAAAAGATGTTGAAGGTTTTCAAAATGCCTGGGAAAGTTGGTTTTTACCAAGACCTTACCGACAATACATAAACCAGGAAGAACATGTAAATTAAGATGACAAAGAAACATTTTCTCACTGCTCCTATCAATTGGCCATCAGGCAACTGCTGCTGTTTGTAACACCACATTCACAGAGTAAAATTTTTCTCACTTAGATCCCAATTGAGGATTATACACAGTGAGAAAGAAAGCTTCCAAATGAATCACCAGATACAATGTAAATAACTTCAGTAGGATGATAGTCACGGAATTGCCTGCTTCAGCCTGTACACAAGTGCGAAAATGAACTTGTTAGCCAATTTTCTAGTTCATCACGATTCACTCAGTACTAGTGCAGCCAATGCACAAATTTGGTCGGGGTATTTTGAAGTACAAATTGACCATTTATACGACTGTATCTGTGTATCCTACATAACAAGCCTCACTAAAGTCACCGCTTCAGAATTTCATGACACATAATAACAGCTATGCATGAGGTCCTAATTGTTATGATAAATTTATGAAACTTTTGACTTTGTATGAATTATGGAATGTGTGTTCTTTTCAGCCAAGAAATTAAATATAAGAATAATATATCTGCAAGCTTAAGTCACATTGGTGCTTTTTTTCATCCTGGGGTCCTACCATCTTCAAATGTATCATGTGTTGCCTTGGTTAGGATTTCAATAGTTCGGGAATGATATTGTGATCACTGATAAATTAAAATTCAAGATGAATAACATCTAACGTTTAAAGACACATCCAATAAAGATTGACAGACCTAACATTGATGAGCATTTCACCATAAAAAATCCAGTCCTTAGTCTTGGTTTGTGAACACTTGGAAAATTTCTCATATTCTGTGCCAGATATGGCAGGACAGCTGGCTGACAAAACTGAAGATACCACAATTTTGATGCTTTCAAGCATGATCCATATTAATTCCATCAATCATGTCCTGTTCATTGTGAAGTGATGTAAATGATAATGTTATTGGCTCGTCCTGAGCATGTCACTTCCATACAGCTCACCCTACCAAGATTAATTGTGGAGAACAGTACTCACTGAGTGTAGATTACAAATACTGCCATTATTTTGGCCTCATATTTGGTAATAAGAAGTAGTATGCACATTCTATTATGAAAGAAATCAAAGTTGGTGTATTGTGCACTTGACTAAAGAATAATCATGTCAAATATGTTTCTTTGATGAGTACATGGTCAATCATCATTTTAATAATCACATTGAATTAAGATCTGTTCAGTTAGGTGTTTTAGATGTTTGAAAAACCCATAATTGGATAATTGGACAAGGTACCATATTTAATTTCTGGTACTGCAACCAGCATGGCCCAATGTTGTTAGTAATTTTCTTAGTTTTCTGCTGTCATCATGATATAAACTTTCCTTTTCACCTGTGGATTATTTTGAACAGTTAACATGGATTGTTTCTGAACACTACTTTCATGGAATAATGTGAAAACTAAGGATTTACAGACGTGAATGCACTCTGCGTGAGTGATAATAGAGGAATTACTGGAAATGGACACATGTCAACAATGTTTATTTCTTTCAATCCTTGGACTACTGAGCGCAATGTACTATGAATTGATTGAAGGTGAACTGTTTTTAATGTCTAATTGATTCTATGACAATGGCTGAATTCAGTGAAGAAGTTTTCACCAAGGCATTTCTGTCTGCACTGTGTGACAGCAAAGTGATTGAAAAATTGGATGAGTCAATTGGTGCTTCTCTTAAATTTCAAATAGAGGAACTTAAATCTAACCAAGAAGTTTTGAAGAAAGATCTTAGAGACCTTAAACAACTCAATGAAGCGATAAGATCTGAGAATGAACAACTGAAAAAATGTGTCAATGATAAAGATCTGAGAATTCAAAAATTGGAAGACGCCATGGAAAAGGCTTACTATGCAATTGACAATCAAGAACAGTACAGCCGAAGAAACAATCTTCGTATTACTGGTATTGTTGAAAATGAAAAAGAAGATGTCTTCAAGAAAGTTCTTAGTCTCTGTAATACCAAACTTGAGTTGCAGCTGATCCCCGCTGATATCGAGAAAGCTCATAGGATTGGAGCTAAAGGTTCTAAACCTCGTCCTATCATTGTTCGGTTCTCGTCTTTTAAGATCAGAGACTCTGTATACCGGAACAGAACAAAATTGAAAAGGAAATTGGCTTTTGATGCTTCGAAAATAACAACTGGAAATGATTCGTCGACTGATGTACTGACTACGACCGATGATGCGACGCCAACTGATGGTTCCCCGAAAGAAGACGCTCAACCGAGTACGGCTACGGACAAACTCACGAACGACCACTTCAAAATTCTAAAGACTCTCGCAGCGACAATTAACGAATTCGACAATATGACAATATTTCTCAACGACGATCTTACGAAATTAAGAGCAGATATGTTCAAGGAGGCTCGTGACCTGAAATACGCAAAAAAGTTAAACGACTGCTGGACCTGGGACGGTGCTATCCTTGTCAAGGACAACATGAACAGAATATCCAGAATAACCACTCCTAAGGACTTGATGAAATTCTGAACTATTACCCTAATCTAGAGCTAACTTTTAATTAATTGGTCTTTAATGAGTAGTTTATGTATTGTAATTATTTTTATTCAGTATTTCAGATATCGCTGAATATATTACAAGTTTCCATAACTTGTTTATGAATGTAATCTTCATTTGGTCATTTGTGATTAATATCAATATGACGCTTTGATTTTATATCCCATGTATCACACTGTTCTTTAATAATTCAATTTTCATGATTAACGCTACTATGTACTTTACTCGTACATTCTTTTATTATTGTTCATATTGTTTATTTCATTTTCTTATTTATTATTTAAAAAAAAAAGTTCATTCCTTACTTATTACAGAATTCAATGCTGTACTATGGTACTGTAATCTTACTCCCAGTTATCAGCAAGGGCTTTCTTCTTTATTGCATAGATGATGCTTACATGTCATTCATGTGATTATAGGATATTCCCTCACATGAGACGAATAATTTGTACTTTTTGTAGATTTACTTATCATATTAAATGTATAACGGATGATATGAATAATACTTCATATGATGATCCAAACTGGATTTGTATTAAATGTATTGAGGATGTATTTCCATTTAATCACCTTGATAATGATTTGTTTGATGTAGCCATTAATGACATGGTTAATGATTTTTCAATCTCTCATCAAAAACTTAATGATCTAATATTCAATCCATTTGAGTTTAACGATGATTCAGTTAATTATATGATGTACGATTTAGACCCCGATTTGCATTTTTATAATGCACCTATTGTTGCTTCAAATATAAATTGTAATTACTATAATGAAAATATGTTCAATAGGAAATGTGGAGATCTTTCCTTGTCAATAAATTGTCTTTCTCTAATTCATATCAATATTAGAAGCGCAGTTAAAAACCTAAGTAAATTTGATGACTTCATGGATAATATTAAAATTAATTTTGGTATTATCGGTTTAACAGAGACTTGGTTTAATGCAAGCTCTGTTGATAGATATTGTATAGCTGGTTATCAAATAGAGAGCATGTACAGATTAACTGGTAGAGGTGGTGGAGTTTCTCTTTTAATTAAAGATGGAGTTAATTACAAAATCAGAAATGATCTATGTATCAATAATGATGATGCTCAATTACTTTGCATCGAAATTTCTAAAGATGTATTTGGTATACAAAAAGATATCTTAATATTTGTTGTATACAAACCTCCAAACACTGATATAGAAATATTTAATAATACAATTAACAATATCCTGTCTCAATTGTATAATGATAGGAAAACTATTTATATAATGGGTGACTTTAATATTAATTTACTAAACGAAAAGTCCCATACTTTGACTTCAGAATTTTTAAACATTATGTTTTCTCATTCTCTATTTCCCTTGATATCTAAACCAACTAGGGTTACCAGTTCTAGTGCCTCATTAATTGATAATATTTATACCAATGATATTGATTTTAGTAAATACTTTAATGGAATCTTATTGTGTGATGTATCTGACCACTTTCCTGTATTTTCAATCAAACTTGATCAGGAAATTGCTACACAAACTAAGTTTGTTAAATGTAGAAAAGTAACCACAAAAAATATGGAGAAATTCAAATTAGAATCAAACTCTATTGACTGGAATGAAATATATAATTATGACAATCCTCAAGAAGCTTTTTCTAAATTTTACGTAAGTTTTTCAAATTGTTACAACAATTGTTTCCCTGTTAATAACTCAATGTCAATCTACAAAAATAGGAAAACTTGGTTAACACCAGCTCTAAAATGTTCTATTAAACATAAAAATGAATTGTATATTAAGTCGATCAAAAACCCTTCAATTCAAAATTCTGCTACTTATAAAGAATACAAATGTCATCTTAATAGACTACTAAGAATATCTGAACGCAATCACTATCAACAACTTCTAAATGAAAATAAGAATAATCTTAAAAAGTCATGGAAAATCATCAAGGAAGTAATAAATAAGAAGCAAAATAATAAAATTTCTGATGAATTTAAAATAGGTCATTCAATTGTTAAAGATCCTGAGATTATTTCTAATAGCTTCAACAGATTCTTTACTAACATAGGAAAAAATCTTGCTGATAAAATCCCAGAAAGTAATGTTGACCCTTTATGTTATTTACAGCCTGCTAATCCATTTTCAATTGCTATTGATCCTGTCACTGAATGTGAAGTAATCAATATTATAAAAAAATTAAAGAATTCTTCTTCAGGCCCTGATGGCTTTGATTCCAGAGTCTTGAAATTTGCCTATACTAGTTTTTTACAACCTTTAGTCCATGTACTAAATTTGTCACTTCTTAATGGTTTTTTTCCAAATGAACTTAAACTTGCTCAAATTACACCAATTCACAAATGTGGTGAAAATAATTTAATTAATAATTATCGACCTGTCTCGCTGTTATCAATCTTTTCGAAAATTCTGGAAAATTTAATGTATAATAGACTAATGGGATTTATAAATAAACATGATATTTTGCATAAGTTTCAATTTGGATTTAGGAAAAACTATGGCACTTCCTTAGCTTTAATCAGTTTAGTTGATCAATTATGTCAAGCATTTAATGAGAAAAAAATAACTCTTGGCGTATTTATTGATTTAACTAAAGCATTCGATACGGTCGATCACAGAATTTTACTGCAAAAGTTGTATTGCTATGGTATACGTGGAATAGCTCATGAATGGTTTTCTAGTTATCTACACGAAAGAAAACAATTTGTATATTACAATGATACAAAATCAGAAGAAAATGTAATATCATGCGGTGTTCCTCAGGGATCTATTTTAGGCCCTTTGCTTTTCTTGTTATATGTTAATGATTTACCTAATGTAACTGATTTATTTGTCTTAATGTTCGCAGATGATACTAACTTGTTCCTGTCTGGGAAAGATGAAAATGAACTTTTGGAAAAAATGAACATTGAACTATGCAAATTAAGTAAATGGTTGATTGTGAATAAGTTGACTTTGAATGTTACCAAAACTCATTATATGTTTGTATCAGGTCGTAAATCAGTTAATATAACTGGTAATTTACAGATTGATGGTTATGAAGTTTCTCGTGTTTTTAGCTCAAAATTTCTTGGTGTTATAATTGATCATAAGTTAAATTGGCAAGAACATATAAATTATATTAAATCTAAATTGTCAAAATCTATTGGAATAATTTGTAAAGCAAAAAAATACTTAAATCATAATACATTACTTACTTTATACTATAGTTTTTTCCACCCTTATCTTAATTATGGTATTGAAATATGGGGAAATACTTATGCTAATTATATTAATTCGCTATTAGTTTTGCAAAAACGGGTGGTTCGTATAATTAAAGGTGTTAGTCGAAGAACACCCTCGAATAGTATATTTAATGAACTTAAAATTTTACAATTACCTAAATTGTATAAAGTTTCAATTATGATGTTTATGTATAAGTTTGTAAAAGGTGAATTACCAAGAATATTTTCAGATATGTTTAATTATCAAGCTGATTTTCATAATTATAGAACAAGAAATATGAATAACTTTCGATTGCCATTTTGCAGATTAGAAATTGTTAAAATGCATGTTAGATTTAAAGGTGCAGAAATTTGGAATTCTGTTGTAAACGTCATTGATTTAAATTGTAGTAAATTTACATTTAAAAAGAAAATAACTATTATTTTTAGGAATTTGTAATCTCTATCTAGAATATCCTTTGTAATTCTGTAATTCTTAACTATTATTAAGGTTATAGTCATTACCACTTTTGTAAATGCTAGTACTTATCAATGTTTTTAATTTATCAGTATTATTATTGATTTTTATTTCCTATAGATATTCATTCATTGTTACTTAAAGATTAAGAAATTATATTGTGAAATTGCTAGGGAACAAATACACATTCATTGTGTCAGTTCCTATTTTCTATTGGTATTTTAATTGTTCTATTTGTTATGTTGAAGTGTAATTGTATTTTGTTTGCCAATAAATTCTATTCTATTCTATTCTATTCTATTCTAAACAAAGTTAAGTTGGTCTCAAACATAATCAGGTAAGTTCTTTGCTGTCAACATTCTGTGGCCGATCACAAGCAGACTATACTTGATATATGTGGTATGATGTCTAGGCTGTTGACCATTATCTTTGAAGCCATATCTATCTGTCCATCTTTCTGTCTATCTATTTATCTGTGCAACACGAAGTAAATCTGTAGCGCCGACACAGACTGTATGGCAGTGTATGCTGGAGAGACCTACCAACACCCTCAGTGCTGCGATATAATTACAATGTGTCCAGCGTATGCTCTCATATCTCTGTGCCTTATGGAATATTATGGGGACTTGTACGTCATTTGAAGTCCTGCTCTCCGCTACTTCCATCCATCCATCATCAGCTCAGAGGTGCCACAAGGCCTCTGGTGTTCCCCATTATCACCCAGGACTCGACTGATTTTTGCATGCGGTGGCTGGCACTTACACCACTTTGGTCCATTTAGGTCCTTTGATAACTGCAGAATTATCCAATACAAATAATTTATATGCTTATGCATGTTTGTCGGGTAATTCCATTACAATGGCAACAGAAAATGTAATTGTCATCAACGAATGAATTAAGATGATTACAACTGCATATTTCAGAATCAAATGACTAAAAACATGAGTGTTTTATTTTCAGACAATCTGATTTCAAATAAAATTGTACTACTCATAAATATTCAAATCACATTTCATTTAATAAGATCACATTCGACCATTGTGTAAATGCAATATCGCAAGACAAAATAAAGCATACCAAAAAGAAAGGATTCAGTTCTAAGAATCCATAATGAGAGTCACTTAGTTCTAAACAGTCTGAGCGAGCAACCTCCAGCCTAATTTGCATTGAAGGCAGTGGGCCCATAGATAGCTGTGCATCAAATCAAATAACAGTCAGTTAAGCCTTGGACGACTTAATGCTAATGAGTTCCATTAATTGTCAATCAATCTTGTCTGTGAAGATCTTGGTGGTTTGTAGAAACAATCGATGTGTGGAGGTTTTAGGAGGTGATGTTGAAGGTATGCAAAATGCCTAGAAGTTTGCTACTGTTATTTTAAAATGTCAAGCCTCCCTACCTGTATTTTTGCACCAAAAGAACTATTATCGGTAAGAAAGATTAATTGTTGTGTTGGATTGAACTAGGACCTAGAACTTGGAAAACAATCATTTTGTACCAAACTTTTAAAAGAACTGTCAAATTGACCGCAAGGAACCAGGGAAAATAGGTTGTTGTCAATATCAAAGCATAAACCAGGAAGTATAGGGAATTAGGAACAAAAGTGACAATGAGGCTTTTCGAACACTGAATATTTCCTCACTGCTTCCAGTCAATTGGCCATCTGGCAACTGCTGTTTGTTTGCTACACTGCATTTATCCAGAACTTCTATTTTTCTCACTTAGATCTTAATTGAGGATCACACAAAGTGAGAAGCAAATCGTCCAAATAAATTGGCAAATAAATAACCATAGGAGGATGAAAGTCACAAAATTGCCTGCTCCAGTCTGTACCAAAGTGCAGGAATGAACTTGTTCGCCAATTTTGAAGTTCATCACGATTCACTAAGTACTAGTGGAGCCAGTGCTGAGGGCATTTTAGAGTACAAATTGACCATTTATGCGACTGTATCTGTAGATAACAGGACTCATCCAATTCACAGGTTCACAAATTTGTGACAATATATGCAATCTTAAATGTCTATATGACTTTTTAAGATATATGAATTGTCTGTTCCCTCAGGTCATAGCAAAGAAATTAAATGCAAGGTAAATGTCACATTGGTGCTATTTGTCATCTTTAACAGAAGTTCCATGAAAGCGATATTTCTTCCAAATGATAATTCTAGTCAGATCGTTTTAATTTTAATAAAGCAACAATTGCAACACAGAACTAGAAAAGATTCCAGCTTACATCAGAACTTTGAATTTAATGATGATTATAATAGAATGACAATTATAATTTACATCTCCAATGTGCATCCTGCCATGAGGCCTCATATAATAATACTGTTCACAGCAGGGCTTTGGAGTCGGGTAGCAAGTGAACCGACTCCTTTGATGTCCTGGGAAACCACTCCGACTCCTTAGGTCTCCTGAATTTCGACTCCGACTCTGACCCATGACTCCTCTTATCGGCGTTATTGGACACAAATAGTTTGTGGTTACCAGAAAGAAAATATTTTTTTTACAATGTTTCTATATCATTTTTCCTGTGAATCCTTGATTAAAGGTATATTGTTGCCTAATTTAAAAGTTGCTTAAAATAAAGACGACTGTCTTCTTCAACTTATCCTACTTGTCAAAGTTTTTTTATTGCCTTTAAAAGCCCAATATATGAATATGAATTCCTTTGAAAATGTAAAGAAATAGTTTTTCAAGCCGTGAAAAACTTTGTTGGCTTCAGATCTGACAAAGCAGGGCTCTCCTTAAGCAATTAAAGGTATTACAATCAAAAACAACTGACTTAATTATGGAAAACTCACAATTCTGTTGATTGGAAGTGTATACTATACTTAAAATCTATCAGTTTATGATTTGTAACTGCAAGTTGAATTTTCCATAGAATCGGCAGACTTACTACCTTTATGAAAATTAAATTTTTAACAGTTCACATTGTTCCAGATTTTATTTTGTCAATGTTTCAATTTTTTTTTGGAGCCAGGAATCAACAGATTAATTTCCGACTCCGACTCCACCTGAAAGTCAATTTTTGACTCAGAATCCTACCAAAAACCTTCGACTGCACAACTCTAACTCCGACTCCAAAGCCCTAGTTCACGGTTCCGATCTATTTTAGAAAATAGCTTTTGTTAGGAGGGTTTTTGTAAGTAATGAAGCGTCTTACCTGCAATCAAGCAGTTATTTCAAAGCATCCTCCATCGGGTACTGAAAGCAAAAAAAAGACACATTAGTTTGAAATCATAAACTTAAACAATGCTTTGTAGATTCGGAAGTGTTTATTAAAAAGCCCCCAATGGAAATGGCTAATTGCAACTTGAATGAAGAAATTATAATAAGATACTTCACTTATTATCAATCAAATAACCATGTATCCTTCATTTTTTGGTTTTTTGCCTGAGCGTATGATGTCATGCATGCTGAGGCTGATTGTGGATCATCCTTGTGCTTGGCAATTCACAGTTAGAAATCGTTAACCTAAACTGTAGTTATCAATAACATACACAGGCTTAAAATAACTGTTTGTCACTAGATGTAAAGTAAGCCTGTATTTGCTACTGAATACCATAGTGAGGTTTAAATATCTTTGACTACCAAACAAAATGGCGATGAACAACCACCCTCAGTATGACATGATTCTCTAGGGAAAATAATAAAAACAGCTGAAGGATACATAGTTATCGAATAATAATATAATTTACTTTGTGATTCTCAAAAGTGAAACTAAAATTTTAATGCCATGTATAACATGAGAGAATCGTTAAATATTTTACACTTCCTTTCAGTTATGAATGAATACCCTGGAAGTCCAAAGCAGTATTAAAAGCATACATCCATAAGAACCAACTTGACATGGTTAAATGAACCTGACAGGCATTTTTCAATTCCACAACAAGCAATGCATTCCACGACACCTGTGATGTACAATTTATTGCTTGATTGCTTACTTTGTAAACTTTGCTATGCAAGCAATTGAATTTGTATTTTTTATTTATTGATTTAAAATAAATATAGAATAAGACACCAACATAAAATAAGTGAATAGTGATTAGTGAATAATAGTGAACAGAAAACAGTGAAATGGATGGCAGGTGAAATGATTGATTGATTGATTAAATGATGAGTCTCCTAAAGGCATTTGAAATGCTGCTGGTGGGAACGATAGTTACAAAAAAATAATAAATGTATTTTTCCAGATGATATGGAAGAGACAGTTGATGATAATCAAGGAAACATCGTATAAACCCAAAGCCTAACATGCAGATGATGGAAGATAAAGAAAGAAATACATTTCCGTAATTGCAGTTACATCACCAGATAGAAGGATTTGTTATGCAACCCTTCAGGTTTTCAGGAAATGTACATGTCATATCAACCATTAGGCACTCATCATTATTTGAATCCTCATTATTATCGATATAGCCCATTGAGGTGCTGCAGAGGCGTAAAACACAAACGAATCCTCATAATTATTAATCTCCCTGTCATTTCTCATACTATATTTGCCAAAACAAAAAGTTTTCTTCTGCATCCTGTAATGAAATTAACCATCACACTGTAAAATTTGAAATTTTGAGTCAGCTGAAATGATTGAGTGAGATGGTTGCACAATTTTCTTGAGCTAACAAAGCATGTTGCAACCTGCTGGGAGAGTCCCATGCCTGCAGAAAACAGGAACTGGAATTTTACCGAGTGGTTCGCTCGTGAATTCATACGCAAATAGTTCTCAAAGTTTTCACTGCTATGGAATTAGCAACTGCTTGCCAGTTTATGGCTTGTACACCGCTGTATTCAGCACGTAAAATCACATATTTTGGCGTGGATGCAGCCTGGATTCGATCGGAAATTTCAAATGTAAGTGTGGATTGCCAAAATCTAGTTTTGACAGTGATACGGCCGACATTATAAACACATCGCCGCCATTTTGTGCACTTTTGAAAATCGCTCACACATTGGAATAAATGCATTGACAACACCAGTGTACGGTCAGGATTTATCAGGTAAACTTTCAACATCAGTTCTGTGCTATTCAGACCCTTGACAAATCGTTTGATAATTTCAGACATTATGTTGATTGAACTCGCATGTCTGTTGAATCCAAAATGGCGGCCCGACCACTAAATTCACTGCAGGAAAGAATTCATTGCAATGACAGTGCAACGTAAGGTGCGAAATTAGGAAAATATGCAGCTAGGAATGTATCTGTGTTATTGACATCTTTGGCAATTGGTTTGGTAATTTGTGGCACCAGTTGGCCCTCACGCAAGGTTTTGTTTATCCAAAATGATGCCGTGTTATTTTTTAGATTCGTTAGGCATTGACCAATCAGAGCCAGGGGCGGAGCTTAGACTTTAGACACGCCGTCGAATGGGAGCTGGGGGCTCGTCTGCATTTTTAATGTGCGGGCATGAGACCACTCATGCAGTTTGAGCATGTTGTTTTGAGTTATGATAATCTTTCTGTTGTTATAACTTACTAACAATGAGCTATGTTGGCTCAAAGGAATTGTGCAACCATCTGACTCAATCAATCAAGCTAACTCAAAATTCAAATTTTACAGTGCAGAAGTTTATCAGGGATTTCTAAAGTTCATCAATCTTTGCTAAATGTAAAAATCAGTAACACCGTACAAAGGCGTACATATATAGTATTTATGTATATAGTTTTAATACATTTAGCACTTTTGGCATACTCTATTTGGGAATTTTGCAATTAAGTTGCATTCATGTTATACGTTTAGCCATTTACCTCTATTCGACATGTAATATAATATTATTTCTGCCTGGGTATATATGTTGATGATGGAAGTTTCATGTCATATTTCATTTTTCATTATGAAATCTTTGCAAGTACCTATATTCAATATTGTCATAACGTATATATATGTTCCTCTATTTACTCTTCATATCCGATATGTTCATTGTAAGAGATAGATATTGTGTAATTTCTGAATAATTGTTTGGTAATGGCACATACACTTATGGCGTCGGCCAACCATAATTTCATAGATGCTACAGTAATAAACTGTTTATTTTTCTCTCAATTTTGTACTTAAGTCTTTTTTATGGTTAATAAATCAAATCAAATCAAAAAATCGAATTTTGATATTTGAAGTATATATATATAATTTTTTTAATGATTGGGAAAGGTATACATTGAATATATAAGTATTCATAATATAACTTTTTGATGTTTGGAACCCTTTTGTAGACCTGTCTTCAATAATTTCAGAAAGTTCAACTTCAAATTTTGCGAGATTTATCTCTCGTCATTTCTTGATAGTAGGTTTTCTTTTCATGAAACCTTCCCATGTAGTTGTATATGTAAGCCTAGTAACTATAGCTGTGCCAATGTACCAAATCGTACCCTGGAGACAACTAAAGATTTAATGTTTAAACTTCCTAGATTGTTGCATTCTGTTTTTTACAACCTCACTATGACTAATTACCTGGGATGATAAAGCAAGGCTAGCCAGTGACCAAGGTTACCCAGAGTTTATACGATTTTCTGTTTATGTATCCTCTGTTGGGTTTAGATACACTTTAACATGATTACTCCAAGGTTACTGTCCCAAGAGGGCTTAGTGAGACGTATTTTTTCTCCTTGCTACTAACTTCATAATATTCTGCTAAGATCCTTCACAAATCTGTCTACCTTAAGATTATCGCAAGGTGGATAGACAATACAATGTAAAAGAAAACAAGGTGGATAAACAATACAATGTAAAAGAAAACAAGGTGGATAAACAATACAATGTAAAAGAAAACAAGGTCAGCAACACAAGAGAGCTCAGCGTGAATTATCATTTTTATCCTTGCAAATACCTCAGGACCAAATATTCTGCCGTCACTCTTGACAATCTGGCACAGCATCGAGGTGATTGTAAATAACTACCTATAATATTCGCGTAGCGACGGGCGGCAAAGCCGCCCGTCGCGTCAGCGAACTTAGCTTAACAACAGCTCATAGTAAACTTTGAATCTGTCAGTGGAGTGAGAATGAAGGACTGCCTGTACCTGCCATGGAGTTGGTCCCTGATTAAACAGTTAGTTTCGGTGAAAGTAAACATCCCTGAATTTCTCTTGCAATACTGCAGTAGTGTCTGAAAAATTCCATTTGGTTCTTAACTATCCTATTCTGTTTTGAAAATTTCATTTTTATGCTCATTTATGTCGTCTGCATGAAAAAAGCTTATTTTGCTAACAGGTGTCGCCACCGGTGTAGCATCATGCTTGCAGTGCCACACCCAGGGAAAATGACTGAACTATCAGCAGCCTGCTTGTGAGCAGTGATGTGTGAAGTTTATTTGAGGTGTGAATTTTAAAAGCTGATTGCTATTACTGTACTTAAATAGCATCAATTAATTTAGGCCCAACTGATTGTGTTCTTGTTTATCATTATAATACGTCGACCATGAAAGCAGAGCTGTCATTGGCTGAGAGCTGGTCACATGTCAGTCATTATTTTAGTATATTGACCAGGACTATTGCCCTCCAAAATTTGTTTTCCGAAAAAAAAATAATAATAATTGTCAGAATTTTTTTTCTTTCCGAAAAATTTTTTTCCCGAAAAATTTTTTTTTCCGAAATTTTTTTTTTACGAAATTTTTTTTTTACGAATTTTTTTTTTCCCAATTTTTTTTTCCAAAATTTTTTTTTTCCGAAATTTGTTTTTTCTAAAATTTTCTTTCCCTAAATGTTTTTTTTCAACATTTTCCTTCCATACTTTTGCAATAGTGCAGGAAAATAATAGAATTAGGGCATTGATTAGTAAAGACCAAAAAAAACTAGTAATGATAGTGCAATGTAGGCTATGCGTCTGCTTATCTACTCTCCTGTGTGAAAGGAAAACTATTTCCCTCGGCCTTCAGCCTCGTGAAATAGTTTTCACTTACACACCCTCGAGGGAAATAGATTTGACTAATGCCCTCGAAATCAGTCAATATTTGTATACTATAATACGGTTTCTAAATATGAACAATTTGAGCTCCGCGAATCTATGGCATTGCCATCTATATATTAATATAAATAGGCTAGGTGGTGACCAAAAGTACCAAAGAGTTTGCACAATTTTTTTGTATCATTTGCTTGGTTAAGAATAAATTTACGTTGTCTTTAACATGATTACTGCAAGGTTACTGTCACAAGAGGGATTAGTGAAACATATTTTTATATCCTTGTAGAATCTAACTTGCCTGAGATTATATCATCTCAAGGTGGGAAAGCAATACAATGTAAAAGACTATGTCAATTCCAAATTTTGATTTTATTTGATTTATTCGACAAATTCGTCAGTTCTTTGACAGCGAAAGTGCAACATTTATGTGAAATAACCAAAAATTAGGTATGTACAGTGACAGGGGCAGTCTAGCCCTCTGGGCCAGAGGGCAGTGCCCTGGGGCCCACCACCTGAGGGGGCCCATCAATAACCTTTAAAAAATCTGAATTATCAATAATGACGTTATTAAAGTGGTCAAATCGAGTTCTGGGCGGAATAAAAATATTTTGAAATGGTCATTTAAAACTTGATAAGCATATATAATCAACAATGAAGTAAGGGGCCCCACTCTCAGTTTTTTTATCCAGATAAGGTCCACTGGGAGGGCCCTGATATTATGCCTGAACTGTCATGAGCCCTCCTTGGAGTATAGCTTGCTTCATAACGGCCATGCGCCCAATGCCCCCCTTCTGAATTCCCTCACTGTCTGCCTCTCATTAAACTTTACAAAGAATGTGTTCCTCTGACTTTTCAATGTTTTCCATGACAATTTTCAAATGAGTGATATCAGACAAGCAAGGGGCCTACTCCCTGTTATCTTACAGAAGATGTTTGCTTAATTTCATATATATACAATTCTCAATTTTATATCATATCATGCAGGAAAGAACAATCTTTGTTCGGGCCTGTACAGTGATGAAAATATGATGATGGTCCACGAAAGCTGCAGCTTACTTCCAGCAGATTTACTTCTCTACATGGCCAATTGTGCAGCGTGCGTAAAACGTACGAAAGCTCTTTTATGCGTATTTCGTACGTAAATAGCCCGTTTTCACGTACGAAATTCATACGTTAATTTTACGCATGAAAATCGTATGAATTACGTACGAAAACCATACGTTTTCTAAACTTAGAAAAATTCTGATATTTTACGACATTCTCATTAGAAATAGGCCAGTAGGACTATGGGCCTTTCTCAAAGTTTGGAAGTGACTCCGTTTCAATCAAATTCAGGCAAAAACCATGACTTTTTTTGACAAGCAAATAAATATTAGATTCTACACATTAATTACTGATCTTTGGACTATGATTTGCTTTGTTTGCTGAGTTTTTTTAGTTATTCCAGGTACGTCTAAACTTAAGCCCACCCCAGTAACCACTGCACAGAAAGGGCCAAAGTAACTGACCTCAAAATATACTGAAATCTAGAAAAAATCATTCGAAGACAGAGCTTTGTTTTTTTCATTTCTTTATTTTGTAAGCTTAGATACATTGTATTGTATCATTATAGCCCTATAACAAGCACGGTGTGGCTGACATGACCGATGATCAGAGGGTTATTGCCTGTTAGGCCAGACAAAACAGTAGTTTACTGATTCTTACCTTCTCAGACCTACTGAAACAACTGATTTACATACCCATGATGTTACTTCGTTGACACAAAAACCGTTACAGCTGATTTTTTTCGGCCAACCGACTGACCTTGTTGCTTTAAGAAGGCTTTCAAAAATATAATTGTTATTCAATTATTCAATATTCATTAATGTTAGAATTAAACTGACAGTTCATTCGTTGAATTTGTGTAGAAGTCAATTCTTGGGAGGTACTGATAATCACAAAGAACAGCAAGCATGTACATGTAAATAATACAATTAAACACATCATAAATATATCCACAATTAAACTGATTGAGGAAATACTTGAAAATCCGATCTGAGGCCTATAATAAAACTTAATGGAAGTGTGGTTGACAGCAATGAACCTCATGAATGTCAGGTCGCGGAAGAATACAACATGAGTCCGAAGGACGAGTGTTTATTCTGCAGCAGACCTGACATGAGTGAAGTTCTGTGAACCACACTCCAATTAAGTTTTATTTATACCCCACAATAAAAACAGACCTCCAGTAAAAATGATTAATAATTTCAAAAGGCACCATTTTGTTTGAATGGCCACAAAAAGATCCCTAGCAACCACACAGACCAATGAGAGCGTCAAAACATTGTGACGTCATCACTTCACTGCCCATTGTTTACATAATAACGTCAGATAATGAGATGCATGTGGTTCACCACGATGAACCACATAGTGTGAATCACATGGTTTTTTGCCAGAACTTCACTGCTGGTAAATCCCACTGTTCATGATATTACACAAGTTTGTTCATATTAAGTTCTGATTTCCTGAAGTAGGGGGGAGGGTTGGTCTAGTGGTAGCATGCTAGGCAGCCAATCGCTGGATCCAGGGTTCGAATCCAGCTCTTGCCAGGTCACCAGGGCCTATGTTGGAAGGCTGCCTCAATCATCCTTTGCATCATTGCTGTGTCTTCCTCCTGTTCTAATTAGGCTACCAAGTGCATAAATACGTCCTGGACATAATCATCCATCCATCCATCTCTTCTGAAGTTAGATCCTTGTTCAATGTGGTCACTCAACCTGGAATAAAAAAATGTGACATTGGAAAATCCATAACTATCATTGCATGATCAATAAAGTGATATTCATGGGAAATTTATCTCAGTACCGGAACCCTTTTTAACTGTCAATCCCAATTTCTAACAAATTCAAAAGATAAATTTGTCTTTAGATTGATACATGCATGAATGAGTGACTGCTATTGGTTGAGAGAACCTGTTTAGAGTTTATGTAGCTGGATACTCCACTCAAGTTTTGCTCAGTGGCCTCAGTGTAGATGGGGCAGGTGGGGCATTTGCCCCACCACTTTTTGGCCAAAATATACATGTTTCTGAATCAAAAAAATTATTATTTTCCCCGACATCTTCCATGAGGGAGGGACCACTATGTGAAATTAACTTTTCTCAAATAACTCAAGGGAGCAAAGTATTTTTTTATATCTTGATTTAATTTTCTTCTTTGACATTTATTATCTCAAGCGAGACAAATTATTCATGGATCCACAGATTTGATTTATAAGTTAGCCTAGCCACAGTAGCTTTTTTTAAATTGGAAAATAGTTGCTTCCAGTGACATAATTCTTATAGCTTTACTTCATGTTATCACTTCAGGCTGCTACTCCTTGGTCTGGAAACTATGTTGATCTACCTTGCCTGGCTGCCCCCCTCGTTTGCCTTGGCCTCGGCAAGGCATTTATATTTTTAATATACATAATATAAACATAGGCGTACGGGCGGTCGTTTTGCCGGGGGGGGGGGGCTAAATTGCAGAGCCTCTCACAGTGGATTTTAACCACCGTCAAGTTAGAAAGATTCTAAAGGAATGGCACCTGCTGGATATGGTACACAATAAGATGCAATTTAGTGACGGTGACGGGGGTTGAAATTACATAATCGAAAACGGGAAAAAAATTTGTTGGGAAATTTGTGAGAAAAAAATGAATTTTTATGTTGCTGCCATTTGGCAATGTGACAAACTGCCACACAGTAAACATTTTTCTCACAAATTTCACAACAGATTTTTTTCCCATTTTCAGTTATGTAAACTGCATACATGTCCTTGCGGACCATATCCAGCAGGTGCCATGCCATTACTAGAATTTTTTCTAACTTGATGGTGGTTAAAACCAGGGCTTTGGAGTCGGGTAGTAAGTGAACCGACTCTGAATCCCGACTCCTTCTGCTTTCTGAAAAGCGACTCCGACTCCTTAGGTCTCCTAAATTCCGACTCCGACTCCCGACTCCGCTTATCGGCATTATTTCAGGCAAATATTTCATTATTAACAGGGGCCAAAATGCACTTCCACAAATTTTCCATTGGCTTTTGTTCTTGAATACTTGTTCAGGAAGTTTTGCTTAAAATTCAAGATACATTTCACGCTGTTGTAATTGTTAATCATATTAATTATTTTTAAGGAGTCAGGAGTCACCAAATTAATTTTGACTCCGACTCCACCTGAAAATCAAAGTTTGACTCCGACTCCATCCAAAAACCTCCGACTCCACGACTCCAACTCCCGACTCCGACTCCAAAGCACTGGTTAAAACCCACTGTGCTCTGACCCCCTGGGCAAATGTCTATAGATAGGCCTACCAGGGTATTAATTATCAGTTCTAATTCTAACTGTCTTCTTAATTATCCATTTTAGTTAAAAGTAGGTATTCATAACTGAAATTGACATCCTGCCAGCCCCCACAATCCTAGCTCCTGCCCGTACAGCAAGGGGCCGACCAGACGACTCTTGGGGTAGCGATGAAGTATGGACTTTACTCCCATGACAAACAAGCTTTTTATCGGAATTTTAACATTACGGTACTCCAGCTCTAGTCCGACTAAGGCTGACCGAGCAGCGGCAGTGGCACGCCGCGCGTGCCCCGCTCAGCAAGAAGTCAGTTCGCACGGACTACTCCAGCTCTAAAGTTTGAAACAAACTTTTTTTTTTATTTCCATGTGCTGAACAAACTTTTTTTTTCAGTGTCAAGTGGGAAACAAACTTTTTTTTTACACCAAAAGTCCATAGCCCCCCTCCCCCAAACTGAGCAATAGATCATCTGGTGAGACTAGTCAGCCACCAAGCCATCAGAAGAGTAGCCACTTTACTGGGGCTAGCACAGTCCAGGCCTTACTGGTCAGTAATGTTTCTGAATCTGATTAAAATACACACAACTTCTCGCAAGCTTGGAAATTTTCATGACTTGAAAATTTAGTAGTCCCATCACATACTGGTACAAAAAACTTTACTTACCAGCTACCTTCCAAGGAGTAATCACTGATTTTGTTTGCATGTAGTCCTCCCAACTAATTCCAGCTTGTGATGACTCTGATGAATGAACAAGGAGCCCAGCAATATTGCATTATTGGCTGTCTTCTGCTTCTTCATTTTTGTTGTTGTGTTTGCTTCTGTGAAGACATTACCACCAGGATTGTATCAACGAGTGGGTTAACTCAAACCAGTGTTAGTGATTTTCTGTGTTAGTTAACCGGTTTTACAAAATTGTGTTAGCTTGTGTTGTATCAACAAAAAAGTGGTTAAGATTATCTTTTTATTGTTGTTAGGGATATTTAACCCAAAATTGATGGAAATTCCCGGGGGTTTCCCAGAATGAGAGCGTCATTTGACACAGGAAAAAGAAGAAGTTTGAAAAAACCATTTTCGTTACAGTAAAACTGGAATAACTCACTCAGTTTTAAAGATACACACTTGAAATTTTTACAGCATCTTGCTGGATACCAAATGCGCCTTCGCTGAACTCGGCATAAAATTCCGGTCAGCCGTTTTTATTATGCAGCTCTCTAAACGGAGATTAAACAGTTTTTTTTAAGACCAACTTCACAGAGCTCGCAAATAAAATCTAACGAAGGTATCTGCATGCGCTTCACCACGAAGCTGCAGAAAATAGTTTCCTACACTGTGTTAAAATTTCACATTGATTGCATCAAAATTGGATTTTTAAGAAATTATTTTGTGTAGCAGCAATTTCTCGGACGAGCCATTTTTCGACCTTCATGAACTTGCCAGCATGTGACGTCATCAAGTGACGTCATAGAGTGACGTCATGGACTGACGTCATTTCGTTTCCAACAATTGTTTTGTTTACAAGTGTTTTCAGTGCCTTTTGTTTTGCTTGTTGGTCAATACTATTGGATTTACAGTCCATTTTGGGACAAGGAGGACGCCTAACACAACTTTTAACACAGGAAAAAGCCATGAAGACTCCAAACATACTTACTTGGTGTACTCTATAGTGTATAATATAAGAGAAGATGAAACTGGATTCCAGCTTGCCAGCGTAATCCTGTGACCCAACTTCCTGTTTATTTTTTATGGCTCTCTCATTGGTCAATGGCCCTTCACTGCGATGATGACGTCATGCCACGACCAACAATAGAGTGACGTCACAACAACCAGCCTGGGAGTGACGTCACGGCAACCAGCCTAGTTGGCGCACATTGTATTTGTGACGTCACAACTTTTTGGTGCCGATTTTTTTGTGCTGAGGTGGTTGCAACGTAACGTTGTTTTGACAGGAAGTTCAGTCACCAGCAGAGAACACGATCATTTCTCAGCCTGATATTTCGTGTTTTAGGGATTTTATGGACATGACAGGCCAAGTTATTGTGTTGTTTAGGTTCAGATGGAGTGTCACAACAATCGTATGGGGCAGGTAGGCTGCACTGGGCTGTTAACATACCACATCTGGGAGCTGCCAGAATCCTGTTGCTTCTCCTCTTATAATACTACTATTTACAATGATGACGTCAACGATTGGAGTCTCCGTGGAAAAAGCTGGGTTAATATTTCTGGTTAACTTCCACGACAACTAACCCAGGGATTTGTTGATACATCACGGTGAGTCACTAACATGAGTTAAATCTCTTAACACAGCAAAGATAACCCATGTTAAGCGTTGATACAATGGGCAGATGGCATGACGTCACCAGTGACTGGTCACCAAGGTGACTGTTGATGACATCACAATAGGCAAGGTGCTTGTGACGTCATTGGAATGTTGATCTTGGGTGGAGTGACAGGCAGGAAAGCTCATCAAAAATGTTTGGAGAATTTATTGTTGCGTCTACAAAACAATCATCGGCAAAACCACAATACTCAAAAGGTTAGTGCTTCAGAAAATACTCAACTGATCAATAGCTCTACTGGTGCTCAAATTTATGATTAAATTCAGTTTAAAGCTACCACTGACGACTTCTGATTTCGACATGACAGTTGAATTTGACATGTACATTGGGGGGTTCTCAAGTGCTATTTGACAAGTGCTTCACCTGCAGTACAATTCGTTTTTGTGTAGGCCAAAATGTCAACAACTTGCTGGACTGATTTGATCACTTGCCAGCGGCCAGGCAGGTTGGTGAGGGTCGAATTCAACTTTCGTGTCGAAATTTGAGAATTTCAGTGGGGTACATGGGTCCTTAAAAAAAGATGGATTGTCAAGTGTCAATATTAAAAGGTAAACAGATGTCTCTTGTCACTTTTTATCTATTTATAGAATGATAAGGAAATACTTAAAATGTCGTTTGTCAATTTTTATGAGTAAACCTGTTAGTGTCAGTCGATTTTTAAGAGGGCCTGTGACAGGCTGTGTCGCAATGTTACTTTTTAATAAGGGCCATGTCGCCATGTCATCATGTTGATTTTTACCCATGTACAACCCCTTCACTGGCTTCAGTATGGTATTTTGTTCAGCATGGAAATTTTAAAAAGGCACTCCCACCTTCAGCTGGGGTGCTTTATGATTTAGGGGGCGGCCATTTAATAATATCCAGGGGGTTTTTTTTTTGATTGATAGTTTTTTACTCAGTTTTGGTGAAATAAATAAATTTGTTTTGGGTTGACTCAGGCTTGCAATAAATAATTTCTGCAAAAGATATTTCTTAACAAGGAGTTGCTTGATTTTGGAAAGAAAATTCGGGGACTTTGTGCACTTGATTCTTGAAATAAATGATTAATACTTCCGTTTGCGTGACTCCATGAAATAAATAATTTCCACCAATGGAAACTCCAAGCTCCCCCCCCCCCCCAGGGCCAAGAGCTGGATCAATAATCGATATATCGCGATATATCGGTTCACAGACTCATCAGAATTTTATCTGCACTTCGATGTTATGGTGGCCCATTGCATGGTAGTCCTGGACATCGTTTGAACAATTTTGTATACTACGATAATATCACGATAAATTTGTAATGATGCACGTTATTTATCGTGATAATTGATCAGCTTCAGCCATGCAAAATGCAAAGTTTGTGACATAAATCCTGTCAAAAAGTATAGTTCTAGCTACACAAATTGTCATTTTTTGCCCAAAAATTGGTCGAATTTCACGAAAAACAACAACTTTTGGCATATGCAATTATCGTGATGTCACGACAATATGTAAAACGATTATCACGATAAGTCCGTGAACCGATATATCGCGATATATCGATTAATCGATCCAGCTCTATTGCATGGTGGGACTGGCGCCACAACTTTTTTGCAACACGAATAGCACAGCAATGTTCGTCGCTTCTTCAGGAAATTTAATAATATATTTTGATTGAAGAACTATTAAAGTTATTGACAGCATTTAATTTTACATCAGAAACTTGATATTTTGCATGATTGACGCTACTCAATCATGGCGATTAATATTTTGTATACATCATTACAAATTTATCGTGACATATCATAATTAATGTTAAACATTGAACGATGTCCAGCCCTAATATTGAGAGGTGTCACGTAGCCCTTATTTATTATGTAAATCCCCATTTCCGAATCCCCATTTGCGAGCCCTGAAATCTCATGATTTTCAAAAATCAGATTTATAATAATCAATATTTTTCGAAACCATGGTATTCCCTTACTTTTCTTGTGTTGGTTTCCGTTGAATTGGATGTTATTTATGCATATTTGGCAATTACAAGACATTTCTGTTTTTAATTTGATTTTTAACTGATTTTAAAAACAGATTAACTGGGCTTTAAAAAAAAACAGATTTATTGCCACCAACACAGCTCTTATAGTAAGCAGTAATACAGCTAGAAGTAATTTTATTTTGGATTTCAGGTCTTCATTGCAAGGAAAAGGAATGCCCTTCCCTGAATAAGAGATATGTATCTATATGGTCGCCATTCCAGAAGCCTCACGTCTTCCATACACTTTTGGTAAGCATTAATGTTGTAAAATTCAGTTTAATATTGTTTCATCTCAGACTCTCAGTGGCACTATGATAGAACTTAATGAGAGTGTGGTTCACAGCAATGAACCTAATGAATGTCATGTCGCAGGGGAATAGCCTACAGTACAAGTCCGTAGGACGATTGTTTATTCTGCAGCAGACATGACATGAATTTATATTTATGTTTTATTAATATCCCACAATCAAAAATTAATAGACCTCCTCTCAAAACTATTAATAATTTCAACTTTTCAAGAGGCACTATTTTATTTGAATGGCCCCAAGAATATCCCTAGCTACTAGGGGTCTACACTGGTTCGATAAATACCGGCCGTACCGATACAGTCTGGTCGGTTCCCGAAACCGGTTTTCAAAGCAGCACTTTCCGTTCGGTTCAATAACGCTATATCAAGCTCAAAAAGTTGTTTTATTGCCGAGATTTGACAGAAAATCTCCACAAATTCATGAAATGAACTCGAGCACTGCGTCATCTTGACGTCCGCTCTGATGCGAGATGCGACTTTCCGGGCCAAAAATTTGGTTTGCGTGGTTGTGTATTTCTAAAATGCGTATCTACCCGAATTTGCGGACCGACGGTACGAATCGTGTATCGATCGAGTGTATCGATGATACGTATCGTATGATTCGTATCGAATGTCGGCAACGATATAGAGCCCTACTAGCTACCACTATGACTAACCTGAGCCTCAAAACATTGTATCGTCATCACTTCACCCCCCCTTGTTTCCATGACAACGTCAGATTCTTATATGCTGTGAATCACACGGTTTTTTGCCTGAACTTCACTGGCCCTTGTGGGATATCGGCTCTGAAGTAGCATATATCACAAAAAAAAAGTTTTTCAAGGGCTGTTTTAAGAAACACTTTAAAAATTCAGTTATCATGTCGACTTAAAGTTTGAGAGATGAAGTTGAATATTTTATCAGTGCTTTGCAAACTTGAGTAGACATAATAACATTCTACCATTCTCTCCCTAATGTCCGTGTTTTTCTGTTTGCAGTGCGGGCAGTGCCTGGAGCAGAGTGACGATGAATTGTTGGGACTGTATGATGTACATACGTTTGGGACCTAATTGTGCAACCAATCAATTTTGACTAATCAAAATACACCATATTGGATTACCAAATTTATTTGGTGAGGGTAATTCTTTTTTTTTAAAGCTGCCAATGAACAATTTTTGCATCACTTCATAGTTTTAATACTTTCTGTCCAATTTTATTTTTGCAATAACAGCGAATTCATTCATGGGCTATAATATTTTAAATTACTTCTTTATGAACACGTCCGTTTTCAAAAGGCGTCCTTCGAAAATGTTACTTCAAATCTCATAATATTCCTTTATAAAATTTGTCTTGTGAACAGCAGGCTCATTTGGTAAGCCTGGAGTACTCTGTCTACTGTGATACACCACGCATAATATTTGTTCTTTTTGATTTCAGCTCTTTTTCACAAGACAAGGTCAGCCACTCCCTAATTAAGAGAGACAACTCTCTGGTTGCCATTCGAGAAGTCTTCCCTGTGCTTTTGGTAAGCATTAACTATGTTCACTTCAACTTACTTACACAGATCATAATTTAACTGAAATTACATGTTCAGGTAGGCCTAACTGATATAATATAAGAGGTACATAGCGTAAATGTCAAACAGTTACTCTTGGAAGTAAGTACTCCCGGTTTTGACTATAACATCACTAATATTACACAAATAATTTTTGAAACGATTCTTGTGTCATAGGCCTACCATTGAGTTTTCCTATTACATGTGCATCCCTGGCCATTTAATTTGCACATGGGACCTTTGTGCTAGATAGGGGTTATAATCTTGTAAAAGTAAGTACATTTTTTCGTCCGTTAAGCCCCGTGACTAATTTGTATCTAGACTTAATATAATATTATTTCAATAATCTATTTTTCAGAGACAGCATAATAATGAATGTCTGCTGCCCCATGTTGTGGGACAAGCCATGCTCAGCAAGACATTTTGGATTTGTTTTACAACGTTCGTCTGAGCTGGGTGACACTGACACGTTAGAATAAAATATTGAGAAGCAGAAGAAAAATTATTGAAAAAAATGGACTATTGACTCAAATACAAAATAAACAGTATTTATCGCAATAATTATGGCTGAAAACGAAGCATAAAGGAAAAAAATTCTAGGAAAAAAAGGACAATTGCAATTGAAGCCAAATTAATTTCTTTGAATTTATACCTGTATACTGTATCAGCCTAATTGTACCAATAAATATTTTAATTTCATATCACTGTGTTGTTCTACCCATCATAAATTACAAAATTTCTAAATGCAATAGACCTGATTAATAAGCTAAATTCCAATGCCTAAAATAATAGATATAACGTCCGAAATTCGTACGAAAAGTGCCTATGCGAAATACGTACGAAATTCGTACGAAAATGTACGTACGAACTACGCATCGGCTCTTTCTTGTGAGTTTCGTACGTAAAATTTACGTACGTAAAACGTACGTTTTACGTACGTAATTCGTACGTTGCACAATTGCTAGTGTATGGTAGAATGATACGATCTGTTCATCGCCATTTGCTATGACGAAATTTGTGTGCCAGACTTAATTACGCTGTGACCTTGAGGCTGACGATTCAGGTAGGTACATCAACTGTTGTGCTGTGGCATCAGTTTGTACTATGTGCATGAATACCATAATACCATAATAAGGCATTACAAGCATATGAAGCTAAAATTTGGTGATTGCAGAAGCATTGCCAGTTTGCAAATAACTAACAGACGTGGCGCACAATGCACACGCTATGGTTGACCTTGTGCGTTTGACTTATTTTGATAATGACCTGCAAATAACGTTCCCTATTCCAGTGTTTGCATAACATCTTTAAGACATAAACTAATTGTGGGAACTTCTCTGAATATTTTAAAATGCACCAGCTATCAGTCCCAACACAGAATTTCACCATTAATCTCAAATATTTAATGTACAAAATGAGCACGGCATGGAAGAAGCATTAACAGCCATTCCTCATTGAGAATTTAAAACATGTGAGCACACACAGAAGTAGCTGAATGGTGTTAATAGGAAACGCCCAACCTGCTCTCTATGGTCAGCTGCATGAGGCCCCTGTGCATGAAGAGCAGAAAGTGATGCTTTGATTTATGGATGAAGTGCTGGACAGACGGATTGTTGGCATTGGGTGCAATGCAATTTAGGATTCGTCTCACATATGTTCACATGTTTCTGGCCTTATCCAGTATAATGCATAATTTGGAGCCCTGCTCACCACTGCCTCCATCCATCCATCATCGTGTCAGAAGTGTTACAGGCCCCTGTGGTCTTCCTCATCATTATTGCCCAGCACCGAAGGTTTTAGATGGTTGTTTTGTATGCAATGACCAGCATTTATAACACTGGTTCATTAGGGTTGCTTCAGAAAGCTGTCAAAATACAAATCTTGTTCATTTTAATGGCTTTTTCAGATTTAGGAAATATGTATTACGTACTTCCTGTGAAACACGCAAAGTACTAGGTAGGGGTGCCACACTCAATACAAGTTTACAAGTAGGAATGGGTGTACTGATGATAATCTCATATCTTACAAGGATCAGCATCGCTGCAGGCTACCCATGTTAGATGGATGTTTCTTCCTGTGCCGATAGTGTACTTACTTTCAGACAAATGAAAAAAGAATATGTGATAAAAAACCCAATACTTGATAGCACAGAAATTCGAAGGTCAACTTCAATCTAAACTTCTGTAAGTAATTCACCATGCAAGATTTTCGTTTTTTGAGAATGTAAATATAAATCAGGGGGTATGGTTCAGTGAATGAGAATTAAGTGCCTTGCAATGGAATTTAGAGTGGGCAAACTGACTGTGAGCAATCCAGACACGAATTGATTACTGTCTTTGATGTGACTGCAGCAAAAAATCCACAAACCATCTGCAATTTCTGCCCAATTGGGTCAATTGTGTAGCGGTGTCATTACTGGATTGATTGGGAAGCTCTGAGCAGCGATAGACGTACCCAGTACTGAAGCCTGTGTTATTGGCACAGGATCTGCAGAATTTGTAGTAAAAGCACATCATGCAGACTAGATTGTGCAGGAGACACATAATGTGGTAAAGGCAAATCTATCAGATAGAGATTGAAGCTATCCAAAGAAATAGTCTGATTGTGCTTGGCAGAGAAATATATGGTCATCTGTCCACTGTTCAACACGCTGTCAAAGTCATCCTCACCTCTCAGTGTAAGGCTAGTGAACCTACCCTGACCACATGCACCGTGTTTCAGTGAAGTTGTCATTAAAAGATTAACTTTCCTCCGGTGTGACAGACATAATTAACAGTTTAAAATTTCTCAGAGCAACTGAATGAGTGCCAGGGTGTCTCACAGTTGCCTGACTCATAGGTGTACGGCGTGCGCGATTTTTGGGGGGGCGAGCGACATTTGCCCGAATTTCAAGATCTAGAGTTAATGCCATTTCAAATGAAATTGCCTGGAAATCAATAATTTTCAATTGTGATTATTTAATCATCTGCCCGAATTTTTTTAGCCTTTTTGCCCGAATCTTACTGTTTCCCAAACTTTTGGGGGGGCGATCGCCCCCCCTGCCCCCCCCTCCGATACGCCTATGGCCTACTGCCTGTTTGTTGTTTTAATTAGTTTCTTTGTAGAAAACCATAAACAATTCATTAAATCACGCCGGGAAAAAGCTGACAATGCCTTAGAAATATTCAGTATTTTGTAGAGCTTGTTGGCAGGGCTAGTGAAAACTAGTCCTGCAATGGGAGGATGGTCCAAGTGCCGGTGCATCACATTTCAGTTGGTCACAGAGGTCCCATCTGACTATTGAAACCAGAGTGTTATAATCATGTCAGTTAGTAAGTTGTCAGCCATGACGTATCTACCTGTGTGCATGTGTGCATGATATAAATAAACTAAATTATATTTATAGATAATATAACATCTATTTAAAACTAGAACAAGAAGAATATATAATGATTTCATTCCAAAACCAGCTTAAATGTAAATTTACAGGTACAATATATGTATAGTTGGTGCATGCAATTATCGTATTCACATTCAATTATAATTTGTAGCACTCAATCATTTCTCACCAACAGTATTGCAAACAAGCTTTATACCACTGCTTTGAGGACTGTGAATATCACTCAAAAAGGCTGCTCCTCTTTTTAAAAGAATTACCATTGTTTGGCAAGAGCTACATATCTCATTTGAAAAAATATGAGGTCCTTAGATTTAACAGAATGCCCATTCATAGATTTTAGTGATATTGTACACATCTCAATTGAATAATTGAACAATTGATATTCTTAGGGCAATATTTGAAGTTTATTTCCATGAACAAGAATCCATGGATTCAAAACCGGCCTTTGGCAATTGTATATGCGGGATTGAAATCATGAAGAGGGTGATTTATATATTATTACATGGATTGTTTGTATTGAGCAGTGATAGCCAGACTCATAGTGTTTGCTGCATGCCATTAAACTTTGAGGGGAACCCCTTAGCAAATGCCTATACCAAATTTCAGAACTGCAAGTCAAATACTACAGTCACAGAGGGCAATTTAAAACATGGTGGCCATTTTGACAGCCATCTTGGATTTTTCCAAATTCTGAGGGGAATCCCTAAGTGAATCCCTATACCAAATTTCATAGATCTAAGTGAAATAATAAAGTCACAGTGGGAAATGTAAAATATGGTGACCATTTTGGCAGCCATCTTGGATTTTTCAAAAAATTTTGAGGGGAACCCCCAAGTGAATCCCTATACCAAATTTCATGAATCTTAGTGAAATACTAAAGTCACAATAGGCAATTCAAAATATGGCATCCATTTTGGCAGCCATCTTGGATTTTTCCAAAAATTTTTGAGGGGAGCCCCTAAGTGAATCCCTGTACCATATTTCATAAATCTAAGTGAAATACTAAGGTCAGAATGGGCGATTTAAAATATGGCGGCCATTTTGGCAGCCATCTTGGATTTTTCCGGAAATTTCTGAGGGGGACCCCTAAGTGAATCCCTATACCAAATTTCATAAATCTAAGTGAAATAGTAAAGTCACAATGGGCAATTCAAAATAAGCGGCCATTTTGGCAGCCATCTTGGATTTTTCCAAAATATTTTGAGGGGAACCCCTTAGTGAATCCCTGTACCAAATTTCATAAATCTAGATGAAATACTAATGTCACAGTGGGCAATTCAAAATATGGCGGCCATTTTGGCAGCCATCTTGGATTTTTCCAAAAAATTTTGAGGAGAACCCCTTAGTGAATCCCTGTACCAAATTTCATAAATCTAGATGAAATACTAAGGTCACAGTGGGCAACACAAAATATGGCGGCCATTTTGGCGGCCATCTTGGCGGCCATCTTGGATTTTTCCAAAAATTTCTGAGGGGGACCCCTAAGTGAATCCCTATACCAAATTTCATAAATCTAAGTGAAAAAGTTAAGTCACAGTGGGCAATTCAAAATATGGCGGCCATTTTGGCAGCCATCTTGGATTTTTCCAAAAATTTCTGAGGGAAACCCCAAAGTGAATCCCTATACCACATTTCATAAATCCAAGTGAAATACTAAAGTCGCAATGGGCAATTCAAAATGTGTTGACAAGAAAAGTGGACAAGTGGACAAGTTTACACATGGACAAGTGGACAAGTGGACAAGAGTCCCATTTCACCTTAAGCCCTCCTCTATTAACCGGCCATTGGCCGGTTAAAAATGTGAAAACCCAATTTTTGTTTAAAAATCAAGCAATGCAGAGCTATCTAAAATTAGTCATTAATTGATCCTCGAATAGGAAAAATTGACATTTTTCTGGTTAGAATATGTTACATGTAGATACAAGTAAGATACATCGATATTGATAGGGAAGTTTTTAAACTTGGTAAAATCTGCTGAAGTATTAGCTCTCAGTGTTTTAATCCTTTTTACTTTTCCTGGGAGTTTTTGGCATATTGTTTCCTTTTCTGAAACATAGAGCAACTAATGCTAAACACGTGAGAAAGTTCTAGCTGTACAGTGCTGTAGCTTTGCCAAGCTATACCCCGGAAACTTAGAGTGTCCTCTATCACACTGGAGTTCTTCCTTGCAAAAATCGATGCTGTACCATTAGGTTGTAGATCCGTAATTACGATACTTAGACCAGCACCAAGGATGGCCAAGACTGTATAAGCCTCCTGATTGCTTCTAAATTACACATTGGTTTTCTTTCCAAGTGTAAATATGAGTCCTATATGTTGGACACAGATTTATCTGTATGTACTGTGTATGTATGTCTTTGTGCAGCAAACTGAGGGGCAAACCAGATGGTCCTTGAAAAAAAAAAATTGTTTCGACCAGCAGCTTGGAAACCGAAATGTTAAAATCGCGATAAAAAGGATTATTGTTCCACAGCATACGAAAAAAACTGTTTGTCGTCGCTTAGCATGAAAAAAAGTTATATTAGTCCCAGGGTTAAATTCATAGCTCCCTAAGTATCCTCTGGTCAGCCCCTAACAAAAGGTGTTAAATGAGACCAGCTTCCTGCAATCGGTAATCAACATGAATTAATAAAGGAGGATCTTGACAACAAGCTATGACGTGTCTCAGGGATTGCAAAAATATGTTTTGCTTTATATTTTGCCTAACAATATTTTCCAGAGCGAAAAAGGAATTCATCATCCCGGAAGTCTTAACATGGTGATGCAATGTGTTATCTCTATTATTATGATGCGTAGGAGTACAATCACTGTGGATCTGCCATAAGCAATTTCAAAATCCTTTGTTCTGAAATCACATAGAACGCCCATGTGACCAAGAAAGCATCCATAACACTAAGGGCAGTTTCACTTCCGGTAGAATGACAACATCTGCTAATTGCCATTTGTTATAATCAGATCTAGGAATGTATTTTTTTCTTTTGCTCAATAACTTATGGTTACATCTCGAATCTTGTGCACATAGGTCATTGGCTACAGATTTTTTGAATAAAATGTAAATTAGCAGTGAGTGAGTTAGTGTTTTTCGCCCCATCAGCACCGGTGTGGGCTATTTAGAGGCTATGTAATTTAGCAGTTCCATGAAAATAGTTTGCTGAAATTTATATGAAATTTCATCTTTACTATCACCAAATTCACAATTTTTCATGAAGTTGCAATTACACTAGTACGATATCCCCTTAGCACAAAGGACACATGTGTCATGTGTATCCAAGAGGAGGTTTGCTGTTACGCACTCTTATTTTGACATAAGTTGATTCATATCACGCACACAATGTCATGCACACAGGTAGATCTATCATGGCTGACAAGTTACAACTTACTAACCAGTGTGAAATTAACACTCTGGTTTCAATTTTCAGCTGGGGCTCTTGACCCCTGTGCACTATAACTCCAGAAAGTGATGCAATGACGGGTGAACAGCATTCTAGATAGATGTTCACATATCCCTGTGCTCTATGCAACATGATGGGGTTTTGTTTGTAATTTGGAATTTGGAGGTCTGCGATGACTAGTACGCAAACTGCGCATGCCTCCATCCATCCATCATCAAATTGGTGATCTCAATCTTCCAATTATTACACAGCACTGATAAAGGTTTTGGAATGGATGTTTTTAAACACAATGGCCACGCCTCTAACCCAGACCAAAGAGAGGCACATTTGAGGCATAGAAAATTTTCAGAGGTACATTTGAGGCACGTTTGAGGCGTACTTAAGGCACATTTGAGGCCAGTGTGAAATTAACACTCTGGTTTCAATTTTCAGCTGGGGCTCTTGACCCCTGTGCACTATAACTCCAGAAAGTGATGCAATGACGGGTGAACAGCATTCTAGATAGATGTTCACATATCCCTGTGCTCTATGCAACACGATGGGGTCTTGTTTGTAATTTGGAATTTGGAGGTCTGCGATGACTAGTACGCAAACTGCGCATGCCTCCATCCATCCATCATCAAATTGGTGATCTCAATCTTCCAATTATTACACAGCACTAATAAAGGTTTTGGAATGGATGTTTTTAAACACAATGGCCATGCCTCTAACCCAGACCAAAGAGAGGCACATTTGAGGCATAGAAAATTTTCAGAGGTACATTTGAGGCACGTTTGAGGCATACTTAAGGCACATTTGAGGCATAGTCTACCAAGTGCAGTGTGCCTCAAATGTGCCTCTAATGTTAATGATGTGCCTCATCTATGCCTCCCTGCATAATGATATGCCTCAAAAATGCCTCCCTGACTTACCAAGAAAAGCATTACCTGCATCTATGCCTCAAATGTGCCTCAAACTTGACTCTGTTTTTCTTCCCTGTGCCTCAAATATGCCTCTCCAACATAGTCAAATTTTTGTGTGGCCTGAATTCCCCCTTACGCCTCAAACATGCCTCTCCTGTAGATTATACTAGGGTGTCTCCTTGTGGTGACCTAAATTTGCATTGAAAAGGGAAACCCCAACTAGGGAGCATGGTGCCAATGTTGTAAGTCACATTTTTACTTATAATTTGCTGTACATGTCATACTTATAAATATGCAAGTTGTAGTTTTTATTGTAAAAATTTTCTGAACAATTAGTTCAATTTATTTGGTTGTGTTGCTGATGTAACTCTTAGAATTTTGTGTTTTGCTCAACAGACTATATTATCACTCACATGACAACATGCTCTTTTATTAGAAGTCAAATAACAATTTCCTTAATTTGACAAATAATCCGGAATGCATGTCAGATTGAGTGTGCCACCCATTTAGCATTTACATCAAGGCCATTAAGTTTATTTAGTACTAGTAGTTCTGCTTTGTACCAAGTCTTTCCTTTGTTTGAGATAGAAGCACTATTTGAAAATTCCAATATTTGGCTCACTTCCTTTACTGTCAATGTGCCTCATTCATGCCTCAGATATGCCTCTTCTGTACCTCAATGCGGAGGTACAGAAGAGGCACTATCAAAATATTTGGAATGCCTCAAATACGCCTCATTCATGCCTCAAATGTACCTCCACTTACATGATGAGCCTACGCCTCAAATTTGCCTCAGTTATACCGCAAACGTACCTCATATGTGACTCAAATATGCTTCTTCATTTGCATATGAGGCACATTTGAGGCACATCATTAACATATCTAGAGGTATATTTGAGGCATTATTAAAATTTTTGGAACACCTCAAATACGCCTCCTATATGCCTCAAATGTACCTCGAAAATGCCTCATATATGCCTCTTGCATATTTAATGAGGAGTTTGATATGCCTCTTTTACGCCTCCTGTGATCTCAGCTTATGCCTCTACCTACTCCATGGTATGCCTGAAATATGCCTATTCAGTGCCTCAAATGTGCCTCTCTTTGGTCTGGGAAACACTCTTGTTCATTATAGAACAGCTTATAGTAGAGGAAATATGAGCTCATTTTTGATGATGACCCCGCACGGAAGTACAACAGGCCGAATCATATACCAAAATGTTCGCCAGAATGTCAGCTATCTGAATCCGGCTAAGAAAATTACTGATTCTGGGTACTAACTGAGGGAGAGCTGTTGCCATGGCAACAGATTTATTAAAATTGTAATTCTCAAATTATTCATTTTTAATGCTTTTCTTAAACACCAAAGTTCACAGGTGATGTTTTTGTGCCTGATCAGACTAAAGTTGAGACAGACTTCCCACTGGCAGACCAATTTTGCTTTTACATTGTATTGGTTGCCATGGAAACAAGAAATCATAACAAGTTTGAAGTTTCCTGTCATTATCATACACTTTGATATCTTATACTCCAAAATGATTTCATTAAACCCGCTAGTGTTTTATATGGAAATGTTGCTGAGAGTGTCGTCTTTCAAAAGCTGAGCGAGATTTTTATGTTTTTATGTCTATTTATAGCACTACAATGGTTTCCAAGGCAATAAGTCAGGACAAACAAGTTTATAAGAATTTTGGAATTTATCAATATCTCAACTAATAGACATGCCATAGTGCTCATTTTTGGACATAATCATTGTGGCAGGATGACCTTCAGAAAAGTCAACCCTCGGATGTGTGGCATGGTCCTGGTTGCCATGGAGACAGGATATCATAACAAATTTGAAGTTTTCAGTCATTGTCACACACTTTGATCTCTTATACTCCAAAATGATTTCATTAAACCCGCTAGTGTTGTGTATGGAAATGTTGCTGAGAGTGTCCTCTTTCAAAACCTGTGTGAGATTTTTATGTTTTATGTCTAGTTATTGCACTAAAATGGTTTCCAAGGCAATAAGTCAGGACAAACAAGCTTATAAGAATTTTGGAATTTATCAATATCTCAACTAATAGACATGCAATAGTGCTCATTTTTGGACATAATCATTGTGGCAGGATGACCTTCAGAAAAGTGAACCCTCAGATATGTGGCATGGTACTGGTTGCCATGGAAACAGGATATCATAACAAATTTGAAGTCCTGGTCATACTTGACACATTTAGAGCTCTCATATTCTAAAATGATCTCGTAACACCTGCAGTTGTGATACATGAAAATGTTTGGGAGAGTGCCCTCTTTCCAAATATGGGTATGATTTGTATGTTTCTTGGAAATTTATTTCCTTATAACTATTTCCAAGGCAACATATCGGGTCAAACGATTTTGATGAATTTTGGAATTTCTGAATATCTCAGATATCATAGAATCTGATATGCCATCTTGCTCATTTTTGGATATAATCATTGTGGAAGGATGACTTTCAGAACAGTGAACCCTCCATGTCATGTGCCTTGGTTACCATGGAAACAAGAAGTCAAAACAAATTTGAAGTTTCCCGTTGATTTATAAATAACACACTTTGGACTCTTTTGCACTAAAGTTATTCATAAAACCAAAAAGTGTTGTGAATCTAAATGTCTGTCAGAGTGACCACTTCAGTTCAAAACACAGACAAGATTTGAATGTTTTATGTAATTTATCTTACAAAATCGTTTCAGAGACAACAAGTCAAGGCAAACAATATATTTGAATTTTGTAATTTATCAATATCACAACCTATATCCTGACCATCATGTTCAATTTTATGACAAACCATTATGTAGCAATGACCGTCAGAAAAGTGACCCTCCATGGGATATTGTGGTCCTTGTTGCCATGGAAATGCATAAATCTTTAGATATTATAGGTAATTTTGAGAGTTTAACAAATTAAATTTTGTGAGATCAATGAATTTCCAACCAACAATGCATTAGTACATAATTAGTCATTTTTCAATCCAGTGTGTCAGACCTATTATGTACCCGTGTTTTTTCAATGTATCTCCAAATTAATTTAATTTGGATATACACATGTTCTTATATGTGCCATGGAGCCAATACACCAATTTTGTCAAAACATGACAGTTCAATGAGGCGTTGTGACAAACAGTCATTTTTGGGTGTTCACACTCAGTATGCAATTTCTTCAAATTTCCTCGAAAAGCACCAAAAATCTATCCAACTGATCATAAATACCATGAATCTTTACCTCATAACACAGTGAAATGTAGAACCATCATTTCAACCATGGATGAATTCATGATCAAAAAATGCATATAAGTATCCTGCATTGACATAGCATTTAAATTGCAATTTATTGCAATGAAAAGATCATGTAAGCCAGACAAAATATGAAACCATTATCAAACTTATACCTTGCTTTCCTTAGGTCGAGAGCTCACCCCAAACCAAAGAACATCACATTGCAACAATGACTGGCCATGCAATTGAAAATATCTTGAAATTGATGGAGCTCATATGATTTGACAATACTATTTCTATGGGAAACTGAACCGGGAATTTTCCACATGCCATTATGTTTCCGAGAGATGCAGGGTTTGATGGTTCGTCACACAGGACTAAAGAAGGGTCCTAAAGACGCATTCTAAGGATAATTTGCTGTGATATGACGTGTTTTGAGAGCAAGATGGACTTCTGTTTTTGAAAAATGGTACTTCCAATGGTTTTCCAATACAATTGTATAATTTTTATTACTTGATCATGAAGGCATCCTTGTTTATTATGACATGGCATTTTATGATCAGTTTGGTCAATTTTTGGAGCCTTTCGAGGAGAGTGGGGGATTACAAGAGACCATGGCATCAAATATGTGAAATGCAAGATGTCACTGCTTCAGTTTAGGTTTGCAAAGTTACACTTCAGTAGATTGTCTGGGTGAAAAATTATGACACATGAAAAACTTGCAGATCAAGAGTTATCACATTATATATGCAAATTCCATCACCTTTAAACTGAGAATCTGCATCATTTCAGCCAGTTAATCGGTGAAAATCAGCCAATTTTGACACTTCAAATTGCAGGAATGTCTTGAAGTGTTCACAGAATATATGTTTTAAAGCATTTTTTACAAAGTCATACCTCTCTTTAGACTCAATACAGCCTCAAAACAGCCCAAACACAGCTGCGACAAGATACCTTGTCGCAACTGTTCTACTATGCTTTGTTTCCCATCCTTGACAGCTGCACTGTCCAGGAGGGTCTTCCTATTTACCTCAATGGTATCTAAAATATTAAGGATACCCCTACAAACCTTTAATTCAATGCAGGACTGGAGCACAAGTACTTATTTGTTGAGACTATGTTAAGCTTAAATTAGATTAGTGATAGGATGACCTGAAACGTGCTAACAAGCTTTCCCATCTAAATAGCAAAAGCGGATGCTTAGCGCCACTAAAAATTATTTGACTTTAGCGACGTGAGTCCGGTGATAATTTGTGAAGTCAATTTAAATGATGCATGGTTAATAAGTTATCTATAATATCAATAATATGTATGTGTTTCCATTACAAAAAAGACTGCAATGTCCCATGGAGGATTCACTTTTCTGAAGGAGATACATTCACAAAGATTATGTCATAAAATGAGCAAGTTGTCAAGAGTATCAGTTGAGATATTGATGAATTTAAAAAAATCCTTCAATTGTCTTTACCTATTCCATTGTCTTGAAAACCGTTCAGTGGATAAATTTTACATCATACATAAACATCTTGCCAAGGTTCAGAAAGAGGACATTCTCACAATACATTTTAATGTTCAACACTTGCTGGTTTTACGTAATTATTTTTGAGTAAAAGAGACCAAAGTGTGTTAATTATGAATCCCCTCGAAACATCATAGTTGTTATTTCTTGTTTCCATGGTAAATAATACTTGTAATAAAATGTCATGGAGGGTTCACTGTTCTGAAATTCATCCTTCCACAATGATTATATACAGAAATGAGCAAGATGACATGTCTTCAAGATGACATGTCTATTAGTTGAGATATTGATAATGTCTCAACTTCATCCAAATTATTTGACTCGATATGTTGCCTTTGAAATAGTTTTAATGAAATAAATTTCCATGAAACATACAAATCATACCCATATTTGGAAATAGGACACTCTCACAATCATTTTCATGTTGCACAACTGCAGGTTTTATGAGGCAATTTTAGAGTATAAGAGTTCAAAGTGTGTTAATTATGGCCAGAACTTCAAATTTGTTATGATATCCTGTCTCCATGGCAACCAGGACCATGCCACACATCCGAGGGTTCATTTTTTTGAAGGTCATCCTGCCACAATGATTATTTTAAAAATGAGCACTATTGCATGTCTATTAGTTGAGATATTGATATATTCCAAAATTCTCATAAACTTGTTTTTCCTGACTTATTGCCTTGGAAACCATTTTAGTGCAATAACTAGACATAAAACATAAAAATCTCACATAGGTTTTGAAAGAGGACACTCTCAGCAACATTTCCATGTACAACACTAGCAGGTTTAATGAAATTATTATTGAGTATAAGAGATCAAAGTGAGCGATAATGACTGGAAACTTCCAATTTGTAATGATTTTTTGTTTCCATGGCAACCAGGACCATGCCACATATCTGAGGGTTCACCTTTCTGGAGGTCATCCTGCCACAATGATTATTTCCAAAAATGAGCACTATTGCATGTCTATTAGTTGAGATATTGATATATTCCAAAATTCTTATAAACTTGTTTGTCCTGACTTATTGCCTTGGAAACCATTTTAGTGCAATAACTAGACATAAAACATAAAAATCTCACATAGGTTTTGAAAGAGGACACTCTCAGCAACATTTCCATGTACAACACTAGCAGGTTTAATGAAATTATTATTGAGTATAAGAGATCAAAGTGAGCGATAATGACTGGAAACTTCCAATTTGTAATGATTTTTTGTTTCCATGGCAACCAAGACCATGCCACATATCTGAGGGTTCACCTTTCTGGAGGTCATCCTGCCACAATGATTATGTCCAAAAATGAGCACTATGTAGACCCCGAAGTCGACTACATAAAGTCGACTAGTCAAGTCATAGTTAGCCTTCCAAGCAGCAAGTTAATGTTCAGTCTAGTCAAGTCAGAGTTGAGTCAGCTAAAGTCAAGTCACTGTTGCATAACTTAGCCAATTTTCAACTCACAGAAATGGTTTTCGTACCATTATAAAAAGCATAAAGAGCACAAGATGCATTCTACATTCTTTAGGGACTTTTGTAAATTCTCTACAACATAAAATCTCCTAAAAGTTGACACATTTGGAACCTGCAACATTTCTTCGCGCAAAAATTCTGAAATTTCCGCAGTTATAATGTACCGTTGAAGAATGTTTACAAGAAGGGCCCTATGAAATTGCTTTAAGTTAGCTGAAGTTAGTTGAAGTCAAGTGAAGTCAGAGTTTAACAACTTAGCTGACTAGTCAGTTGAAGTTCTTGCCAAGCAAGTCAGGGTTTCAACTCTGACTGACTTCGGGGTCTAGCACTATGGCATGTCTATTAGTTGAGATATTGGTAAATTCCAAAATTCTTATAAACTTGTTTGTCCTGACTTATTGCCTTGGAAACCATTTTAGTGCAATAACTAGACATGAAACATAAAAATCTCACACAGGTTTTGAAAGAGGACACTCTCAGCAACATTTCCATATGAAACATTAGCGGGTTTAATGAAATCATTTTGGAGTATAAGATATCAAAGTGTGTGATAATGACTGGAAACTTCAAACTTGTTATGATTTCTTGTTTCCATGGCAACCAATACAATGCAGAAGCAAAATTGGTCTGCCAATGGGAAGTCTGTCTCAACTATAGTTTGCCCAGGCACAAAAACCTTGTCTGTGAACTTTGGTGTTTAAGAAAAGCATTAAAAATGAATTACTTGCAAATTACAATTTTAATAAATCTGTTGCCATGGCAACAGCTCTCCCTCAGTTAGTACCCGGAATCAGTAATTTTCCTAGCCGGATTCAGATAGGTGACATTCTGGCGAACATTTTGGTATATGATTCAGCCTGTTGTACTTCCGTGCGGGGTATCTCCTTAAATATTGGACTTTTTGGCTTCTGTTTCCTCTACTATTACCAAAGCTTTAAAATAGAAAATCAAAATGTATTTGTTCACAATTTTTTTAATGTCTTTTTTAGTTTTTAGAATCAGATATAGGCCAACTAAAGACATACCACAACAAGCAATCTCATATTCATCAGTAAGGTGCAAATATAAAAATATTACATAAATATCTGAAGATAATATCATCATTTTGCTTGCACCATTGTGCGCAGATACATGTACATTATTGACATGCGGCAATGTCGTTAGAAGTGTTTGAGGTCACCCTAATATTTGCATAATAGTGAAAAGGCTGCGCACAAGGCTTCACCAGACTGCAACATTTCACTGAAAGTGCTGCCTGTCAGGTCCTCGCTTACATGCATTTCTGAAGCAGTCCAGCTCATTCCTGCTGTGTTCTTCTGAATGCAGACCTTAGGGGCAGCTGTTCAAGTGCCCTAGAAGCCAATTCGATACCCAGTTCGACTTGAATTTCATCAGTCCGCAGCCTCGTTCACTCGTCTGCTTTAAATTCAGGACTTCAAGTAAATTTAATGAAATAATGCTTGATTGCTTGAACCAAGCTTACCGATACGAGTTAGCCATTTCATTACTGACAGTTTTAGCCGAGCAACCTCCAGTGAAATTTTCACTACTGTGCATCAAATCAAATAACAGAACTTCAGTTCAACCTTGGAGGACGATTTTATGCTAATGAGTTCCATTATTTGTCAATAAATTGTGTCTGAAGATCCTTGTGGTAAGCACCTAGAAGGTAGACTTTTTAAAAGTCTTGGGTTCAGAAGATCTAAAGATAATCGTATTTTAATTACAACGTTGCAGTGCTGGTAAAACTGTCATGATAAATCAAAGTCAGTAAATTAAGGCATGTTGAAATAATTCAGATCTGTAGAATATAGAACAAAACGAACAGTAAAACCAAATAATATGTTTGTTATTGTGCAAGTTAAACACACCCTGTCTAGAACAACTAGGTGTGACAGAGCCTTTTAAAAGTATATTTGATAGCTCATCTAATTCACAAAGTTCTGGTGAAGCAAGCCTATTCGAGGTCATTGATAGTATTCTGGGTGGTAATTTGACACTTGACATGACTTAGGATGTAGATGCAGGAAGAGTTAAGGCCCAATTCCCAATGATGAACTGATGTATTACTTGGTATCTGGTCTGAGACCGGTTTATTTTTTTGGCCTTATCAGAGAGACAACGTCTCTGGTGAAAAAACCACAATATATCTGCAATTTCTGCCCAATTTGGTAAATTGTGTTTCATCACCTAAAATTTATGTCACAAATCTGTTTGTAATATATATACGTACAGCTAATATCAGGTAAAGGATAGACAGATTAATAGGAAAACTACCAATAAACACAAAGAATTAAAATACGATTTTTTTCCTGTTGGAACTTCTTTATTTGGTCAATAAATATACCTCGACATAAATATGGACATAGTAGCGTTCTGTAGCCGCTGAAGGCCATAGCTATTACCCGACACAGAACATGTCAGATTTTCTATTTTTCATGAAGCGTCTGTGATGGAGACAAGTGCCCAGGGCATCGCGAGATCATAATAATTAACATGCATCTCAGCACTGAGATCAATAGGAGGAGTGTGTTGCCTCAAGGTTCTGTTGCTGGACTAAACATCCCCCTTTCTCAATCAGGGACCCAACCTAGTTACATTGGTTTGCTAAAAAAATCATAGAATGGACACTCTCTTACGATACAAAGAAGAAATACACTCTGACTCATAAATGTGAAATGTACATGTAGGCAAGTGACAAAATGTGAGTAAGAAATTGGGAAATCTTGAAAACTGTGTGCTGAAAATCACGTTATCGTCTCCCGATTGTAGGTTATCTGGCTGATTTATCACATGAAATGATGAGTTGGCAATATGATTAAGTGATCAACACAGTCTATACGACTTTCGGATACCACTAAAACCAAAATTAACTCAGCAAAAACAGTGTCAAATTACCTTATTTGTTCATACAAATTCCAACCAGAAGGTAATAAACCGCTAAATTTCTACAATTTCTGCCCAATTAGGTCAATTGAGAAGCTGTTACATATACAACTGGATTGATTGGGAACCACTGCACAGGAAACACACTAAAAACCTTGGATATCAGTACGGGATGTAGTTGTAGTTGTATGGGATTCACTAAAACATACAAGGATGGAAGTAAATAATACAATTAAATTGAACCAGACGGTGATACAGCTTGTTTCACTGTGTATGATAAGTTGACCAATCCATGAGGTTTTCAAATTTTTTTGCAAATCTGACTTGTCATCATAAAAAATTGTTGCGTCGAATAAGGAAGCAAAGCAAGTCAGTAGCCAAGGTTGCTCAGAGTTTATAAGATTTCTGTGTATTCTCTGCTGGGTTAAGAAAGACTTCAACATGATTACTCCAAGGTTGCTGTCCCAAGAGGGCTTAGTGAGAGGTATTTTTCATCCTTGCTACTAACTTCCATAATATTCTGCTAAGATCCTTCACAAATCTGTCGTGCTTTAGATTATCACAAGGTGAGTAAACAGTACAATGTGAAAGAAAACAAAGTCAGCACCGCAAGATGGCTTGGTATGAGGTATTCTTTGATCCTTGAAAACAACTCTCAATCATTTTGCTCTCACTCTTAATAATCTGTCTTGCTTAAAATTATCAAGTTCATTAGGAAAAAGCAATAAAGTGGTCAATAGAGTAAACAAAACGTAATGAGTGATCTTAAATAGAGGAAATCAAATGAAATTTTGCAACACATAACTTCATAATTCTCCGAGGGATCTTCTTCATGTTAATGTTTGATTTTCCCAAGAGAAAACATTTTACATGTAGGCCTAATTACTGCTTACAGAAGCACTTGCATTAAAACAAAATGTGTCTTAGAAACTGTTATGGAGTGTGGGTGTACCATAAAGGTATAGCACTCAACCAGTCTCAACATGTCAAAATTGTTCTACTAAAAATATGATGTCCCACATGACTGATGAAGTAACCCAGAATGCTTTAGGCAGGTTCACTTCCGGTAGATTAACAAGATGAGCTAATTACTGTTTGCTATGATCCCTCTGTTACTACTCTTGACTAATTTGATTGCAGGACTAACTCCCTCATGGCTCATTGTAGCTCAGCTTCGCGTACAAGTGGTTTGTAAACATTGCTGCAGGGAGGATGTGCTATTAAATGTGGGCCCAAGTAATTTTTTTTTCAACAAAAATTTCTGAGCCCTCTTGGCCATGTTTTTCGTTATTTAACTGACAACAGCTGACACAATTACAAGGTAAAGATCAACTTGGTGAGGTGAAGCAAACAAAGTATTGTCAATAACTGTCACTGACATCAAAAGATTCATAATATCCTCCTTGTATGACACAAAATTTAAATCTCATCAGACGAAAATCCATTCTCCGATGAGCAGTTTGAATGAGGACGTTAAGCATTGACCCAATGGCTTAACATCACCTGTTTCTCTTTGGGAGTGACCATTATATATATTCGGGGCGGGATATTTAGAGTATTCATTGATGGGAAGTTATTTATTTCACTTTAACGTCGGACATAATTATTTACTTCATGCATGTGCTCTCTTTAAATATTTCTTTCCAAATGAAACTACACTGTATTAAGAAATACCCTCTCTGGAAATTGTTTATTTGCCTGGAAAGAAATTATGAATGGACAGTGATTTGTGTTTATGCATTGCAAACCATTACTGGTTGGTGAGGCAAGCCAACAAAATTTGGAAGGAAAATTTTCAACATTATGACGGTCTACTTATATTTCTGAAGATCAGTTTGACCAATTGTACCATTCCAGTCATCTTCTATTGCTCAAATAATGGGCACATTGACGTTGCAGCAACATTGTGACAACATCGGGACAAAATCGCAATGCTGGTATAAATGAGATAAAATTGTGTTGTAGAATTGACGTTGTCATAACGTTGTGAAGGAACATCAAGTTGTAATGTTAGCATGCGACATTGTGGCAACGCTGTCACAATGTTGTGAAAAATGTCAACGTTATATGTTCACTTTGTGATTGTGGTATCATAATTTCTACTTGACAACAGTCCTAAATGAGCACTCCACCAATTAGCAACGTTGTGTTTCTGTTTTGTGCCCCTTGGGATACTGCAAGTTGGTCACACCGCACAGCTGGAAGGTAATCAAATTTTGTGATGATGCACTAAACACGGGTGAATCTTTGATTAACTAATGCACACTTCATTGAAGCTTATCAGATTATTTGTCAAGGTCGTGCAAGACAGATAGGAATCGTGCAATCCAATAACCACCAAAGCAATTGATTTGATTTACTGTCTACAGTAACACCATCTGAGGGTACATTTCACCTGCTGCTGTCAATGATCTAGTGGATTTGGTGTACGCACGAAATCATTCATGTTTTAGCCCTAACTTTTATATGTAAGAGGTGCTGACAACCACAGTCAGATATGGCAAAAGTGATAGTGACTACCGTAATATGGGGGTGAATAGGGACAGTTTTGGCACTTTTCCTGCCATAGCATGGGCACAAAACCTCCAATAATTCTCAGTATCGTCTCAAATTATGTCCAGGCTGTAGATTTAACTATCCCTGAGAGCATTATCTGATACCTATATTTTTCTTGGGTTCAGGCTAAAAAAACCACTGTCCCAATGAGGTCCCCGCGCGCCGCCATTACCTATAGAGGGCGCTGACTGTCAACTCAGTCCCAAAATGGTGACGTTACATGGCTGGCAGGCTGTAAAACAGTGGGAAGCAGTGACCTGCTTCACAAAAACGGCTCTCCTGACCTTAATACTCGACCGATTAACAAAATTTAAAAAGCATCACAGAGCCAGGAATATTCCTCACGTAGGCATGTAAAAATGTGTTGTTTGTCCATAATTTGCTCACGCAAAAAAATTGTTATCTTCAAAAACATCTTTTTTTCAACATCGTCAATATGCATGATGGCAGCCACAAGTTTATATTTTTACAAGGTGAGCTGTAGAAGCCTGCCCCTGGATGAAGCAGTGAAACAAAATTAAAGCAACTGGCAGGGAATTAATATAACTCAACTGTCTGGTGACAGCCAACTGGCAATAGACAATTGACTTCACTGCACTGTACAGTCAACCAGCCTGTAATCTGCAAATGTATGTGCATTCAATGAACAAATCCATTGACTTTGAAATATTTGTCAATTTTACATGTGAATGAATCTTTGCCAATTTAATATGGGAATGAATTTATATATATATGCTTTTTTGTTATTTATGTAATGACTTCCACAATTTTCCAATAATCAGCAATATCTTTGATACATTCAGTCAGTTGTTTGTTTTAGTAAACTTACGTGTATGAAATATGTGTCTTTATTCAGTTGTTTTTCAACTATTTTTTTTTATGCTTGAATATAATCTTGAAAATGTGAATTATTTAATTAACTAAGAAAATCAGCACCTTCCTATATATCTATAATGGTTCTCCTGCATCTCAGAAAGCATATGTATTGTTATACCTTTCTTTAATATGGGGAGGTATGGGTCAAAAATGGCAAAAAGTTACTTGACCCTCTATATGAAAATAATGACAGCTATGGGAACTAGCTATATCATGGCAAAAAATGACATCAACATCTTACCTAAATTCCAATTCTAACCTCACAAACACTCAAGCCAAACGTGAAACGCTAAATTTGAGCATTTTTTCGCGAAAAAAAAGAGCGTATCCAGGCTTTAGTTTAAGGCCAAATTCTTTTGGGAGGCTACATTGATCTGTGCCGAGGATCATTCTTGCAAATTATTAAATAAATATACTTTTTTATACTTTATGTAATAGGCCCCAGCCTGATAAGCATTGTTTGCTTTTCTGGGGTCCTTTAAGTTTCACTTGAAGAATCACTTAAAAATCCCATGTTATGAATGCAGACATGTACAGACACATCCTACATGATATCAAAGTTGAAATATCTTGTGTATCAAGTAGGCCTACAGGTTGCACAACTGGACTGCAGGGTCAGTGACTACGAATTTACCATGCTTTTACTGAACTTTTTAAAATGAACATGTGTATGAAGCCAGTTTATGGAGTGCTATTGATCCAGGCAAGGAGGGAAAATCTGAGAGAGAAAGAAGAGGAGAAGTGAGGTAGAGACAGAGAAGGAAGAGAAGATAGGACTTGTGTTGTGCTGCATGGTGTACCCTGGATCAGACGGGGCAACTCAACCACCATCTTTGTGGAGGGAGCTGCACTTTCTTTCTATTTTTGGTGACCACCGTTACGGTGGCGGATCCAGACTCGATAGTCTAGGGGGGGGGCCCGGACGAGTTTCGGAATTCGCAGGCGCTTTATCGCAATTTTTCTTCAAAATGCTACTTTAATCTTGATAGTCTAGGGGGGGGCCGGGCCCCCTAGGCCCCCCCCCCCTGTATCCGCCACTGACCGTATGATGATGAGATGAGAAGACTTGGAGTCTGGAACAAACCCTATTAATTCAGGGATGCCCAGGGTCTTTCAGCTCTGAACCCACACCATTAGTCCATGGGGAACCTGGGAGGAGGAGGAGAGAGAAGATGATGACGATATGGAGTAGGGGAGAAGGAAGAGGAGGAGGGAAGGTATGAGAGAGACGGAAGAGGAGAAGGGGAGGAAAAGGCAGAGAAGGAAGAGGGAGACTCAGAGTCAGAGGGGAAGGAGGAGGTAGGGATGACGGAGAGAAGGAGGATAAGGAGGAGGGGAGAGAGAAGAAAGAGAAGGAGGGTGAGGAGGGAACGGAGGAAGAGGGTGCAAATGAAGATGAGGGATAGATGGAAGAGGAGGGAGCAAATTAAGAGGAGGAATGAACAAAGAATGAGAGGGATGAAGTGAATGAAGAGAAGGAGGACGGGGAGGAGTCAGCAAAGGAAGAGGATGAGGGAGTAATGGAAGAGGAGAGTGGAGTGAATGAAGGAAAGGGAAAAAATGACGAAGAGAAGGGCAAGAAAGGAGGGGAGGAAGAGGGGGAAGAGTTAGAGGAGGAGGGAGCTTAGAAAATGCAGGAAGAATAGGCCTAGTAGGAATAAGAGAAGGCAGAGGAGGAGTACAAGAAGGAACTTGGGGGGGGGGGGCTTCAGCAGGTAGGGAGGAGAGATTACAGGAACATGAGGAGGGACCAAATGACGAGGAAGGAGAGCCTAAAGGAGAGAAGGAAGAGGAGGGAGCGAAGGAAGAGGAGGAAGGAAAGAATCAGGGAGAGACAGAAGGAAAGAGGGAGGAGAGGAGGGAGGAATCCACTTGTTAGGAGGAGGCAAGAGTGATAGAGGAGGCAGAAAGAGGGTGCATTAATATGCAGGAATTTCTTGCACCTTCCAATTTTTTCTTGCTGGTACACTTATGCTCTGGCAGCCTGGCTCAGCTAAAACAATTACTAGAGTTGAGTTGTAAAATATCTGTCACAATCCTTCGAGTTGGTCCATAATTTTAAAGAGGAATATTGTCGGTCTCTTCTCCTCCTCCCCTCCTCCTCATCTTCCTCTGCTTCCCCCTCTTCCTCCTCCTCTTTCCCCTCCTCTTCCCCTTCTTCCCTTCTTCCTCCTCTGCCTCCTTCCCAACTCCTTCTCCTCTGGCCAGCCGGCCTCTTCCCCCTCTTCCTCCTCGTCCTCCTCTTCCTCATCTCCCCCCCTCCTCCTCGTCTTCCTCCTCTTCCCCTCTTCCTCCTACTTCCCCTTCTTCCCCTTCTCCCTCCTCTTCCTCCTCCCCAACTCCTCTCCCCCCTCTCCCCTCTTCCCCCTCTTCCCCTCTTCCCCCTCTTCCCCTCTTCCCCCCCTTCCCCCCCCCCCTCTCCTCCTCTCCCCCCCTCTCCCCCCTCTTCCTCCTCTTCCTCCTCTTCCCCCTCTTCCCCCTCTTCTCTGTTCTTCCTCCCTTTCCCCCCCTCTTCCCCCATTTCCTCCTCTTCCTCCTCCTCCCCATCTCCTCCTTCTCCTCCTCCTCTTCCTCCTCTTCCTCCTCTTCCTCCTCTTCCTCCTCTTCCTCCTCTTCCTCCTCTTCCTCCTCTTCCCCTCGTCCCCTCTTCCTCCTACTTCCCCTTCTTCCCCTTCTCCCTCCTCTTCCTCCTACCCAACTCCTCTTCCCCCTCTTCCTCCTCTTCCCCCTCTTCCTCCTCTTCCCCCTCTTCCTCATCTCCCCCCCTCCTCCTCGTCTTCCTCCTCTTCCCCTCTTCCTCCTCTTCCTCCTACTTCCCCTTCTCCCTCCTCTTCCTCCTCCCCAACTCCTCTTCCTCCTCTTCCCCCTCTTCCTCCTCTTCCCCCTCTTCCCCCTCTTCCCCCTCTTCCTCCTCTTCCTCATCTTCCCCCTCATCCTCCTCTTCCCCTCTTCCTCCTACTTCCCCTTCTCCCTCCTCTTCCCCCTCCCCAACTCCTCCTCCCCAACAACTCCTCCCCTTCCTCCTCCTCTTCCTTCTCCCCCAACTCCTCAACAGAATTTAATTTCCTTAGACTGCATGCGCACGTGCAGAGGTGTGACACGCCGTGCATCAGTCTGCATGTCGTGCAACAGTCTGCACGTGCTTCTATCCAGCTGCATCCAGCTGCATCCAGCTGCACATGGACTTACCCAGCTGCACCCGCTGCACGTCGGAATCCAGGGAGAACAATACACTGACTACTACTACGGAGCTGGCTAGAGCTCTGAACAAAAACATGCGAACACAGGAGGCTGGTTAGTGGATCATTTAAAGACTTTGTTTGACTAATTTCACCTATGTAAAGTTGTTCAACAGATGTAATGAGTTTCAAAGCTTCTAGAAGGGGTATAAAAAGTGTGTTCACATGTTTATGTTGAGTCATTTTGTGGGTTGAACTTGATCAGATTTTTGACAGCTGTCATAATATAGCAGCAGGGCTCAGTAGACTGTAGACTGTATGCATCCAATGATTCCAATATTTTCTTGAGGCGACCTTAATTCCGGGCGTAACAACTTCTAACTGACACCAATGTGTTGGAAATTTAATTTCCTACGTTTTGAGCTAAGTTACGGCTCTGTAGGACAATTCTTTCTATGTGAAAAGTGCGTCCCAAGCACTCAAGATGATTTCCCAGGGCAAACTCTGCCAACACTGGCTGCAGGTTGGTCCGAGGGTTTGTTTCATTTTTTTTTTGTATGTTTGCTGTCACTTCTCATAAATCGGCCTGATAAAAATTTAAGTATTCAAAAGGTTTTCTATAATGGTAAAATATATGCTTCCATTTTTTTAGATTTTTTATGTCATAAATTTAACCTACCCCAAAACCATAATTCTGTTATTTCACCCAAGAAAAGATGGTGATGGCCCAGCTCTGATATTCATGATATTCCAGACCAATCATCATTATCATGTATAAATTTATAATTTCCACATTACGTTTACATTGTATATAAACTTTTAATGAACAACAGAAATATCAAATGCAGATACATGTGTCAATCAATGAATGTGTCAATCAATTGGATGTGTCAATCAAGAATTGAAAAGAAAAAAATAGAAAAATTAAAATCTACATCTACAGAATATTCTATTTATGTCGAGATATATACCCCAACTTTCCTTTTAATGACTAGTGCAATAACATGTATGAAACTGGGACCAATGTGAATATTTCATGAACTATGAAAGACAATTTTACATGAATTGCAAAACCTGTCATTTATTGTATATAATTATGACACTTGATTATGAAGCAAATTCCGGCCCAAACGAACCGGGGGAGGGTTGGCTTAGTGGTAGCCTGCTGGGCTGCCAATCGCTGGGTCCAGGGTCCGAATCCAGCTCTTGCGGGGTCACCTGGGCCTATGTTGAACGGCTGTCTCAATCTTGCCGTGTCCTCCCCCTGTCCTAATTAGCCTATGTGCATAAATACAGGACGTAAAGCCCCACTCATCAATACATCCCCCAAACGAACCCCCCTTCCCACAAAAATCACTTCCATGGAGGGGGGGGTCCAAAAATGTTGGGAATGCATAAGCCTCGACATAATACAACTCTGCACTGATATAAATTAGCATGTAAAAATATAAAAACAATTTCATGTGGCATGCCACCTGTGTCTGTCCCTGACTCCCAAGTGATAGACAATTCATTCTGGAGCTAATCTGTACTGCTCGCGTTATCTTGTAAAATTGTAATTAAAACCATGTTTTGATTGTTTTAAAATATTTTAAATTTAATTTTTGACATACATGTTTCAAGGGATATTTCAGAATAAAAAAATCAAATTTTTTAAATAGTTTCTACAATTCAACAATGAGATGCTGGATTTCTTGTTTGGTATTAGCTGGTTTTCCAACAGATGCATTCACAATCTTGATACAAATATATTTAGAGATTATTTATACCTATTGGTCTTTCATACAATATTTTTGCAAAATTTCAGCGTATTGGTGAGAGAGGCAGAAAGATCATGGGCTCCCGGTTGAAGTACTTGTATGGCAAGATCCAGCTGCTCTTTGAAGGAGCCAGAAAGATTTTCCAGTTACTGCCAGGTGAAGAATAGTTCAACAGAACAGTAGTCCAAATGGGACGAAGTAATGTAAGGTATAGTATTATTGGATGCAGTGATCTTGGTGATGGAAATAGGTGGGAGCAGCAGCTTAGGAATGTCATCGATAAGGCATTAATCAATGCATTGATAACTTCTTATCGATCGATGCCAGGGACGGACGCAGGGGGGGGGGGATGGGGGGGATGGATCCCCCCCACCGGACCAAAATTTATATATTTTTACATGTTAATTTTATCTGCGAGCAGTTGCGTAATGACGCGAATTATGTGTTCCGTGACGCGACAGCCCAACAGACCCCCCCACCGGAATTTTCTGGAATCTCCCCTGAGATTCGATGCGTATCGATATGATGGCTCACTTTATCGATACATATTGTTGATTCGATACCACATTTTCCACTATTTTTAGCTGCAATTGTAGCTTTCTGCGACCATGTACAATTTTGTACATCTCTGGATTTACACTTAGGCACTGTTCGTATCAATAAGAGAAGAGTGCAAGGCAGAGTATTGATGAAAGAAATAGATTGAAATGTATAATGGCAATTTAGAAGATGTATCTGTCTTCCTGCACTAAAATTTACGAGCTTTCTTGACGACTAGCCTACTTAAAATTTGAAATTATTGATACGTATCGAATATCGATAAGTTTCATGTCGATAATCGTATTGACAAGGAATCCTTATCGATGACATTCCTCCGGGAGCTTGGGTGAGCTGAGCTCCCTTGAGCAGAAAACTGGGAGAGATGTTCGGAACATCTTCCCTGCTACAGCTATTGCCTCTAAAAAGTCCACACCGGTGCTGATGGGGCGTAAAACACAAACTCACTCACTCCCTGCTACAGCTCCCTCAATGATTAGTGGTGAAAATGCAATTTCCTGTTCACTTTTCCATTTCGTCAAGTACAATAACCAAAAATTATGCTCTGCTGGCAGGAATTATTTCCCTTTTGAAATTTGAGATGGCATGCCACTGCCGCAACAGCCAAGAGCTCTCCAACGAAAATTTTGCATATCAATCTTCTGAATTTAACTATAATTGGCCATTTTTACCAAAGCCCGCTTACAAATATAATAAACAATATGATATACATTCATGATAGATTAATGCTGTATATATTATGTTTTCCAAAGTTGATGGGTCAAAAGTTTGCATACACTCCAGGACTATGGTGGTATATGTTATGTATTATGGCTCTAATTCATAAATTCTTTAGTGTTGTATCTTAGTTTATAAAGAAAAAAGTTTCAGTATATTATCCTCACTAATCTGTAACCTTATTTTGTAAATTAAGTCCATACTATACAAGATCCCAGACATACACGTAATTAATGGTTTTCTCTGCGTCACTCACCATGCGATCATCTAAACATTATGGAGACGATAAAAGCTTGCAAATTATAAGATTATGCAAGTCTTGAAATAAATAATTTCTGGTGGAGGTATTCTTTACAGGGTGTCGTTGGATTTAAAAAAGAATACCTGGGGATGTCGCACGCTTGAAAAAATTAATTATTGTTTATGTCACCTCTTATATGTCAGCAAAGTTATTATAAGGATGAATAGATTATATTTCAATATTTGAAACTTCTAATCAATACAGCTAAGTCTATCTTTTTTTTTAAAGATTTTCTCGTTTCCAATTTGGTTGCAGCTTATATTCCAAGAAACAACAAGATGTAACTTAAGGAAACAATGTTCAATCAACGATGCAGTTTGATGAAATGTCCAATTCCAAAGAGCGACTAATTTTTGAAGGTCAGTATTGATACACTGGGGTGAGATCCAGGGCTTTGGAGTCGGGTAGCATGTGAACCAACTCCGACTTCTGACTCCTTTGGTATTTTTAAGTTTTTTTACGATTGTTCTTTATAAAAATTTAATACAGTTCACGTTGGTTTATGATGTTTTTTGTTCCTCACTTTAATTACTTTGAGGAATCCGAAGTCAACAGATTAATTTCCTACTCCTGACTCCATTTTAACACCTCCGACTCCAAAACTCCTACTCCTGACTTGTCACTCCAAAGCACTCCTGAGATATTTTAGCATTATTTTACTAAGCAGCGCCTCTATGGGGGGCATGTCACTCACTAGGCAAGCCTCCCAGGAACCATTAAAACCTTTATTATGGATGAATAGCATTTAGAACGCTAAAATTTATTTTTTATAGTCTTTATTTTTTATATTGTCCACAAAAAAAAAGTAAATTACATGTTCTAATGTCGTTTTGAATGATTTTCATGCATACATGTACTATGCAGCAAATTTTTGGGAGGGCGAGTCCGATCTAAATTTCATACCATTTTATTTTTAGTCTCTTTGCCCAAATTTTAAGTCTTTCCCAAAGTTTTCCATTATTAATGATACTGTTTCCAAATAGAAAGGCTGCTCTTCCATGAAAATTATTTGCGAACCTCCAAAAGTTTCGCACGGCTGTATGTAGGTGCATCAACGGTATTGCAGAGAAGTTTTACTATCAGTGTCCATTTTACTGATTTTTACGAGAAAATGTCACAGAATAGAGTGAATTGGATAGTAGCAGAGTGACGTTAGTTTGTGTTATGAAGAGGTGTCAATTTTAAAAGGTTTAACTAATTATTAATTTAATTTGATACCTGTACCTGTCACTACTCACAGTTTTGAAAAAACCCTATTTTGGAATAACCGGCTTGTTTAGTGAATTCATATAGCCTAGACGTTATAAAGATCGAACAGGGTGTGCATGATTCTCTCAGCAGGCAATTCTACTCTGGGGGTCACTTGACAGTGATAATGTTTTTGTTTTGGTGTGATTTCCCACCTGTTGAGCATTTATTTTATTGTATACGTACATTTGTCTAAACCGTTATATTAATAGGTGAATGACGTAATGTGAAAATCAGACAATCTTTTGCTGAAAACCTGAGCTATCATTCAAAGTAACTTTAAACCAACAGGACACACCTTGCCAAGGACAAGGGCAGGAGGGGTCCGAGGGGGAGGGGCAATTATCGCCATGCTCCCTGTTCTGACACTTGTGGTTTGGATTTTTTTTTTGGAAGCAAAAGGAGTCAGTCGGACTCAAATTATTGGCCCCCTGGTTTTGCCCATGCACTATGCGATATTTGACACAAAAAGTAATAAATCTTAAAATTGCAATATCTTCACTCCAGATTTGGATGAAAAGATCCTGACAGAATGACTGGCTGGCAGATGATATTGGTGTGCAGGATGGACCAAGCATCGAAAGGCAGAGCAGAAGACACTCAAATTAGTCTGTACCACTGATTTGGCATCAAATAATATTTTAAAATGAATACAAGGAAGGGAAAGGAACTTCTGAAAACATTCTGGTATTAAAAGCTGCCATTTTAAACACCTTGAAATGATTTAAATATCATGTCTGAACTAATTGGCAAATAAATATCCTCTACAATATAACAATTTTTATCCTCAGGTATTCCTCATGAGAATAGTGGAACGATTTCTCCTACCGTATTACCCAAACTACTTTTTTATCAACTTGAAGTTACTCCGAAAACGAAATTGCTTCGGCTGAAATAGCTTGTTCATAGTTTACTGCAGCTGCACTGCCAGGTGAGTTAATCAAGAACAAAATATGTTTGAAAGCTTAAAGTTTTAAATTGAAATTTAATTTTATACTGTGAATATATGTTATTAAAATTGAATTAATACAAATTGAGATATATGGAATAATTTTTTATTGACACAACACAGTAGATCAGTCATGCCAAAGTTACGTGTTATTGTTTCAAATTTTGTGACAATTTTATCCTTCAAAAAGGAAATACTATAGTAAGGGACACCGGTGCAAATTGATCGCTTCTGAATATCATTTTTTTATATATGAAAAATGTATTTAGTATTTACAGACTGACTTCTAAACATTTACGATACCCTTGTGCCAAACTAAGTTATTTAGATTGTGCAGTTGTGGAGAAAGTGAGACTGAATATGTTTTTTAGTGGTCCCGGTTCAACCTGCCCCAGAGTCGGGGCACGTTGACCGTTGTGTGGGGTACAATGGACCACATATTAAAAGTCCAACAAAGTAGAAGAAAGTAAGCAAACACACTTGTGTGTAATTGCAGAATGATTTTATGTATGAAGTCTGTTTTTGCTGAAAGGGCTTCAAGATTAGCCAACTGAACAGATTCTACGGTCATATTATTATGCCGAGATAAACTTGGTGTTATATTAATGTCAAAAAATACACTGCTGGCATTCACCAATGAGTCAGTCAGCCACTCAATGTACACTGGTCAAACATGCCACAACCATGTTTTTCCAACAGTGTTGTAGTCGAGGCCAGGACATCTGGGGCCGAGACCGAGGCATGAGCCTCCCAAGACCACGACATTGACCCTCAAAGACCATGCGTGATCCTGACCGAAGCATGAGCTTTCAAGACTGAGACCGACTGAAGAAGAATTATTGTTCTTTGCTCAACTATTTTAGCTTGGATTGTTATCGAAATTTAGTCATTAAAGCTCATTAAATCACTTGCAATGACAATATAACAGTATTATTGACTTCTTACAGGTCAACCATATTAAGTCAACGACTCCAGTAAAAGACCGAAATAATGACATTTAAGGGCAATCATTACTTATGTAAAGAAGGGCTTGGATTAGTCCTGCCCAGAATTTATGTATATTTATGAAATAGCAGATTGGAACTTCTGTCATAACTGTAGTTCCATTTCGTATGTAGAGGTAAGGTATTTATTAGACTTCAGGGTATGATAAGTTATTTATCAGGCATTCCAGCATGTTGCATTATCAGTTAATACATTTTTTTTTCTGCCAAAATTTACTTGGAAAAATGTTCAACGCATCTCAATTAGTGAAGGAAAATAAGAAATATTCCAGTACTTCTTGAGGTATCGCAAAAAGTTGTGCCGCGCAATAACTTGGCACTCGGCATGCAACAGATAAACAGAAAAGGATTCTGTCGGATACTAATATATATTATACACATATATAGGATGATAGGTCCCTTAGATTACGTGAACTGATAATGAATTAGATGAAACTGAGAGAAAAATCTTGTTTGACAGTTTTAGCAAAATTGTATTTTTTTTGTGGATGGCCTCGGAAATACCTCGGAACAAATATCCGAGGCCAAGTGCTCCGCGACAAGAGTACAAGGCGGAGGATTGGGCATCCGAGACCGAGGCTATCAAATTGTGGGCTCGAGACCGCCAACCCTGTTGTCCATTCTCAACTTCCTATAAAAATTTATGTGCCTTAATGACAAGGTGCAATATAAACTCAGGAAATTTATTTCAATCTTTATTTAAGTGGTGATAGTTTAAATTGATGAGACTTATCTGACTAGGTCCCCCATAAGAAAGGGTGACATAATAATCAAGACTTGCAAAAAATCACTTTTTCTGCCAAAGATCAGGAAACCTAAAATGGATCACACACTTTTCCTTAAAATGCTCATGGAACTTTTGACTAAAAGACACACGACAAAGGCTTCTTCATTGGGGATGTGGATAACTTTGGGTGTTTTTTTTTTCTAAAGTTAAAAAAACAAAATAGACATAATTTTTCTTAAAATTTCTTGTTAATTTCAGACTCCATGGCTCTTTTATAAGTAGTACTGCTCTGATGGCTCCTTGATCAAGGCTTCACTGGATTTTAATGTGCGACAAGTGGATTGACAACGCTGTCCAAGCCTGTTCTTCTCAGGTCTGATATGCCAGTAATCAAAACACAACATCGTCTCAAAGAAGGTAATATTTTAGGGCTGCACCATTATTAACATCGTAAATGTATCGTTAATCAGGTAATTCATTAACGTTATCGCAGAAATAGCAGTAGATTATTTGACGATGTTTTTAAAAAGTGTGGGATATTCTAATTTTTAAAGCAGATTAAAAATTTTTCTGTTCAATAGATCTTGTAGACCTTGTAGAATTTATCACATGATTTATCAACATCGCAATATGACACTCAATTTTGCACATTTCATCTGAGCCTATTATCGTGCAGCCCTATATGATTTGTTATAATGCTTACACTTTCAACAATATAATGTGCATAGTATTTTATTTAACTGCACACATATGGGGTTTATTCTTTGTAAACTCACCAGCAAAAGAAACACAACACTTGATTTTAACTCATATTTTTGCAAATAATTTTTTTTGGCCTAAAATCAAATTTATGGAATTGATTCTATCGTCAACAAGCGCAATAACACCAAAAATCATCCAACTGCGACCATTTCCCAGTGCTTTTCCTTGGTCCAAAATTCAATTAGCCACAAAGGCCAATTTTCAGTGAAATGCATGGATATGTGGCTAATTTCCATTAAAAATTTGCAATTTTCATTAGCCACATGGAGGATACATTAGCCAATGCTGATGTGGCGAATGGCTGGGAGAAGCACTGATTTTTTTTTTTGGTCCGTTTTATCAAATTTGAGATTTTGCTTAGAAAAAGACCCTCCCTAACCCTTACAACCAAAGCAAGATGTCATTTTAAAGCCTACCAATAAAAAGCCGAAAAATTACTTCAGCAACTTTATTTTTAGATTTTGCACCGAAGTTTGAAAATTTGCGTTTCACAGATTTTAGAAAACAGTGAAGAAAATTATTTAGTTTTATACCTTTTTAATTGTACTATTTTTGTGAAATTTTGACAAGATGTGTCCAGTATGTCTCTTGAGAAAAAAATTCAAGGCAAACTATTGATACGAAAAAATCTTTCATTGCATTGAAGGCCAATTATCCAATCACTTTAAAAAACATAAAAATCCAACAACTGAATTTATGATATCGTGAGACGTTTCAGATATTTCTGCCTTGGCATAGACTGAACTGATATTCCAGAAAAAAAGTTATAAAATGGACCAAAGAAGTTGAATGAATTTTGGTACAATTATGCTTGTCGAAGATAGAATCAATTCCATTTAAATATTTCTTGGCAAAAAATAATTTATTTGCAGAAATATGAGCTAAAATCAAGTGTTACGTTTCTTTTGCTGGTGAATGTATACACATATCAATTAATTCATGTTATTAATGCTTGCAAATTGGTGGTTTCAGGTTGCCAAACGTGCAGCGTACTTGAAGATTTGTGACTGCTTTGGAAGCATGCTGATTTGAATTTCATTCTTCATAACCTTGAGCATATTGAGGGGCAATACTGTTATGCATGTATATATATTTGTATAGAACGACATTGTAACAAAGCTGTGTCCTCTTCTAGGCTATGAATCCGCTGATTCTTGTTTGCTTAGGTGTATTATTATTATAGACTATAGCGACAAGGCCTGCCTGTGTGTGTCAGGCCTCATTGTCACCTAAAATATTAATTTGTATACATGTATGTAGATTTATGGCCACCTTTATATATATATAATAGCACTGGGAAGAACTCCTCAAGTTTATTACAAGCTATAAGAATAAACAAATTGTCAAGAATTTTGGTGCAAAAATTTGAACGAGACTGGACCTTTCCTTTGGTGGCGCCCTGCAGATTTTGGTTTGGGGGCCATGCATGGTGGGGGGGGGAGGACGTGTAGCACATGTTGGTTAAACTCTTAGACCGAAAAGCTTGGTCAAACAGTCGGAATCTTAGGTCAGCAACTTAAACCAGGGTTTAAATCGGATTTTTAAAAATTTAAATCAGATTTAAATTTAGCTGTCGTATTTTTTCAAATATAATGTTTTTTGAAGAAATTGTTGAAGTCATAATAAATGATAAACTGTTCTTAATTAGGTCTTCTGTAATGGGAAATAATTCTTTCACTCCCCAAAAGTCATGTAATCAAGTTGAAATTTTGAAGTTGAAGATCGTTCATATTTTTTACTTTTCCCAGCTGCAACAAATCCCCTCAGAATATGAATTTAACGTCAATTCAAGTGTGGAATTTTGTCAACTTTTTGGAGCTGCTATTGCTAGGAATGACCTATGAAATAGGAAAAGTTTTACATGACTTCCAAAAGAGACTTAACGGGATTTAATCCTATTCCGAAGTCAAAATTTTTGAATACTTGGAAGCCAATGTCCACAAAATATCATACTTTGGAGCAAAGGAATGATTGAAATTACTAACGATGACCACAGAATCAGTATTTTATAATTACTATTGTTTGTTATTGTTGTTTTCTTGTTTAATGAGTGCTACTTTTGGCATGAGATTAGGAATTTGTCGCATGAAAGAGGATTGCTGTTTAAACTGGATCAAAGTAAGGCAAAAACCACCCTGGTATCTCCATCGTAGCAGTGATTCTTCAAGTGTGAAGGTGTCAACTGATCCATTACAGCATTTATATGCAAACTATCAAATGATTTAAATCAAGCAACCCTCGACAGGTCTTCAGCAATGTTTTGCAGGACAGAGAGAGAATTTTTGAAAGCACCAACCAATTTTTTTTAGCTTATTACCAAGGTTTAGAAGGCTCCTACTACAATTCTGTGACTGCCATATTTACTCGGCTACCTACATTCTGTAGGTCCCTGGCTACATTCTGAAGGTCCCTGAGCAACATTCTGTATATAAAATATACCTGTATTGGCAGGCCAATATATAAATATTATAAATGTCATGAATAAAAAGTTTTGAAACAAATGCATGGTTTGTTTGTATTTTATGACTAGATAAATATTTGCTAAAACTTATCTTGGTAGGAGAAGTGCTGATCATTCTGAGGTGTGTGTCTGTGAGGGATTTGATTTGCCTGCATTGGTTTGAACCTGGGATGGTAAATCCAAAAATATTTTCAGTGGTCATTCATAGTTAACGTTTACGTCTGCCTTCATGAGCATCATTCTGCCTGTATGCTATATTTTATGAGGCAGTCCCTTGTGTTGTTGTCTGTGCTGAGATCCCTCACATTTGGTACATTTTTGCAAGGTTTTTGTTTTATTCATTATTTATGATTGGTTTTATGAGTTCTTTTCTGATTTTTTTTTTCTGGGGAAATGGGGAGACAACAATGATGACTGTAATAGCTAACCTTGGTTTTTGGAAATTATTGGTAATTTGATGATGGATGGATGATAAATTGGGGCTTTACATCCTGTATTTATGCACTTGGTAGGCTAATTAAGACAGGAGGAGGACACGGCATTGAGGCAAAGGATGATTGAAACAGCCGTCCAACATAGGCCCAGGTGACCTGCATGGCAAGAGCTGGATTCGAACCTATGACCCAGTGATTGGCAGCTCATCACTCTGCCACTGAGCTAATCCTCCCCATGCAGGAGGTGCAACACATGCAAGATATTCTGCCCATGCAGGGGTGCATTTGGAAATTCTACACATGCAGGTGCTTTCTGAAGTGCTGCACATGCAGATGCATCCTGAAAAGCTGCACATGCACTTGTGAAATCCTGCACGTGCAGGTGCATCATGAAATTCTGCACATGCAAAATTCTGCACGTGCAGGTGAAGTTCTGCACGTGCGAAATTCTGCATGTGCAGGTGAAATTCTGCACGTGCGAAATTCTACATGTGCGAAATTCTGCACGTGCGAATTTCTGCACGTGCGAAATTCTGCACGTGCAGGTGAAATTCTGCACATGCAGGTGCATTCTGTAGAAACATATTCTTCGGGGTTTTAAATCCCATAATTATGCACTAAGTAGGCTAAAGGATGATTAAAACTGCTGTCCAACATAGGCCCAGGTAATACGGCAATAGCTGGATTCTAATCCTGGACCCGATAGCAGCTCAGCTTGCTATCACTGAGCTAACCCTCCACCCCCTGCACATGCAGGAATACATCTAATGCAAAAGGTGCACTCTTAATGCTGCACATGCAGGTGCATCTTGAAATTCCGCACATGTGCGAAATTCTGCACGTGCAGGTGAAATTCTGCATGTGCGAAATTCTGCACGTGCAGATGAAATTCTGCATGTGCAAAATTCTGCACGTGCAGGGCAAATTCTGCACGTGCGAAATTCTGCACGTGCAGGGCTAATTCTGCATGTGCAGGGCAAATTCTGCACGTGCAGGTGCATTCTAAAGAAATCATATATTCCTCCAACTCCTCCTCCACTGATTGATACTTACACAAACATGACTTTCAATTTGATCCCACTTACCTCAGTACACAAGTTAGCTGCTTTCCACAGATACAGTGTACCCACGGATTTTTGCTGAAAATAGAGGACTTGTTTCACATGTCAACACCTACAAAACCAAATTCCCTGAGTTTTCTCTTAATTTGAGGCCAGATTTCAAATTCCTTGATTTTTCCTTTAATACAGGGCATCTTTTTAAAGACATATTCCCTTTTTACTGGGGGGGGGGGGATTCTCTTTTGAGATACATTTTATAAACATGCTAGACTGGAAGGGTAGGAACTTTTTTGGTTGTGAAGATGGTAAATTGTCCACATGCATTTCTGTTTGTAGGCACATAATTCATAATTTAAGGAAAATTTATATTACAATTGTATAAAACTCGTCAATAAAAAGTAGAAGCCCAGTCGATCTTGGAATAATAATAACTTTCTGCCCCAACGTACGGAACTTCGAGTTGAAAAAGAAACTTAGCAAGCCTAATGACCTGAATATAAGTACAGGTAGGGCCTATAGACTTGAACTTAGTGAGAGCCCGTCCCCCCCCCCCTCCGACGGGCTAATTTAGGAATACCACCATAGTTAATAAGGATGGGTTAGATTATTATACAATTTATAATCGTAAAAATTGCTTGTTTAGCATTCATCGGCTAGTTATAGGCCTATTTGGACTGAGCCTAATGTGATGTGTAACAGTGTTCTTAGAATCCTAAAAAAAAAACATAATGCCTACAGCCCCCCCCCCCCCCCCCCCAGCAGCAATCAGCTACCTGCCTTTGCCTTGAGTTTGACAACAAAACAAGTGGGCCCACGGCAACATGAGTGTGGGTCTAACAGCCAGGTTGGCAGAGCAGCAAGTTGAATGCTTGCTTATTAGTTTGACTGTGGCTTTTATGTCACTATTCTTAGATATGCACATTTTTGACAAGGCCTTTAACATGTTTAAACACCATTTTAGAGCGATGTTTCAACAACTCTGCACTGTGCACACACACAGTGCACATCTCTCTGCTTGCAGCAAAGACGCATGGAATTGTGTCAGCGTGACCTAGTTCATGGGACTGAGTTGCGTCACACTGCCGCCTGGTGGATAAGCTTCGCGGGGACCCCATTCACCCCTCACTTTGGGGTGAATCGGGACAGAGACTAATCTGAATAACTAGTACTCCCTGCCCTGTTTAATTGATTTATACTTATGAATGAACATTAGAAAACATGTCTAGCACCCAAAAAAGACACCCTTCGTAAAATTTTAAGTCTATAATGTGTAGAATATTCAGTTTTTAACAAAACGTAATAAATTACTGTAAATTGACACAAATGCAATTATCTGCTAATTTTACAGGTGATGAATAATTTTGGACTAAATCCACACCAAATGATGCCAGTTTTAACATTTTAAACCCAAAATCCAAGAAAATAATCAGGATTAAAAATTAGTAAGGCTTTTTGGTCAGCTCTGTAACTCTGCCATTCACTTGGATCCGAACCCATGACTTAACAGACAAAATATCATATCTCAGCAACTCTTTTGTGTCTCTTAAAACTGTTTAAATCGCTTTGGACTATAAAATCTTTATTTTGCTGCCTTTATCTGATGTTATATCACGTCATTTTTTTAAGGTTCCAAAAATGCATAGAGTAGGTCGGGGCATGTGGCCCCCCTTAACTTTGAGGTGCGATTTGACTTACTTTTTATGGGCGATTGTTTGAATGCTTTTGCTCTCAGGAATGGATCACTTGGCTCTACTAATAGCTAGTGAAGCAAATGTCTACCAATTTTAATAAAGCAGTTATGGCCATTTTTGTAAAAAAATTAAAATGGCCTTCTTACCCCACCCATCGGGCAAGAAGCCCCCCTATTATAATCCTATGGTAATTTTTTTGGCGAGCTCATTCAGCCTAAAAGTTATTTCTTAGGGTTCTTCTCTCATTTTTAAGGCATTCTATTCACTTTTTCTGAATTTCAGAATTTTTCGGTTCATACATTATTTTTTAAATATTTTTTGCCCTGTTTCAATTTCGGCCCAAACTTTTTCTATTTTAATTAGCTATTGGATCAATATTTAAGGTAAAGTACACATCATTAAATGGTTCCTGAAGCAGCTTCGACCCCCAGTGAAGGGGGCCTCACGCCCCTTATCATGTGGGGCCTCTCGCCCCAAACCCACATATTTTAATTTGACCTCTATATTTTCTACTAAAATGCAAAAACATGATCCAAATCATATTTATGTGATGGTCATGCGGTGAAGCAATGCAGATATCCATTATACTTTAAAAAAAATCCAAAATTATTTCTAACAACCTCTTTCAAAGAATTAGTCAAAGTTACAAAAACCATGCACATTTTTTTGTTTCTTTAATTTCTACTGTGGTTCGGTGCTGTTTGCCCTGAAAATTTGTGACATCACCTAAAACGCCTCTAGCTTCAATCCTATCAATAAATAAACGCACCAAAAATGTAAGTTTGGATATAAGCCTGGGGGGGCCTCTCACCTAACCCGGGCTTCTTGCCCCGACCTACTCTATTTATCACTATTTTGGCAGAGTTACGCACTTCTATACCATTTCTACAAGATAAAAATAATTTTTCAGCATGGTAGTACCCCATCCAACATTATTTTTATAACATTCCATCACTGATTTCGTTTCTTGAGTTATTACTAGGGGCCGAAAATTATGCTAAAATAACTCCGAAACTGAAAGTGCATTAGTGCCTGTTGAATATAGTCTGTGCAAATTTACCTAAGTTTATGATTTTTTCCTTAATTGACCACAACTATATACTTTTGTGAGAATTTTGTGTCAATAGCTTTTATAGTTTTTGTTGTACAATCAAAGTTTTGACCAGTTAGTGAAAATGTCAATACTGCAGGGCAATGTTCAAGGTGCTGTAATTCAGTACCAGTGGTGTAACTAGGGGGTCTCGAGCGGGGGGGGGGGGGGGGGGCACCAGGAGGGCACGCAATTCTCTGGAGGGGCACCTGTAATACTAATTGTATATTTTAGCCAAGGTTGAAAAGTTCATATGGGGGCCACCTGGGGGGGCACAGGTCCAATATGGGGGGGCATGTGCCCCCCCCCCGTGCCCCCCCATAGGGACGCCACTGCTCACTACCGCCTGCAGGTTGAATCATGAAAATACATCTGGATCATTATTGGAATATTTGGGCAAAAATTTGATAAGTCTGAAATTCTTGTCTCCAGTGTTTAACGATAATTCATGATGGCAGGAAGACCAATAGAGGACCTCTTGTTGTCATTTGCCATAGACAAGGATATTAGCAAAACTTATAACACAAAAAATATGCGGTAGAATATTTTTATCCCATCCTAAAATAGCATTGAAGTGGCCAACCCCCCTGAAAATGGCCTGTCTCCACCAACACTTTCTTTGAAAGATCGCATCACAAAAACTAGTACAGGATTCTGATTCAATTAAACTCTTCCATAAATGGAGACTTGACTGTAAGTCTACTAAAATCTGGTCACCAATAGCTGAAAAAATATTCTGTACAAGAGCAGGAGGTTGTTGTGTCAATCATTAGCATCATGCCGGATTTGTTTCTTAATAAAAAAATATAGGGGCACACATTTTGTGAGAAAACCTTGTGTCTGATGTTGTCTGAGAACCCAAGAAAATAACTGCACTATCTGTAGCTCTGTATCATTTATGTAAACCAAAATATTAGAGTATTTCTGTCAGCATGTCAGTTGTCCTATCTCAATTTGTCATTAGCAAACACCTTGCTACTCTATTTTGACTGCATATTTCTGGACCAAAATCACTGTGAACATGTTTCTGGTGTTCATAAGGTCATTGCATGCACATATTGTCAGACCGCCAGTTTTTCACTGGTCTCTACAAAGATTTTTACTGTAATTATCATTAGCATCACGCTGTCATTAGCATCATGTCAAAAATGGCTTATTGTCTTTATCTTACTAAAATTTTGTTGCAGGTGACCGGAATTGAAATCAGTTGAATATATATTATCAATAAATGTTTCAACAGACTATTACATAACATTTTTGAATTTTCCTTGCATCTGACATGCTTAGTATGAAGTTTGATTCTTCTCTTGAAACCACTAACCAAATATGGGGTGCCAGCAACATTTTACCATTGTCTAGCATCTAAAATATGGTTTAGCAAAGACATCGGGCACTGGAGGGAGTAGTGGAGATCATTTTTATTATTCAGAATCCAAACTATTGATGAAAAGAGTATTTTTGTTTGTTTTTGTAAATTTCTGGTACAAGGATTTGTTCTATCTCAATAACTTTTGGTCATAGAGACCTGAAATATAGCTCATTGTGTGCAGAATAGCCACTTTCCTATTTGTTGGTAACACATTATTTAGCTCTAAATGGTACGGATTTCAAGTTATTGGCATGATGCTAATGACACACATATTTGGTATTTCAATTGATCAAAATGCAGTTTCTCAAAAATAATTGCCATTAGAGACCCGGAACTTGCCCAAAATGTGCCAAACACTTGCATAATCATTGGTAATAGATTGTTTAGCCCCAAATTGTTAGGATCTTTTAGTTAGAAGTGTGATTTTAATGACAGTCGAAAAACATTACAGCTATGTTTATTTAGATTATTTTAGATTATTTATTTTTTCCCAAACACATCGTAAATACATGTATACAATGAAAATAAGTAAAAAGTAAAGAATGTGTTTGAGGTGAATGCACGCAAGTTAAGAAAAACTGTAACAGGCGTAGCCTGGCATGCACACACATTTGTTACAAAATAACATAATAAACATAACATAATAATTATTCATAATTCTGTAAATTTCCATGCTGATAGTCTGATGTTATATTAACATAAGTTTATATATATATATTACATAAATTGGCCTATTATATAAAGACTCATTATAATATAGTTACACATACAAACATTATACGCTGCCAGATGTCAAATATTAATCATTTTAGTAGTTACTCAATGTAGTTTTTATAACCCCTTTTGCAAACGTACCAACTCTAGTTTTATTTTTTAACCCTTCAGGCAAAGTTATCCAATAACCAGGTGCCTGTCCCAGGAAACTTCGGTTGTATCACCTCAGCACAGATCAGCAGGGCATTGGGACCCTTGGACATGAAAGCGCAGTGATAGCTGACTGTTTGACCTACCCAACGCAAACTTCAAAAGGCATTTCTGGAGCGAAAAATGTTCACCCCAGTGTCCCTATTCACCCCATATTACGGTACATAATTAGATGTGGCATTGATGATTCTTCCAAATTTACATGCACAATGCTGGTGAAGAAGGTCAACAGATAAAAACTCCCATCTATGGGATACAAACTTTTTTTCACAGGTTTTGACATTTACTCAAATATGAAGGTGGCTAACTGATGTCATGATGGACTTAAGAGAGAAAATTAGCCAACTTTTTTTTTCTCTCAATTAATACCGTAATATGGGTCGAATTGGGACATTGGGGTGAATCGGGGCATTTTATTTGCTCAAAAGCAAAAATTTTTACTTGCCTTAGGAATTTGATGTTTCGCACACTTTTAGTAAACATACAAGCACATAATGTGAAAGAATTTTGTATTTCTAACTGCAGGCAGTGAGGAGCTGCAACACCTTAAACTTGGCGCCGCAGGGATGTCTTTTTACAAGCTGGTCTAAACTTTGCTTGTACCAATTCAAGTATAAATATTAGAGCTACTAAACTTGCAGCAAACTTTAAATTCTGTCTAATGTGTTTTTAGGAGACCATAAATAAAGACTGGATATGGGATCGTGTATGTTTGGTATACTGGGTTCAGATCCAGGTCTGTGGCAAAGTTTCGAGAGTGAACAAAAGAACCCTACTTATTTTCATTTGAGTGTACTGGCGTGGCTTTTTGATAAATATTATTGAACTTGGCATCTAATCATTTATTGTGGATGAAGTCCAGAATAATCAATCACTAGCAAATTTTGAAGAAAATTACAGTTTTCAAACGTTTTCTGTCACTTATGATATTTTTATAATCTGCATATATCAATGAAATCGTTTTCAGGTTTTCTTCAAAAAATCTTTTTTTGCATATTAAATGTGTTTTCTTCTGATTATTCATAAGTTTCAATCACTCAAAGAAGGTAGGGACTTTTGATTGTGGAAATAATGAAGTGTCCCGATTCATCCCAAAGTGAGGGGTGAATTGGGACAGTGGTTTTCTTGGCCCTGACCATTGAAATTTAAGATGTCACTTAAAGCTCCAAGAGATAGTTAGACCTTTTGCTCGGACACAAATTCACACCATTTAATACCCTGTCATCCTCAATTACGCCATTGCAGCAAGTATAAAGAGATCAAAAGCCTGCATTCATTCCAAAAATCATTTCAGCTCCAATTTCATTTCAGCCTGGGGTTACCATACATCAAGAAAAACAAAGAGATCACCATTTAAATGCAGTGTTCCAAGACTGCTTTTCAAAATGGGTGGTTGCAAAGCAAACGTCATCACTATTGATATGCTGGCTGATGTATGAATTACTTTGAAGATACTTGCAATTGAATTATGACTTAGTTTTGTGTGTGTTTTTATTGTTGTTGATTTCATAAGAAAATTCCAAACTTTTTCCCCTTTATAAAATTGCAGTGATTTAAGCATTTCACGTAAATACAATGAACACTAGCTCTGCCAGTTGCAGATTACTGGCCGACATACCAAACCATTAGCTACTTGAACTGCACATGCATGGACACAATTTATGCATCTTTCAACTGTTGATGTGGAAGAAATACCGGGGTATGGCTTGATTAGGGTTACCCCTTCAGCCCACAAGATCTCTATTGTCCTTGGCCTGAATAACCCTCCAATACCATCCATTAATGCACGATCCATGTTCTGCCCCCTTCTTATTCAGATGCATACGTGGTTTGAATACACTGCATGTACAACATGCTAAAGAACTCGGCAGATTGATTTGCTAATTACTTTGCATTGAGCCAAAGTAAATAGTTAAATCACAGAGCAGATTCAAATAAATTGAACAGTTGTTTGCTGTAATATCATTTTAATACTAATCTGACTTAAATCATCTGTAAGGTGTATTATCCAGACATATGATAATACCAGTTAATTCCACATAGAGTTTTGACACTGACATGCATTCGCGTAACCACACATGTATCTTAACACCTATTATAATTTACACACATTGATATGTGCACAACTGCTTAGAACAGTGTGCAAGATGTGTGATGCCAGAAGGAACTGGAATTCATATCCTATGTTACTGCCAAAAGAAGACTAATTAAGACAGGCCAGGGATTCAATAGCAGGGCGAAGACTGATTGAAATAGCTAGCTACCTAATGCAAGTCAATAAGCTAAAGACACAGTGAGCCATCATCAAGGTAGCATCTTGTTCAGATACAGTAGAATCCGAAATAAAGTAAGAACATTTTTTGTTGAGAGTCCTCTGTTTACCTACTTTCGCCGTTGATCTCCTCTTGAGTATTCAATCCTAAATCAGGGAACATCTTGTTTAAAAAACCTCCACCAGAAATTGTTTATTTCAAGACAGCCCAGAAAAAATGAATTTAATTTACCAGAACTGCATGGGCATGAAATTATTTATTTTAGAAAAAATCCAACCCCCCTGCCCCCCCCTTGATATTAAATGGTGATCCCCGAATGTCTTAAATTTTCACAGAGCAACAGTTTACTCTTTCTGAATAACAAAATGACTGCTGTAATGCTGTTGGCTCATGAAGGAAACACAACCAATCAGATTGAGCTGAAATTGTACTTTAGTTGGACAACGCTTGCATGCTTATTGAAACTGCTACACTCCCAAAACAGAACCAATCAGATCAAGGCAGAATTACGCTTAGCAAGCTGGAAAAGAATTGAAGGGTTATTGAAGCTATCGTAAACTCCACATACAGCAGACATTGAGTATATCAGAACCAACTTACAAGAGCTCTAGACTCAGACATGAGCTCTCGCAGTTATGACAAAGTGACTTTTAGTTTGACATCGGTTTGATGTTTGTGGCTGATAGATTGGCCCTATGATACGATTGAATGAAATGAGAAGTATTTGCGCGTAAGAAGACTTATCTGGTCAATGGTCAGATTGCCAGCTATCTGAAGCAAAAATTTACGTGGTTGTGAGAGAATTTCTTCAAGACAAATTGGCTCATTTATGTTCATTGCTACATGGGCTGTCAAGGTGGACACGCAGAAAACATAGTGGGCCAAGTATTCTGTTTGATTCAGTTCATTGGAGCATCTATGAACCAATGCTGGTATCAAAGCTAAGAAAGCTTTTAGCATACATAATCCATGTGTCAATGCATTTTGTCAATCTGTATTTGTAATATATATGAAGTTATTCAATTAAATCTGTGACATCTCAGTCTAGGAATAAGGCAAAGTAGGCTACTAACTGGAAAAACACATAGTAGCTGTAAAAACGATTTATAACACGTCAAAGGTCCACAGTGTTATACTACACAAAGTAGATATCATCAACACATCTATGTCCACAACATTTAGCAATCAGACCAGCAAAGTCCTATATGCAATTTAGATGTGTTGAGGTGGCCTTATCCACAGTCTTGGCCATCCTTGGGAGCCGGCCTAAGTATCGTAATTACGGATCTACTGCCTAACGGTACAGCATTGATTTTTGCGAAGCAAAACTCCAATGTGATAGGAGACACATAAACATCTCTAGTTATAGCTTTAGACAGCTGCAGTTTACTGTAACTTTGTGCAAGTTTTCTCATGTATACATGCATGAACGAAATGCTTCAAACCGTATACAGTTTACAGTCGACAAATTAAAACTGCTTCCCGAAATGCACTGGACTGTTCCTTGTGATGTAATATCTTTTTTTTTTTTTTTTTTTTATTGACGGCAAATATCATATTTGATATAATTGTCATAAAAAATACAAAATCACATAATATTATTATATTCACAGGTTCCAGCCACAGGAGTTAACGAACACAAGAATACATAAAGCAATTAATAACATTAATTGTAATTATAATCTACATACATTGATTTTATATAAAAATAAACCCCAAACCTATAATAAACAATATCGCATCAACATAAATATACATATCAAAATGGATATTTACAAACACAGATTTACAACTACACTTATGCGAAAGAGACATATCAAAATAATGAAACATTTGGTTTAAAAGACACAATAGCTGTGGTATCACCATGTGTATATGATCAAATTATCATATTCCTGTTCTAGTAATATAGGCCTATCAATAAACACACATTTGTGCAGTTAAAATAGAAAATAATAAGAAAACAGTGGCTGCAGTCAATATATACAGGCATGAGATATTCACAAAATTTTAAGATATATATATATGTGTATGTGGGTACATGCATGTATTCATAAACTTCCACAAAACCATGTGTCGATGTAGGATATAGTTTGTTTCAAACATCAGCTCCAAGGAGAAATTTTCCTAGACAACTTAACATTTCGGGTTCTTTGTTTTTCATTATTGATGTAAATTTATCATTATCATTCAAAATCAGAAAATCATTTATTAAGGTTGTTGCTGTCGAAAAAAGGTTAACACGAAGCAACTCATTAGCAGGGCACACTATAAGGCAATGAATTTCATCCTCCACTACATTTAATGTACATTTTTCACATATTCTATTTGCTGCAGGAATTATTGGTTTATGATGCCTTCCAGTTTCAATATGTAGACTGTGTGAACTAGTCCTAAATCTAGCGATTTTGATTAACATTTTTCGACTTTGTCTCAGCTTAAGATATGGTTCAAGTCTACAATCCATTTTAAACAATTTGTATGTCCTAAGTTTTGGCTGCTGTGTACTATCATTTATGGCGATAATAAGTTTTTCCTGCTCAATTTCATACAGCCTCAGTTTCACTGCTCTGTAAACGCCAGTCAGTACGGTTTACAATGTCATTTTCAATATTACAAGAACTTAATATTCTGCTTAATCTTCCGAACCAATTACTTTCATTCACTCTTTTCATACAAATATCTTTCTGAGCTAGCAAGCATTTTTTCAATAGGCTACTATCAGGTGCACCTTCCAATCGTATCCAGTAATTCATCATTCTAAGTTTTTGTCTTACATGCAAAGAAAATCTACCGGTTTCACCATAATATCCCTATTCTTCCAATGTCATTCTGTATGACTCAAAAGCAGTTTTAACACCTGCGATGCTATCAGGACAAATCACCACATGAGTCACACCACTCATCACTGAGATCAAATGTGTAATGACAAATACTTACATTCAGCTACAATTGAACTACACACTTTGTTGTAGGCAACAAAGACTGAAGACATAACATTGACTGAACACTCTTGAAATAATTACAAGCAACAGGTGACTACAAACAATCAAAGAAAGTTCAAACAGAAAACAAGAAACTTCTAACAGAAAGCAGGATATTCCTATTGTATAGGATATGACTTCACAAATTTATTGCGGGTCATAGAGATAATAAGATGGGATGAACAGGAATATTACCTCGCAATTAAGGAACATTTCAGTCCAATTTTGTAAGCACTTGACATTTGTTGATTGTGACCGTTCATTTCAATGTGACGGATAGGGCCTGTTGCATGTGATGTCGATAAAAGGATAGAAACATCAGGATGGGATTTGCAAGATTTGATGGCACTACCATATCATAATCAATTTCAGGAACCGACAAAACCCTACTGTCCCATTGTGGCCTGTGTCCCAAAGGGCCCCGGTTCCCTCTACTGAAGTTTTGTCATTTATACGAGGGTTCAAGCGAAAATTGTTTGACTCGTCCACTGTACATCAACACATAATATTAAGGGCAGTTATTAGTCCTGATTGCCAATAATTTCAACAGCAGCATGATTAGTTAATCCCACAAATCTTATGAGATTAATATTCACATTGGAATTAAGCTCATTCATTATTCTCCAAACTGTAAATCATATTAGTTGATGTCTGAGCAAGAATTTTCTACTTTTTTCAATCTTAAATCAAAGAGATTACCATCCATTAAGCTGAGATTGAAAAAGCTGCTCCTTAATTGTAATAAATATTGGGAGTTGTTTTATGAGGTCATTCTTTTGATTAATCAAGGCAAGAGCGATTGTTCTGATTGTTTCGATTGGCTACTCAACAATGAAATGGTTTCCTTTTGGTTGTTTTGATTGGTTGGTTTGTCAGCCAGTTTCTCTTGATCAGTAGCACAGGCCAAAACCTGAATAGGGAATTGTCTTAAATAAAGAATTGTCTTATATGTTTTCAGTCATTTTGTATTTACTAATGATGTGCAAGATTCTAGTCTTTTGATGAGCAAGACTCCAGAGACAAATAAGACTACAGGCACTTGAATTGTTTACAACATTTCTGCACTAGACCCTGCCATGCACTAGTGCTCACCACTACAGAAAGTCCCTGAATCGACAACCCTGCTGTAATGTTGTACTAATGGGGTGCAGGGTGGCTGATACAAGAGAAATGCCCTGACTTTCCCACCTTCCTTGTTCTGTTTAAGGAGTTCAGCATGATGCACTCCAGAGAGCAGGAGGACTTGCAAATGATTGAAATGCCTGTGAATAAGGCTCAAGAGACTCCTTTATGTCAAGGAACATTTCAGTCCAAATCTATATATTAAGCACTTGACATTCGTCGACTGTAAATCTACTCTCATGGTCAGTGCTTAATAGACAAAAGTCAAATTGCTTTTTCATTACTGTCATTTCGGCAAATGCCTGTGAGACTGTAATTCAGAAATTATTGTTTATTTTACCGCAATTTCAAGGAGTATGAGTTTATGCTAAAGGATAGTGAAACGTAGCAAATTCAAATCATGTGATTGGTTGAGGCACTGAATTACATGACATAAAACTCATTTGAATGGCATAAAAACGTATTCAAATTTGCAGCTGACATGTGTAGAGACAGCAATGAATGTCTGTATTTACCTGCTAATCTGATTTAAGTTGTCAAACAACACTGGTCACTGAAGCAGAATGATACATATTTCATAGCTTTCTTCGTTCAACTGACAAATTTGGAGGACGTTTTATTGCTCAGGGTCCAATCAGATAAGCTGAAAATGCTACGTAGATAGTGAGAAAACTTGCCAGAGAAACTCATACTAACTGAATCTGCAGTATTATAGCTATCCAATAGCAGGGTCTTGGGTTAATTTAAAATTCTTAATTCTAGGCTGGTGCCCTGAAACTGTTTCCTCTCTAAAATGACCATAATTAGAAGCCTTTCGGGCATTAGAAGACCAAATTTCTCCATTCTAGCCTCTCATGGTGACCAGTCTCTTTTGGTACTACAGTCTATACTTCTCACTGACTTGCTAGTAAATTCCTGTTTAGACTAATCTAAAAATGTCACTTTGAAAAGTGCTCACTACGTTTTCTGCCTGTCCACTTACTCTGCCTGCCCATGGGAGCCATCAGCATAAACGAGCCAATTTGTCTTTAAGACACTTTCGCTACAACCACCATAGATTTTTGCTTCAGGAGCTGGCAGTCTGACCGGGTTAGTCTTCTTACACGCACCACTCTTCATTTCAATCACACGTATCATAGAGCCAATCTATCAGCCACTGGATGCCAAACTGATGTCAAACTGATAGTCACTTTATCACAACTGAGATGACTCATGTCTAAGTCTAGAGTTCTTGTATGGAGGCTCTGATATACTTAGGGTCTGCTGTATATGGAGTTTACAACAGTTTCAGTAGGCTATCTGTTCTTTTCCGGCTTGCTATGTGTAATTCTGTCTTTATCTGATTGGTTCCATTTCCTTTATGAACCTATCTATTTACAGTGGGTCCACATGTTATAGGAAAAGAGTGGTTGCATTGAAAATTTCACTTGGTGAGTTATCGTATTGGTGATGATCAAAGCATTAGTTTCAACAGCACTTCGGTTTAGGAGACTTCTGATGCATGACGCATGTAGTACCTAAATTGCTGCTCTCTATGTGTCAGTCAATTAGATTCCAGATTCGATAATATATATTGATACATCCGTTGTGGACCTTCACAAGCAAACTTAGTAGCGCTCTGGCACTGGGCTGCTCTGTCCATACTGACCAGTGCATCTCTCTGTTCTCATTTATGAACATAATTGGTATGTGTACTATTGTGTAGGCCTTCATGTATATATCAGTGCTCAGCATCTATCTACCAAGATGCTGCCTTGATGATGGCTTACTGTGCTTTGAGCCTATTGACTGGTAGCTATTTCAATCAGTCTTCACCCTGATGATGAATCGCTTGCCTGTTTTAATTAGTCCTCTTTTGTCAGGAAGTCAGGAACACAATTCTTTCTGCCATCACATGCAAACATCCTGTACAGACTGTCTACAAGTGGACTGCTCTTGCATTGCCACTTCTTTTTCCAGCCTTGGCAGGTAACATATGCTGTCTTGTGTTGCCACCTAGTGATTAATGTGCTATTCTGCGAGCTCCTACGAGCGTCCACATCATTTCTATCAGAAGAACACACACAATTTTGTCTGGAAGACACCGGGGCTGTTTCTGAGTGTGCTGATGGCCTTGTCTACTTCCTTAGAGAATGTGATTGCCGAGTCTGACTCTGGTATACATCAATGTTGACATAGAAATTTTGTGAATGTGCAATGAAATTGGAACTATTTCTTGGGACAGCAATGCTGTAGCATACAAAATCAACTTTTGTGCCAGGTGGCGCAGCAGCATGCAGTTCTCATTTTCACCAAACTGCTGTACAGAGGTTGTACAAGTGTCGCTGTGTGCAGATTTTAATTTGTGTTTAGATACATGTGTGGGGTAACCAAATGGGCCCGATGGCGCAAATATTTAACACTTTTTGGCCAAATGATACAATATGTTATGTATTAGAATTGAGAAATATTGTCCCGGATCGCCCACCACCTAAAATGAAGCTGATGCCCTTGCTCTGTGCACGCAGCAGGGTATCTTGTATGGGTATGGTCTCTCCTTAAAGTTGGTTTTTCATGTAAAATATACTTTAGTGTGGAAGGCATATGTTATTTATCCCAGTAACTACAAAAGGGGTGTTCAGTTGTGGAACTACCCTGTAATTGATGATTACCTTGTAATTGATTATATATTATATCATTAACACCTATGAAATACAAGGTTATTCCATAATTGAACATATATTTATAGGTGATTGGTATATGCATATGTATATATCTGTAATCAGAAACAAGTTTTTTTGTTAAATAAAACTCCACAAAATATATTCAAATTCTCCAGACTTGGGTCAACTGTGTGTCATACACTCTAAAAAATATCGGGACAAAATTGGTTTTTTAGATTCAAAATGGTTTTTTGAAAAACCTAATTTCAATGCAAAACCAACATGGATTTTTAAAAAAATCCATGTTGGTTTTTTGCATTGAAATTTGGTTTTTCAAAAAACCATTTTGAATCTAAAAAACCAATTTTGTCTGAAATCTTTTAGAGCGTAAGGGTAAGAACTGAGGTTGACGAAGGGCAAGCCTTTCCCCGAAGGCAAGGTGTTTAGACATTTTTTGGTTGTTGTAATATAAAACTGTAGCAAATAACTTTTCAGTATCATTGAAACTGCTGTGTGTTCACCGTGAATTGAATTTAGTAATTTACTTCAGCTCAATTTCATGCAAAGTAATTAGCAAATCAATCTGCAGAGTTCTTTAGCATGTTGTACATGCAGGGTATTCCAACCACGTGTGCATCTGAATAAGAAGGGAGCAGAACATGGATCCTGCATTAATGGATGGTATTGGAGGGTTATTCAGGCCAAGGACAATAGAGATCTTGTGGGCTAAAGGGGTTACCCTAATCAAGCCTTACCCTGTCCTTTCTTCTGCCTCAGCAGCTGAGAGATGCATATATTGTGCCCATGCATGTACAGAACTGGTAGATAGGTCATCTATATTATTTCTGGGTAGGTTTCTACACTCACTATGTACATATATTTCAGCAACATGGCATTGTTCAACTGCACAAGGATTGCTTTTACTTGTAATGAAAACATTCGATGTTCAAGTTACTTGTCTTAATATGTATTAATTTTCAAAGATACATCATTTAACACTTTGGGCTGCAAATATGAAGGTTCGACATCTTTGCGCACAGTTCAATTTTTGATTGGGTCAAATAACTCACATGTATACAAAGGACTTTGGCAACCAATGCATTAGAGATCTAGAACTTTGCCATAATGGTAAGACAGGCTTTGAAGACAACTTTTATATCGCTCGAAAATCTTACATTCAAGGAAAATCTAGTCGTACATTCTTTTCTATCGAATACCCAAGACGCTATCACCACCAGAATGATGTCCTGCACCGTACTAATACTATACACATTCTTTTGGGGAGCATAAATATAATCCATTAGACTTGTGTATTTTTACAAGACCTTTGTATTTGTACAGCAGAAGTTTTAAAAATGTAAATGAGTGTTGTAGTGAAGAATGGCTTTCTTTGCAGGTCAACGAACAACATTGAACAATGAACATAGAAGGTGGATAGAACATTTTACATCCACAAGGACACAGTCACATCTATGAACACTGGAGAAGACATTTGTTGGATAAGAAAGATAATCAGCCTGCTTGTCATTGTCACAGTACTTCAGATAAAAATGAACTGACATTTTCCAATACGCAGGTCGTATTGATTGATCAGAGTGGGATGGGGTGTACATGTAGATGCATAAAACAACTGTCTTTCAACCAGTTGTTGAGTTGTCTTTCATGGGGTCGCATGCCCTCTAACACACCCACCTTGCTTGGTCACCTTAGCCTATGTTGGACAGCAGTTTCAATCATCCTTCACCTCATTGCTGTGTCCTCCTCCTGTCCTGATTTGCCTACCAAGTGCATAAAAACAAGATGTAAAGCCCAAATCATCCATGCATCTCCATAAGAAGAAGCTTCTGCTGAAAGGCGATTATTTCACCTTTACATTTGATTCCTTTAACTTTCTTCACTTAAATGACCATGTTTTGAGCTAGTTGGTGTGCCATCTTTTTATTTTTATTGCAAAAATATTCTGATTATGTTTGACGCTTTGCAGGCATAACAAGGGAAAGAAAATGATGCAGCCTAAATATCGACCAAACTTGTTAATGTTTAACTTTGAAAACAATAGAAGCAAAGAGAAGAGATTGACAATTTATTTTTGTACTGTGACTGACACACTAATCATAGCAAGAGCAACAACTAACTGTGAGACTATCTTCAGTTGGTAATCTGCCTCAGACACCCAAGTTTGGCACTAGTGTTCATTGTGGTGAAGTGAAATGATCATACCAATGCAATTTTATTAAGGAGAAAACATTTGAAATTTTGTTGTGAATTTTGCATTTAAAAATTAGTCATATACATGTCAACTACAAGTATCTCGAAAATGATGGTGATTTTCAAGATATTTGTAAACAGACTCACCCAAAAAGAGTATTAGCAGTGATTAAGAAACTGTATCAGTCTCTTATGACTCATTTAAAGTTGATGTGGCAATAAAACTAACATAAAGGGTCTAACATTTTCTCCAAATTCTAGAAAACAGCATATAAATGTGCAACTTTCATTAAATGGGGCCATTTATCGACATTGCAACCACCCATTTTGAAAAGCCGCCTTGGGACACTGCATTTAAATGATGATGTCTTTGTTTTTCTTGATGTATGGTAACCCCAGGCTCCAATGAAATTGGAACTAACAGATTTTGAAGGAGCATGGGTCTCTGGCTGATATTATCTTGGAATTACTGAGGCTTTTTATTTGGTCCGTCATACTTGCTGCAAAGACATGATGGAGGATTACAGGGTATTATAAGCAGAAAATTGATATTAATTGAGAGAAAGAGTTGGCAAATTCTGTCACTTAACTCATTTTTTTGCATCAGTTGGCCAACTTCACAAGTGAATGTCAAGTAATGTGTAAATGCGTCCACCATTGCAGGCATACCATTCTTTCATAAATATAAGCCACATCACCTTGAAAGATATGTCTATATAGTGTTGGTGGAATCACATTTTTTCTTTATGAGTTTTGCTTCCTTTTTTAATCCAACAGACAACAAGTATGATTTTTAACAGATTTTTCTGGAATATGAAGCAAAGAAACTCTACAGGCAATACATTGCGGATCGAAACCTATAGTGCAAGTGTGAATGCAACATTATTTTTATATATTCAATACGAGGGGTATCCCAAAAGTTCCGACCAATTTTTTTGGCAGACCTTTCTATTTGAAATAGCTAAATGAAATTTTCACAGAATAAATTTCAGGTATTTGACCATCTATTTTTAAAAAATCAAGACTGTAAGAAGTGTTTAAGTTAATGTACTGTTACCATGGTTACGAGAGGTCAGTGCACCCAGCGCAGCTCAATTTCTCAGACGAAATTCAGCAAATTAGCTGTGTTAAAAGTCAGAGAATTTATGGTAAAAAAGCAATTTATTGCAAGAAAAAAAAAGTTTTTCCTGATAAGCTTGTAGTCTTCCAAGATATCTTCCATTAGATTATAAACATATATTTTTATTTCAACCTGATCAGCTGTGGCAATTACCAAAGGCTTTTTTCAGCAGTTGCCTAACAGCGCGTGAGACGGTTTGGCTGAAACAATCTGCTGTCAAGAGGCAGTGCTCAAGAACCTTAGGTTCAAAACTCATTCTCATCTGTTTTAATTACCATATTCAGCCTTCTGTAACTTTGTGTGATACTAAAGTATATATACCAGTTCAAAAATTAAATAATAGTCAGTCGCCACATACACTGAAATTCCACAATTTAGGAACAGCCCGGTTTGGAAGACCCAGGTGATCGCCTCAGCACATGGGTTAAACTGACTCACAGTGACTTTAAATGTAAATGAAAAACTTTGACATACTGTTATGTTTCCAAATAATATTTTTTATGATAATCCATTGCATATTTACAGTAAACTCCTAAGTTATTTACAAGCCTAGACAGTTGGATTTGGCCTAAAAAATTAAGCAACGCTGGGTGCACTGACCTTCTGTTTCCATGGCAACAGAAAAGTTATTTAAAATGTTCAAACAGGTACCATATTTTCAAAATGGATAGGGAAATACCTGAAATTGATTCTGTGAAAATTTCATACAGCTACTACAAATAGAAAGGTCTGCCAAAAAAATTGGTCAGAACTTTTGGGACACCCCTCGTAGATGTATTACATGTCATGTGATTAATTGTAGGGGAGTTCCATGTAGAACTGGCAATTTCCCAAAGATGAGGGATTTCCAGTAGAATGTTTCTAGTTCATCAGGGTATTAGGCCTACATGTATATATAAAGCTGACACTTACAATATACTTTTTACATTTACCTATACAACTTATTTGTCAATTGATATCAAGATTTTCGTACTTTCGGGTTTTATTATGCCATTTAATATTAACCATCTGAAATTCAGACAATATCAATGCCCAAGCATTATACTGTGTCATGCATCGCCTTGCATGAAATGGCAACTTGATACCAGACCTTGAGATCTTTCTTGCTTCATCTTGAATTAGTTTCAAGAAGACCTTATGCTAACATGATTTTGCATGGTTGTCAGAGGTTAAGATTTTGGCAGATATTCACTCACAGAAATGCCATGTCTGATTTGGTTCACTCCAAGTCCCACACACTACAACTGCAATGTGCCATACTATAGCCCTCTGTCTTTGTACATTTTTGAACCAAAACAACATGAGGTAGTTTAAGAGATTATCAGCTCACACTTCTAGTGAAGTTTTTCAGGATAAAGGAACTTAGCTGGCTACTAAGAACTAAATATGTCCATTAAGGCTTAGTGTAGCTCACTAAGAGGGGCTAATCAAACCGTTTTACGTAAATTTTTTAAATAATCTTATTGAATTTGTGTGCAAACATATGTTTCGCTTGAGCAAACCTGCAGTGTGATTATTATGTAATGCATTACAGAAATCATAACATAAGCATTTAAGGGGACATTCTTAGTAGACACCTTAGTTCCCTTATCCTGAAAAACTTCAATATGAGTTCTTTCCTTTTAAATATAAATCAAACCTGGCTATCTTAAGCTCAAAGTTCTGATTAAGTGACATAAAACCAAACTCTGTCCATTAACATACAGTATATCAGGAATAATTTAATCTTAGTCAGAGATTACAGCGAAACACTTTGATACAGAATTAAAGTGGACTGTGGCACTGTGAAAATGGCACTTCATGAGTCATCATGCTGATGATTTGTCATGATCAAACCTAATACTTTCAATGTTAATTTCATTGAAGGAGACTTATCCCTCTTGTTGGTGACAGCCAAACGAAAGGATTATGCATCTGATTTTCACTCTAAAATTTGATATGAGAAGTCAAATGGCTTACATGACTAATCAAACAGCCTCCATGTTTCCCATGTTGAAAGTAGAGAAGATGACATTTCATTGGCTATCATGAGTCACAAAGTGCCATTTTCACAGTGCTACAGTCCACTTTAATTCTATATCAAAGCATTTCGATGTAATAGACGTTAGTAGGCTGCCGTCAAAAAATATATTTGGGGAGGCTTCGTGCAAAAAGGCATGGTCACAACAAAACCATACAATTCTGTAGACAAGGTTTCGGATAGTATAGGGATGTGGCAGTGTGTTTGATGGCATTTTAGCTTGTTTGATCCAGTCACATTTGGAGAACCATGCTCTCAGGGTTGTCTGTGTATATCTTTGATCAAAATATCAATTACCTGCCAAAGAAACTGCGAAGTCATATCCTGCAGAGAGAAGATGACATCAGTTGACCCTTTTCACCAGCACCATGCATGTCATACCTGGTTTAGCAGTCGCTGTCACAAATAGCTTTATCTAAAAATACACTCTAGTTGTTAGCACCTCTAAACATAAATGTAGCAGACACCAAAATCTTGAAAGATTTCCTGTACATAAGCCAAATCCACTAGATCATTGACAGCAGCAGGTGAAATACACCCTCTGATGGTGTTACTGTAGACAGTAAATCAAATCAATTGCTTTGGTGGTTATTGGATTGCACGATTCCTATCTGTCCTGCAGGACCTTGACAGACAATCCGATAAGCTCCAATAAAGTGTGAGTTAATCAAAGATTTACCCGTGTTTATTGCATCATCACAAATTTGATTACTGTCCAGTTCATACTTGCAAATCTCAGCATGTAGTGTGACAGAGTTATTGTAATATTTGATGATCTGGAGGGTTCAGATTTAACTAAAAAGGTCGTTTTTAGATGTGATATGAGTCAAACCAAATTATAGATTAGGAAGTGACTTGGAAGTGCGCATGCGTGAGGCGGGAAGTGACACGAAAATATGAGCGGACGATAAATCAACTATTGGAAGAATTACAAGAGTTGTCATTCGGAATTAACAACGGATTTACATCTATAAATACTCCGGGAGTCTTAAGAAAGAGAAATCCATTCGTCAGGAGTGTTTGTATTAACTTAGCGATCGATTTTCCATCGGCTGGTAAGTGTTCGATTTGTTTCAAAATGGCGACGGCGACGGAAAAATGGAAGAAACATGGCTAGTGTGAGCGCGAGTGACAATAAGGAACGAATTATTGTTGAATTTGATGCAAATATACCACAAAAAGTTCTAATAGTAACTGATTCAAGGGGTCGTAGTTTGAAAGAGTTCCTACAAAAAAAGACTAATGCTGAAAACATTTTTGAATCAAAATTTTCAACACATGTGCTGCCTTTTTCTGGGGCAACTATAGGGACCTTATTCATTGAAGCGAGGAATTTCGAAGCTACTAGAGTGCCCGATGTAGTAGTATTTCAAGGAGGAATTTGTAACTTCACAAAAAAAGAAACATTACAGGGTAAAAAAGTGCTCAGTTACTATAGAGACAATCAAATTGCAGAATTCTTGACTGTCGTTAGTGACATTAGACAATATTACGGGAAATCAGCCCTAATAGCAACAATTGTACCTGCATGCCTTATTAAATATTATGAGGTTTGTAATGAAACATCTCCTACAGGTGCCTTGTTAGAAAGACTTAAAAGCCAACAAGTGGAACTATTGGAAGACTTGGCGTACGTAAACTCAAACATCCTTGAAGGGAATAAGGCCGAGGGTACCAGATCAATCGACTTGCATTTCCAAGTTTTTGCACGGTCAGTCAAGAAATACAAGACGAAAGGCAAAACTAAAACCAGGAAACAAATTAAATTTGTAAACAAAGGCCTGAAAGACGGAGTGCACCCAGATGAGAAACTTCAGAAAAAACTAGATGAAAGGTCATGGGATTCGTTAGTAAAATTCTTTGAGCAAGAAGAAGAAGTACAAATTGATTTGAACTCATCATTAGACACTGATGATAATGAATTGCAAAACGAACTAAATTCATCACTAGAGTCACTTGATCCTGATGTAGATACATGGAACTTCAAACGAAGACGAATGAGTTCTGAAACTAAGTAGACAACTAGCTCAAAACTTTTTGGGTATCTTATAAGTGTTCTATAAACCCCCCAAGATTCAACATCCAAAATGGATTGCACAGAATGCGAAAGGAAGATTAAGGATAAAGACAAGTTCCTAACATGCAGTGTGTGCAACAGGAAATCACACCCGGTATGTCAAAATTTCACCACGGTGGAATACAATGCTCTTCAGAAACAATTACCCTATTTGCATTGGTATTGCAAGAGCTGCCAAGTTGGAGCGGAATCAATTCACAAACAAATGATAGTAATGCATACCAAACTGCAGGATGTAGAGAGAAGGATGGGCGCTTTAGAAGAAAAAGTGAATGAATCTTCAGCTGTCATGGAAAATCGGATTGAAGAGGCAGTAAATTCAAAACTGGAAGTTTCAAGTGACCAGATGAAAGAAGATATCACAGAAAAGGTCACCAAGCACATTGAATCCACAATGGCATCAAATGCCGAAGCACTCCCATCAGAGGAAAAAGTAAAGGAAATTGCATCCAAATCAGCGGAGGAAGCCCTGAGAGAACCAGCTGCTTTAAATACAGTTATTAATGAGTTGGAAGACCGGGAAAAAAGGAGAAACAATCTCAACATCTATGGCCTTACGGAATCCAAAGAGGAGAACAGTGAGAAGAAGAAATTAGACGATAAAGACAGATGCTATGAAATATTGAAATTCGTCTTCAAGGAAATTGATGCAAAGGACTGCACAAGGTACCGTCGACTTGGCAAAGAAGCAGAAAGAACAAATAGGCTGATTGTAGTGGAAATCAGGAATGAAGACATCAAAGAGAAAATACTTAAGGGCACCAAACTTTTGAAAGATAGTCAATTTGAAACGATTGGCATCAGTCACGACCTTACAAGACAACAGAGAAACGAGCTGAAGGAACTTCTAAAGAATGCACGTGAAAAATCTGAAGGAGGGAAAAAACACAAAGTCGTAGGAGGACCGGGTTTTTGGCAGGTAAAGGAGGTGAAGAAAACAAAATAAGCTTCAAGCAACATGATAATTTAAAGAGAAAAGATACTGTGTTATCGACAAGAAATTCAAATTCCAATAGAACATCTATAGATTTAAATTCCTTTAGAACTGGCGGGCAGCTTAAGGCGGCCCATACCAGATCTATTGGGACAGCTTTAAACGTGAGAACAGAAACTCCGAGGGATCAATGTAGACATGGTGGGCAGCTTGAGGCGGCCCATGCCAGATCTACTGAATCTAGTTCTAACGAAAGGACTGAAAATCAGATGGAACAATGTGGACAGGGAGGGCAGCTTGAGGCGGCCCATGCCCGGTCTACTGAATCAAGTTTGAATATACAGGCAGATACGCAGAGGGGTCATTAAAGACATGGAGGGCAGCTTGAGGCGGCCCATACCAGGTCTTTAGGCCCAGATTTAAATCAAATCAAAATCCTGTATTCAAATGCTGATTCATTGTTTGGCAAGTTAATGGAACTAAAATCAAGGCTTGCAGATGGAGATACAGATATAATAGTTATTACAGAATCGTGGCCGAAGAACTCAAGATTTACACCTGTGGAAGCAGAGTTAAATATTGGAGGATATGATCTTCATTGCACAGAAATTGGAAAAGGGAGAGGTATATGCATATATACCAAATCCAATCTGAAAGCCCAAGAGCTCACCATTGAAAGCGACTTCAATGAAAATTTGAACGTTATCATCCAGCTTAAAGACAACGACAAACTACTCTTATGTGCAATATATAGAAGCCCTTCTTGCAGTGAAGAAACTAATGAGGCCTTAAATTTACATTTAAACATAATAGATGAATTAAACTATTCGCACAAAATTGTTCTTGGAGACTTTAATTTCCCAAGTATTAATTGGGAATACATGCAGGCACGAGACAGACATGCACAGTCATTCTTGGATATAGTTACAGCTACATACTGGACACAACATATTAAGGAAGCAACAAGAAGCAGAGGCCAGGATAATCCATCCCTACTAGATTTAGTTTTTTCAAACGAAGAAGAAATGATAGAATCAATATCACATGACAGTCCACTCGGGCGCAGTGACCACTGTACGTTAAAGATAACCTTCAAATGTTACAATCAAAATTCGCCTGAAAAGAAAACAAAATATTTCTTCAACAAAGGAAATTATTCAGAATTCAGGAATCTGCTAGACTTAGATTGGGAACAAATATTTGATGGGAAAAGCGTGGATGAACAATGGAACGTTTTCCAAGAAATTTTTAATAAAGCAGAAGATACTTGTGTACCTAAAGGAAAGATTGGACTTGGTGGTAAATCATGGCCAGTGCCTTTGGAAAAGAGTATTCTGTCAAAGATCAAGAAGAAGAACATAGCCTGGAGAAGATATATGGAAACAAGATCAGCAAGTAAGCATCAAGAATATACCAGAATCAGAAATCAAGTTCGGAAAGCAACGAGGAAGGCAAGAACAGCATGGGAAAAGGACATCGCCAGCGATATAAAAGGAAACCCTAAGAAATTCTGGAATTATGTAAATAGTAAAATTAAGATAAAACATGGATTCCGGAGCTGGAGACAGATTCAGGTCAAGCAAAATCAGATATAGAAAAAGCAGAGGCATTAAACCAGCATTTCACTTCCGTATTTGTAAAAGAACCATCAGGAATTATCCCTACACTCGGAATTAGAACAACCGCTAAAATTGAAAATGTCACCTTCACTCAGGATAAAATAAAGAAGAAATTTGTCAAGCTAAATGCAAATAAATCTGGCGGTCCCGATAACATGCATCCTAGAGTCCTCAAGGAATTATCCAATGTGTTAGCAAAACCTCTTAGCTTAATATTTACATCATCATTCGAGTCAGGAAAATTAGGGGAGACCGGGGTTAGTTGAATCGCGGGGTTAGTTGAAACTTGGCCTAAAATCAGCTTTATTTCAATTTTTTGCCCAAACTGGTACTTTTGGTAGATACTCTGTTTATTGGCACATGTTATCACACCTTTATTCGTTCAAAATTTCAAAATGCTAATTCTGTAGGCAAGAAAGTTTGTTTTTTGGGTGCTCTAGTAACTTGATTGCTCAGTCTTCGGGGGGGGGGGGGTTATTGTATAGCTATGATTTTAATCCAGGTGAACTAACCTTATTTCTAAATAAGCAAATCCATGCCTAATCTGCACCCAGAAGCATTTTGTTGTGTGACTTTGATAAGACTGAAAAATACGACCATATTGTGTTCCAGGTGTGGTGGGGTTAGTTGATTCATGCATGGTGGAGTTCGCCGTAACACAGATTTTAAGTGTTCAAATTGCCTTGCAAGTCATTGTTAGTTGGAATAACTGCAGTTTAGAACTACTACAGTGCATGCTTGCATTCCTGAAAGGGAAATACGGAAAAACTAGCTTTTTTGCCAAAAATAGACAAAAAATTGAGTAAATTACAGTATACAATTTCTTTTCAAATGAGTGTTATACTGAAGCTGGTGGTCGTCACAGGGATATCAGTTATGCAAAGGAAACCCCTTTTACAAGAAGTAGTCTCCAAATTTTTATGGCGCTTCAACTAACCCCGGGGTCGGGGTTAGTTGAATCAAAAAATTTTCTAGAAGTTTGTGTATGTGACACAAATTGCAATAATCATTTACAATATCTCTTGGGCTGATCATTGAGTTAAACACGTTCACTATCACATACTAAAATTTGGTGTGAATATCTTATACCGTTTGCTCTCCAGAGCAAAAATAAAAATGAGTGTGCCAACTAACCCCGGTCTCCCCTACCAACAGCTTGGAAAAAAGCAAATGTCTGTGCTTTGCACAAAAAAGGACCAAAAAGCTCATGTAACAATTATCGTCCAGTAAGCCTTACAAGTGTGGTATGTAAGACGACGGAAAGCATCATCAGGGAAGATCTCCTGGATTACATGATCAGTAACAAATTATTCTCGGAAAAACAATTTGGCTTCATTCCGAATCGATCAACCATTCTACAATTATTGGAAGTCTTGGATAAATGGTCAGAGTCACTAGATAAGGGAGAAATTATTGAGATAGCTTATATGGATTTTCGAAAGGCATTTGATACCGTGCCACATAAACGCTTATTAAATAAAATTGCAAGTTATGGTATTGAAGGCTGCTTGAAAAATTGGTTACAAGATTTCTTTACAGACAGGAAACAGATAGTAGTTGTTAATGGAAAAAATTCATCTCCATCAAATATTGATAGTGGAATTCCACAAGGTTCTGTACTCGGCCCCATCTTATTTGTGATATTCATTAATGACCTGCCAGACAACATAACATCAAATATCTATCTATTTGCCGACGATACTAAGATATTCACGAGTTGGAAACCAGAGCATCCAGACCAGAATTTACAAGTCGACCTTATCAAATTACATCAATGGACTGAAGAATGGCTATTAAAGTTTCACCCGGATAAATGTAAACACATGGAAATAACTCGACAAGAAGGAATACCACCACCTGACCTATACCTCCCTATAACATCAACAGACGGAAGAAATACAGCATATCTAGAAAGGATTCAGGAAGAGAAAGATCTCGGCATCACTATTGACAACAATTTGAAATTTGATCACCACATACACAACATAGTAAATAAGGCAAATAGAATGATGGGCATCATAAGGAGAACATTCGATAAATTGGAACCAAATATATTTAAGCCTTTATTCGTTACGTTGGTGAGAACGACGCTAGAATATGGTCAAGCTGTTTGGAGTCCGTATAAAAAGGGTGATATCCGGAAGATAGAATCGGTACAAAGAGCAGCCACCAAGAAGATCAACGGATTTCATAACTTGTCGTATCCTGAAAGATTAAAGAGACTAAATCTTCCAACTTTAAGATTCCGTAGGATGCGTGGCGATGCAATCGAGGCATACAAAATTATTCATCAAATTTATGATGCAGAAGTTTCAATAGACCTCAAGAAATCAAGTACTCCAACAAGAGGACATCAGCTAAAACTGTTTCAAGAAAGAGCTAACAGATTGGATCTACGAAAAAACTCCTTCCGGGTTAGAATACCGAAGATATGGAATAACCTACCAGAATCAGTCGTAATGGCACCTAGTTTAAATGCTTTCAAAAATCGTTTGGATAAATTCTGGGAAAACCATCCAATTCTATATGATGCGGAAGCAGATTATTAGCATATTAACATAATTTAGAGCGGAGGCATCATGAGAGGCCTTAGTTCTCAAAAATAGTGACTGAATTGATGTTTGGTGAATGGTTACATTAATGGTATTTGAAAAGATTAAATCTGGTGGAGGCATCGTGAGAGGCCTTAACCTATTAAATTTTTTTTAGATTAGATTAATTATAAATACTATAAGATCATATCACAGTTGCTTAAATGAAGCTTATAATGAGTGGAGGCATCGTGAGAGGCCTTAGCTCAAATAAGTTAGATAATATAAAGATCAACCTATTCCTGCTGATTGGAAGAAAAAATTGTTCAACCTATTCCTGCTGATTGGAAGAAAAATTGACAAAAGACTTAACTCGAACTGTATATATTGTAAATATCTTTATATACCGGTTTCAACTTTATATTCAACTATATATATTCCGTTATTCATCACAAGTTCAACTATATATATTCCGTTATTCATCACAAGTTCAATCCGTCCATATTTCTGATGTTCGCTTTCCGTCCAAGTCATCGCATCATATGTACATATATCATCGAATAAGATCTGATCATAGAGGCCCTTAAAGGGCCTGCGATCAGTATTATACCTAACCTAACCTAAGTGAGTTTCTTTGGGGATGTATTTTATGCTTTGTTTTACTGAATAAGTGAAAATAACAATGAGATTTATCATTGGGAGTGAATAGGTGGTTTTGCAAGTTCATAAATGCAAAGTTTCCTATTCGGAGTGAAGTTATAAGTGAAGCTGAAGTAAACGAAAATGGGCTGTTTATCAGCAGGTGCAGGTCAATATGATGCAGCAGTCTGCTCACAGACTCTAAACGAACAGCACAGCTGGAGAGTCTGCCAGAAATCGGATGACCTCAAGCTGACACATTTATCAATATGCAAGTAGGTCAGGTCATGTCCATGTAGATGGACCTCATCACTTGTGCTCATACGCAAATCGTAATCAACAATGTTAAACGATCAATGAGTGCACATGCACTGCCAATGAGTACCATAAAATTCTAAAGTTTTCAAATCCTTTAACAGCTTTTCCAGCATGATTTAAATGATAGCTTATAGTTTTTCTCCAAAGAAACTATTTGAAACAACAAACGGACAACAATGAAACACTAAAGCATTCATTCAGTTGCTTTGAGAGATCTGAAACAGGTAATTATGTCTGTCACACCGGAGGAGAGTTAATCTTTTTGTTACAATTTCACAAATAATGTATAGTGTGATCAGAGCCAGCTTAATAAGCTTATACTGAGAAGTGACGGTCTTCATGCTTGGCTGTCTGGCTGGGACGACTCACAATTCCCTGGGTAGGAAAGCATGATTCCGCCAAAAAAAAAGTTCCACAACCAGTACCACTTTGCAGCAATAGCAGCATTCTAACAATAAACTGGCCGATTAAAAGTTATTGAATATTCAATTCTAGACCTAATTCAACAGACCAAATTGTTACTCCACTTCAATTAAAAAAAGTGATAGTTGCTGAATCTGAAATCTCTTAGAGCTCACTGACAAGAGTCAGATCGATTGTAGTTTCGGTTATGGATTCAGGAGGGCAGCACATACACAATTCTGTGAACCTGTGAGCTCTAAGTTTAGAGTGATGATGCAGTATCTTAAAAAATACGCCATTTTCAGAAGATTTGGGAAACTACTATGAATTTATGACACCAATTTCTAAAATCAAGCATAGGCCGTAGCCGCTATATACCTTTGATAGTAAAATGAAACAAGGTTGCTCACTCCTCACTTGGCTGAGTTATCCAGGAGCCCAGCATAACCTCAAACTGACCTGACCCGATTCTCTGAGCGTCTGTGATTCGCTGAGAAGGTTGAGACATTGGCCTCAAAGGGTTGCACCATAATGACAATGTTTTTGTATTAACATGATTAAGGGGCTGTTTTGGTGTTTCTGTTTGCAGTTAAGGATTAGTATGCATTCATCCAAAAACATGCTCCAGCAAATCTTAGAATTTGAGGTTGCCAATTTACAGACCGTGGTCGCTCACACAACTGTGGTGATAAAAAAAACACAGGATTAAGCGATTGCTATTACACACAAAAAGATTACAACAAACTGGAGCCAACAAAACTTGAAACAGAAAACAACATGCTCTTATAATTCAATCCAAGAGAATACCTTCAGGGCTTTCAGGGTCAAAGGTGACCTTGGGCTTCTGATAATATCACAGAGAACCATTAGTTTGTGGCTACTGCTACACCTTGTCATATATTTAGGTATAATCTCCTGTTGCAAAACCAAACAATAACTGTGAAGGCTAACACCTGTGAATCAAGGCAAAATTGTGCTTCTCCAGACCTGTTCCTTTTTGTCCCCTGCATCCCTGAATTGTCCAGCAGTAGAGTAGAACAACCCTGTCTGGGTAATTAGTGCAGATGATACTAAAAGCTGTGAGTACTACACAACATTCAGTAGCATACCTTCTTGGCAGCAATATTTATCACTTCTTTTATCCAGAGCTGAGCTACAATGAGCCATGAAGGATCCATTCCTGTAATCAAATTAACCAAGAGTAGTATAAGAGGGATCATAGCAAATGGCAATTAGCACATCTTGTCATTATCCTGGAAGAGAATCTGATAAAGCAACTGGGACCCTTTACTTGTCCCGTGGGATACCTTATTTTTGGATGAATGATTTTGACATGTTGAGACCATAGGAACCTCTAAGCTTATAGATACTTATATTATACATATCATATAAAGGGAGATCACCATTTTTGCAGTGTTAACACACCTATTTCCAGTTAATCATACGCATTCAAATTTACGTCTATCACCCTGAAATTCTCTAAATGTGTAGGAAAATACCCAGTCTTGAACATATGTAAATTTCATGAAGATCCTGCAAGTAGTTTTTCCGTACCGGCTGAAAGAACAAAGCCTATTTCAGCCTTCTCCAGGGCTTGGCTTGAGTCCTATCGTACACCAGCAGTTACCAGGAAATTTCAGATTTTTTGCCATAAAATGACTTGGTCTTAAAAATAAACAGACCTGCCAGCACCATAAATTTTTCAACAGATATTCCTTGACATAAAAGTCAAATGCTAAGTGCAATATGAATCTTCAGTACTAGTAAGAATAAAGTTCCCAGGAAAAATAAAATTTCTAAGAGGTACTTTCAGCTTTTGTCAGCCATTTCGAAAGTCATCCTGCAACAAGTAGGAGAGAGAATCCATAAAACTCTAAAAATCTCACTTTTAGTTCACCATTTTAACTTATTAATAAAAAAGATTTTTCTCACTTGCTTGAGAAAATTCAGTGTCCATGTTAAAGGCCCTATATCCTAAAAACAGCCTAAATTTGAGAAATTACTGGTCAGCTGACCATGGTGATGTCATAATCACAACAATAGCAACAATGGCCATGGTGACGTCACCAAAGCAGTTCAGGGCAAGATGGAGGACAGCGAAGATTTGTGGTGACTCAAAGCATGAAAAAAAGGATAAAAAGCTTTCCCACAAATTAATTTGTGAGTGACAGATGACCACTACTGTTCTTTATCGAAGCTTGGGTACTATTCTCACTGGTGAACAACAAAACAAGTCCCCAGGTCCACACAAAGTAAGTGTTTTTAGACCAAAACTGATGAAAACTGATGACAAAGATTTCACTGTGGAATGTTCTTGTATAATCGATATTATATGCAGTAAAGAATATGAGAAAATTGTTATCACAGAAGCAGATGTTGTAAGAGCATTAAATACAGCAAAAACTGGAAAAGCTGCAGGGCCAGATAGAATCTGTGGTAGATTGATAAAAGCATGTAAACAGGAACTGGCTAAGCCAATGCTCAAATTGTACCAAGCATCTTTAGATCAATGCATTGTACCATGTAAATGGAAAACTTCGCTTATAACACCAGTACCAAAGAAGAAAATACCACTTGTTATGAATGATCTAAGACCAGTGGCACTGACTGATGTTTTTATGAAATGTTTGGAATCAATTATTAGGAAGTATCTATGTCAAAATTTTAATGAATTGTTTGACAGTTTTCAATTTGCTTATAAAGAAGGTCGCTGCGTTGATGACGCTGTTACAACTTTAATTGAGAGTGTATGTTACCATCTAGAAAAGCCGAAGGCATACTCAAGGGTGTTATTTATTGATTTTTCCAGCGCCTTCAACACAATTCAACCACATGTTATGATTCGCAAATTGTTTGATATGAATGTAAATGGAAATGTAATACGATGGATACACAGCTACCTAACAGCTAGGCCTCAGTTTGTGAAGTTAGGAGGTATTACCTCCAAGTGTCTACTGACAAATACAGGTGCCCCCCAGGGGTGTGTACTCTCGCCACTGCTTTTCACCATTTATACGAATGATTGTATGAGTAAACATCAAAATTGTACTGTTATTAAATATGCAGACGATACAGTGGTGATTGGAAATGTTTTAGATAGCAAGGAGAGCATGTATAGAGAACAGGTCAACTTATTTGTAGATTGGTGCAGTTCTAATTTTCTAAATTTGAATGTTAAGAAGACGATGGAGATTGTCCTCGATTTCCGTAAAATTAAAAATGACTATGACCCAATTGTAATAGGCGATGACGCTGTTCAAATTGTACATAACTATAAATACTTAGGAGTTGTAATTGATGACAGGTTAACTTTTGCTGACAATGTACACCATCTTTATGTAAAATGTATCAAAAGGTTACACCATATGAGAATGCTCAATAACATCGGAGCCGACAAATATATACTACACTTGTTCTATCGATCAATCATTGAATCTGTACTATCATATTGTATTGTTTCATGGTTTGGCCCATCGCATAAGAAAGATCATTCTAAATTGTCAAAAATAACTCGAGCAGCTAAGAAAATGGGTGTTAAAACTGAGAGTCTAAGTAAAAACTATGATGATGCTTGTATTAAAATGGTTAAAAAGATTATGAAGGAAAGCTGTCATCCTCTGAGTAGTAGGTTTATCTTTCTCAGGTCAGGCAAACGTCTGTGTGTACCTAAACATCACACAAAGAGATATGCTAGTACTTTTGTGCCACACGGAGTGAAGGTGTTCAATCATGCCAATTTGTGATATGTATATACTGTGATATAATGTGATATAATTTTTCTGCACTGTGATATATATATTTATTTATTTATTTATTTTGTTGATGTTAATTGCACGTGATTGTGATAGAGCCATGTAAATCAAATGAGTTTCATTGTTATCAATGATTCAATAAAGTATTATCGTATCGTATCGAAAATTTGAGATTTTCCGGTAACTGCTGGTGCCCCGTAAGTCCTTGGAAAGTGTAAAAACTTGTGGATTTTGTTTGTCCTGTTCAACAGGAACCGCTTTCAGTAACCAGACAAAATATTGCACAGTTTATGTACAGGTGTTTTTGAACAAATCTAGATAATTTTGGAATTAAAATATCAATATGTCTTGCCACAGGATGGTGTCAAAGTTGGCATGTTTTTTGCTAAAAATGGTGATTCCCCTTTAAGTTATATATACTTATATGTTTATTGACTATGCCTTAGAAGCCCCTATGGTTGAGACTGGTAGACATTTATAGTACATTGTGGTCCATGTGCACCAATACTTCATTACGTTTCCTTGGATACATTTTGCATTCACGCAAGTACTTCAATCAGGAGTAATCTCACTGTTTTCACTTGGGGAAAAAGGAGTTTGCCATAAATATAAAGAAGGTCATATCATTGCAGCAGCTCTTTGGTGAATTATGAAATTAGATGTAGGTAGATTTCATTTGATGGCCTGCATGTGTGATCACATAATCACAACCTTTATTTTACTGTTGTGACCACTTTACTTATCATAATCAATCTAACAATCATAAGAGAGATTATCAATCGTGGAGTTGGTGTTGTTTTCCCAGCATTGATGAATAACTCAGGCCAAGCTAAATTGTGGTGCTGACCTTGTTTTCTTTTACAATGTATTGTTTACTCACCTTGTGATAAACTTAAGCAAGACAGATTTGAGAAGGATCTTAGCGGAATATTATGGAAGTTAATTGCAAGGATGAAAAATACCTCTCACTATGCCCTCTTGGGACAGTAACCTTGGAGTAATCATGCTAAAGTTCTTCAGAACCCGACAGAGGTTATTAAATGACAATTGTATAAACTCTAAGAAACCTTGGTCATCAGGTGGCCTTACTTCCTGATCTGAGGCAATGATTTTTCTGTTGAAGGGTAAGATTTGGCAGGGAAAAAAAACTCATTCATTTGTCAACTTATCATTGCTGTACGCAATAAAATTAACTGCATCAGGTTTACCACACTGGATGGTAAAAAATGCATGAAAATGTCTTTCTTAACATGAAAACATTTGTCTCCTGTGTATTGACAATTTTTTTTATTCAGAAGACCAACTGCTTAAAAAACGACAAATATGGTTTTACGTATAACTAAAGGAAGTTTCAAGTCTAGTACTATTTAGTTGTACTATTTAGTTGTACTATTTATTTAATTTCTTGTACTTTCTAAGTGAAGCCCATGCAACTACAACAGCATCATCTAGCAATGAAACAGGCCTCTGTATATAGCCTCACTTCCTAATCAATCCAGCAATGTCAACACTACACAACTGATCAAGCAGGGCATAAATTGAAAACATTTTGAAAGTTTTGGGTGGTAGTACTACATCAGAGACAGTACTGAATTTGTATCTGGGTTGCTCATGACTAGTCCCACTAAGTCTACACTGTATTTTTCATTGATCATTTTTAAAATTACTATTCCGCTTTATTGCAAGGTAATCGTTTGAAAATACTCATTTATATTTTGGTGTTGTATTCCTACTACCATTTGGAACCTCTGTTCAATAACATGTCGGTATTTCAATGCGATAATTTCTGTATCCTTTCTTGTCCACTTATGGTCCCAAGATTACCTGTTTTAGTGTTTGTCTCATGGTTTTAGCCGGTTATTCACCTTGGGATTGGGAATAGGTGTTCATCACACCACGGGTTAAAGCCTCTCTCAACCTATACAATCAACTGGCCTGAACAGAAATCAAATATTCCAAATTGTTAGGTGTTTCCATTCTAATTTTGAGAACCATGTCTTCTTTAATAATAGAACCTTTGAAATGCTAACCTGACTTGTGAATGCCATACCTGATTTGTGTCTCCTGTAGACCAACAGAAACTGGCAAACCGGCCAACCAAACATGCAATTTATCAAAATCAATTTAATGGTTGATAAGCCTATCTGGAACATCAGACACAATTATTATTTGTCCTCCTAAATCAATAGGATGACCTCATAAACATCCGCCATCATTATGTCAATTAAGGAGCTGCTTTTTAAAATCTTGTCTTAATGAATGGTTATTTGATTTAGGATTGAAAAAATTAAAGTAGCCTTGGTCAGACATCAAGAAAAATGATAGGGGGGGGGGAAAGTGACATTTGCCTGAATTTCAATATCAAAATTTTATACTATGCGAATGAAATGGCTTGGAAACCAGTGATTTTCAATAATATTTGTATAATCGTCATCCCGGATTTTGAGCCTCCTTGCATGCCCGAATTTGGGCCTTTTCCCAAACTATGTATACATAATCAGTCACAAAATTCAGGAGAAAAGGTTCCTGAAAGGTCAGACTGTTTTTAATGAGTATTTTAAAATTGATTACTCAAATCACATTTGGAAAAATGGAACTTAATTGTTCTCATGGACATTTTTCAAATATTACTATCCGGTGGAAATATGAATCACTTGCCATTGAAACTTCCAAATTTGTAACACACTGAAGGAAGATTTTATCATTATACTTTCTCCACCAACATCATGCATGTCAATTTGAAGTATTCGTAATTCCTTGCCTAATTTAGCAGTCACTATCACAAATTCGACATCTGAGGTACATTAGTTTTCAGCATCTCCCAAACGTAAAGGTAGTGAGACCAAATCCACTAGATCATTGACAACAGATTTTACATGGGATACACCTTCTGATACTGTATAAATCAAATCAATTGCTTCGGTGGTTATTGGATAGCACGATTCCTATCTGTCTTGCAGGACCTTGACGAAAATCCGATAAGCTCCAATAAAGAGTGAGTTAATCAAAGATTCACCCTTGTTTATTGCATCATCACAAATTCGATTACTGTCCAGTTTAAACTTGCCAATCTCAGCATAAAAATTGTGCTGTGACAGACTTCTTCCAATATTTGATGACTTGGATGGGTTGAAGTTCTTTTAAATAAATAAGTTTGTGCCTAGTTTAGGTCACATAATTTAATTGTTTCAAGGGAATTTTTGAAATATGTCATTTCTTGTGGCTGTATTTCTCAACATGGTGTTTGTTTAGAACCAACTATTTTTAGGGTGTCACACATCTCAAAATCCTCAAATGAAAATGAAAATTGTGTGTACACAAAGGAGGATATTTTTCATGTCATTCACAGTTCCTGACAAAACCTGGTATACTTCAAGTCATCAGGTTGGTGTTTATCTCTTTTGCATTACCATTTGTCAATAAACATGCAAGTTCAAAAATCATGAACAACACAGCCAAAAGTGGCATCTCTGCCTACGGAATCGAATCCAACAGTAATATCTTATTCACTTAACTAAAACCAATATAATTTTATTAGTCAGCTGATGTGCTCAAACTTTTAAGAGCCATATATTATGTTTTCACTAAAAAGTGTGGTTACTGCATCACATTTGTTAGTACACCCTTACATCAGCAATATAACCACTTTTATGCAAAGCTGAGCCACAATGATCTTTTAAAGAGTCAGTCCTGTAATCAGAATAGTCAAGAGTAGTAACAGCGGGATCATAGCAAACAGCAATTAGCGCATGCTGTTAATCTACCGGAAGTTAATCAGCCAGAAGCATTCTGAGATACCACATTATTTGCCTGGGACATCATATTTTTAGTAGAAAAATTTGACATGTTGAGACTGGTAGGTATTTATGGTACACCCACCGGGTCCCACTCCCAACAGCTTATAGGACATATTTTCCTTTAATGTAAGTGCTTCTATCACCAGTTATTCCACTGATGTCACCAGGGCAAATCAACTCAGGTATAAATGTGAGTAAGCAAGACAGGATGAGAGAAGAATGATTGTGAGTGGTTTTCAAGGATCAAAGAATACCTCACACTAAGCCCTCTTGTGGTGCTGACTTTGTTTTCTTTCACATTGCATTGTTTACTCACCTTGTGATAATCTTAAGGAAGACAGATCTGTGAAGGATCTTAGCAGAATATTATGGCAGTTAGTAGGGAATCATCTAGTAACTAGTAAGGATGAAAAATACCTCTCACTAAGCCCTCTTGGGACAGTAACCTTGGAGTAATCATGTTGGAGTCTTTCTTAACCCAACAGAGAATACACAGAAATCTTATAAGCTCTGAGCAACCTTGGAAACTGACTTGCCTTGCTTCCTGATTTGAGGTAATAATTTTTTGCTATAGGCCTACACAGTGCATTGCTGCCGTGTACAATATAAATGTACTACATACGTAGTCTTCCAACCTATAATTTCTAGTGAAACTTGTGCAACAGTAGCTACATCCTGTATCCTTGTCTCAGGTCCCAATGCGTCTCCTATTCAGTAGTTGCCAATCAATCTAGGAAATTAGTAGTAATGTCACAGCTCACAATTGACCAAATTGGCTGATTTTTGCTGTGTACCAGTAAGCAGCTATAGCTACATAATTATCTTCATCCAAGTCAGAGATGAATTTAAGTTTGATTTGCTCAATTATCCCTGCAAAGTCTAATATCCAGTGGATTGAACAATTTTCTACCAACAATTTATGAAATCAAACACTAATGCAAGCGTATCATTGAAAGATTAATGCTTAGTAATTGTTAGTGTCACATTCCAAATAAACTATAGCCAGGACAGAAATCAGCAATTCCAATTACTTATTTTCAATCCAAGAACTATGTATCCTTCAATTTTCATTCTTCGCCAGAGAGCATGATGTCATGCTGAGGCTGGTTGAGGATCATCCTTGTGTTTGGCAATTCACAGTTAAGAACACTAACCTAAACTGCAGTAATTAAATGTGCAGGCTTAAAATAATTGTTTGTGACTGGATGCATTGAATGATTGTAAACCTGTATGTGTTCTTTAATTGCCAAACACAAAGATGACCCACAAACATCTGAAGCATGACACAATGTTCTCAGTTATGGAAGCATATTTGAGGGATACATAGATATTGAATGGATAATAAATTATATGTTTTAGATTTTAAATATGCCAAAGGTGTCAAGGTGGAGACTGGAAATAATTATGAGAAATAAAGTCTCCTTTACAAATAGATAACACATGGGAAACATCATTGAAATGCTAAACTGACTTTATAAATGCCTTTTGTGTTTTTCTTAAACATAAACTCTTTAAACAGCCAACCAATTAATCAAAATTAATTTCACGGTTGATAATCCAATCTGGAACATCAAACACAATTATTCTTTGTCTCGCTTCATCAATGGGATGACCTCATAAACATCCTCCAATATTTAATGTCAATTAAGGAGCTGCTTTTTCAATTGCAGCTTAGGGGCCGACCAGACGATAGTTGGGGGGGGGGGCTATGGATTTTACCCCCGGGACGAACTTTTTTTTTTCGGTCACGGCGCGTCGACGAACAATTTTTTTCGCATACGCAGTCGCGACAAACTTTTTTATCAGATTTTTAACATTACGGTACCCTAGCTACAGGTGGAAACAAACTTTTTTTTTATTTCCATGTGCTGAACAAACTTTTTTTTTCAGTGTCAAGTGGGAAACAATCTTTTTTTTTAACCAAATATCCATAGCCCCCCCCAAAGATCATCTGGTCGGCCCCTTACTGAATATTAAGGGGGTAACCACAAGATGTCTAGGGGGAGGCTTGGAATTTCTTTTTAAAAGATTCTGGCAGGGGTATTTCTTACGACGGAATTTCTTGGATTTCAGCTCAAATGATTGAGTGAAATGGTTGCACAATTCCTTTGAGCTACAAAGTTTTTTTGTTTTGAGTTATGATAATCTGTCTGTTGTCAAAATATCAAATTTTGCAGGTTGTTGATTAATATGGAACTTTACTTGCTCGCTTAGGCACTAACACAATTTGCCACTCATTTAGAGTGTTATAAATCAAAATGACATCCAAAAGTGGGAGTATAAATTCGATGGATTATTACCCTCCCAGAACATTGCGATGTCTACAAAAGTACAGTGCCGCCTGTAAGTAAGTGAAACGCATGATATTGTGCCATTGCATCAATGTTAAACATCCTTAATCAAAATGCTTCTGGAAGGACGAATTCTCATCCGATGAGAGGAAAACATTTTGGGTCATAAAGGCCGAAATGTGAGACATGCGGGATAAAAATAGCAGTCACTTTTCTTTTCTGTAAATGGAGTTAGGTATGGGTCAAAGTCTTTGATAAGTAAGTGAAACGCAGGCCCAATGTTAAAAGATAGGGAAGGGTGGTTCACTTACTTATCAAAGACTTTGACCCATACCTAACTCAGACTACAGCGAAGAAAATGGGCTGCTATTTTTATCCCACTTGCCTCACACATCGGCCTTTATGACCAACTTTGTTTCCCTTTCATCCGATGAAAATTCAGGTCTCCAAGAGCAGTTAGGCTGAAGATGTTTAGCATTGATGCAATGGCACAATGTCATGCGTTTCACATACTTACAGGCGGCACTGTATATTCAATCTATCCCAACCATTCTATGGATGAAACTGTCACACTGTCACTGCTACAGGACTGTGACCAAAGGAAAGGACCGATGGCCTTCTATTGACTGACACTGTCCATCTATTGAGTGGTCAGCGAAAGGGCAACAGGACAGCTAAAGATAGGCTTCCAAAGTTGCCTCAGCAAAGACTATGGATTGAAAGCTTACAACACACTGCCCAGATATGTCGAGAAGCTAACAGAATGATGGACAACATTCTGGCAGAACTGTAACTATGAAGATATATGATATATATACAGGGAGTAACAAAGTAAATTCAAGAAAAATAAGTTATTTTGAATCAAAACTAAAACCTAAAACTGTCGAAAAAAATGAGACTTGCTTTTTTTTCCTTTTGGCCATGTAAATGTATGTGCATGCAATTAGAGAAACTGTTAACGCCAATAACCTGATGATAGTTGGGGAGGCTATGAATTTTACCCCAAGACTAACTTTTTTTTTGCATGGGAACAAGCGACAAACTTTTTTACAATTTTAACATTGTATCCTACTGTAGCTACAGGTGGAAACAGACTTTCTTTTCCATTTGCTGAAAAACCTTTTTTTTCCAGCGTCAAGTGGGAAACAAACTTTTTTTTCACCAAAACCCATAGCTCTCACCCTCCCCCCACCAAAGATCATCTGGTCGGCGCCTTAGTGTTGGTTTTTTGCATTGAAATTTGGTTTTACAAAAAAACATTTTGAATCTAAAAAATAACGTGCAAGCACTTTAACAGCTGCTTGTAGATAGACTATCTAGCTATCTGGCCATCTATCTATCTATCTATCTATCTATCTATCTATCTATCTATCTATCTATCTATCTATATTTATCTATCTATCTATCTATCTATATTTGTCTATATATCTCCCTTCCTTTCATGCTTCCTTCTTTTCTCCATTCCTTCCTTCTTTCCTTCCTTCCTTACTTCATTCCTTCCTTCCTTCCTTTCTTCTTTCATTCCTTTCTCCTTCTCTTCTTTTATTGGTTTAAGCTTTTTAATTAATTTGTAAACAATCCCCCTGGCTGGCCTTTGGCAGCTGCCATCACTGCAGCAGAACATTTAAAATTCGCGGGAAAAATGTACATTTTAGTTTAGAAAATAAAAATTTATTGTCAAAGTAGTTTACCAAAAGTTGATGGAAGCAAGATAATATTCTATTCAGACTGCATGCCAAGTTTTAATGACATAGGTGAAACAGCACGACCAGGGCAGTTGTCATAAGTTTTCCTGAAACTCTTCTCGTAATACAGGCTGCAAGCAGCTGTAAAAACCAATTTTGTCTGAAATTTTTTAGAGTGTATAGTCAAAGTACTGATCCCTGTTCCAGGATTTTTAAAGATATTTTACAACATTATTAAGGAAAATAGTATAAAATCCAATGGGGACAAACCACATTTGCCTGGCCTAGCACTATAACTCATTTTCTTATTTAGAATCCTGGTGATTCGTATCACACACACATGCAGACAGGCAGATCCATCATGCTTGACAACTTACTAACCAGCTTGCATGGTTAGCACTCCAGATTCTGTGGTCAGCAGTGACCTTTGTGTACAAGGAAACCGCAAAAAGTTATGGGAGCATGGATATGTAGACGCAAGGATGGAAAAAAACAGGATGGATTGATATCTGAAGAGCCGGTTCATACAATATCGATAGCTATCTGCAACATATCCTTGTCTCAAGTACTCATACCCAAATTTCATTGCCTTTTCTTCCTTGCCATCTATACCTTAATCATTGTGATGGATAGTTTTAAAAAAGGAATGATTTAACCCAGTTTATTATGGTGCAATGAATACAAGTCTTGGATATCAGATAGCTTTCATATGACACCAGTGTATTTTATGGCCTATGTCAAGACTTTTAATGTATCTACTTGCAGAAATATATACATATTCCTGTATCTTTTAAACACACAGAGAACATTGTAGCGAAACACAAACACATAGCCGGCTAGTACACTGCAGTGTCAGTGTGTGGGACTTGCAGAGAACCAAATCAGACATGGCGTGTCTGTGAGTGAATATCTACCAAGGTCTTAACCTCCAATAACTTTGCCAAAATCATGTTAGCATAAGGTTCCCCGGAAACTAATTCCCATACGAGAAGGAGGAAGAAAAATCTCATGGTCCAGTATCGTGTTGCAGTTGCATGAAACATGCCACACAACTCTCTGTTGTGATTGGGTGATGGATGGTATTATTACTCGCAATTTAAAACCATTGTTAACATTTAACTGATTGGTGCTAATAAGAGAATTACATGCATCATTTAGCTTGTGAAGATATTCACGGACTAAACTGGATTGATTTCTTTTTTTGGGGAGGGGGGTTGTTTCTTTTAAAATATGAGTTAATGTAGATATCAATTTACATTTGGGAAACAAAAGACAAATAACCCATTACAAGTTCTTTTCAATCAATCAATCTCCTATAATCTGGTCAGAATCTAAAAAAGCGAAGGGTGTGATTATCAATACATTTGTAACCACATTGACAAAACGAATGTTTGTAGTGATTGAAAATTATAATAAGTATCTTATGGCTCACTTTAATTATCATTCTTACTTGCAAAATAGCAGATAAAACCTGCAACTTTCATTAAATCAGTCTATTTAACAACATTATTGCACCAGCCCATTTTCAACTGCTGTCTTGGGACACTGAATTTAAATGATGATGTCTTTGTTTTCCTTGATGTATGGTAACCCTGGGCTGCAATAAATTTGAAACCAACAGATTTGCAGGGAACTGGAGGCTCTTGCTGAAATGATTGTGGAATTACTGCAGGCTTTTGGCCTGGTCATACTTGCTGCAAAAGTATGATGGAGGACGACAGGGTATTATAAGCTGCAAATTGATATTAATTGAGAGAAACAGTTGGCAAATTCTGTCACTTAACTCCATAATGACATCAGTTGGCCACCTTTGCAATTGAGTGAGTGTCAGACCAAGATGAAGATATCCACTAATGAATTGTGATGTACCATGCTTGCTCAAATATGAGCCACTTGACTCATGAAGAGATACATTTCTAAGCTGTTCTTTCCTTTAATTTGATACTATAATATAATACACAACCTGTGCAGTTTCCTATGAAAATGCTAGTGTATCACAGGGCAGTTTGAGCGTTGCAACATGAACAATGTTTATGTCGTAATGAACATTGATTAAGTTTGTCTTTGTACTGAATTGACTGGAAATTGCAGTAACGCCTATTTGAGGATAAAGGTCCAATTCCTGTATTTAGCCATGAAGCATTCCAGTGAATATATTATCAGTTCAAAGGCTTTTGTTTGAAAATATTTTGCATAAATTCGGCCCAAAGCTGTTTGCAATCATTTAATTTTAGCTAAACATGCTTTTGCATTAGGCAACACTTTCGTCTGTGACTTCTTTGAGGCACCAAGAATGGAGCTTTGATATTATTAATTTTTTCATACCTTATTGTTTACATCCGATGGCATTTAAAGGCAATTTACCAAGAATTATGGACTATATTCTTATTGAGCTCACACATCCAACCCATAGCGTGCTAAAAAGACATTTTTAGAAATTTCATAAGTAGCTCCAAGCAAAAATGTCAGAATTAAAAGCATCAAAAAAGAAAAGAGGCTGGGTCAATTTTATCACTCCGTCAAACCATAAGACATGGTTCAAGATTGGAATTAGATAAATGGCCATTTGGTTCCAACCATTAGGTAAAATACTCTGTTGCTGGTGAGAGGGGAGCACATGCGTGTCTTCTGACCTTGTCATTGAAGATATCTGTGTTTATTCGGAGAAAGGAAGTTTCTTTCTTCTTCAGTTAGAGTTTCTCTTTTTGATGACTTCATGTGATGTAGATCTGTTGTGATGATAACATTGGCAAGACCTTGCTAGACCAATGTAAGGCTGGACTTCCAGCTTGTGAGTTTTAGTGCTGGGCTTGCCTTCTTATTTCTGTCTTCTGGAATGACGGGACAGTTCACTTAGCGAGAGGGTCACGAGAGAATGGATTCCTCTTCTGACCATGAACTTGAAACAATAACCATGAGTGTAAGCTCAGAAGAATACTACCCAAGCAGTATATTGAGCTTTCTGATGAGGTATCTGCTATCTACCCTTACCATACCATGTCACTTACCATTGGCACAGGACCTAGTGACTAAATGAATAACCATTGGTCTTTTTTATTGACTGATGCTGTCCATCATTTCTGTAAGGCAATGGGGTAACAACCTTCTAACAGAACTGCAAAAGGCAAGGCTTAAAAAGGTAATCTCAGAAAACTCTGGATTATCATAGTTATCCTCAAACAGTGTAAATGAATGAAGGTCAAACACCCAGAAGGAAGTTGCAATCTATTACATATATTTTTTTAAAACATTCCTACTTGAGTTACCGTAAGAAACTGACCACTATGATTGTTAAGGCATATGCAACCACTGACCAGATCCACTCAAAAGGAGTATTTGCACTAATAAAGAGACTCGTCAGTCTCTTATGGTCCATTTAATTTAAATTTTCTATAAACCCTGCATGAAGAACATAAAATTGACATGAATTCACAGAAAATAGCAGATAGTTGTGCAACCCTCATTAAAACATGGATTTTCAGCACCATGATTTGTGACAGCCCATTTGACAACCGTCTTTGGCATCTGCATTAAAATGATGATGTCTTTGTTTTCTCTGATGCATGGTAACCCCGGTTTCCATTGAAATTGGAACTCATAGATTAAGATCTATGGAGCCTGGATATCTGGCTGAAATGACTGCAGAATTACTGCATCCTTTTTGGCCTTGTCATACTGGCTGCAATGGCATGATGGAGGACGACAGGGTATTATAAGCTGCAAATTGATATTAATTGAGAGAAACAGTTGGCAAATTCTGTCACTTAACTCCATTATGACATCAGTTGGCCACCTTCGCAATTGAGCAGGCGTCAAGACTATGATAAATGCATCCACCAATGAAATGTGAAGTACAGTATCTTCTCAAACACACGCTGCTAAGATCTCATTATTGATACTCGGGTCTCTCGGGAGTTCTTTATGTGCTTAGAGGGCTGTACTTGCCACGTCTGTCTGTCTATCAACAGATTGAATTTGCTAATTACTTTGCATTGTGTTAAAGTAAATCTTGAAAACCAGTGGTGAACGCTGAGCAATTTTACTTACGACGTCATCAGTTAGGTTCAAGAAACTCAAATAGAGTGCCCAAAACTGGACTTAGAGGGCTGAACTTGCCATATCTAACTATCTATCGATCTGTATAAACAGACAATAAATCACATTAAATTCTACTGTGTCTGTATGTTAATTGTATGTGTAAAATACACAGTGTAGTTAGATTGGTACATTGACAACATGAGTCTTATATAACACTTCTGCAGACCTTACAAGAACTTTAACCTCAAAAAACATGATTCATCTGAGTTCCAGCTCAGGGTATATCAGTTTGACATTGGTCAGACTTCTAGCGGCCGATAGATTGGCTCCATGATACGAAAGATTGAAATGAAGCAAAGCTAGTGTTTGGGCAGTAGCTCAGTCAGACTGAGAGCTTTGCCAAGAAAAAATGTATGAGGGTTGTACTGAAACTGTCTTTGAGATAAATAAGCTCGTTTATGTTGATGACTCCCATGAGCAGGCAGAGCAGGTGGACACGCAGAAAATATTTTGAGCTCCTTTAAAAGTGATATTTTTGAATTCGTCTAACCAGAAATTTACTGCTATTAAGTTGGAAATATAGATCTTGAAGGCGATATCAGAAAAAGTTGGAATGAACCTTTATTTAGCTGATTTTTCAAGAACTATGAAATTTAGGGTGGAGTGAAAAATGAAAAATGTCAAAAATTAAAAAAACAGCAGGTCTAGATGCTTGTCAATTTGTCCAAAACCCACATTTTCAGTGATTTTTGGAAGCTGCAGTAAAAATTGACGGTGCACTTCAGGATTAAAGAAAGCAGTTAAAATGTCTTTTCGCCGAACTCGCGGTTACGCATATCTTCGCGGATATCAAATATATATCAAAATAGGTTACATATTTGGAATCAGTGAAAAATTCCCCACAAAATGAGTACCAACATGACATACTTATCTTCTGTTTCAGGCCTGATCAATTCACTCAAATTTACATAAAATCGTCATAAATTTCTATCACTCATAAAATGATTCAACATTTGACTCCAATACCACAACAGACCATCATCCATTGTCATAAACTCCCTTTTTGTTGCCGCACTGGTTTTAAATAACCAGTGGCATATTTAGGGGGGGCATTGGGCCATGCCCCCCCCTCCCTCAGGCCCAAAATTAACATGGGAGAGATAGGAAAAGCCGCAAATCGCCCTGCATTTACCCCATGTAATGGCCCCACCCCTCAGGCCATTTCTAGATATGCTCCTGTAAATAATAAACAAAAGAGAGATCTTACAAGCAAGAATGATGGGACCTCATGTCTGTACCATGCATGATTTATCTCCGTGCCCACTTGTTCTTGAAATATTACTTATAATGTAACAATACATAGTAAAACTTTTTAAAACTCAGTCTGATTAGTTTGCATGATGACAGTGGTGATATAGTTCATGTTGTTATATTACTATTGTGTATTTTACCGATATGATTATGCACTTTTAGAAAATGAACTTTTAGAAAATGGGTCCAGCAAGGCTAATACATCACAGTATACTATAACAAGGTAATAAATAATTTACACATCATTAATTTTATCTTTAAGTATTCGGCAGACATTCTTTTCAAAATTAATGGCAGATCTTAAGGTACAACTCCTTAGGTTACAATGATTCCATGTTCACTGCTGGATCAGGACAGTACCCTTACATTTGTGACTGTGTAAGAGGGATGAGGGGGGATATATCTGACTTCATCAAAGCTTTACCGATTGATCAATTGATTGAATGGTTGCTACGCAAAGTACATTTGAAACAGGCAAATGTTAATATCATGACAGCAATATCTTTAAAGGGACAGATCACTTCATTTGCACTTTACAGTATATGTACAATGCCATCTCTCATTAGGTTACAAAATATATCATGATTAACCTATCTTTTAATACCCCCAAAAAATTCTACACTTTAATATTTTATTTATTATTTAGTAAAATGAGATACATATCTCTTATCTATTGGTTGAATTACAAAATAAAGGGTACATAACAATATTAAGTGAAACCTCTGTTTTTGACCTATTATTTTTTAACCAAGAGGGCAGTGTGGCTGTGCCTCTCATCCAAAATTATTACTTGGATATCTAGCATGTTTTTTTATGCAACATGGAATATGATTCACATAACTATAATCAAGGGTCGGTAATAACGGTACCAAGAAAGCAAATAAATCTTTATGTCCTGCTTGCTTACAAGATAAACAAAGATCATCCAAGGTCACCAAGGTGTCAATGTGACTTACCAAAATACTTATATGAACACTTGTAGAAAGCTATCAAACAAAATTAAATATTAATAGAGTCTTTGGGATGTTAGTCAGTGTTGAAAGCACACGAAAACAGTTAAATATGTGTAATTTTAGTCACAGAGGGCACTTACTCCCAAGGACAAAAAGTTGATAAGAGATCAAATTGAAAGTTTTTAAATATCTAACACTTAAGTTCAGAGTCTGTAGAAGCTATCTTGAAAGTTTCAAGCTTTTTTCATTACATGCACAATCCTTTTGGTTGTTTGTCCCACCGAAACATTTTTACGCAGTTCTTACATTATTGACTGAGCACTGATAATATACATAGATATGGCATGCTGGTACTCATTTTGAAGGAAATTTTATTCTGAATTCAAATATGTAACTTTCATGGCTGTACCTTCAACCTAGGCCGAAATAAAGCTAACCGCGAATTTACCAAAACCCACTTTTATGGCACATCTTTGATCCTGAAGTGCACCGTCAGTTTTCATTTCAGGTCGAAAATAAAAATGAAATTGCCAGTTTTATGCAAATTGACAAGTATCTGGACCTGCTGTTTTTTCAATTTCAATTTTCACTCCACCCTACTATGAATATCAGCTAATAGTGACCTGGAAGATACATTGGAAAATGTCCAAAAACATGGGCCTATTTTAGAGAGTGTTTAGAAATCTGATATTTTTATTATCTGAAAATTATGCCTATGCTGAACAGTTTTTTCCAAATGATTTCTTTAATTCATCTGCTTGTGTCAGATGGCGACGAAGAAGTATTTCAGTAAAAATTTCTTAGGTTCATGAAAACGTGGTCCATGAAATGTTGGCTGTAGGTCACAGAAATCCACAGAGCTTTTAGATTCAGGGGGCATACATGTAAGTATCAGCACACATAAAACACAGGACCAAACGAATATGATCTTCCACAAGCCACTAACAAAACAATACAATACAATAGTTGTAAAGAATGTAGTCAGCTTCAACTAATATGTGTGTCTTCTGACCTTGTGGTTGACGACATCGGTATTTATTTGGAAAAAGGAATTTTCGCTGTGCAGCAATTCGACTAGCTCTTTGTGACTGACTCCATGTAATGCAGATCTATTGGGGTAATAACATTGGCGAGACCTTGCTAGACAATTATTGTACAATATAAGGGCTGGACTTTAGTGCGGAGCTTGCCTTCTTATTTGTATCGTCTAGAATGACAGGGCAGTTGTAATTTAACTGATATACACCGAGTCAGAGGTTTTTCGCCAAAAAGGCCATGTTGTGAGAGGGTTCCTAGAGAATAGATTTCTTTGCTACTTCAGGGTTCCATTTTCCTTTAGTTCTTCCTTGCTAGGTCTATTTAGCAGTGGTTTGTGAGCTTAAATTCAATAGGATATTATCCTGCCTGAATATCAAGGAATCTAGTGATGAGGTACTATTTATTATCTACCCTGACCTTGGGTTGACTAATCCTCAAAAAGAAATGAAGAACAAGCACTCACAAAATGGTGGAATCCATTTGTTTATCAACCAATTCCTACTCAAGCCCCAAGCCAGCAAAAAGCCAAGACATTTGATATAGGACAAATTAAAAATGAGTACTTGTGGTGGTTAAGAGAAATTAGTAGTCTCTTTTGGCCCACTTTAAAGTTGATGTGGCCATATAACGAACACAAAGACCCTTATATTTATCTAAAGTTGTGGAAAACAAGAGCAAAATGTGAGCACTTTCATTAAATGAGTCCACTCAGCAGCATGATTTGCTACAGACCATTCTGAAAAGCTGTCTAGGGGCTCTGCATTTAAATGATGATGTCTTTGTTTTCCTTGATGTATTGTAGCCCTAGGCTCCCTTGAAATTGAAACTCATAGATTTAGAGGGAGCCTTGGGGTCTGGCTGAAATGATTGTGGAATTACTGCAGGCTATTGGCCTTGTCATACTTGCTGCAACGGCATGATTGAGGACGACAAGGTATTATAAGCGGCAAATTGATATTAATTGAGAGAAACAGTTGGCAAATTTTGTCACTTTACTCCATTATGACATCAGTTGGCTACCTTCACAATTGAGTAAGTGTCAATACCAAGATAAATGCATCCACCAATGAATTGTGAAGTACCATATTTTGTCAAACGCAAGCCACTCTAGTAGACAATGCATTCTCATAGATTACTGAAAGCCAAGCAGTCAGGAAGTTATAATCCTTATCTGCCTGATTGTACCTAGGTCCCACGATATCAAACAACAGGTTGTATGGCTATACTTACCATATCTATCTACTATCTTAAATATAGAATTGGGCTAATATGCATATATTAGTTTAATTGAGATGGGTTTTGAAGGCACTAAAATTTATCATTGATGAAAATTTCGAGTAACAGATCAAAATCCACAAACTCCTTTAGAGAGTGGGACTGGATATTTGGGAGAAAAAGTCATTGAGATTGCTATAACTTTATTTTAAATGAGTCTTTTTTTTTTACTGACGGGTCTTTAATTTCTAATTTGCCTTTTTCTTGCCTGATGACTTGATGTGAAGGTAATACAAGGTGGTCAGAGGTGCACATCTTTTTTTTTGTTTATAGCTTAATTCAGTTGATATGGTATGTCACTTTCTTGATGCTTTCCCTATGGCTCAATATTGTGCACGAGAAAGGTCTAGAGCTTTTGGCAATCATTTAGTTTGAGCTAAACAGACATTTTGCATTAGGGAACATTTTTGCCAGGCACTAGCTTGGGGGGACTGATATGGAGTGATATAATGAATGTAATTTAGCATCCCTTATTGTTTACATAAGATGCAATTTAAAAGCCATTTGCTGTGACTTGCACAAGAAATACTCATTGAATGCCTCTATATACCCCCACAGCATGCTGACAAGACATTTTTACAAAATCTAGCTGATAGCTTCAAGTTAATATGTTCATATTAAAGACAACGAAAAGGAAAGAAAGGGGCAATTCTGTCACTCAATCAAATCATATACATTGTATCATTTTATTAATCTTTCAACCGCTCAAGCAAAACATATAATGGGGTATACATGGTTCGATTAGAAAACCACTTCCACCCAAAGGATGTCTATTGCCTGAAAGACCCTCCAATACCATTTATTAATGCAGGATCTGTGTCTCATCCTCTTCTCATTGCATACGTGGTTGGAATAAACTGCATTGACAGCATGCAACACTACTCTGCAGATACCTAGTGCTTATTGATCTGATTAAATATCTAAATCTTGAGGTTAACAAAACATCCTTATTCTTTTCAAGGGAGCCATTACAAGAAGCTGTTACATGTACAAGAAGCGATATTAGTAAATTGTTCTCAAATGCTTACTGATTTATTTAAAATCCATCGTAGAAGTAATGACAATGAATCTGTAACGGTCACCCTCCCCATGCCGGAAAATCAGTACAATAGATCACCCAGTGGCTCTGCTGTCTGCACAATCAGACATGTGAGCCCCTGTCTACAAGTTGACCGCTATATGCTGCCACCTATGGTGCAAAATTTGCAAGCTCCTGTGAGCAGTCAACAGAATTTCAAACTCTGGAAGAAACCAGGATTGTATGGAAGTAACCAAGACAGTTCCATCATATAGTGATGGACTCTAAGTTTATTTCCAAAAACTCTGTAAGCATCTAATCTGACTTTGTTTGGCTTCTGGAACTTAAAAAAATGTGAATCTCTGCAATTATCATTGAAAAAATTCCAACATTTTTTAACAGGATTAGACAATCTGCGTCATTTTCATTATAAAAAGTACAGGCTGAAAGACCTATGGGAGTAAAGATATTGTCCTAGACCATTGATGTTGGTATGCAAAATGTAGGTCTTTTTGAGGGCTTTCCAACCATGGCAGTTAAAAATGCTTGACTCTTATTGACAAAGTTATAAAGAACCGCAGGTTGGCGGAAATGGTCGAAAACAAAAAATATTGAAACTTTGGACCAAAATTGAAGTAGTTAAGAATTGTTGTATCACCATTTTGAGAACAGATTTGGATTCCCTAGGTCAAAACACACACTTTAGGCACTAGTGCTTTTTGAATTTGCACAAAAATTTTAAATTGACACACCCTAATGCTACGGAATGGTGTGTATCTATTATGCTGTACATGTTCATGTGTGACACTGTATGTGAAGATGCCTGGAAGTGTGGACAGACAAGAGAAGATGAAATGTAGACATTCTGAGAAGATAAAATGAAGACATTCTGAGATATATCTTACATAGAGCACATTGCCCTTTATCTGATAAAATTAAGTTAATGTGTAGATGCTTAAGGAGGAAGATGGATGAATGCTTGTGGCTTTACTTCCTGTATTCATGCACTAGGTAGGCTAATTAGGACAGAAGTCGGATACATCAATGAGGCAAATTTTGAAACAGCTGTCCAACACAGGCCCAGGAGACCCAGTAAGAGCTGGATTTGGCTTAAGTCTTAGTCTCAGTATGGCTACAAATTGATCATGGAAAGCTAACTGTTTAGCTTAAAATACAAGCATCTTTAAAAAATTTTGTTTTCAGTGTCATGCACTACTATAAATATGCACTGTAGGAGTATTGCATCAAAAGTCCATAGTTCTTATCAGAGTCTTATCAGAGTTATTGCTACTGTAGTTACTGTATGTGACTCTAGTTCAACATCGCTTGACATCAAGTAGCTGATAGATCATCTCTACGGTATGTGTGATTGAAAGAATGTGCAGCAAGTGTAAGAAGACCAGCCTGGTCAAACCACCAGCCATCCCAAGAAAAAAGCCAAGGAAAGTGTCGTTAAGACAAATTGGCTTGTTTACGCTGATGGCTCCCATGGGCAGGCAGAGTAAGTGGACAGACAGAAAATTTAAAAAGTGGTATTTTTGAATTGGTCTTAACAGAAATTGACTACCAGTCAGTCAGTTCTATATTTTGAGGAGACTGCTTGTCTCAGACTGGTCATCATGGCCAGTTAGAATGGATGCCTTTGATTTCCGGAATCTTTTTAATTGTTTCTGAAAAACCCCAATCATAAGCATCAAGATACATTGAAAAATTAACAGAACATGGGCCTTGATTCGAGAGTGTTACAAAAATCTGACAATTAGCTTTATAAGGAAACTGAATAACCAAACTTCAGGGAAAATAGGTATCCTCAGCTGCAGGTACTCCGTAATATAGTTCTGAGTATGTAACATTTGGATAATTTAATCAAAATTACAATTATTGCTATGTCATCAGTGAATAAGTATTGTTTTCCCAAACAATATATAATTTATTGGTTTGTACCAACAGTTACTAATATTATATGAAGAACACACGCCAAGTACACAAAGCGCACAGCTGTACATTAACCTTTGACACTGACAAAAAGTCAGGTAATTACAACTGAACCCAGGTGTGAAAATTTGAGGATAGCTTTATAACTTACATAACAATGATACATGTGAAATCAATAACACGGTCTTCTTTATAACAATAGCTAATATCAATTCAAATGTTGCCCATGATGTAAAATGCATGGCAGATGTTGCAATCACATCTATCAACATTTAAGGGATGGTGAAATAAAAAGCACATCATAACCATAACCAATATAAATATTTAGTTGATCACCTGCAAAACTAATGAGCATTTTTATTTTGGCTGGACAGTAAACTGCGAATTCAAAGCATGCAGATTGCAACCTCACATATTGCCAATACTGAGATATAAAAATAAGACGTTTCTGAAAGTGCTACATCTCATATGCTTATTTCCAATCATATATGGTTACTTTGGAAAGTTATGTAAACAGTCAAAGAGACTACCGTATCTTTAGAATCATTTAAAATCACATTTCACAAGCCATACTATAAAGAAAGCATGTAAAGAACCTTTAAGCTTAAAACGATTCCATGTTGTTGATGGACAATATCAGTGTTCATTAAAAAAATGAATATATTTGTTACAAGGACAATAAATATTAGTGAAACTGTTGTGACTGGCATTGTGTAATGCAAATCGATTTGGACAATAACATTGGCCATGGCAGATTTCATGCTGCAAGTTACATTAGCACAACGCTGATCTTGCAGTTACATTAGCAATAAAAAAAAAGCAGCTGCCAGTCCAAGTTGCTTATTTTGTTGGTGATCTATATAGGTGAATAATGCATATCTTTCAATAAAATTTCAGAATATATTTTATTTTTGTTATATAGCAAGAACACTGAGAAATTTCGATGTAGAAGTTGATAATGTAACATCAGAGTCCACTGAGATGGAATGGAGTTACATTAGCAGTCTCTCTTATTTGTCCTTTATAAAAATAGTTTGTGGTTATGAAGATAATTACAAATGGTTCCAAACAAATATTTTGAATGTATTTTACCAATCACATATCATTATATTTACAATATATACAACATTACAAAGTACCAAAGTTGGCATGTCAGGTGACCAGTAAGTTTTGCCGTCAACTATTGTCCTTTTGAGGGATAAAATATGTATTTTTTAAGTGCAAAAAGCGACATATTGGTGGATTCTTTTATTGATATTTATTCTTTGCCTGATGTCTGAAGTCTGACATAACATTGCATTTCTGATTCCACTGCAAGAGATGCCACGAAGCTGACGTAAAAGCCAAAGGTACATTTTACCATGAGGTGAACCACAAGGTTTGGATTGGATTGGATACATTTATTCACAAAACATATGCGCTTACAACATATTAGTTAAATAAATCATAAATAAATAATTTAGAGTATAATACAACGTTGTGCCGAGCAGAATATCTGCCATGACCCACAGGTGGGTGCACCCCCGCCACCCTCATATGTCCCAAAAATTATACAATGCTAGTTCAATTAACATGTTACATGGGTCCCATTAAGTGGCATTTATCATTGTTTTACCGCTGCATAAGAGCCTAGACCAAAAATCTTCACATTTTTCATCTTTGCTTACTGTAGAGTGTCTTAAACAAAATGACACAAAATAATTATGACATTAATGAAATAACACTGAAGTGTCCTTTTGTCATTGTTAACCATGAATCACAAGACAGTTTTTGATTTAAAACGCCATATTAACTTTGTCAGTGGTAACTTTACAGCCATCCAAAATTGATGGGTTGGATGTTTAATGTGACTGAATGACAGTAATGTCACAAGGTGAAGTATAGATTTTCACACTTGTGATGCACAACTGTTCGTATGGCGCTCTGCATTATTTCTAAGGAAGTTATTGTCATGCATAAGAATGAGTATGTTTGAATAATAGCTAATGTAAATGAAACATCAATGCTGAGTTTGAAAGTACTGATGTCACAAATAGGATAAAAGAATATTATAAACTTATTATTTTGAATTATTAGGACACAAATTTTTCATAGGATTTCACATACGATTATCTGTCCTTCAACCCAATAGTTCTTCTTGTAATCAAATTAGTTTCTGAAAGGCCTACTTCCTCCTTCAAACGCTAAAGACTGTCTGGCCACCTATTCATATCCAATAGCTTGCCATTTAATGCGTTTAACTTTGCTAAAGAAGCTGAATTTAATAAGTTTAAGAACTGATCGAATTTATCAAACACAATCAAGTTAATTTACATGATCATATATGATGTGATTAAAAATCACAGTCTTCTAGTCTACTTAAACTTACTAAAATGGAATTGATTATTAATTTGATAATGAAATTTTCCATTTCCCCCTCAGCCAGTTCACATGAAACCATTGTCGTAAAGCCGAAAAACTGATGTAGGCAAAATGTTCACTGCGGATTTTGAACTTTTTGAGCATCATGCCACATCATCAGCATCATGCCACATCATCAGCATCATGACACATCATCAGCATCATGACATATCATCAGCATCATGACACATCATCAGCATCATGCCACATCATCAGCATCATGACACATCATCAGCATCATGACACATCATCAGCTTCATGACACATCATCAGCATCATGACACATCATCAGCATCATGACACATCATCAGCTTCATGACACATCATCAGCATCATGACTCACAAAGTGCGATTTACACCGTGAAGTGATCGGCTTCTCCCTCATAAATCATAAATCGTGTGCAACTTGATTCTCTTCCCTTTTGATCATGATAAAGTGGCAAAATAACCATTCAATCATTTCCATAGTTGATCAGCCAATCAGCTGGCCCATCAATGATATGCCAATATTTATAGAAGTTAAAGAGCTCTTTTTTCAATCTCAGCCCATTGAATGGAAAATCTTTTTTATTGAAGATAGCAGAAAACAAAGAACGATTGCTCAGACATCAGCTAATAAGATTTATGGAGTATCAGGAAAGCAATGCAAGTTCTCAATTTTCAGATGGAGACTCATTTTCAAATTATAATAGAATTGACTTATGATGCCGTTGGAAGTCTTGGCATTCAAGACTTAAACTGCCAATAACCTTGTTGGTTGATGTAGTAAGATTATCTTAACAATTCTTAATCAGCCAATTTAGATTTTGAGTCAGTAAACAACAGTAACATTATCATGTTAATAGCTGAATCTCCTGGCTCAAAATTAGTAAGTATGGTACAGTGCAAAATGTTGATATTAACAAATACATCTGAGAAGATTTACATCACCTATATAGCAAACAGTGATATTATATGTAGAGATGATTATACTAAGGTGAAAGAAGGATTTGGGCTCCGTATGATGACTAATCTAGACAAGAACAGATATCGGCATGGATTTTTTGAAAAAAGGTCCATCATCTATCTAAGATCAGAAGCGAGTAAGTCACCATCGTAAAAGCATCTCACCTGCACAAATATGTTCCAGATCGTACATCCAATAGGTTAAAAAAACTCATATAGATCATACAAACAGATGGATAGACAAATATAATTTAAGCTCCAAGATGCCAGTCTGTTTCAAAATTGCCATGCATAATTACATTTGTACATGGATTGCGTGGGCCTTATGTAACATTTACCGCAGGTCTTACCAGAGATTTAATGCTAAAAGAACATGATTCATCTGAGTTCCAACTCAGGGAATGTTAGTTTGAGATTGGTTTGACATCAAGCACCAAATAGGTTGGTTCCATGATAAGAAAGAATGAAAGGAAGCACAGTTAGTGTATGGAGACTAGCTCAGTCAGACTGTGAGCTTTACCAAGAAAAAATGTATGGTTGTTGGAACGAAAGTGTCTTAGAGATAAATTGACTCGTCTATGCTGATGACTCCCATGTGCAGGCAGGCAGAGCAAGTGGACACACAGAAAATCCAGTGAGCACTTTTAAAATGATAATTTTGAATTGATCTAACCAGCAATGTACAACCAGTAAGTGGGAAATATAGATCTAGAAGAGATAGTTCATCAGACAAAGTTGGAATGACCCTTTTATTTGTTGATTTACAAGGTATTGAAACATGTCCAAAAACTTGGGTCTATTTTAGAGAGTGTGGAAAAAATCTGAAATTTTCTTTATTAGAAAAGTTTCATCCAAGTCATTCCTCATATGTGTCTGCTTATTGTCAGATAGGGGGGATGAAATATATTTCAGTAAAAGTGTACTAATGTACATATGTTTACTAACATATGTTCCTTGAAATGTTGGCTGTATGTCACACAAATCCAGATTGCAGTTAGATTCAGAGGGTATACTATACATGTAAGTATTACAGGATGAGGATCGATTGAAAATGTTCGGTCACAAGCCTCTGTAACAATAAAATACAATTGTTGAAAAGAATGTTGTCAACTGTAACAAACCTGTGTGTCTTCTGACCTTGTTGTTGGCGATATCAGTGTTTATTTAGAAAAAGGAATTTTTTTTTGTATCAGCCACAGTTGCTTTTTGTGACAGACTTCATGTAATGCAGATCTATTGGGGTAATAAAATTGGCCAGACCTTGCTAGACAATTGCAAAATATAAGGGCTGGACTTCGCGGATCATGCCTTCTTATTTTATCGTCTGGAATGACAGGCAGTTGTAATTTCACTGATATACGCTGAGTTAGATATTTGTGGTCAAAAAGGCCATGTTATGAGAGGGTTGCAAGAGAGTAGATTCCTTTACTACCACAGGGTTAATCACAATGTTTAATCTTCCATTTTCAGTTAGGTCTTTCTTGCTAGATCTATTTAGCAGTTGTTTGGGAGCTTAAATTCTATAGTATATTATTCTGGCTGTATATCAAGGAATCTTATGATGAGGTACTATTTAGTGTCCACCCTAACATTGGGTTGACTAATCCTCAATAATAAATGAACGACAACACTCACAAAAAGTTGGAATATATATTATAAGTACTTGTTTATCAACCAATTCCTACTCAAGCCCCAAGCCAGCATAAAGCCAAGACATTTGATACCAGACAAACTAAAAATGAGTACTTGTGGTGGTTAAGAGAAATTAGTAGTCTCTTTTGGCCCACTTTAAATTTGATGTGGCCATAAACCAACACAAAGGCCCTAATGTTTATCTTAAATTGTGGAAAACAACAGTAAAATGTCAGTACTTTCATTAAATGAGTCCACTCAGCATAATTTGCTACAGACCATTCTGAAAAGCCATCTTGGGGCTTTGCTTTTAAATGATGATGTCTTTGTTTTCCTTGATGCATGACAACCCTAGGCTCCCTTGAAATTGAAACTCATAGATTTAGAGAGAGCCTGGGGATCTGGCTGAAATGATTGTGGAATTACTGCAGGCTTTTGGCCTTGTCATACTTGCTGCAATGGCGTGATGGAGGACGACAGGGTATTATAAGCAGCAAATTGATATTAATTGAGAGAAACAGTTGGCAAATTCTGTCACTTAGCTCCATTATGACATCAGTTGGCCACCTTCGCAATTGAGTAAGTGTCAAGAACAAGATAAATGCATCCACCAATGAATTGTGAAGTACCATATTTTGTCAATTACAAGCCACTCCAGTACGCAACCTACTCTTATAGATTACTGAAAACTAAGCAGCCGGGAAGTTATGGTCCTTGTTTGCCTGCCAGGGTTCATACCTAGGTCCCACAATATTGAATAACAGGCCTGTAGGGTTATATTTACCATATCTATCAAATATCTGCTATCTTGAATATAGAATTTGGCTAATATATATATATATAGAGATTGCTATGACTTCATTTTTAATTGAGTTTTTCTTTGTGAGGTCCACATCCTTTTTTCGACAAAGCTTAATCAAGTTGATATGGTATTTTACTTTCTTGGTGTTTTTCCTATGGCTCAATATTGTGCATGAGGAAGGCTTAGAGCTTTGGGCAATCATTTGGTTTGAGCTAAACAGACATTTGGCATTAGGGAACTTTTTTGCCAGGGACTAGCTTGGGGCGACTGATATGAAGTAATATAATGAATGTAATTTTGCATCCCTTCTTGTTTATATCAGATGCAATTTAAAAGCCATTTGCTGAGACTTGCAAAAGAAATACTCATTGAATGCCTCTATATACCTCACGGCATGCTGACAAGACATTTTTACAAAATCTAGCTGATAGCTTCAAGCTAAAATGTTTGTATAAAGGCAAAGAAAAGGAGAGAAAGGGGGCAATTCTGTCAATCAAATCATATACATTGTCACATTTTATGAATCTTTCAACAGCTCAAGCAAAACATATAATGGGGTTTACATGGTTTGATTAGGAAACCACTTCCACCCAAAGGATGTCTATCATCTGAAAGACCCTTTAATACCATTTATTAATGCGGGATCTGTGTCTAATCCTCTTCTCATTCAGAAGTATATTATGTGGTTGGAATACACTGGATGTACAACACTCAACACAACTCCGCAGATAATGCTAATTACTTAGAATTGATCTGACTAAATATCTAAATCTTGAGGTTAACGATACACCATTATTCCTTTCAAGGAAGCCATTACAAGAAGCTGTTATATGTATAAGAAGCAATATTAGTAAATTTTTCTCAAATACATACCGATTTATTTAAAATCCATTACAATAGTAATGACAATGAATCTGTTACGATCACTCTCCCCAAAGCCAGAAAATCAGTATAACACACCAACTACGCACAATCACACATGTGAACCCTCCAAATTTTCAGAAGCATGCTACCGAATGGTGTGTACATCCATATTGCTATCATGTTCATGTGTGACACTATATGAAGTGTGGATAGACAAGAGAAGATGAAATGTAGACATTCTGAGAAGATGAAATGTAGACATTCTGAGGTATATCTGACATAGAACACATTGCCCTGTATCAGATAATATGAAGTTCAAATGTAGATGCTCATTGCTTAAGGAGGAAGATGGACGGATGATTGGGGCTTTTCGTCCTGTATTCATGCACTAGGTAGGCTAATTAGGACAGCTGTCCAACATGGGCCCAGGAGACCAAGCAAGAGCTGGATTCGACTTAAGTCTTAATATGGCTACAAATTGATCATGGAAAGCTAACTGTTGAGCTTAAAATACAAGCAACTGTTACAAAAATGCGTTTTCAGTGTCATGCACTACTATATATATGCACTGTATGAGTATTGCATAACAAAGTCCATAGATCTTACCAGAGTCTTATCAGAGTTATTGCTACTGTAGTTACTGTATGTGACTCTAGTTCAACATCGCTTGACATCCAGCAGCTGATAGATCATCTCTACGATACGTGTGATTGAAATAATGTGCAGCGAGTGTAAGAAGACCACCCCGACAAACCACCAGCTATCCCAAGAAAAAAGCCGACGGAGGTTGTAAGGAAAGTGTCTTCAAGACAAATTGGCTCGTTTATGCCGATGGCTCCCACGGGCAGGCAGGGTAAGTGGACAGGCAGACAATTTAAAAAGTGGTATTTTTTAATTGGTCTTAACAGCATTTTACTACCAGTCAGTGGGTTTTACGGTTTTGAGGAGACTGCCAGTCTTAGACAGGTCATCATGGCAAGTAGGATCGGATGCCTTTGATTTGCGGATTATTTTTACAAGTTTCTTAAAAAAGGCCAATCATGACCAGCAAATTACAATGAAAAATTAACAGAACATGGGCCTTGATTCGAGAGTGTTACAAAAATCTGACAATTACCTTTATAAGGAAACTGAATAACTAACCTTAAGGAAAAATGGGTATCCTCAGCTGTTCTATGTGATATACTTCTGAGTAATGTAAGAATCAAATTATTAAATCAAAAATTGCAATTTTTGCTCTCCTTCAGTGAATGAACTGGAACTTTGACCTTTTTTATTGATTATAGTGGCAAGTTCAGTTTCTTCACATTTCATAGAAATTCACAATCGTAAATACCCAGCCCTAATAGGGCTCATCGACCACTACATAACAGTTACAAAATGTAATCCATGGGTAAAGTGTTAACAATTTGCAAAGAGTCAAAATTTACAACTTTAAAGAAACATAAATGACAACTTACATATTGTACAACTTTAAACATCATATTTCCCATGATTTTTCAATGTATTTACATAACTGTATCGGCACATTTTTAAACATACATATAAATTTCGGTGCTGGTTCCGATCAAGTAAAATTATTACAGGCTAGACTGCTGTATAATTGTGTTCTGATATCATTATATGCTGAACAATTCAATATAAAATGCATTTCATGCTCTATTAAGCAATCTTCACACATTTGACATAATCTTTCTTCCACTGGCTGGTTACTAAATCTGCACGTTTCTATATTTACAGGCAGTATACCAAGGTGTATTTGGGCCATTAATGATCTCTTTTTCCTATTTTCGATAAACACATAAATTTCAGTCTCAAAATTGCTCTTATTATCGTTTTCATAGCTACATGTTTTTCAAGTTTGCAATTTGCTTCATTTCAAAAACTGTGATGTCAGAGATTAAGTTGGAATTATTTTGTTTATTACAAGCACAGATTTCAGGAAACTGACGAAGTGCATTGGCACATGGATGATGTATGTTTCACTTGTTTAGCCTGCCCAGGCTGAAAGATGCTTTAATGAACTGTAACTGAACCAAACAGACTACTTAGAGTCAAAGGAGAGTTGCAATTGCCGACAAAAAAGTTGTTTGAAATTGTGATGACTGGTGTCTTGTGATCAACAGCAACACATTTGGTTTGGAAAACAATGAGACTCTTTTGGTGAGGTGCAAAATTCAGCTTAGACATGTGTTGTTTGTTGTGGTTGTACACATAAAGTAACATTGCCTGGCAGCTTTAAATACCTTTTTCATTAACTGTGATGTCAAACTCTGAACTGATATGTCACAGATTGAAGATTAGACCAATCATATTGACAGATACCCGATGATGTCACGGTTTAACTGCAAAACGAAGTTTTCAAAAAACGCGTAGCTATGAAAACGATAATAAATGTTCTATATGTCCTTAATTTTGGTTTTCAACAACAGAAAATTATACCAAACTCTATTCCGGTCCTCGTTAAGCTTCTTTTCATTGTTTTTACATCACACACAGTCTTTTCATAAAATATTTCAACAGAACCAAAGTCTTGAAATATTTCTAAAATTTCTTTTGACCAGCCTTTACATACTCGTATTTTGAGATCCCATTCAAATATCCTTTTTGTCAGTCTATCATTTTCCATTAGTGTAGAAGCTAAAAGTTCAATCATCCTAGCATTTTGACCGATCTTACAATTACTCGAACCTACATCTAAATGACTATTGTTTTCCCAAACAATATACATTTATCAGCTTGTACCAACCAATATGAACAACACCTGCCAGGTACACAAAGTGCATAGCAGAACATTAACCTATAATACCAACAAAAAGTCAGGTAATTATACACAGAATCCAGGTGTGAAAATGTGAGGATAGCTTTAAAACTTGCATTATAATGATACATGTGAAATCAACAATGTTGTCGCATAGCTATGACACCAACAAAAAGTCAGGTTATTATACACAGAACCCAGGTGTGAAAATCTGAGGATAGCTTCAAAACTTACATAATAATGATACATATGAAATCAATAACACTGTCTTGTTTATCACAATAGTTAACATCAATTCAAATATTGACCATGATGTAAAATGCATGGAAAATGTTGCAATCACAACGCCATATTAACTATGTCAGTGGTAACTCTACAGCCATACAAAATTGATGGGTTGGATGTGTACACAAATGAATGAATGACAGTACATTGAAGCCTGTTTAATGTCACAAGGTGAAGTATAGATTTTCATACTTCTGACGCACAACTGTTCGTTTATGGCACTCTGCATTATTTCTAAGGAGATTATGCCATGCATAAGAATGAGTACGTTTGGATAATAGCTAATGTAAATGAAACACCAATGCTGAGTTTGAAGTATAGATGTCACAAAATAGGATCTAATAGTATTATGAATTTATTATTTTGAATTATCAGAATATTTATTTCTCATAGGATTTTCTTTCCTACAACCCTCTGGTTTTTCTTGTATGCTAATAAAATTAGTTTCTGAATGGCCAACTTCCTCCTTCTAATGATAAAGACTGCCTGGCCACGAATTCACATCCAATAGCTTGCCATTTAATGTGTTTAACTTTGCTAAAGAAGCCGAATTTAATAAATTTGAGAACTGATCAAATTTTTCCAAACAAAATCAAGTTAATTTACATAATCATGTATGATGCGATTAAAAATCACAGTCTTCTAGTCTACTTAAACTCACTAAACCGGAATTGATTATTAATTTGATAATAAAATTTCCCATTTCCCGCTCACACAGTTCACATGAAACCATTGTTGCAAAGCCAGAACTGATTTTTAGACAAATTGTTCACTGTGGAATTTTCTCTTTTTGAGTGAGTACTGATGATCACATGCGCATGACCATACTTTTAGCAGGGGGAGGGGTGGGTTGGTCTAGTGGAGTGGTAGCATGCTGTGTTGCCAATCGCTGGGTCCAGGGTTCAAATCAAGCTCTTGCTGAATGTACTGGGCCTATGTTGGACAGCTGCTTCAATCATCCTTCGCTTCATTGCCGTGTCCTCCTCCTGCACGTGCATGAATACCACTAATACCCTATAGACAATACAAGCGTATGCAAGTCGAATTTGGAGATGACAGGAGCAGAGCCATTTTGCAAATAACAAACAGATATGGTGCAAATGCAATAGTTGACCTTGTACATCTCACTTATTTTGATAATGTTGTGAAAATCATGATTTGATCATGACACATCATCAGCGTCATGATACATCATCAGCATCATGACTCACAAGTGCGATTTACACCGTGAAGTGATCCGTTTCTTCCTCATAAATCACAAATCTTGTGCAACGTGATTTGCTTTTTCCTCTTGATCATGATAAAATGGCCAACTAACAATTCAATCATTTCCATGGTTGATCATCTAATCAGCTGACCCATCAATGATACGCCAATATTTATAGAAATAAAGAGCTCCTTTTTCAATCTCAGCCCATTGAATGGAAAATCTTTTTTATTGAAGATAGCAAAAAACAAGGAACGATTGCTCAGACATCAACTAATAAGCTTTATGGAGTATTAGGAAAGCAATGAAAGTTCTCAATTTTCAGATGGAGACTCATTTTCAAATTATAATAGAATCGACTTATGATGCCGTTGGAAGTCTTGGCATTCAAGACTTAAACTGCCAATAACATTGTTGGTTGATGTAGTAAGATTATCTTAACAATTCTTAAGCAGCCAATTTAGATTTTTAGTCAGTAATAAGCAACACTAACATCATCATGTTAATAGCTGAATCCCTAACTCAAAATTAACTACGCTATTCCCTTGAAAATGACAAACTATCTGCTAATCAGTCTGTTCACTCTGCACATGATGCCGAACTAGTGATTGAGAAGCAGATGTTCCTAAATTTTTCTCAGTCCAATTAAACCAATGACTTTAGCTCCCCCTTGTGATAAACTTCACAAACAAACTTCAAAACTCCAACTCCATCTTTCTGTGTGAGATGCGTAACCACTACATTTTCAAGTTTTTTTCAACAGTGAAATTATCTATTCTGTGGCAACATGAATATTTATTTCTTTCAAGCAAGTAAAGTTCCAAAATGTTCATTTCTAAAGCATACAATTTTACAGCAGTGAGTGGATTTGGAACTACATAACCAAAGCTAGTGCTATCAAATTGAAAAGATACAATTGTTAATATACAGTAGTACCTGCGTTGTAAGACCCCCTGTTATAAGACTGACTTGCCTTATGTGGCCCCCTTCCACCCGCACTGAGTAATATTTTAATGCATTTTTCACCCCGACGTTACTATAATAGTAACTTGTAAACTATGTAAAGAGCTTGCCTTCTTATGTCTGATGCCTGAACGCTTTAATTCCACCTGACCGACCTTTAAAGTGAAGATTTGTTTTCAAAAACCAAAAGTGATCAACAGGTTACCAGGGAGCAGATCACCTAACAACCATGAGCTTATAACCATGCGATAAACAATTTTTTAGCTTTCAGTACCTGATGAAAGATTCTTTGATACAACCGCCTGATTGATTGTAAGCTGGTACATTTTGATTCCTTACAAAGACCCTAAAATGCTGAGAGAGATTGAAACTATGCAGTATTATGGGTTTAGTCTACCAGGCATCAGATGACAATTGACAAAGCTAGTGCTATCTACCCTACCCATTGGGTGACACTGGCTACTGCTAGAGGACCTAGTGACCTGATAAAATGACCAGTGGCCTTCTATCGACAGAAGCTGTCCATCTATTGAGTGGTCAGCGAAAGGGCAACTGGACGGCTAAAGATAAGGTCCCCAAAAGTCGCCTCAGCAAAGACTATGGATTGTCAGCTTACAACACACTGACCAGATCTGCCCAGAAGCAAACTGGATGATGAAGGAGATTCTGGCAGATGCTGTGAGCCACGTGCCATGAGTCAGAAGACAATACTTGCAAGAAATGTATCAACGCAGTCACCAGAGGAGCTTCATAGTCACCATATGCAGAAAATGAAAATACTAAATAAGAAATTGCTTGGGTCAGTTTCATTGTCAATGACTGGTTTATGGTCTAAATTGAGAGCAAATAGCCAAATACAATGCTCATGTATTTTTCAAAATGTTTCGAGCTCCTAGATCCTGGCATGAAAGTGTCCCAAAAAGTTTCATATTTACATTCAACTTCTTGAAGTCACTGGCTTAAGAATGTTTTCAATAATTTTTTTGTGTCTGTTATCATTTAATCGGGTCATTCAGCACATTATATCATATAGCATGGTGTCGATAAACAAACTCAGCACTTTTTAAACTTGTGAACAAATAAGAATATCAGGAAATCAACATGTAACTGTGCATAACATGGCAAAGCCAGCTAGAAAATTCGTAAGAAGAACTTTTTTTTTTCCAGTGCACCGCCAATCCAAAAAAAATCTAAAATGATAACAAATTGTATGCATACGTCACCAATATGTATCATGATGCGACATGAACCTACACCAGAAGTAGTAGTCGCTCTCTACACAGATGTTTAATTTATAATCTTCCTTCATCTATCTCTCTTCCTCTCCCTTTCTTAAAATTGTGTGGTTCTTTTATTAAAAGATATAAGCTAAAGGGATATCTTCCATCAATATGAATATGCTCTAGATTTGGTGAAACAATTGATCAATGGAACTTGGCCAAGAGCATCATTACTGCCCTGGAACAGAACTCACTGACCCCTAAAGCATTATTGGCTGATATATATGTCGCTTGAATGTGTTTCATACAGTGTAGCATTTACAATAACAGACTGTTACAGCAGATTCAATTAGTATGAGTTTCCTAAGCAAGTTTTCTCAATATCCACGTAGCACAGATTTTATCTTGCTTGATTTGTCTAGTGCTCAGGAATTAAACGTACTCCAAATCCATAAGTTTGACATCAACAAGTAACAAGAAATGTATTATTCTGCTTCAGAGAGCCGCTGAGATTGACTAGTTGATAGGATTAGCAGCTGAAAAACACTATAACATTGATCAGTCACCATCACTGCCTATTCCAGAAACCAGTGAGACACGTCACAGACTTTCTTATACGTTTTTACGGTATTCAAATTAGATTTTTATTATGTCATCCAATCCCTCAGCCAATCACATCAGGGACGGACGCAGGGGGGGATTGGGGGATGCATCCCCCCCCCACCAGAACAAAATTTTATTATTTTTACATGTTAATTTTATCATCGTGTGGTCACATTATGTCGCAAACTACGCGTTCCGCGACGCGATAGCCCGATAGACCCCCCCACCGGAATTTTCTGGATCCCCCCTGAACCACATGCACTATAATCACTACGTTTCACTAACTTATTGAAGAAACTCATAAATGTTGAATTTGCTGTAACAGTTTTAAACTGAATTTTAAACTTGAATTCTGATTCGGATCGAAACAGCAAGTTCAAATTTCACAGGAAGCCTTTCCACAATGCAACACTTGGTACAGTGTTGTGAGAAAAAGTATTAATTGATTGTCACTAATCATTTACAGCCATTGGAAAGTGACAGGTTATTGTACAATAAAATGTACACTGTAAATTTTGAATTTTGAGTTAGCTTAATTGATTGAGTGAGATGGTTGCGCAATTCCTTTGAGCCAAGATAGCTTGTTGTTTGCAAGTTATAACAACATAAAGATTATCATAACTCAAAACAGCAAGCTATCATGGCTCAAACAAATAGTGCAACCGTCTCACTCAATCATTTGAGCTAACTCAGAATTTCAGAATCTACAGTGTATCTAACTTCTCAAGCATTCCAAGCGAATGACTGAGAGATCGAAACAGTAAATTGGTGCATGTTTAAAATCCGCAGATAAAATATGTATTCATCTTGTGACGCACAACTATTCATATTGACATTGTGACTGCATAACTTCTGTGAAGGAAGCGTTATGAATTTATAAGAATGATGTTAACAATAACAGGAAATGTCAATAAACATCACACTTAGACATTGATGTCATAATTGAATTTAAGTCAAATGCAACTATTCATATCGACATTGTGGCTGCATAACTTCTGTGAAGGAAGCGTTATGAATTTATAAGAATGATTATGATGTTAACAATAACAGGAAATGTCAATAAAACATCATAGATATTGATGTCACAATTGAATTTAAGTCAAATGCACTATTTCCGTTGTTGTTGCTGAATGCTGATAGATGATCGATCATCAGTATTCCTGCAGCCTTGCCAGCATTCTTTCAAAACCAGTATCATGAACAATGACACCATAGATGGCAAGAATTAGTTATATGATGGAACAATAACATGATTCCTGTCTTTTGACTGAATCACTCAACAGAGCGATAAATATGAAAAGTGCAGCGATGTAATTCCGGTTGTATTCAAGGGTTGATTGACGAGATAAATAGAGGGAGATGATACAGGGCCTATATAGAGAACCATTTAATAGTTTCCTTTCACCAAATATCTTCAAAAGAATGACAGGATCAAAATGTAGGTGGTCCATGAAAATTGGGTTGACTTGATCAAGCGGAACAATGTATGAGGTCAATCAAATTACTCGGTGTGTCATGGCCAACCAAGCAGGTGACCTTGTCAAACCTTCCTAGCCCTGCTTTTGACCTGGGTCCCGACCCATCATGTGATGACCCAGACTCTCGCCACAAAAACCTATCATAGTGAGCATCATTCCCTTCTTTAGTGTCTATCTACTACTCTACTACTGTCTCCTTCATTCTCAGAAGGACAGATTTAGTAAATGTGTATTCATATGTATACACTCTATTTTCTGGTATTATTAAATTCTCAGCTTATTTGTAACCTTATTTTTGCCGTTGATTATTTCTTTCGCCTTGATTCATCTCTCTGTAGCCTTGTGGTTGCATTTATGGTTTTTGACATCAACCAGAATAGAGTTATGTATGGTATGGTTTGGTATACACTTATATTCAGTCTAGGTACACATAGCCACTGATTAAATCCTTTATGAATGAAAAATATATAATCAGGTTGGTAAAAAATCATTTGGATCTTTAAAAGGAAATAGCATTATGCTATAATATTATAAGGATGAATCATAGCATAAGCTAGTAGCTTGTGGATATTCCTCAGTTTTTTTACTATAAGATGCCTAAACATTAAAACCTTGTCATGCATGCTGTCATTGAAATTTGGAAGCAAATGTGTTATAAATGCCTCAGTAAGTTACTAGCTTATATATATCAGGAAGGTTTCTTTCAATTAAAATGACATTATTCTTCTCCAGTGACCTTACTTAGGCGAAACCTGTTTTTGTCACTTTTTCCCCATAAAAAACTGTTATGATCATGACATGCTAATGTATTTCACAACTTTATGTTTTCACGTTGGAGTTAAAAATGTAAAAAGTATGATATATTTTGCTCAGAGCCAAATGAAGTAAATATGATGCAACCAAAACACACATATATTTCGGAAGTAGGGGTGAGGGGTTAGAGTGTAGAATTTGATTATTTGTCATAGTTAAAATATTGATTAACTTAAACTGAAAAGTTCGCTCAACCAAAGTTGTCATTTCACGATCAAGTAACGAGGTACAGTTGATTGGACCTTACATCCTGTTTTAATGCTCTTATGTAGGCTAACGAAGACTGGAAGAAGACATGGAAGTGGGGCAAAGGCTTGAAACTACTTCTAACATTAAGTGCATTGTGACAAGCCGCAGTTGGAATTAATCCCAGGATCAAGCGACTGGAATTAAGCATAGAGTGTTACCAGCTGATAACCCCATCCGATCATGAATAAGTGAAACATAATATTTATTTCATCAATATTGAGCTCTAGGTAGCGTCACTCCCTCAATTTGGGTATGCTGTATAGGCCTAGGTGTACTGGCAGTACTCCCTGAAATTTTTCTTTATATTATGGAGAGTGACATTTGTCAAGATTTCACGCTAACCATTCAAAACATCATACCTTTGGAACAATTTCTTCAATAACGTTAATTTGATATTCTGCCAAAATGTGTTTGCCTCCTAGTATTCCCCAAATTTTCTTTTTTGTGGGGAGGAGGCTCTGGGCTCTGGCCCTCCCCTCCGATACACAGGTCTATGGGATCTGCTAACATTGCCAATTATTTATTGTGTCAATATTATATTGCAATGCACTTCACTTTGAACTCTATAAGTTATATCATATTTTCTTGTATATATAAAACATAAAAATATAAGATTAAATGTCTTTTTTTTTAACATCACGTTGCAGTAAGAGTAAATAAACACAGACATGTGCAGGATAGTTTTGGATATGAGAGACCAGAAAAAGTGAGAATGAAAAAAACATTTTTTAATAATTCACAATACCTTATCGAAGTCAGTCCCAGAGTCCCAGAAAGTCCCTTTGTCTTGAATACAGTCCACTGTGCAGACTTAGAGAAAAATAATTGTCCAGAATATAAATATGTTAGGTTAAGATCCAAGGTATCGACTTGCAGGTTTAGATCCAAGGTTTGGTATCCACCCAGAAGAATTATGTCTAATTAGATCTCGTTTATATCCAGCTGATACTTCACTTTGAATATCAAAAATCATTGCCCTGTGTAATCCAAGTCACTTTCAAGAGTGAGTCTATATTGAAATTTTGGCAGGCCTCTTCAACACAATTGTCATATGGCCCTGAGGCATCACAAATAAATCTACAATAACAGCATGAATGGGGCATTGAGTATGTTTTTGGTGCTCCCTTAATGTAAATATAACATTGCCCTAACATTCCATGCCAAATGCTAAAATCTAAATGAATATGGGAGAATCATTATAAAGTTAGCCTGCTCTAAAAATGTCAAATTTTCATTATTAAGAAATTAGCAAAATTGGTCAAAATGTTCTACACTCAGAAGCCCACATTGTTTGCTGACATAATAGTGTGTTGTCTGCATTAACTGTAAATGAAATGATAGAATATGGAAAATTAGAGATTTGATTTATGAATTTATACTTATTTTCATATTTCTATAAATTTATCAATGCATGTTCTACTTGTTTGATATCGGGTAAATCTAATGTTTTTGTAACCACTGAGTACACCAGCAGAAACCTACTACGGAGCATTTTCTTACAGATGATTTCATATTTGTAGACATAAGAGGTAGAGAAAACATCATTTTTCCTGCAATATTCATTGGTTGAGAGAAGGTATGACACCACTCTCTCCTGAAAAGTGACATAGCGTTTTACATGGGTGACCATGGCATTCTAATCCATTGATCTCCTCAATGAAACTGACTCTAGCTGTTTCAAGTGAGAGTTTTCTGTTTGTGTTTCACAGTTTTTTAGAATACACATTCTCAAAGTCCAACACTCTGCATTCAGATGATTGGGATCAGATGATCCACATAATGATTATTTTTACTGAAACAAACAAATACATGAATGTAACATTTTGTCAGAGGTGGCTCAGACGACATGACAATGGGCTACCAATCGCTGGGTCCCTCGCTTTACTCCCACTATGATTTTCTTAGGAATGTTGGCCACATCACTGGATCATCCTCCTGTCCTCATGGACCATTCAGAATTTATGACTTTGGAGTTTTGATGGAATTTATGACTTTGGAGTTTTGATGGAATTTTCTGTCAAAGGAGATAACCCCCTTTGATTTCGTGAATATTTGTAGAACCTCCCTTTTCTTTTGTTTAAATTTCATTTGAAAATTAAGCATGTTGTGAAAAATAAGTACCCCCTTGAAACATGCTGCCCTGTCGGGAAAAATTCCCATCACCCCAAATCATGTGCAAAAAGGTGGTTCCTACTCAAGTAAAACCATACAAACTACCACCCCCTCGACCCAGTCTTAAAATTTAATTCTGAATAGTCCCTTAGCGTTCAGAGATGTGAAGCCATTCAGAGTCAGCTTGAAACTGATTTAATATCAATTGAAGCAACCAAAAGTTACACAGGAGTGTGAAATACAACAGTTCATGAGGAAATGTAAGAGTTCATGTGGATCTCAGTTTGACATGTGTGAACAACTACCACAATACTAAGTTGGGGCTTTGCAGTTTATTGGTCAAAATTATGACATCATTTTTCCAGCCAACTCCACTTGCTTGAAGCAAACTGAAAAAAAGTGACACGCTAATGTGCAGCTTGACCAATCACCTGGCAGGATTTTCTGATGTCAGATCAAATATTTTGCAAAATTTTTTGTTATTTGAGAAAAGTCTACAAATATGAAATCATCTGTAATGTTGGTAGTTTCTTTTGATATCGAACCTTTGGATATCGCTTTTGAATATAGAAGTGGAAAAGTTTGAAAGTGCTCTTTTGGCTTTTCCTTTAAAAATCACCAATATTGAATTAATATTTTTAAATAATTTTTTTTATGGTACAGTTTCTAACATCAGATCACAGCATTACAGGAAATATGATTGCGTGGAAATGCAAAATATTTTGATATAGAAGGATGATCAGGGCTTTACGTTCCATATCTATGGATGACTGAAACAGATGTCCGCTACAGTTAGCTGAAATCGTACTCAGGATCCAAATAAATGGAAGCCCAGTGTGCTTCCAACTAAGTAGAGTAACCCCTCTCCTCCACAAAAGTATAAGGATATACTTGAAGTAAACAACCGTTACAGTCAAATATTTCTGAGTGCTTACATTCAGATGTTTGTTGACATCAATGACATCACAACAGGCCCTATCCATCATAGAAATGGATTGTCAATTTGTCATTGGGTAACTTATGACCTCAGAGATGAGTTGAGTGCATCACACAGTGACTTGTCCTGATAAGATTGCAAGTATAGGTTGTGACCTCACTAACTATCTAAGAGTCATACAGAATAACATGGCAAAGATAGGGATATGACCTCACAGGAACAATCCAGTGCTTTTTTGTCAGAACTTGTAATTTTTAGACTGTAAAGAGTCTTAGTGTTATTTGGCAGGCTACCTTATAGCAACAAAAATCACTCGATTCATTGAAAACAGGAATTATACACTTCATCCGAAATGACAAGAAGTTCAGTGAACGGAATGGGAAATTATCAGTTGTTAGTCCTACAAAAACATAGGAACACACTGCAACATGCAGATCTGATAGCTCTATAAATTAAGACCAGATCAATTATTCTTTTAAGAATACTACATGACCATGAGACAAACACTCACACAGTCAAACTTGTGACGATAAGTGGAAAACAAAGAATATAGGAATTATCGCCCTGAAATACTGGCATGTAATTGGCTAGCAGAGGTGTCGAATGGTATAAAGTGAAGTACAAAGGGGAAGAACAGACATCTGTGAAACTGATAATAAAACTGACACCATCAATGACAAGATGGATGGATTGATGGATGGATGGATGATTGGGGCTTTACTTCTTGTATTTATGCACTAGGTAGGCCAATTAGGACGGGGGAGGACACAGCGATTGGCAGCCCAGCACGCTAGCACTAGATCAACCCTCCCCCCATTACAAATGACAAAATGATACACACCATTATGAAAAAAGTAAAAATAACATCTGAGAGTGTATAGAGATAAAATTTGCAACATGTCTGACCTCGTGAATACATGTAGCAGTGGAGCAGCCTCCTGGTAATTCCTCAGTGATACTTTATCGGAGTTTGCTGGTGGACTGTGAACTCCAATGGAATAAAGTTTCTGTTAAACTCCAGTGTTAATATTTCTTTTAGCTACCGTCATGACACACATGTAGACATGACTTAGAAATCTTGTATTTACTAAAGAGCAAACTCACGTTAATGTTTGTACATGTACTCTATTAGCATTCAAATCATACCTGTTCTCTTTTTATTGTTTTTATGTAACGTTTTTTTTTTCTTTTCAATCTTGCTTCTTTTTTTCCTGGGTGTGCATATGTACATAACATATGGTCCATAGTATTTATTCTGATTTCATTGATTCCCTGTCTTGGTCATGAGACTTTAATTGTCAAAACTACAACAAGTGATAAATGGATTATAATTATTCAATTATCCAATTAATCTTTATGAAAAACTTCTCAAAATATGTTTTTATTAATAATGTATGTCTGTCTCTGTTCGGGACTGTCAAGTGGCAGCAGAATGCTGACAGTCCCTGGAAAATCGAATTGGGTCAACAATAATTTGATCTTTTTTGGACAGATCACCAGATCAGGTTGAACAACAGCTGTCCATATTACTACGCCAAACTACTTTCACAAAGCATGGTTGCTGGCAAATATCTAGTCCACTGCTTTGAATGAAAATGTTTGGAAATCATGAGACAAAAAGAAAGTTTTGAAACTTTAGCATACACTTTGCCTGTGAAAGGGATGATTTTACTCATCAGAAGTTAGATGGTATTCAATCTACTTATATTATTTAGTGCATGTTAAATTGTGGTCAAAAAAGGGTCCAAAAATAATGCATTCTCACTTATTCACATGTCCATACAAAGCCGATGTTTTTGCTTTGTGATATCAAAAAGGCTCAATTTTATTTATTCTATAACTTTATGGAGATTTATGAACTAGGACAACAATATAATTCACAATTTCATAAAAGCTGTGTTACTCTCAGCAAAATGTCTTGTCCATGCCACAAGTGGCCCCCTCTATACTGGCAATATATGTGAACTACAATGTATACATCCTCCATGATAGAAAATAGTTCCAACTTATTCTGGTATTTACAAGCTGTTTGCTTAAAATTGAAGCTAACCAAAGTCAGATTAGACACTTGCAGAGTTTTTGGAAATAAACTAGACCATCACTAAATTTAGGAACTGTCCTGGTTTCTTCCACACTGTCCTGGTTTCTTCCACTGATCCAAATTCTGTTGACCGCTCACAGGAGCTCGCGAATTTTGCACCCTAGGTGGCAGTAAATGGCGGTCAACTTGTAGACAGAATGTATGTCCTAAAATTGGATCAAACTATTCATTGAAGCTAAGAAAATTAAAAAACACATGAAAGTAATCGTTTATTCATAGCATTTATGTAACGCAGGGTTGGCAGGTAAAAACCATTGGGTAAATACTGCTTGGTAATTACCTAGATTCTACCCATGCCTTTCTCCCTTTTCTACCAGGTTTCTCCCCAGGTTTCTGCCGAGTGCAAATCATGAATGTTCATTTTTGATAATTTTGTCCCTATAAGTGTAGGTTTAATGAATTATGAGTAGCTTATCTCTTTGTGTATTGTTACTAATCCCCTCCTTGATCGTTTGGCTTAACTAATGGTGTCAAACAAATGGAATTTTAAGTGGAACAGAAAGATTTAGTTTATCCTTCCACTTCTCTAATGCTGAGATCAACCCCCATGTTTATAACAGCAAAAGTCATAAGCATAGATTCAATAATAGGAACATAAAGATTACTTTATCCCTTCACCTATCGCCTCTCAATTGATAAGATCAACCTCCATCTTTATTACAGTAGACATCATAAGTATAGACTCAGAAAGGCTAACGATGTCGTGCTTTCATACATTTTGACCAGATGCAGAATTTGACATACTTAACGACATCTCCGTTTGCACTATGACTACTGCTGGAAACAATACCAGTAGTGCATCATGGAGGTAAACCAAAGGATGAAATTTGTTAGTATTTTAAAGCTGACACAGTTGATCACAAATTGTACACAAAATCTGCCATTGAAAGTGATGTAACCAGGACTGCTAGACTTTGGCAACATTACTTTTAAAGGTGAATCTGATAAACAAAAAGAACATTTCAAGATGAGGAGGGGTTACATTTTAGACTATTCCTGCACTGTCAAAAGGTGTCTATCGTCATCAACAAAGCTTGTGATGCCGTTCAATAGCTCTGAAGATATGCCATGGTCTGTTGCACCCTGTTGCTGAGTGTTGTCATTGATTTGTTTCATGCTGCATGAACTAGACTTTCAGGGGTATATTCCAGTTATCCAAAAGTCATATAAACAGGCCAAATGAGGCCATGCTTGCGCTCCGTGAGGCTATTTTCTTTTTTATGCCTAGTTCCCGGTTGAGGATTATGTTGGTCTCCAAAGCAGCCAAGCTTGAATTGGTTCATATTACCCTGATTTCACTGGCCTGGTTGTTACCTGTCAAGTAGAAGAAATTGTGTTTCCAAGTTCTATAAGCTAATTTTCCGCTACATTGTTATCTCCTGGTGACATAGTGAAAGGCACTAAAATGTAGTTTTTAGGATTTGTTTGCCTTTTGGTCAAAATTTTCAGATCCTGGTTCAGAGTGGTTCTTCTCTAGCCACCAAAAGGTGTCTCTGAATCAAGCCAAATGCATAACATGTTTCAAAACTGCCTCAGTCAGAACAATGTCAGCACTCTCATACTTTGCAATGCGATGCTTCGAAACAGTGTTGATAGACCTTAAACTATATAAACATGCAACTGTATTTCATATTTTGTTCATTCCCAATTCTTATAGATATTATGTTTTTCCCTTGAAAGATGATTTCCATGTTAAAAACTAATTGAATGGCTGAAATCAATTTCTACTGGGTATTAACCATTTCTACTAGGTAAAAAACCATTTCTACCCAGTTTCTACCCTACCATGGGTAGAAACTCCTTTCTACCGGGTAATTTGCCAACCCTGTGTAACAGCTAGAAACAACCTGTGTAGATCGGTGCATATGACAAGAAACCTCCCCATGGGAAACCTTCTTGCCATGCTAACTCTTGCAAAAATGAAGGGCTTGTCAGTTGTCATTCAACAAAGTGTTATTTTTTTTAATAAACTTGAGAAACTGCTTAGTGCCCCCTTCTGAATAGGATTTACTCTCAATCATCACATTTTGTCATTTATTTGAATAATATTTCTGGAGCTGTGAGTAATTTTATAAACACGTATAATATATATCTCCAAGTTAAGAAACCTTCCAGTGCACTCCCATGTATGCAAATGTGCTTTAGGCCACCTGCATTTCTAACAACAACCAAGCCTAAGTAGCCCTTTTTTGACACCTTACAACAGAACAAGCAGTGATAAAAAGTGCATTTTCTCACAAAAGTCAAGTCTTCCCATATCTTTACAAATAAGAAGTGCGTGTTACACTATGAATGACATAACATAAAAGACAAACTCACCTGAGCGTGAAATTGTAAACAATGAAGTGGGGATAAATTTGACTGGAACTTTTTGCAAAAAAAGACAAAATGTTGGCTTTGTCATACAGGTATGAGGGATATATAAATTGGCACCATGAATTGTTTGTGTGTATGAAGTATAGGGGAGAAGGGGGTAAGTTGTTCCACATGGTAAGTTGTGCCACCAACTACTGGTGCAAAATGAAGAGCCAAACAAAAATGGTGATACCGCCCAAATGTCCACACTATGCAAGCATCTTTATGTTGCCATAACAAAAACAACTAAATAATATTAGATATTTATCAAATTTAATTCAGCTGCATTGGGGTTACTGCTACCAATGGTAGGCCTATAACATACACAGTGTACATAGGTCTTTTTCTTTCAGATTTTTTACGTTTAAAAAAAACCACATTGTTCCAGCATTTGCCACATTTAATTTTAAGTTTGCATGTATCTATTCATCAACGTTCAACAAGTTTTTTGCAATATTTAAGACATGAGACCTCAAGCCAAAACATTCTAAACTTGATCATTGAATATATGGAATTGCAAAGATTCGATATTAACGTATGCGTTACATCATGGGGTTGAGCATCATTTTGAAACCTTTCTTTAGGCGTTCTGGAAAAACTGAAAATTTTTATTGAAAAACCAACAAAAATGATGTCATGGTTCTACAAGATAGACATAAAATTTCAACAGATGTAATACAAAAAATGTCAACTAAATCTTGATGTGTACAACCAAAAAACATCACAACGTCATGTTGAATGTCACACATTTTGACCTCGGCCTTTACTTGTCTTGACATAGATTCTGCGAACTTGTTTTTGCTTCGTTTTTTGTTTTAAGATATGGCAATTTTTTGGTGATAGCCACTTGCACCTGGTTCAGATCAATTGGCTGAACCTCCCTCTGGTGCGCAGAATGGTGTTCCAAGATGTCCCTATGGTGCTAGCAAGGTACATGTCAGATCTATCTATGAAGTTGCTGACTACGGTAAATTCTTAATTTTCTCAAAAATATTTTCCAAAATATTTTTCCTTCAGGAAGATGTTTGCCCTTCCATACCTATCAGTTCTCACCCTTACCCCTCCACACCCTCACTTTCAATCCCATTCTAAAATTGTATATACTATCAGTCATGCACTGCAATGCAGGCACGAAATTCGTGGTGAGCCTTCCACAATGATACAGCTCAGGGCAGCCATAGTACGGCGCCCATGGGCAGAGACAAGGGGAACATTGCCCAAGGTTCCCATGCTTTAGTATTCTCCAATGTTGGTGACCGCCGTATGATGATGAGTGATGAGAAGACTGTGAGTCTGGTACATACCCTATTACTTGAGGGATGTCCAGGGTCTTTCAGTTGCCCCAGCACAGAACACTAGATACAACCCGCCTCCATTTTAAAATGTCCAAAGGGCTCGGACCAAATTGAGTTCCATGCAGGAGTGGGAGTCGAACCACAGCCAGTGGTAGCATAAACAAGCGCCTTTAACCATTAGGCCACGGGGAACTGTAAAAGAAGGAGGGATGGATCTGAGATGGACAATTTTCTAAGATGGACCACAGGAAGATTTATAATTATTGTAGCAATGTTGCAACAACATCACCCTGTTCATCAAATGAAGTAGAATTGTATTGTAGAAATTATGTTGTCACAACATTGTGAAGCAACATCAAAGATATGACGTAAGCAAGCGCCATTGTGGCAACATTTTCACAACATTGTGAGGCAATGTCAATGGTTTGACATTAGCTTGCGACGTTGTGGCAATGTTGTAAAAAACCCCGACGTCGTGTTCACGTTGTGGCAACATAATCTCTACCATACATATCTACGTGACCAACATAACAGCCCTCCACCAATTAGAAACGTCGTGTGCCCTTGGGGGGAATAACTATAGCAGACCCCAGCACTTTTTTTTCAAATATCGGTACAGATGTCTTTGATGAACAAACTTTGCCAGATAATGAGAAATTGTAATGACAATTGTTACGGAAAAACACCTTTTTGACCACTTTGGCACGATTGTGCATCTTCCTGTTTGACACTATATTTGAATTTTCACTAAAATCTATGTGTTGTGTAATGTGCATTCATACACAAATATTTGGCGAGCATGACAAAATCAGGCTGGGGTAAGGAGCATGCGAAAAGAAAAGAACCATAAGTAAAATTGTAAATAGGCCTACACTACAAAATACAGACATGGCGGAATATTAGCTGTACATCTAATCAATAAAATTTTGCCATTTTAATTTTGTCTCTATTAGGAATATAAACTGCTATTTCATGAAACTGTTCTTTTCAATAGAATTTATCCAAATCGTGTATTTAGCAAAAAGGCTAAGTGGCCCTCCTCAGACACATCTCCCATGACTGGGAAGCGCAGACATTGAAGTGAATTGAAGTGTTGAGGCAGGCAAGTGCGATCATCTCCTTGGAAAATGTATTTAATAGTATTGTATATACTATGGATATGGGACAGATGGATGGATGGATGAGTGGTGCTTTACGCCCTGTACTAATGCACTTTGGAGGCTTATTAGGGCAGGAAGAGGACGCGGCAATGAGGTGAATGATGATTGAAACAGCCGCCCAACATAGGCCCAGATGACCCGGCAAGAGCTGGATTCGAACAGTGAACTCAGCAATTGGCAGTCCAGCATGCTGCCACTGGATCAACCATCCCTCCGGGATATGGGATAGCAAAAGCTCCCACTAGCTGCCAGGCATCCAGGCCTCTATTGCCTAAAGACCCCATTCTGTCTGATCTGCTTCACTTCTAACAACTTCTATATTCACAATCGATGATGAAAAATATTACCGCTCAGAAGATCCTAGACAATCAATAATAAAAGCTACGTGCAGTGGCGCTTCTGGAAAGCATAGCTAGTGCAGTATTCATTGATATTACAGCTGATAAATATGTTATGTGCACCGATTGGACTATTGCACTGTGCAAATTGCACATTGTGGATCATCATACCAATGATTTTTCGTGATCAAAGCATTAATTTCCATAGTAATTTAGTTTTAGGAGACTTATGTTGTGTTTTGTTGTCTGGTAAACGAAGGAATTAGGAATCTGATTTTTCTCCAAACTCTATTTTGTCAAATTATCTTTACTATGACTAAAAGAAAAAGGCATCTATTGTCTCCTAAAAGTTTGATCGTGCAACGTTATCAGCTATCAGGAATCATGAAGTGGGCATTTTTCATTGAGAAATAGTCTGATCTTTCCACATAATAAATTGAATGGCTGTAATATGTCTTTCTACTGGGTTCTCCAGCACTATTGAGGCAATGTCTACTAGTGTCAGCAGCTAAGTAACTCATAAGGGGTCATTCTGTGTCTTAGTAGGCTACCCACCAAAGTTCCCTTATTCGCAAAAACTTCACTAGATATTATAGCAATAAATTTGCTCTAATAATATTCGCCAAGCCTCTACTGTCGAATTGTCTGTTATTCCCATTCAAAAACTAGAATTACAATGTATTATAGTCTATATAGATAATGGAAATAGATCACTGTCTACAAATATCAACCATAATTATGGAAATTATGAAATTTCTATGTTACTTTGTTCTTCCAAAGATAGTAATAATTGATTCCCGGATAACTTTTTTGATTAAGAAAGCACAAAGTTCACAAAGTCATGTGGAATTTCACCGAGCAATTTGCCAGTGGCAAGGCGGAAAGGGCCAGAGTCATGCATCACCAGATGCCGACTGTTCGTCTCCATTCTATCTAGTTTTCTGCATGAATTGTCCGTCAAATCTGAGTTTCCTCATTTCACTCTTATTTTTGGACCATCAATTTCATATCAAACCAAATAAACTTAAAGCAAAATATCCAGTGACACAATATTTGGGGTTTTATCGCCAGTGGCTTCAAGGCACTGTATTTCTCTTACTCGAGCAGCATCGAAAATGAAAACCAAGTGTGACCCACATTATTAATTTCTCCAATCTGTTGTTCATGGAAGGAGCATTCACGCCATGTGGTTGTCATACTCCCTTCTGATATTAGAGGCTGCTTCAGTCTGGTGAAAATGAGAACTGCTTGCTGTTGCCACCTGGCTCAAAGTTAGTTTTGTATGCCGCAGCGTTGCCGCTCCCAAGAAATAATTCCAATCTCACATTCACAAAGTTTATATTCAACATTAAAGTAAACCAGGGCAGACTCGGCAATCACATTCTCTAAGGAAGTAGGAAAGGCCATCAGCATACTGAGAAACAGACCTGGTTTCTTCCAGACAAAATTTGTGGAAACTCCTCACACTCAGTTCAAGTTATGTTGACCGCTCTCTGGAGCTCGCGGAATTGCACACTAGCAACTAGGTGGCAACATATGGCAGCATATGTTCTGCCAAGGCTGGAAAAAGCACTGACAATGAAACAGTGGTCAACTTGTAGACAGGGGCTGCTTATTTTGTTTCCTTGTGTGCAGGAATGTGGGAAACTCAAATGCATCCAAATGCAGCATCCAGGCAGACTGGCTCCATGGGACCCTGTTTGAATTTCGGTGTACAATGCATGTTGCTTTCAATGCAATCAGCTGCTCTCATGTTGGCTGCACAATTCTTGAATTGTCTTAGAACGACCAGGGAATTAGTACGCATCCAAAGAGATTGATGTGAAAGAGAATGGGACAGCTTTGTTCTTTCAAAGAATGCACACTGACGGGCCAATGGCGGCCCTATAAATCTTTTGACATAGAATAAAGGAAGCCTTTGCACGACCTTTTATTGAGTACAGGCATAAATACAATGTATTATCTCTGGTGGTCTAATTAATGTTATTTCTTATTCCCAAGGCAGTTCTGTGGAAATATCAAAGAAAGGGAAGAGAAGGGAAACTGCGGCTCAGTGAATCGGAAAAGTTTAATTTGCAATATTTCAAAGTTACCAAGACATTTTCCTTGTGAATGGATTTAAATAAAGATAAAAGTGTCAGGTATATGCATGCTACAAAATAATATCAATATTTCATATAGCTTGCTGTTTTGAGTTATGATAATCTTTATGTTGTTATAACTTGCAAACAACAAGCTATCTTGGCTCAAAGGAATTGTGCAACCATCTCACTCAATCAATTAAGCTAACTCAAAATTCAAAATTTACAGTGTGTCGGTCTGTTCCGTTAGCAAGGCATATAGGCTTTCAGCACAGATTATGGTGTCTTTCCTCTTAAAAACATTTAAATATCATACACAAATTTAAACCAGACTCTTGACTATTCAAAGAATGTGAATTATTTCCATTGGATGTCTCTCTCATACACATTTTTTCATTTCCAGTCAACATTAATATGAACTCTTTCACAAGTGGCTTAAATCATACTTCAGCTTAAAATGTCTAAACAGTATAGGTTTTTTCTAACGTCATAACTGATGAAAGTGAATGATTGAATAGTATAAATACATCTAACAAGAAAGTTTTTAAATATTATTCTGCTTCCAAGAATTCTATTGATTCACTGCGTACTGCGATTCACTGTCCCCCATTTCCTGTAATTATTTTAATTGATGATTAAACTGTTTATTACACCACAGCCATGTACTCCATTTTTAGTTCTTCACTTGTCTTTAGAACAGCTAGACATCTCCGACTTAGCCCAGCAATGTCTGGATTGGGAATTTTTACCTATAAGCAAAGATAATGGAGATAGGAAATGACAAGTTTGAAGATTAGCAGCTGATGTAGCTAAGCTGAGGGAGGGCCCAAGAGACTGAGGGTAAATCAGAGGCAACCAAAAAAAAGGGAAAGGAGAGATTTAAGATATATAACCCTCCCGAGCAGCAACGTAAATCAAACCTTTCACTACGTAATTATTTGGGTTAGAATCAAACGTTGGGCCAAACAACGTATGACAAAGGTAGGACAAAGGTAATTTCAAAACGTTGCACTCAGATGGAAAACCAAACGTAGGTCGCAACCTTAGTAAGAGGTTGGCAGATAGTTTGTTTTTTAGTTTGGCCGAACGTTCGAGTCACACGTAAGTCATACCTTTGGTTGAGAGGTTGGAAGAACGTTTGGTTGTAACGTTTGGCTAAACGTGTCAGTCATACGTAAATCATACCTTTGGTTGAGAGGTTTGAAGAACGTTTGATTTTTACGTATGACCATACCTTTGATTCATAGGTTTGTGGAACATTCATTTGAGAGGTTTTTCAAACCTCAGACTATTACGTAAGTCATACCTTTGGTTGAGAGGTTTCAAGAACATTTGAATATTACGTATGACAATACCTTTGATTCATAGGTTTGTCGAACATTCATTTGAGAGGTTTTTACAACCTTACACATTACGTTTGACCATACCTTTGATTCATAGGTTTATCAAAGGTATGGTCGCACATTTGGCAATACGTAAGTTCCAAGGTTTCTCCAACGTGTTTTTGATATGTATGGACAACGTTTGAAAGTAATGTTCAGGGCAAACGTCTTATCATACGTATCTGCTAAAGGTTTGTTGAAGGTTTGCCCAAAGTTGCAGAACCTGGGATCCTAAGTCTCAGAGAACCTTGTAGCGCCATCTATTCCCATACCTATTCCACACTATCTGGTAACTTCAGGCATATAAAACCTCCAACAGGATGCTTGCTGGTGATAATTGGATGAAGCCATAAAGAAATAGTAGCAACACCAGTAACAAAAATTACCAAATAAATATCTCTTAAAATATGAAAGATTAGATAGGCAAAAAAAAAAAAAACTGAAGTACCGCTCAACCACAAATGAGCAAGAGAGAATCAGTCAAGACCGGAGTTGAACTGAGCCTACTTGCAACTGAATGCCACCTATCCAGAAGGCCAATTTGGATTGGGATTTTTCCAACTCTTCAGAGTTGCAGCATTAATCCCTTACAAGGTAAGTAAATTTTGATTATTTTTTATTTATTGTAGTCCTTTAATGGACTGTAGACTGCTTGGTAAAACAAGGAAGAAAAGTCTGCTAATTTTGGAGCCACCTTCAGTGCTTGCTGCTTGGCTCTGCTCTCTCTATCTCTCTCTGGTTTTTCTCGTCCTTTCACTGTTTTAATTTATGTTTTCTCTTTGCAGATAATCAATTGACCAACCACCCATCCCCTCAATACCTAAAAAAAAAAAATTCTTGAAATCCCCCCCCCCCTAAAAAAAATTCCTGCAGTAAAATCATCAGAGCATTCTTATTCAACCATAATGAGGGCCAATTTCAAGGGCTTTATTAATTCAATTTAATTAATTTTTTTTTGAAGGGGGCAGGGCAGGCCGGGTGCCTGGGTCCGCCAGAAGCAATGCGGAAGGTGTTCTGGACCGATATAAATCTAATACACACGAGCGTGGACAGCCATGGCCGCCACCTTGCCCGATGTTTGCGCATGCGCAAGATATGACGCGCTGGGCTGGCCTGCCACGCCTGACGCCCCAGAGGCGTATAACGACCATTCGGTGAACGTAGGGGGTACATAGTCAAGGGAGGTTGGAGAAATACGAATTATTTACGATATATACGTACGTAGTAACCTCGTAATCAGCTGTCGACAAATTACGTAGTTTTCAAACGTTTGGTCCGATGTGGATGGGAGGTTTATTGCTTCCTTTGACCAACGTTCCTCAAAGGAAGTTGTCCACAAGGGAAGGCAGTAAAGAAGTGATGCTTTATTCTGGGCTATTCAGAAGGACTCCCAAGGGAGGATGGAAACATTGCTTATCGGGATAGATGGAGCGAGATTGGAGTGTCCTATTGATGGGGCCCTCCAATGATGGGCTCCAAGGTCAACAGGGTCAAGGATGGTGAGACATGATAAGAAGATCGGATGAGCACGGGTTTAGGAAAGTATGGCCTCTAGCACTTGTCGTGACAGATAGTACACACAAGGTCACACCTGATGCACTGATATCACTCTCCTAAGATCCGTTCAACATCCATCCTTCCCATCTAGTGTATACAGTCTATGCCATAAAATTGTTTATTAGAAAATGTAAGATATGATATTTAAATGTCACCTTTATAATATACTTGTCCAGGCTCCATGGAGTCTCCCTGGATACTGCATGCAAACGCAACATTGTAAACACGTAAAGAAATGCATTTTTTTCATACTTGGCCTATCATAGTTATTAAGCACTGAAGTTTAGCCAAACAGAGAGATAGCTGGTCAGCTAAATATTGTTAAACTTCAACAGAATTCATCATTATGGATTTTTTCACAGAGCCAGACATGTTCATTCTACACATGTGGAATTATAGCAAAGTTGAATATTGTTGAATGAGGATGAGGTGAGTAGAAAATAAGCACATAAATGTTTAGTAGGGTGCTCAAGGTGCCCCAACTTTTTCCAGTCTGGCCTGACCTTGGTCTGGTGTTGCAAGTTTGCCTATAGAGAGTAATATTATCAACTTCATTCTGATAAAGGTAAATATTTATAAGACGAGCAAAACAGTTGCATACCTGTGACTTCTGTATGCTGCTATACCAAATTATATAATATATAAATGGCACTGCCATGAAATTCGCGCAGCACTTTAAAATGTTTTTTGTGGGACTTCTAGTGTTACCATAACTTTCATGTTTATTTCATATTTAATGTAGGAAAGACCAAAAAATGTAGAATAGCAAGATAAACTAGACAAAGAATATAATAGAGAAATAGATAAATAACTAAATAAAGAGATAAATAGATAGACAGATAGATAGATAGATATATTGACAGACAGATTGATAGATAAATTGATAGATAGATAGATATTAAATAGATAGGCCTAAATAAGATTGATAGATAATCAGCTAAATGGTAAAAAGGCAGACAGCACTGGAAGCTGCCAAAGTCAAGTCTATGTTAGATTGTTGATATTACATAATAGTATAAATATATCGTAATACAAAAACAATAACATTGCATGTAGATTAACTGTTCACTGTTACATAATCATCAGTTTATAAAGATTATGTAACTTTAATTTTGTTATGTTTTCTTGTTGATTGAAATTAAATGAATCACATGTCAATAATTTGATTTAGCTTGTCAACGTTAATAATTAGTTATTCCATAAAAATTATTGGTACAGGATATATTACTAGAGAAAATTGAATTTTTTAAAGACACTTTTAAAGATGAATATGTTATCTTTTGTTAAATACGAAACTAAATCATTGATAAGAAGCTGGACCCACTTGACCTAGTTACCAGCTGTGGACTGTTGATGTTGAGACCATCACTGCACAGATTTTTGAGTCTTCTCTTGCACTCAATTCGCTTAGCTCAACGGCCTTCGGCCGTTTCGCTGCGCGAATATAATGTCAAGCAGGATTGGATAAAGTGAAGGAATAATATTATTGGGGGCTACTGAAACACCCAATGTTTAGTGACTTCAGAAGTTGAAGATGACAAAAAAAATTTAAATTAAGCTTTTCACTATTGGGGTAAAAAGCTCATTGCATGCATAAAAGTGGGAAGGATCTGACAAAAAAGTAAAAGACACCCAGAAATCTATTAGATCCCACAAAATGCAGTAAAAGTGCTGCAGTGGCTAGGTAAAAATGTGTGCATTTTCTATGTGTTGCTGATTTTATGTACCGGTATTCCTTTTGAAAATAAATTTCTCATTTACTGAACCAATTTTAATATACGAGGGGTATTCAGGAAGTTCTGACCAATTTTTGTAGCAGACCCTTCTCTTTGACGTACTTGAATGAAATTTTCACCGTACAAAATTCAGGTGTATAGCAATAGATTCTGAAAATATTACGTTCTTGGCCAATATTTAACTTACTTTTCTGTTGCCATGGAAATGACACCTTGGGGTAGGCAGCGCAGCTGAATTTTTCATTAAAAACTCAACAGTTTGCTGGGTAAATTGCCATAAAATATATGATGTATACACGATACATTGAGAACAAAGATGTTCATCAACAGCTTCACAATGTTTCAAAGTACTCTATGTGGCATGAAACAAATTTTTACATCCTTTTAATCCACGTGGTGAAGCAATTTTCAAAGTCCTAACCAAGAAAAGCCCTGGAAATTGCTTGTCACATGTCCTGATTTGTAGCATATCTTTAACCTCTCAGCTCATATTTTAGATTAGGGAATAAACAAAAGTCACATGGTGCTAAATCATCATTGAGGTATCTTGAAATGCTGTCCTGATGAGATCCTGGGTTTGTGTACCATTCTTTCCTGTGAGAACACACAATTTGATTGAACCTCTCTGATCGCGTTTCGGGTCCATGTAAAATTCTCTTCCGAAATTGTTCTTTACTGTGCAAAAATAAGGTTTAAATTACTAAACAAAGGATTGGCACAGCATTGTGACATCCTAAAGTTACAATCACAATTGCCAGTATGCCCTGCACAGGTCCGCAATCCTTTTCAACATAATTTGCCCCCAGATTTCAGGGAAAACATAATGCCAAGTTCACTAGAAAAATGAGCTGCGCTGGGTTCCCCATCTTGCCGTTTCCATGGCAACAGAATAACAACCTTAATATATTGTGTTCTAAAAGGTGCTTGGCCATTTCTTTCCTTGATACCTCAAGATGAATTCCTGAAAATTTGAAGAATCTAGCTTAAATATAAGCATCTCTCAGAAAAATTGGTCAGAACTTTCTGAACGCCCCTCGTATATATCTTTGTTTTCCAGCCACACACCATGTCTATTGATAATTCTTGCAATTAAGACAGTTATTGCAAATTCAGTTGAAAGTATACAGAGTATAAATTACACACAGCTGACAAATGTTGCGAATGCCTACCTCTACTGCAAGTCTCTGCCTTCAACCAATGTGATGCTAAGATGTGTTGCTGCTGACAGCTCCGGCTGGGTGGTAGGGTACAGTGAGGCACAATGCTTCATTTGTTTCTTTGACCAAATTGCATCCGAATTCAAACCCTTCAGTGGAGAATGGGAATCTTTAACCTGGATGAAGAAATCCCGTAAGTAAAATTTTATTACCCCAATGTAATAGCAGCTTACATGCACTGTAAAACCAGCTTCCCGTCATCTTAATGGTAGTTACTGTTAAAGCAATGATACATTGCATAAAAACAAGTTTTCTGATATGAAATTACAATTTGTTGTATTCATTACAGTGGCTGCCATTAAGGAGACAAACCTGGTTTCCTACAGTCATATCAATACCTTGCCCACACACATTGTAGGTTTAGTACCTTGCTTTGAATATCTCTCTGATGTTTTAGGGCACCCTCGAAGGGTGTTGTTTTCACACTGTTATATTTTGACATAATCTCGAGTGCTGTCACCTACAGACTTGCAGTTAGTATGCCTTGGTCCCGGACACAACAAATTTATGCAAATATTTATCTGCTCCGGCAAGTAAGTTTAGGCTCTGACCTATATGACTCTGAATACTTTTCAAGCTGAAAAGGTCTTGATGGTCAAAACTCGTAGATGGGTCTTCCAGCTTATAGAATCATCTTTACAGTTTTAACACTCAGCCCAGTTTTATGACAAAATGTAGTCTTTGAAACTATCTGCAAGAACATATACCTAGCTCTTCTATTACGAAAGGAGTAAAGTTCTATCACCATCAATATTCTTTTAGAACTTTTCATATGATACTAAGCTACAGCGCTCATGAGCAGTTTAATTGAAACTGGTGTCATAAAAATATGTACTTTTTATTATTATTATTAATTAAAATGATCACTTAGTCTGGTAGCATGGGGTTCTGTTCAAAACAGACTTTCATGATCTGAGAAATTCACTTTTTGGGCAAGAAACTGTAGAGCATTCACTAAATGCCATATTGATCATATACAGACATGATATGGCTGAATTTTGGAAGACACCCATAATAAATTAGATCTTCAATCATTTTTTTGAAAACTATTATTAACCCGTAAAACAAGGCACTTAAAAACACATAAGGCAACAACAACAGCAACAACATCATTGCATTTACGTCAATCTTTTTCAGAACAGCAAGATGGCCTGACAACCACATTGTATGGGAAATATAAAATTTATCATGATTTGAAAAATCACTCTGAGGCACGAAACTTCTGTGCAATGAATGGCGGACATCTTGTTGTGTTTGAAACCGAGGTTGAATATGATGCTCTTGTCACTGCATATGGTTCCCTTATCCATTCTACCACATGATCTTGACAAGGAAGGTAAGGACTGATCAAGCAGAGAAGCTGTATAATAGTGAAGGGTTCCTGGGATTGGAATCATTTCTCCACTGAACTAAAACTGATATGACGATTGGCTAATGCATCACCGAAAAACTGACTGCAGTTAAGAAACCACATTGTCGCTTGTAAACTCATTTACTTAAATATAAAACTTGAGCCTAATCTAGTTTCTGTTCTTTAACATATTATGCTCTATTTCAGGTGATTTTGTTGGGAGCCACAACAAACAGCCATTGTCCATCAGCCGCTGGCGTTCTACGAACCCTGATGGAGGCACAAGTCAGAATTGTGCAGTACTTGCACCACCAATTTGTGATCAGGCTTGCGACGACGTATATGGCTTCATTTGTGAAAGAAAGGTGGCATGAACATTGTCTCTAGATTCCACTTAAGAATTTCCTTGTTTTCATGAAATAATTGCCTCTTAAGGAAAACTCCAAGCCCAGTAAAAAGTGGCGAAAATTCTGGTAGTCCAGGACGGGCCCACATGGGTGTCATCTCGCCATTCGCAGGCCCATAATGCTCCATATTTTCTTCAAATGCAATTTCCATCCCAGTGATCTAGCCTCCCCCCTGGATTTGCCACTGAATATTAAATATCTAACATTATGTACTCTTTGCAATGATTTTTACTCTTTTTAGGATAAATGAAGGGACCCACCATGCATGGGCACTCACTGACTCTCAAGATTGTTGAATGAAATAAATGTTTTACAATTTGGTGCAAACCTGTGGCTGTAGATTCTTTAAAAGAAACTTCATTTAAAAGAGACAGAAGCCAGCAAATTTGATATTTGTGGCAAAAATTAAAATGCAATTTCTCAGATGTTTGTGTATGAACTGCTAAATTTTCAGCTTAATAGATTGACTGAAACTCAAAAAATCTGAGTGATTTGTTTTGAATGCATATTCAGTATGTTCTTGGTATATAATGAGCTGAATACCTGATTTAAAGCTTTTTGCAGAGACTGTTCAGTATGCACCCACTGGTACCTGCTGTTTACTTTATCTTAATTATTATTTTAATATTATTAGCAGTTCCTATGAATGGCCCATCAGTACCTGGCTATGGGGACCTATTGGCCACCTAGATCATATGAACAGAAAAAACATTTTCTGGTCTTCATCATTTTATAGTGAATAGGTATAACTACAAATGCCTGAAGTATGAATCATGTACTTGTAGCAGACTTCCCTCAATGACCAATAATTTATCAAGAGGCCCATCAGTCCCCAACCTTCCTTACGCTTGTAATGTTTTATTTTATGTTTATGGTACTCATGTGTCTGGTTTTTTCCCACCTAGAATCTCTAAACTTGTAAACTTGATTTTAAATTCGTAAATTGAGATTTACTTGTCACAGTGATATTATTTATTTATTTGTTATAATGTGATATTGTGATAATTCTATGTGTCTTGTATACTTATTTTTATTATATTCATGATGACCCCAAGCCAAAGCAGCCTCCGTGCTGATATTGGACTCCTAATAAAACTTTTAAACTATGATTGTCGAACCTCCCAGTCTATCCCGGGAAGATTAAAATTACGCTTTCGAATGATATTCACGTTCAGTTTTTATCCTGATGGGGTGTGTTAGTTTGTATCTTTTCATGTAAATTCAAAATTCCATGCAGGTGCTTTGTTTGTTTGTTTGTTTGTTTGTGTTTTATGCCTCTGCAGCACCTTAGTGGGCTATATCGAGGCAGGCGATCGCCGTATGATGATGAGATGAGAAGACTGTGAGTCTGGTACATACCCTATTAATTCAGGGATGCCCAGGGTCTTTCAGTTGCCCCAGCATAGAACACTGGATACAACCCGCCTCCATTTAATGTCCCATGGGCTCGGACTAAATTGGTGGAATAATTAATGTCATGTCTTTATTCCCAAAGCAGTTCATTGGAAATATCCAAGAAAGAGAAGTTAAGGGTAAAGTGCAGCATAGTGAATCGGAAAAGTTTAGTTTGCAATATTTCAAAGTTACCAAGACATTTTCCCTGTGAATGGCTTTAGGGAAAGATAAATGTGTCAGGTACCTATTTTTAAATTTGCAGTCAACATTAATATGAACTTTCTCACAAGTGGCTTAAAATCATACTTCAGCTTAAAATGTCCGCACAATATAGGCTTTTTTTTCAAATGCCATAACTGATTAAATTGAGTGCTCCCTAATATATCTAACAAAGAGGTTACTCAAAATTATTATTCTGTCTCCAAGGGGGATCCAGAAAATTCTGGTGGGGGGTCTATCGGGCTATGGCGTCACGAAACACATGACTTGCGACATAACAGGCTTGCGTGCTGGCAAAATTAACATGTATAAATATATAAATTTTGGTCTGGTTGGGGAGGGGGGAGGTATCCTCCACCCGCCCTGCATCCGTCCCTGCACTGTCTCCATTTCTGTAATTTCTGTAAATTGATGATTAAACTGTTTATTACACCTCAGCCATGTACTCCATCTTTAGTTTTTTACTTGTCTGACAGACATCCCAAACTTGGTCCAGCATTTTCTGCAGGATTGGGAATTTTTACCCATAAGCAAAGATAACGGAGATAGGAAATGACAAGTTTGAATATTAGCAGCTGATGTAGCCAACCAAGGGAGGACCCGAGAGACTGAGGGTAAATCAAAGGCAACCAAAAAAAAGGGAAAGGAGAGATTTAAGATGTATAAGGCAGTAAAGAAGTGATGCTTTATTCTGGGCTATTCAGAAGGACTCCCAAGGGAGGGTGGAAACATTGCTTATCGGGATCGACGGATTGAGACTGGAGTGTCCTATTGATGGGGGCCTGCAATGATGGGCTCCAAGGTCAACAGGGTCCAGGATGGCGAGACATGATAAGAAGATCGGATGAGGAGGGGTTTAGGAAAGTATGGCCTCTTGCACTTGTAGTGACAGATAGTACACATAAGGTCACACCTGATGCACTGATATCACTCTCCGAAGATCCGTTCAACATCCATCCTTCCCATCTAGTCTGCCATTCTAGAATATATGTCTTTAGTCATCAGCCAGATGTCAGCTCTAAATGTCTTTTCCGCGGCCCTTATATGCACATAGCAACATTCACCCACAAGTTGACACCATCATTTCAAAAATGTTATTACAGATCTCGTATAAGTGTGCCATGTTCAATGTGAATCTATGCTCAGATAATGTCAGTATGGCAATACTGACATCACTATTGGTACTCCAAGCTTGAGTGTTGATTCCAACTGCTACCAACAAGTCAGGCTTATGGGCTGTCTAAGTGTGAATAACAATTGATTAATCTGCATTCATTGGTATGGTTGTTTGATTCAGTTGGAGCAGGTGAAACTGATACGTCTGAGCCACTTGCTTGATCAATCATGGACATTCATGGTGTCCTGTTGTGAAATGTCTCCTTGAGGGCTTTTCAGCCTTTTAAGTGAGATCTGTGCCAAAGAAACTGTTCAGAATTGATGACTGGAATGGGGATGTGGCGGTGTTGCATGGGCATACCAGAGGACGAGAGATGGGGGGAGGGGTAGTTACTCCCCAAAAATTTGGGAAAAGGCCAGACAAGGAGGCTAAGAATTCGATCATCAAATAAACATTATTGGAAATCAGTGATAAGGATGCCCCCAAGCAACCCCCCCCCCCCAGGTCTTAAATTCTGAATGGTTCCTGAGAATATTATTTTTGCAAAGACAAAGCAGCACATGATAACCTCTCAGACCAACAAATGAATGTGAGAGTGAATGAATTTGTTTTGTTGTAAAAGTGCTAAAACTGATAGCAGTTATACACAAAATCCATGCATTATATAAAGCTGGATATTGTAACTTTTGGATTTATTCCAAACATCAAACTGAATAATCAATGTTGAGCAACAATCTAACAGCTTAATGGTGTGATCAGTATGGGTTCCAAGTGACACACCTGAAACTGCGAAATATACCAACTGTGAAATCATTATGCTGATACTGACATCACAAGAGCACTGTGGCAGTTGAAAAGAACATGGCACACTAATAAGAGATCTGTAATAACAAGAAATCAATTACAAGTCCCTGTCCTTGCACCTTTTTCGAAGGAGAACTGGGAAGGGAGAACCAATAGAACTCAAGCTATATGAGTCATTCTCTAAATTATTGTCAAAGTTGATGCTCTGCATTTAAAAATGAAAAATTTTATTTTCGTCTTCAGTAATTAAAGGCTCTATAGACAGCTGCCAAGTGACTGGCCAAAAATCTGAATCATTTTTACTGATTTTATTTTATTTGTGATATTTTTAGAATTTAAACGGTTCTGGAGTTGAAATAGAAACATTTCAACTCATATAAAATGGGTCATGATTACCATAAAATAATAGGGGTGCTTAAAAGAGGATAAACTGGATACTTTCCTTGGTATGGTATACCTTTTAAAGGAATGACCAAGGAATAATATAGTTATTTTTTAGACATGGCCATAACTTAAAATCTAGACGTTCTGGAGAAATTCTGATTTCAGATTTGGAATCAGCACACTCGAATTAGGTTTATAGAGGTATTTTGTCTCAGGTAGCAAAATCATCATTGACCAGCTTTAGTATTAGTATTCAATGCAAAAATATCCAATTATTTGGCTTGTAGAGAGTTCTGATTTCAAATTTGGAATCAGCATGCTCGAATTAGGTTTATAGAGGTATTCTTCCTAAGGTAGCCGACGGAAAATTTTTTTTTTGTTGGCCAGTGATAATTTTCGTGATGCGGTAGCACCCTCTAATTCTCATCCCATTGAGTTCGAATTCTTACCGAGTTTTTCTCTCATTATATTAGAACAACTTCAGGGGGTGCCCCATTAACATTTCAAAACTTCACTTTTTTGCATCACCCTATAATACACATAAGAAATTATGAACTAAATGCAATCATGCAACAAGTACAATGTAAAATATTCAATTGGAAAGTAGAGTTTTCATAACATTTTCGATGAGATGCCTGTTATTAAAATGGCTTAATATTCTTCATGTATCAGCTGGGTTGGTGTGCTCAAGGTACCTGCCTGCCCACTGAAGGTCTTGCATGGGTTAACATGCTGACAACGGTAGGCCTCATGACAGGATACACCCACCCTATGGGGTAACTAGGGGGAATTGGGGGCAAAGGAGGAGGTTATGCGGGGAAATTGGGGGCAAGTGGGGGCAAGTGGGGGCAAGTGGGGTGCAAGATGGGGTAAGTTGGGGTAACCTGGGGGGAAGCCGATATTACGGGAATAACAAAAGGGAGTGGGGGTGTGTCCTGCCATGAGGCCTAACGGTAGGGAACCACTCTGCACACAGACTTCAAACACAGACCCACATTCATTAGAAACACCTGCTTTTCCACTTATTCAAGCGATAACAACAGTTAGCTGCACAGCAGCAGTCTGGTAGGGAACTCAAAATTTTCAGTGAACCTTCATGAGCAAAATCCCAGCAGATCCCTTGCATGGGGTAGATGTGCAACATGTTGAGGACTCCCATTCTTTCCGTCCCATCTCATCAATCAATCCTCGTGAGTGCCCAAAATTGGGCTTAGTGGGCTGCAATTATCATATGTATTGGTTATTTTTAACAGCCAAATGTATTTTTTTAACCACTTTGTTGCTCAAACAATTGATTAAATTATATTTACAGTAGAGTTATGACAAGTGCTTACAGAAAAGTACTAGGATGCTACTTTTGAGGTAATATCCCTATCTCCTCCATGTTATTCTGTTTGTGATGTCATATCGAATACTTGCAATGTTATTGGAACAGTATCTAACCTGTCACATCGCTCATCAATGAGGTCGAATGTTACTCAATGACATATAGACCTATTTCACTGAATGGCCTGAACACGGACCCCAAATAACGTTTTTGCAATTCAATAATTCTTAATTTGCTTTTCACACACTGGAGATCTATACACTCTAAATCAAAAACACGACTTTCAAAATTAAACTGAAATAATGACCAAGTTATAAAGCTTTGAAGCTACATTGAAATGCACTAAAAATACTCCAGCTTGGAGACACCTTGGCTGGACCAATTAGAGGCATGGGCAGGAAAGCTATTAGCCAATGGGATTTAAGTATTCACCACTTTTCCCCTAGTGTCAACTGGGAGAACCATCCGTGAAATTGGTCTATTGACACTTCATGTCAATGGGTTTGATAGGACTTGTTTTGAGGTCATTGATAGCCACCAGTAGCCATCACATTCAGAAGGAATCACATGTTCACCCGAGCACATTCCCAGAAAACATTCAAGTTTAAACTGTACCTGCATAGCGTTAGGTTACACAAAGCACGCACTCAATTAAGTCAGAACATTTGTTAGCAGTGTTGGAGTCGAGGCCAGGACATCCGAGACCAAGACCGAGACCGAGGCATGAGCATCCGAGACCAAGACCGAGACCGAGGCATTGACCCTCGAGACCAAGACCGAGACCGAGGCATGAGCATCCGAGACCGAGACCGAGACCGAGGCCGGCTGGACAAAAATGATGGTTACTGCCAAACTACCTTAGCTTGGTGTATTATCGGCATTTAGCCATCGCTGACGATAAGGCTATAACAGTACAATTAGAGATTCACTCAATGACTCAAGTATAACACTGAAATGAAGACAATAAGGGGGCAACCATTACATTTTTAAAGAACAGGACATGGAACTGATCTCACTGGCAATTTTTATTTTTTACGGAAACAGTGACAGATTAGATTTGTTTTGAGTGTGTGAGAACCTCAATAATATTGAATTATTTACTTCTAAATCAAACATTGCAGACTGAAATAGCCCATACACCATAAATTCATTTCAAGACTGCTGGGAAAGAATTAATTAATCTTTTCACCATGACTGGAAAAAAATTTGTTAGTTTTTAAAAAAATTCTGAGGCAGCTTATCACTTTCATTACGGGTTTTACTACAACTGCTTAAAAAATTACACTCTCTGGAATCTAGATTCATGTAGATAGATCTCTGAATTGCTGGGTTCCAATTTATTGGGCAGTGGCACATTTTTGTTACAACAAAGTTATTTGGAATATCTTTTTTTAAGGCACAAATGAGATTCTGTCGCAAATTTTGTCCCATTCCATTTGTTGAGTTGTGTTTTAAGTCAGACACTCTGGTGTGTGAAGTTAATCATCAGGTACCAACCCATCTTCCATTACATGTAAACAAAAACTTTAAAACTTCAAATTGTTATGGTCGAAATTTACGTGAAATAATGTTCAACTCAATTAGTGAAGGAAAATAAAAATTCAAAAATATTCAAATACTGTTGGTCAATTTATAATTTCATATCTATCACAAAAATGGCACTGCGTATAACTTGGGACTCAGCCTAAAATAGGCCTAGATACAGACAGTCTTAAAAGACAGGCAGAAAATGACTCTATCAGAATCTAATATATAGGATAATAGTTTCCTTGCATTAGATAAACTGACAGATAATTATACTTAACTGACAGGAAAATTTTGTTCGACTGTTCCAGTAAAATTGTACTTTATTAATTTTGCTGGCCTCGGACGTGCCTCGGGCAAATATCCGAGGCCAGAGGGTCCGAGACCGAGTCCAAGGCCAAGGATTGGTCATCCGAGACCGAGACCGAGGCCGAGGCCATCAAAAATGGCTCACAGGCCGGCCTCGAGGACGAGGCCGGCCTCGAGGACTCCAACACTGTTTGTTAGCCACAATAACAATCATTTTCATGCTTTTGTTTGTACTCTCCATGCTCTTGCTCTCACATTCATGACACAATACTTACAAATTATCCATCTCTTTTAAAACTCTTTCATCTTAGTCTAAACAAACAAGTGTTCTTTTGATGTCATATCCCTATTCATGCCATGTTACTCTCATGACATATAAACAATTTGAATTTGTGAGGTCATATCCTATCTTTTAATGTTATCAAAACAATGCACCAACTGAGTATCAATGAGGTCACAAATTACTCAATGACAAATTGTCACTTCATTTCAATGCATAGGATAGATCCTGTTGTGAGGTAATTTATGTCCAATAGCAACTAAATGTAAGTATTTATCAGTATCTACAGTCGGCTTCTACACAATCAAGTGTACAAAACAACATGGTCAGTCGTTACGGGGTCATTACTCGACTGGTATTTCTATGAAACTCCTGGTCTCACATACGCTTTAAAGACATTAAAGTTACGGAAATTCTAAACTGAAAACAGTGAAAATCGGTTGGTATTAGGGGTAAATGCAGTCAAGAATTTCAAATTGTTCTAAGACAACAAAATGTGCAATAGGGCGTGTCAATTTTGGAAAAAGTTTGAAATTGCAAAAAAGCCCCTCCAAAAGGGTGACAATGGTCCATGGGAGTCCATTGGTACCATTCAAATTGAAATTGGAGGATGTTTAGCTTGGTAAATCTTAATTTGAAACATGTATGTTTAATTTTATTCGAAAAAACACATTTTCTCAAATAACTAAAAAACTATTGGTCTTAGACCAAAACATTGTATTGAAGTCGAATAGGAAAAGGTTTATTCCGGACATTTTGGTGACATTTGCATGTCTCTGGCTCCAATATTAACCAAGATATGGCAAATTTTGTGTTGTTATTGATTATATTATATTTTTTGTATCGATGGGACCAGAAAATTAGTTTTAGGTGTCACTATATCTTTACAATTGAATTCTCAGGTATTATTCCAAGAGTGAATACACAGATTGTGTGATAGTTGAAGTGCATTTCCAGAAATGCAGCATATTTCAGGTTAACACAATTTGATGCTTGGATTATAATGCAACATTTTGTATTCTCGAGAAGGATGATTAAAATAGTCAATATGTCATATCACATACTAAAATGTTGACTGTGAAACAAGTAAATCTTGAGTCTTTAATGAAGAACACATACAGAGCATTACAGACAATTTTAAAAAGGGGAATAATCTACTATTGTTACACAGCAAAGCCAACCTGTTTTAGCGTAGTCAGGAGTATTTATGATACTAATTTTATGGCATTGCAATATCATAATGATCATTTAAAATTGAAATAGAATTTGTGAAGCTCATTTAAATTGGCATGCTTCAGCATGTCTGATATGTGTCTTCTGATTATTTCTTGAGCACAGGTATATGGAATCACATGCATTTTTAGGAATGAATACTTTACTTGCAATATCAGTAACTGTCTTAATGAACTGTGTATATTTCTTTGTCCTTTCAATATCATGGCCATTGCTGGTACAACTGTTACAGTGACATGGTAGGACTCATCCATGAGCATCTTTATTTCTGTTTAGCATGTTTAGGGAGGTGGCTAGTACCAGTTTAAATTCCTGAAGTATATCTTCTGCTGAGTTGATCACCTAGAGAGGGATTTGTGCCTGTGTTGATATCAGGTGCCTTTTTGGGGTGCAGACAAAGAACTCTTGATTTTGACCTGAAATCTAAATTCAAGACAGTAAGGATGTCAAACAGCAAAGGCTTTTCCTAAACTTCCTGTCAACAAAGTTTCTGAGAGTTGAAAGGAGAGGGAATACATTGCAAATATACATTGAGCGGTTCTGTGAGGCCAGGCTATCTCTCATTAACACAGATTAAAAACCCCTTCTTGAAATGATTGGCTCATCAGGCATTGTATCTGAGCATGCTGATACCTGTGACCTTACTTACTAGAATTAATAAGTTTGGGGATAAACCCACACAGGTACTGAAGTGACCAGGGCATGGTCAGGATATAGAATGGTGTGTTAAGGATTATGCAGGTTCGTATTTGTGCAAGTAAAGAATTAACCTAAAAAAACAGAAAAGATGACTGCTGTTTATAACCTAACATGCAGCAGACACACATCTGACAATTAAGTAAACTTAAGATATTTTGTCAATTTGGCAATTGTTGTCATGAATCATAAAATTGGTGTCACAAATGTTTGTTATCTGCACAGAAACATTTGCTTACAGTCCTTGTCATATTTACATGGAATCTTAAGTTTTTTTTCTATGCTGTTGAACTGTGATGTCAGAGATGACTCTATTCTAGCATTGCAATATATGTAAATTAACTACAAGCTGTGATGTCATTTCAAACTGGGTCAGATTTCCCAGCTTCTAACCAATGTTGATCCTCCTGAACTGAGCGTCACAGTTTCAACACAGTGTCAGAGTAAGAGTTTTATCAGGGATAGCCCCTACAACTACGTCATCACAGCTTGATAGCCAATGGGCTGACCGTAAACTACGTCATCACAGTTCAAACATTGATATATTGAAGGAAGCATTACATTTTTGATCCCAATGATTTATCACAGCAATCACCAGTCTAATCCTACCAAATGGCAGCTTGGTGAGCATTCACAGTAGACAACTGTTGTAATCCCAACAGAGTTGTTTGATAAATCTACAGACTTGCTAACTTAAAACTTTAAACTTTGATGGAAGTTGGTATTTATAAACAGAAGGCTTTGACAATTTGTTTGTAAACACATGGCTTATGTTATGTATATTTGTTCTGGCAGCCCATTGGCTGAGAGGCTGTGATGTCAAACTTGCATGGGTTTTCCCAGAACCAATTTTAACTCTGACACTGAGTTGAAACTGTGATGCTCAGTTTGGTGGATTCGCATTGGTTAGAAGCTGGGGAATCTGACCCAGTTTGAAATGACATCACAGCTTGTAGTTAATTTACATATATTGCAATGCTAGAATAGAGTCATCTCTGACATCACAGTTCAAAAGCATAGAAAAAAAACTTGAGATTCCATGTAAATATGACAAGGACTGTAAGTTTGTTATATTTCATTTGTAATACAATGCGACATAGCAATTTTAAAATGTCTAGATAATACCTTGTACATGGTGTTGATGTGTTGTACATTACAAAAGGCAATATTTTCTTGTCTCATTGTCAACAGTTTAGTTTGTGATATTACATATAGTAGACCGTTTCAAACAACCTGCTTGAGAAAACAAAATGCTGAATTACTATCCATTATCCAAGAACCAAATTGTGTGATTTTGATTATAATTACCTGAAATATGCTATACTTTCGGAACTACACTTTAACTAGTACACATATCTATGCATCCACTCTTGGGATCATACGTGAAAATTCAAATTTCAAGAAATGGTGACATCTAAAACCAAATTTTCTTGTCCAATCGATTCAAAAATGATAATATAATCAATAAAAACACAAAATTTGCCGTATCTTGGTTAATATTCTAGCTAGAGACATGCAAATGTCCTCAAAATTTCCGGAATACACCTTTTCCTATTCAACTTCAATACAATTTTTTGGTCTAAAACCAATATTTTTTTTAGTTATTTAAGAAAATGTGTTTTTTTCTAATAAAATTAAACATACAATTTTCAAATTAAGATTTACCAAGCTAAACATCCTTCAATTTCAATGGTACCAATGGACTCCCATGGACCATTGTCACCCTTTTGGAGGAGCTTTTTTTGCAATTTCAAACTTTTTCCAAAATTGTCACGCCCTAATGTGCAATGAAGATCCCAATGTCTCTGAATTGGTAATTTCTGTGAGAGGAGATCTGACCACTGTGAGATCATTTGTTTTCTCTGTTGCTATGTTAAAAAAAGCACTGAACATGGTTCCCATGACTGCTGTGCGCAATAGAACAATAAAACACACCATGCAGAACACATTCTCAGTTCATTGGAAAATACATTTCATATCATCGCCAATCCATTTCAATAGTCATGTCTCTGTTTTTGGGATACCCATTATGTCTAATGACAATTCTCGCTGTCATGGCAGCAGTTGCAAATTCACTGGAAAGTATAGTGAGTGTACATTACAAGAAGTTGACGAATTTCACAAACCTCCACTTGTACTGCAAGTCTCTTCCTTCAACGAACGAGATGGTGATATGTCTTGGTGCGGGCCACTCAGGCTGGGTGGTAGGGTACAGTGAGGCACAATGTCTCATTTGTTTCTTTGACCAGATTGAATTGGAATTCAAACTCTTCAGTGGAAGTTGGCAATCTCTCATCTGGATGACAAAGACTAGTAAGTCATAAAGATTATATCACCTACCAATGTACTGATCATAAGTGGTTGAGCAAAATCAATGCCCAAGTGCCAAAATTATCACCTACAGTAGTAGCTGAGAGTTTGAACTGTTTCAATAATTTTTTTTTTCTGTATATCAGTGGAAGTTTTAAAAATGAATAATTTTTCACTGAATCTTTCTGTTCAGCTGTCAGAAAAAAATGAACAAAAGAGAAATTTGGAAAGAAAGAAAATGAAAAATAATGTTGATGAAGTAATTAATGTAAAGTTACATTCAAAATATGTGATTTAGTAATGTACACAGTTGATCAAAATGTTGGAATAATTCGGATATTTGAAGAGTTGACAATTCAAAATTCTAAAATCAGCCTTAAAATTTTTCGAAGTCTAGAGACTAAATTTTTTTCCTCAAACAATAGAATTACATTTGATTCATATAAAATTGTATAAGGAATATTTATGGGTTGCTGAGCAATATTTCAGACCAGAAAGTCTAATTTTTATTGAAAAATCATCAAAACTGGCATACAGCCAAGAAAGGTAGCCACTTAATTTCAACATATGCAAGAAATGTCAGCTTAATCTTGACAGATATGGCTATTCTTCTGTGCATGTTTCACAAAGAAATTTATAAAATGTGTTAGGTGGGAAGGTGGCCAGAGACACTGCAGCACATGTTTGGGTGCCATCCATCATGCCACAAAGTTAGTCTGCATCGTTGAGCTGCATGAAAAATTCACTGCTGCTACTATTTATGTTGAAGAGGTAATGATAACAGAGAAGTTGATACTTTTATTTTACTAACGAAAAGGGTTAAACCCACTGGGCACCCCAAATCCTGCAAAACTTAGAAAATATTAAGGAAATTTAAAAGTTGGCCTTGGCAGGCAACCTCACTCAAATTGAACCTAGAAATGCTGTAGGGCATATTCGACAATTCTGTGCAAGAATGAGAGGTGGAGCCACCTGATCTGAACCAGTTGCAAGTGACAGTCACTGATGAATGGCCATTGCACTAAATTGCTGCAAAAATCATGTATGTATACTTAATGATTTTTATGATGTCATATCTCACATTGTCCTTTTTCCAGAACAGCGACAAGGCTTGATAACCACAATACACGGAAATTATCAAACTTTCGATGATTTGAAAACCCACTCAGATGCAAGACACTTCTGTGCTTTGAATGGCGGACATCTTATTGCATTTGAAACTGCAGCTGAATATGATTCGTTTTTGACTGTTGTACGAATCAGATATTCAAGTAGAAAATGGATCGGGGCAGATGATATTGCTCAAGAAGGTGAGTACGGATAAAGGTAAATAGCTGAAGAATGGAGATAACCACTTTGACTGCACTGAATATCTCTTTCACTAGATTGCTAAGTCATTGGTCTTAATTCTATTGTCAACTTTTTCAATAGTTAGCCAATTTACCAAGTTCATCAGCCAAATCTTGCTGAAGTCAAATAAAAGGAAGAGCTGCATGTCCAAATTGCCTTTGCATGAAGATTGTTCTCCAAAAGCTGCATGTCAGGGTCTGCAGACCGACTGAAGACATTTTGCTCCAGAGAAGTATACACTGCAGTGACAAATGCCATGAAAACAGCACTTTTGGTGCTCATTAGGTAAAGTCAGATATCTCAGTAGATATCTTTTCTTTGACACTGAAACTGGCATGAAATTACACATGCCTTCCAAAACCCTTATTCTGTGTGATTGTGATCAGGGGTGAAAAAACCAGTGTTGGAGTCCTCGAGGCCTCGGTCTCGGTCTCGGATGACCATTCCTTGGCCTCGGTCTCGGACCCTTTGGCTTCGGATATTTCTCCGAGGCACGTCCGAGGCCAGCGAAATAATTAATAAAGTACAATTTTGCTGGAACAGTCAAACAAAATTTTTCTGTCAGTAAATATGATTATCTGTCAGTTTATTTAATATAAGGAACCTATTATCCTTTATATTAGAATCTGATAGAATCATTTTCTGATTATATTTTAAGACTGTCTAGATCTAGGCCTATGTTTACTTGTTTAGGCTGAGTGCCAAGTTATAAGCGGTGTCATTTTTTGTGATAGATATGAAATTACAAATCGACCAACAGTATTTGAATATTTTTGAATATTTATTTTCCTTCACTAATCGAGTCGAACATTATTTCGTGTAAATTTCGACCATAACCATTTGAAGTTTTAAAGATTTTGTTACATGTAATGCAAGATGAGTTGGTACCTCATCATTTCACAAGTGCACCAGAGTGTCTGACTTAAAACACAACAAAACGGAATGGGACAAAATAAGTGACAGAATCTCATCCATGCCTCTAAAAATATTCCAGATAACTTTGATACAACACAAATATGCCAGTGCCTAATGAATTGGAACCCAGCAATTCAGAGTGTCTATCTACATGTATCTAGAAAGTGTAATTTTTAAAGGAGTTATAGTAAAGCACGTAATGAAAGTGATAAGCTGCCTCAGAATCTTTTTTAAAACTAGCCCAATTTTTTTCCAGTCATGGTAGGGGGGGTACTTAATTTGCTTTTTCGGAAAATTCAATATGTATACCAGCCCAATTTGGCCATTGGGTCCCCCATTAACAAAAAACCCATTTTTTGAAAATCTGAATAGTGTCAGCCCCCTTGATATATGCCTTGAAGTTTTGGTGATTAAAAACACTCGCGAGAACGTTTACATCTACCGCATTTAGTGACTATTAGACATACGATAAAACAAATAGTGCCATTGGATTCCTCTTGACAAGACTTAGAGCTTTAAAATGAGTACCAACATGATAGGTCTACTTTGACATTTTTTGTCAGATTTATTAAGAAATTCTACTGTAAATTGCAGGGAGGTGCACCTTTAACTTAACTCGATGAAGTTCAGACAGCCTTGATAAATTAGTAAGTCCAAGTGTTTTAGTGAAATATCTAATATCAAGCACACGTTTTTTTAATCTCAATTTGGCATCTGAACATATTTTATGGTTTAACCATTTGAAAAATTGTCATTGCTTTATTCAGAAATACTATTGCTTTTATTCGCACAACATAATATTACTAATTCATCACCTTGCACTCATGATATTATGCAATTCATAGAAATGAATTCTTTGAGGCAGGCTAACAGAAAATAGCCTATCACAATTTTGATAATTATTATCCTGCAATTAACTTAAAAGACATCAGGAAGTATAATAAAATTAGAGTACACTGCAATGTCAGGCAATTTATTAAAGAATAGAGAAGTTACGAGAAATGATATGTTCCAAAATTTATCGATAGAATAATATATTTCATGTGAATGACAACATAGCTATTTCAAGATCAAGCCATCCATGCATGAGCATTGATATTATTGCCTACTCTGATTGAGACTTACATTCTGACAGGGTAGACCAGGTAATGTAGCCGTGGTAATGCGGATATTATAAATATCAATATACAATAAACAGGAAATCTGGACGTCTGAAACATTGATGCCTCTAGTGTCAGTGGGGATATCAGACATTCCTTGCCCGGAAACTAGGACTAGTAATTTTAGTAGGCTGTACATTTTGCAAAATGACACATTCAAAAGACTCGGATATCTCTGCACTAACGCTTCAAATCGATCATCCAAAATCAACTGAATAATTAAATATCAATGGATGGAATCACTTAGACAAATTTATGTTACTAATCTCTCATGACATATGAATGGGCAGTTGATTCAGAAAGCTAAGTAATAAATAAATTAGCAAGGTTCTATCATGGAAGTACATTGCATACTGTTTCATGTATATGATAGGCCTATATATGATTTGCGTAATTGCTTCTACCCAATTTAGATGAAATTTTGACTGAAGTTGTATGATTACTGTATATTAATAATTATCCATGGCATCTATTTAGTGCAGGATATCCCTACCGGCTAATATTGCAGTTAAATCTTGGCCTACTTCATCACTGCTGGGCAACCTCTACACGCATTCTCTGGGCATCCCACTCACCAAAACTATCCACCTATCCTTATTTTTCTGTGATATCTTTCTGTAACCACAAAATACCCTTCTTAATTCTCTCTTATTTACGATTTCCATGCCATTTCAAAACTGTCACCAGGATTGCATGGATCTCTCAAAACCTCTCAAACCAGACATTGCATTTTCCTCATTCAAGTCTTCTCCTCCTTTCACAAATGAAACTACAGCAGTAATACTTTGGCAATCTCTAAATCGGAATCAAAGGCTAATTATTTCACTATATATCTCAGTTTTGCTGCAACTTCCTTTTCAATTGATTACTACCAAACCAAATACTGCCATATCCATGCAGATAGACTGCAGCACACCTGGTGGCTGGAGGCCACACTATTCACAACTCACTCATTACCCTACATCTACAACATTCAAACCTAAACCTCACATTATTTCACCACTGAAACTTTCCACTTTCATTATCATCCAATGCCTCTATGACTTTCTTTACATGTTCCATACCATCATATACCAGTATACACACAAAAACATACCTGCACATCATATGTATCTGTTCACATATAATTTGTCCTACATGAATATTAGACACTGATAGAGAGACATTTATTAGCATAAAAACCTTTTTCTCATACATTTTCCACCATGGGCAATTTCTAGTATATATACATTAGCATTATTTTATTCTTGTACATGGCCCATGTGAGATTATTCTCTGTCTGGAAGCATTTGGCCTCATAACATTGAAACTTTATGAAAGGCATATACAACTAATGATAATAGTATTGTAATGATTTGCGGAATATCATTCATTTATTAAAGTGTTGTGCACTTGGGAGTCTTAGCCAAATTTTCTTGTGAGCCAGAAGGGCCAAGCTTCAGAAAAATAAGTCAGAATCCTTCAACCACACATAGGTAGCTTATTAGCAGTTGATGTCATTCTTGCTTGTTCTGTTTTTTTTGGTGCCATACAAATGATTTATGGCACACCGACCAAAGCATTCACAGTCAAAAAAGAATACCAAGTAAATTATTATTTCCATTCATAAAGTATATTTAAGCACAAAATATGTAAAATCAATTTTAAAGACTGCGAGTCCTGTCTGAAAAAAAGGATGTGTAACGGTACTGTTTGCATATCAAATATGAATGCCAGAAGTGTTTAACATCAAAAATTGTTCGGAATGGCATCGTCTTTAGATTATCGGATATATAGCTTCCTGGTATTCATTTTGAAGGAAATTTTGCAGAGAATCCAAATATGTCATCCCCATTCTTCTATCTATGATGGAAATGAAGATATTGCAAACCGCAACTTTGCGGAACCGTAATATATCCTGAAAACTTCAAGGCCTATGTCAAGGGGGGTAGCGGTGCTCCGATTTTCAAAATTTTTTAAAAATATTTTTTCATATCTCACCCAATCCCAGTGGGCACACGACGTTAACCCAGACATCGGTAATTGGTGGAGGGCTGTTGGTCACGTAGATATGTATGGTAGAGATTGTGTCGCCCCAATGTGAACACGACGTCGTGGTTTTTTTACAACATCGCCAGCTAACGTTGAACTCTTGACATTGCCTCACAATGTTGTAAAACGTCGCCACAACGTTGTAGCTAACGTCATATCTTTGACATTGCTTCACAACGTTGTGACAACATAATTTAAACCATACAATTCTACATCATTTGACGAAAAGAGTGACGTTGTTGCAACGTTGCTGCAACGTCGATGTGCCCATGGGGATGGCACATTTTGAGCCGGTATACATACACAATTAGGATAAGTCCCCCCCCTAGTCATGGTGAAAAATATTAATTAATTCTTTCCCAGCAGTCTTGAAATGAATTTCTGGTGGATGGGCTATCTCAGCCTGCAATGTTTGATTTAGAAATAAATAATTAATCATATTCGAGGTTACTCAAAAGAAATCTAATCTGTCACTGTTTCCGTAAAAAAAAGATTCCCGTTGAGATGAGTTCCATGCCCTGTTCATTATAAATGTAATGGTTGCCCCCTTATTGTCTTCATTTCGATGTTTTACTTGAGTCATTGAGTGAATCTTTAATTGTACTGTTATGGCCTTATCGTAAGCGATGGCTAAATGCCGATAATATAACGAGCTGATTCAGAAATAGTTTGGTAGTCAACAATCATTTCTGTCGAGCCGGACTCGGTCTCGGTCTCGGATGCTCATGCCTCGGTCTCGGTCTCGGTCTCGGATGTCCTGGCCTCGACTCCAATACTGGAAAAAACCCAACCCTGAGAGATTCAGCTACAAAATTAAAATAAAACCTTCAGGACAGAGTGCGATTTAAACTAATTGTCATAACCCAGGACAAGAAAACATTTAAAATTATACCCAACTTGGAATAGCCAGATTTACAATCACCTTTAAAATTGATATTTGTATTCCTATTCTTCATAGATCTGCAAGTAAAAAGCTTTTGTACTGATTTGAGCACATATGCAGAAACCACAACATCTGTTTCTTGTTAAATGTATAGACACTGTGTATTGTTTTCTCTATGCAAAGAGACCGAGTTAATCATAAATTCTTATATTTTGGACAAGAAACCAATTCAGTTGCAATATAACATATAGATATATAGCCAGTATGCCATATTTATGTATTAGACATCGCAATGTGAAAATAGTATAGGTTATTCACCACGGGAGGGAATACATCCTCCCGTTGCAGGGTTCGTTTACACTCACCCTGCCAATAAGTTCCATAAAATTCTGAAGCTTTCAAATCATTTAACAGCTTTTTTCAGGCGTGATTTAAGTGATTGTTCATGGTTTTCTACAAAGAAACTAATTGAAACAACAAACAGAAAAAAATGAAACACTCAAGCATTCATTCAATTGCTTTGAAAGAACTGAAACTGTTAATTATGTATGTCACACCGGCGGAAAGTTAATCTTTTTGTTACAACTTCACAAAAAAGTGTATCATGTGGTCAGGGTAGGTTCAGCGAGCGTACTCTGAGAAGTGAGGATGAGGGAATGGTATGTGATTTATCACCCGAGGGCTTTAGCCCAAGGTGTGATAAACACATATTCTTGATCCGATGGTGAATAACTGGCTTATACCGTGAGACAAACACTCAAACATGAGAGGATAACTGGACAACAAAGAATATAGGAATTGTTTCCCTGTAATACTGGCATGTGATTGGCTGACAGAGGTGTCAAATGGTATAATAACCATTATACCATTCGACACCTCTGTCAGCCAATCATGAGCCAGTATTTCACTGCAATAAAACCCATATTCCTTGTCGTCCAGTTATCCTCCCATGGGAGAATAATAAGTGAAGCTGTGAAAAAAACACAGCAACAAATGACAAGTTTCAGTTTTGTCTTATGGTATAAGCCGGTTATTCACCGCGGGATCAGCAATATGTGTTTATCACAGCTCGGGCTAACGCCCTCGCTGGATAAATCACATATTTCCTCTCCCTAGGTGAATAACCTATACTTAAGGGCTGATTTCACCAGCATAGTTTTAACAGTTAGACCTTGTCTTAACTTCTTTAAACCCGGTTTAACTAAGTCCCTTTCATCAACTGTGTTTTAGTTTTTTGACTAGTCAAGGATAACTGACTGTCAAACATTGTTTAAAAACTTACAGATCAATGATTTCAAACTGTTATGGTGTCAATTTTAGGGGCTGATCAGATGATACTGATATTTGGCAGGGGGAGGGGGTGTAGAATTTCAGTGAAACTACCATGTTAAAATTGTGACCAAAAAAAAAACTCCATTGCATGCAAAAAATAATTGTTTGTCATTGTTTCGCAAGCAAAAAAGATTGCTTGGGGGGTAAAATCCATGGCCCCGCAGGTATCATCATAGGCGTACGGGACGGCTGTCTAGCGGGGGGGCTGTGACTATTTTGCCCTGAAATTTTAACATGGCGCGAATGTGACCGGGGCAGTGGATCTGCCCTGATTGGTCAGGATTTGCCCTGATATATGCCATTTGCCCTGATGCCAGGGGGGGCTGCAGCCCCCCTGACCCCCTGCGAAATACGCCTATGGGTATCATAAACCAAACATTTATCGGTTATGCGTTTGTAAAACAGCTGAGCATTAATGTAGCCAGAATTTTGGATTTAGGCAGAGGGGCAGGGGGCTATTGGGCAACCACAAAATTTCCAGACCATATTTTTTGCAACCGGTCAAGTTTTTTAATTATTTCTTTTTGATCTTTACACTATAATCCATATTACTGGTGGCCCCAGCGTGGGAAGGAGGGCAATCCTGCCCCCCCCCCCAATTTAAAATTGGTAAATAGGCTGGAAAATATCATATAAATATTGAAAATCAAGGTACACTTGAAATTGTATGCAAACTAGATAATGAAAGTCAGGCAAATGTATATAGCTTGTCCTCCTTGAGAGCTGTGCCAGGTACACAAATGAATGTCCAACGCCAAGAATTTGGTCATAAATTTTTTAAGACAAAAATGTTAAAACATTAAGTTGATGTTGGTGCGGGAGACTATGACACAACACTTTGCTAACTTGATTAGTCATTTTGACAAACCTTTCTTTAGTCAAAAAAGATTATAAGTGTGTCTTATCTTAAAAATACTAATCATCAATTTTTTGACATGAACGTTTACACTGTTTGTTTTTACCCTTAAAACAAGCAACATTCAAATTATTTAATTTATCTTTATTTCTATTTAGTAAAGAAATTTACTTTTATGTATGGTATTACGTTGGGCCTATTCTAAAAGCCATCACAGGACATAAATGTATAAGACATACATTGTTTTAAATAAATCCAGCGTGTTGACCCTAAATTATGACTGTTTATCAATAGGTCTGTCTCCATATGGGGATAACGACAGGTATTATCGGTAGGTGGCACTAAGATAAGGTGGGAGGGCTATGCTTGTCTTTGGGGAAGCCCACCAAATGACATATTATCTGGTTTGTTTGCAAAGTAAGTGAAATCCTGTGACCAACAGTTATAACAGATCTCATATTACAGTGCCATGTTCTTTTCAACTGCCACAGTGCTCATGTGATGTCAGTATGAGCATAATGGTGTCACTGTGGTATATGCACAGTTTCAGCCTTGTTACTTGGGACCTTGCCTCATCAGATCATTATAAAACCACCAGAAACACTTAAATAATAAGTTATCCTGTGTTCTGTGGCATAACATAACATTAATCCTCTGTTTCAGGCACTTTTGTTTGGAGCCACAGCAAACATCCAATGACCATCAACCCGTGGTTTCCTGAGAATCCTGATGAAGGGACACTTGGAAATTGTGTCGGATTTGAACCAAGAATTTTTGATGCACGGTGCAGCAAGAAAATGGGCTTTATATGCGAATTTGATGTGATATGAATGACTTTTTATCTAGCCCATGCAAATTTTATGGAAGAAATTGACAAAATAAATACAGTCTTGTTAGTTTAGACCTTCTTGAATTGGGTCAAATCTAGTAATTTGCTCAAATCACGGGAAAATTCCATAAAACACATTTAGGTCAGTTGTCACGAGGTCGCATAATTTGTGTCACATGGCCGTTTGGCACAAAAATGTTTTTCTTCCTAAAATACAGATTTCAAATGAGTTTTTCTTCAAAACCACTTATATTAATTCCGCTTACTCTGTAAAATACAAAGTTCCTACCTATAAACCCTTATTTGCCCATGACTGAGATCATTGTGACTGGAATTGTGTACTTTTTACACAAATATTGCTCGGAATAATGTCTATCCAAAATGGGTGAAATTAACCGGATTGCACTTTTAATGAAGTTGCCATGGGAACCACTACGAACTTGGCATCATAATGTAGTACTTGCTAAAATACATTTTATGTGTATTTCTGGTTGCCATTGTGCTTGTCATATCCAAATCAAGTTCAAACAAAATCAGCCGATTGAATCTGGACCTGAAGAAATAATATGAATTTTAACACTTAGATAATGCTGATAAAAAGCAATTGAAAAGCAATGAAAGAAAATATTCCCACGAGTGAGGAATGTGGTTTTTTTAAAATTTTGCTTAGAGGAACAAGTATTTCCATGGTGAAAAGTCTGCCATAAAAGGTATGAACTCCCAAAAAATACCTTTAAAAGTGAATATCTTTAGACAGATTGACAGATTCAGACATTTTATTCACGTAAAGCATCAATTAAAATACAAATGGTACTAATCAATATCATAATGTCGTAATATGTTACTTTATGTTGGTTGACCCCTTTATGATACTGCCAGTATCGCTACCCAGGGGTCAACCAGATGGTTCTATAATTATAATACACTAAAAAATAAGTCAATTCCTACAGCCATCAGAAAGGACATATCACAGTGGTAATCTTGTTTTTAGTTCTTCTTTTTTTTTTTTAATGTATCTAGATATTGAGTACGGAAGAAATAATTCCAAGTTTATACTTATATTTATAATATTTATAATATGCTGAGTACTGAAACAACTAACACCAGCTAACCTGCTCGATTGCAAATGTAACAATTTTCGACTTCACATTCAACATTATAAGCATTAAGGAAAATTTGCTTAATGTAATTTTTTAAACCATTCAAACTATGACTATATATTTTACTCTTAACATTCTCACTCATTTCATTAAAAGTTTTTGGAAATTTATATGAAATACTATTCCTTGCATATTCGTGGCTCACAGCAGGCAGGCGATATTGTTGGTTTCTTGCACTTATATTGTGAATGGGTCAAAATTTGGTAAAGCTGAAATTCTTGTCTCCAGTGTCTTAGAGCAATTTACACGGACATGAATGTACATGCAAGGTTCGTGGTGGTCGTTTGTTTTAGAGGAACATATCAGCAAAAAATTTGGCACAGAAAATGTGTGGCAGACAACTTTTATCCCTCCCAAAAATTGAATGAAAGTGCCCTACCCCCCTGAAAATGGCCTGTCTCCACTAGCATTTTCCTTCACAAATCACCTCAAATAATTTAACTTGTCACGTTACTCCACCTCATTTGCACCTCAAATTGAACCTTGACCAACACCCTTTCAAATTCTAAAACCAGTGGCTTGACTGATATCGTTACCCGACAACAGGGGGCTCTTGTGTCTTTGTCTCCAATCTCATGTCATTAACCCTTACTGGACTGGGCTGTTCAAACTAAACAATCTCCCAGGACGATTGTGACGTCACAAGCTGTTGTTTAGAGACATAAATGGTCCCTCAGGCAGCTAGCTAGGGATGCCATAAATGTCCTTTCAGTCCAGTAAGGGTTAACGTCACACCCAGTGATTTTTCTCCAAAAAAATCAACCGACAAACATTTTTTTATACCACTTCAATTTTGATGATCTTTAGGAACCCTAGCAGCTGACTGAATCAGCTGCAAGTCCATAAGCTGCACAGAATATAGATAATTACACTATTTATACCAAAATGTCAGTTGTCCTACCTTGATTTGTTATTAACAAACGCCCTCCTGGCTAATTTTGGCAATGTATATCTGGACAAAAATCACTGTGGAACTTGCTTTTGTGTACACAAGTCTTAATGTAAGCCAAGATTGGCATCACATAATGTATTCACTGGTTCAAGGAAATATTAGTTTAAAATTGTCATTAACAAACATGGTTTTAATAAACTATGTGTGATTCTAGTTTCGGCACTATCACTCTAAAATCCCAATGGAAGTGACACTAGTCATTGGCAAATGTGACGTCACATGCATCTTGGAAGTCCTGATTTATTTGCACAGTTGCAGCAGTATACCACTTAAGTAAGCTTCCTGGGTGCAGCACACATATAAAAATAATAAAATTTCTTACATTTTTCCAATAATTTTTGCACTTGTGATATATTACTAACTTATATGCACAAGTAAGAGGCTCAGGAGTAATTTACCGGCCATTAGTGTCACAAGCGTCATATTTTGTCATTAACGTCACGATTCACAGGTAAAAAATAGCTAATTTTGTGGCGTTTATTGCTTGATTTGAAGTTTTAAAAGTGTTACACAGGATCTTTTTTCGCAGGAATCATTTGGCATGTGTACAATTTAGTAACTAAATAGAGTTTGGTGTCTGAAATCAAGTAGTGAGAAAGAAAAACTTAATGGAAGTGTAGAAAAAATGAAAAATGTAATAATTTGCCATTTATTTTGATTGTGGTTGCTGTCAGGCAGATAGCAGTACTCTTTTTATTATATGATTGTTCTGTCTGTACCTCATACTACCTCTGCATTATTGCAGGTGGTATGATTGTGTTAATTTTTAGAAATATAGGGGGTTTTCACAGCGTGATGTTCATGACACCTAAAAGCAGTACCCTGGTATTTACCTCCACTGCACATAAAAACTGTGCTTCCTGACCCTAGGACATCAAAGAACAATGAAAGGTGATTAATTTATCTAGCAAAATAAATCGAAAGGAGTTCCTTTAAACCTGCTTTCAAATCAACTTTTTGCCTGACTGAAATTTCAGCGTTTTCAAATTTTGACCCGAATACGAGTTTTTCTTTGTAAAATTTCAGAAAGAAAATATTCAGGCAAGTTATTGTTTTCATAATGGTAGCAAAATTTCAAGTCATGCAGTGCACATAGGTCATGTATTTTCAGTGTTCCAAGTTGTCCAAATAGTTTACTAGTATGATCGTTTTATCTACTTTTCGTAATTATCTGAATTGTCTTTTTTTTTTAAGTTTGAAAATTTTGTTGACATTCCCACCCCAGATAGATATTCCATAATTTAGATGGGGCCCAATTAGTGCATGATAAATGTTTAGCAAAGCCCGTGAAGGTACATAATTAAAAACTCTTGCCATAATTCCTATTGTTTTTGAAACTCTCTCTGTAATCAAATCAATATGAATATTCCATTTTAAATATTGATTTAAATGTATCCCTAAAAAATCTAAATTTTCTACAAATGCTATTGAACATTATCGATTGTTAGCAATGCGAATTGGACATTTCGATGTGAAGAATGAAAAAGAATAGCATTTGTCTTTGCTATATTTAATGAAAGTTTATTTAGCTTCATCCAGTTTGAAATTTCATCGAGGTTCTCTATTTAAATGTAAGCAATCAGTTTGGTTCCATAAGTGATTCAGAGTAGCACATAAAGTTGTGTCATCCACATACAAAATTGGATGAAAGTATTTATTTGCAGAAGTGATATCATTTACATAAATTAAAAACAGTAAAGGGCCTAAAATTGAGCCTTGTGGGACTCCACAATTGATTTCTAGACTATCTGAAAGAATATCGTTATACTCCACTTGTTGTGTCCTGCTATGCAGGTAATCCCTTAAAAGATTTAATGAACTGTTATTGAAACCATAATATCTCAATTTATAAATGAGTATACTGTGATCCATTGTGTCAAAAGCCTTTGAGAGGTCAAGATATATGTTAAGAGGAAGTTAATTATTGTCCATAGAATAGGTTATGCGATCCACTAATTCCAGGGTAACCAATTAAGTGAATGAAATTGTCTGAAACCATGTATACTGACTCTTATAAAAAAAACCTTAAGATGAGTGAAATAATTTGATTCAACATTTGATTGAACATGATCCTCTCGAAGACTTTTGACATATTAGATAATAATGAAACAGGTCTGTAATTAGAGAAAAGGTAATCTTCTTTTTGTTTGTATAATGGGATAACCTTGGCTTGTTTCAGGAGATTTTGGAAACATACCTTGTTGAATAGATTGATTAAATATACTCGTTAATATTGGAGAAATTTCACTTTTTACATGTTTTAAAAGTTTATTTGATATTTTGTCTTAGACAGTGCTAGTTTTTGGTTTCATTGTATCAATGACAGTAACAACAGATTCAATATTAACAGGCTCAAACTGAAAGGATGGTGGATGTGGATTCTGTCGTAGTCAGAGAAAGATCAGTTGGTTTGCTGGCACTTGCATGCCTTGGTCCAATTTCAGTGAAGTATTTATTAAATTCATCGGCAATTATTCGTTCATTTGAAACATTTACACCATTGATTTCAAAGTACTCAGGAAAATCTTTTTTACATTTGCCTATGTTTATAACTTCATGATCGTTTAAGAATTCTGGAATATGTACGGACCGGAGTTGCTTTTAATTTTACATTAAGTTAACTTTATGTTATCTTTATGCACACTAAGATCAATTTTTTGATGTCTAAATATATGTTTTTGAGGTACTCTGGTTTCAATTTAGTCATCCCCATATTTGTAGGGGGTCACCCCCATGTGCATATTAAACTTTCCTCATATGGAAATAAAAGTATTTTCAATATTTATGATTATTCTTACCATATGAATACAAAATGAAGACTTTAAAATATGTTTATAAAATTCAGTGACATGTAGATCAAATTCTAATTTTCAATTTGATACTGTAAATAGTGCCCTTCCATGGTTACCATTTACAAACCATGTATCACCATGGCAACAAAACAATATGTGTGGCTTAGTTTCCAAAGGTTTCATTTGTGATATCAAAGAAATATTTTGTAAATATGCAGGAGAGGTTGATACACAAATCTCTACAAAGTGACCCGTCACATCCAGAGTGATGTAGAAGTTTGTACACCCTTAAAAAGATCCCCTGATCATTTTTTGCTCACTCTTTAAGTAGGGAGAAGAGTCTCTGCAAGGTGTCACCACAGTTCTTGGTGAAAACAAGCATTTCATCCCGTGTTTTCGGCCCAAAAAACAAGGGAAATTTGATAATTTTTCTATTACATCATGTAAAATTATTTGAAGATGTGAAATATGATGTTTTCTGACATTGATGAGGCATGCATAATTATTAAATTATGAGTTTCACCCGTCATTTGACTCATAGATGGCACTGCAGTTCCTCACACCAGGGGCCACTTCTGCATACACTCAGCCTACCTATCTGCCGCCTTCAGGAAATTTCACACACTACACACAAAACACAGGATCTCACACATCCTGGATCTTCCCATCAACAAGAATACATCAAGAACTTAGAGCATTTCTCCTACATCAAAGATGTTGCCCAACTTCAAGAAAGGCAAACACCACAATGTTATACTTCGTTGGAAGCAACAATCCCGATCCAAGTAGTATTTTTAGTGCATTTTGCACCCCAAAAGAGACTGCACCCCACGAGAGACCGCTTCATTACCGCAGAAGGGGTGGTCGTGTAACGCAGGGACCACTGTATTGTTTCAAGGATGTAGTGGACACCAGTGTCTATCCTGCCAGACTTTGTTTTATGCACATGCTGTTATATTTATAAATGGCGTTGTACAGTTTTGAAAATTATTCACACCAAAAATTTTGTGACCTAACATATCATATATTTTAATTCAGTCTATATAACTTGTGTTGTGCAGTGATACAGAGATTACCTTTAAAATTATTCATTACCAAATTTATGGTTGTAAGCTACATTCACTGTATCATACACGTATAACGAGCACCAGACCTTATCCGTTTGTGATTTGATAATAAATTGCTATGATTATGAAACAGACATATTTTCAAAAAGATTTGTTATATATAATTCTTTATGATTTTCTTGTGCAACAAAATACCTGAATCTGTATAACAAGCCTTGTCAGACAATTATAGGGTGTCAATAAAAGTCATACCAAAGTATTATTAGTTTATGAATTGTTTTTGATTATTTTGCCATTTCAAATCTGAAAGCCTCCTGTAGTGTACACCAATTGGTGATCCTGCGGTTTCAACAGCATCGTGGTTGAGAAAATTTTGTGATGGTAGGCTCGCATGGTATGCTGTGATTAGGGCACTACACCGGTTCAATAAATAACGGCCGTACCTGTACAGTTTGGCCGGTTCCCGAACCGATTGTCAAAGCAGCACTTTCGGTTTGATTCAATGATGCTATATCCAGCTAAAAAAGTCTTTTTATTGCCGAGATTTGACAGAAAATGTCCACAAAAACATGAACTGAACTCGAGCAAGTCATCATCCTGACGTCCGCTCTAGTGTGGAATCAACTTTCCCGGCCAAAAATTCGGTTTCGGCAAGCGGATTTCTCTAAACTGCAGATCGTCCCGAATTTGCGGACCGACGGTACGAATCGTGTATCGATTAAGTGTACCGATGATACGTATCGTATCGAATGTCGGCAACGGTATAGAGCCCTAGCTGTGATGGCTTGTCTCTTACCGGGACTAGGGATGGGATCTCCCACCAATTATCTGCAGGCTCCTGTCCTGTCACATGACTTGTTCCTCGGCAGTCATGTGACCAACTGATCTAGCTCAGACAGCTGAAGAAGTCCATCGGATATGAGCGAACGCTCCTGGTGAGTGAAAATAAAATAGATCTTTGTGCAATGGATGTAATTCAAAATGAACTTTCCAGGTCCAGGATAAAACTACATAGTTGAACGTTTCAGGATGAGAATTTAAAATTTTATGGAGACATTTTTGTGCGCATTTTGTCATGGTTGTAATACATTACATGCACAGTAAATATTATTACAAGCCTGACGATTTTGTTGATTGATCTATTGTAGTTGATTAGTCTGTCCTGGGTTGAATTTGTCATGCTTGAAAGGAAAACAACTGATCTGACCATCTGTTCTCATTAGAGCATATTTATTTTCATGGGTGAATGAGACACAACGAAGGTAGCTACCAGCTGCTAGACCAAGAGGATCTCAAGTATATTATAGAGATCTACATCTCACTCTGCATCACAAGCCGTCTCACTGTACCATAAAACGGGGTTACTTTGGCTGCTTTGGGGCACCAAACTTGTCTTCTGAGAAGAACTATTTGTTGAATATCAACAGTTTTGTGCCATAACACAGCGGTACATTGAGGTTTTCATCTGTAAAAAAGCTTTCCAAAATCTATGATGGTTCTATGTTTTATTACATAATTAAAGGGTCGGCCAAAGTAACCCAGGAGTTGGGGTAACTTTGGCCGCCTTAGATTTTGAGCATGTAATATCATGTGCCGCTGTAGTATTTGATTAGTTATATACACCTGTTTTTCAAGTCAAGGTTTATACCTCCTTGACCGCTATTAACTGCAAATTGTTCCAACTCTTGCCAATTGCCATGTCTAGGGGTGGCCAAAGTAACCCCGACATTGACTTGGAGATTTGGGGTAACATTGGCCATAGTCCTGACCTCACTAAATTGTATATCATATAAACAAATCCTCTGTAGTTTGAAACTGTAATATACTATCTTTAAAAATCGCCCACAGTTTTCACTGTGTAAGCTTGCACTTGACCCACCCTGAACAAAGTGCACACTTCCCTGCAAAATCACACTTTTTTGCAAATCTGCTTTTTCCCAGAATGGCCTTCAAAAGAAGCACTGGTCTCATGATATTGAAACAAAATTAATGTACATAAAAAGTAGACAAGTTACACAAGCAGATGCAAAACAAAATTTCATGATATCTATATTGGTTTGAGCGATACAGGATACTGAATCTTTTTTTCATTTGGCGGCAAAAGTAGTATAGAACGGCCAAAGTAACCTCATTTTACGGTACTTCAGTTCGTCTGATGACTACCTACTTCGTACGCCTTCTGCGTCACTTTTACATCAGCGATCGTAATGAATACAAAATGGTGCCATTTCATGGCAGAAAAACATTGTTTTTACAGTTGTTGTACTGTTGTAAAAAGTAATAGGAGCTGGGGTTGCAGTGTAGTCTTTTTTCCAGTTACTGCATGTATTGCTACTGAGATATAAGTTTGAAATTGTAAAGTTGACACCATTTAAAATTTACAAAATTTGAGTATTGTGCCACTACCTGGACTGTTCACATCTTACAGGAGTGAATTTAACATGTCCTAAGCAATGAACGTAAAAGCCAAGGGTCGGCCAAAGTTTCTGCCAAGTTTCACTGTCTCTTGAACAGTCAATCATCTATCGGTCAGTTTGATGAACACTGGCAAAGTTGTTTGTGATGGCAACTTTTGACAGCATCAAAATTAGGGTCATCTTCAATGCTCCTTCTATGCTCTTTCCCTTTTGAATTTAGCTGGCCAACGTTGTACAGCAGCAAAAGATAGATTATAATGAATCTCTGTGTTTGTTAATCCAGGGCATCGGTGATAGTAGTGTTATTAAGGACAGACGTGGCTAAAGGCTGGGGTAGCTACATGGTAGGATTCTCCTGCAGAAGAGGAACATACTGAATTAAGAAGATGAAGAAGAAGAAGAAGCTCCTAAGTCAGGCACTTGTCTGGCTCAAAACTTTCTGAATGACCCTAGTACTTTCCTCATCAAAACACCATGGGTTCGATTAATGCCGAATTATTTGCATGGCAAAAGGTCACTTGGCAAACTGGTCTACTTTTTCCCAGAAGAAAGGCTGAAAATCAAATGTTTGATTCACCATATATGCTGTGAAACTTTTCCGAATACAGAACAATCTTTCATTTACTTCATTTACCTCATTTTCAACTCCGATGATGCTAATAATTCTGTTTTTTCCTTGAAAACCCTGCATCATCCTGGCTAAATCCCTCATAAGATTACCCTGCAAACATATCATTATGCGGGGGGGGGGAGGGGAGTGCGGGGTGGAGGGAGGTTGGAGAGGGTCATCAATACTTAACAGAACTGGCAATTTCAAGTTATATAAAATCAAGTTTTGTCACGTTTTTTCTGAAGTGCTAAATGTGTATAAAACATACATGGTTCACATTGCTGCTCTGTTCAATAGTACGTATCACACAACATAAATTACTCAGGCATTCATTTGGAAACTTCATTTGAAATCATTACCAGTCTATTTGAATATGTCTTCATCTTCAGGCTACACGTCATTTCAAGTGATAATTCTTGCTGTCATGGCAACTGTTGCAAGTTCACAGGAAAATAGAGTGAGTGTCCATTACAAGAAGTTGACGCAATCTGATGTCACAAATCTCCACTTGTACTGCAAGTCTCTTCCTTCAATGAATGAGATGGTGATATGTCTTGGTTCGGGCCACTCAGGGTGGGCGGCAGGGTACAGTGAGGCACAATGTCTCATTTGTTTCTTTGACCAAATTGAATCAGAATTCAAACTTTTCACTGGAATTTGGGAATCTTTCATCTGGATGAAAAAGCTTCGTGAGTAACCATACAACTACATAAACTTATGTGTATTACTTCAGTTACATCACAACTTCACAAACAACACAACTTTGTGAGTTTGGACCTTTTCTTGTAGGGTCAACATTCAACACTTTGGTTTTTAAAATTTGTAAGGATTTCTCTGTGATTTAACCAAGTCACCGTAGCATTCATGAGTGATTTGCTCACATCACTTCTGCGTTTTTTTGGATCCTACAAGAAAAGGTTTTAAGCTAAACTGTACAATTTTCATAAAGTGACTGTTGAAAATATATTACTCAATCATAAACTGCTCACACTTAAAAACGCACACCTCCAAAAAGGTTAAAAATAGTACTTCCTCTTGAAGTACCAAGATGAAAGTTTGAACACTTCTAGGTAGTTGCCAGAAGGTAGATCCATGGAAATTTACATTAATAAATTAGATCTTCATGGTTAATACCGGAAATGCAAAACACAAACTGCACTTCAACACATCTTTTTTGAAGATTTTGACAAAAGTCTCCGGTAGGGGGCGGGTCAGCATTGACACTTAAATTTTATTAATTTCATCCTCTTTAATTGTGGTTTGGTCAAATATCCCTTTTCCTCAACCCATCAATCAAGTAAAAATGTAAACTTTCCTGGCTTATCAAAAAATATTATGGAAGGAACAGCTTATTTGTTGAAATTTATGATCAGAGGATATTGAAATTTTGTGACCTGCGTTTTCGACAGTAATCACGACGACTTAATTTGACACAAAAGTACTGCACTTGGAGATTTGAAAGTTTTCATGAATATACCTGATGACAACTTCTAGAAGTGTACTTTAAGAGGAAGCACTATTTTTAACCTTTCTTGAAGTGTGCGTTTTTAAGATTGAGCAGTTTATTTAGTGGACAACTGGGGACTAAAGAATTGTTTGTAAAATCTTACTGTTTAGGTTTTTCCTGTGGCATGAGAAATGATTTGAGTGGGAATTAAGCACCATTTTGATCTAAATTTGTTAAAAACATGGATACATGCTCTCAGTATTTTCTGGGCAAGACAATAGTGAAGCGATCAACTTAAGGTGGCTCGCTACTCATGTAATTACGTCGTGTGAGCACATTTCCGCGCAGCCAGGCAGGCCCTATCTATCGTAACGACACCACAGCAGCAGGGCTCTGCTGACACTTTTTTCATCATTTTTTAATTCTGAAAATTCCATGCGATGGCCGCTTCGTTTGCCATTTGCACTACTTCTATTATGGTTAGAGACTTCTCGTTTAGAGCATTAGATGCGCTATGACGAATACTATAATCTGACGGACTTTCAGTTCTCTACTCTAAGTAGACAATTTCTGCAAGCGATTTTTGGCAAGCATGTCTAATTTCTCAAAAATGACTCTGTGACATAAATATATTTTTGTATCAATATCCAGGGCCGTTTGGCCATATATCTGTGTCATTATATTGTTCCTCACTTTATTTGGAAGCAAATGACAAAGAAATAAAGAATTCTATCTTGTCTTTTTTTCTGCGCCATGGTTCATAAAAAATATTAAATTTTCAGAATTGAAACTTTTGTTCCGAACCCCTAGAAAAGTTCTTTAAACTAAATATATTTCTATGGAATTTTAGTCAGCTTTTCCATCAACCTGTCCTCTTTAATTCCATGCTTCATTTAATAACATAGGATGAATGGCGACTGAATGGCAGGGAAAACTTCACAGTAAAAAAATAAGAAAAAATCAGGTATTGTGAGTGCATGCAGCTAACATTTCCCCAAATCGGTTTTCACCTTAGATTAGAAAAAATATATGAAATTGGTATTTCAGCCAAAGTTTGTGGACCTTCAACATATTCAGTGAGCTGTGCAGTGACTTAGGGCTGGGTGGCCCTCCCCCTCACTCCTCAGATTGAATTGACAATTAGAGAAGGACACAGTTGCAAATTTGACCACCAAATATGACTGTGATAAACTGCATGGGGGGATAAATAATAATTTGAGACTAACTGAAACTGTGAAATTTCAAGAGGTGTTGCATCAACATTGCTGTCAATCACTTTGATTGGGAGGAGCTATTGAATTTTAGGCAGTGGTCAAACTGCTCCATATCTGACAAGTCCAGATCGCATTTTTGACTGAAATATTATTCAACTATCAGATAGATAGATTGATAGTTATACAGATAGATACACAGATACACAGATACACTGATAGATAAATAGATAGATAGATAGATAGATAGATAGATAGATAGATAGATAGATAGATAGATAGATAGATAGATAGATAGATGCACTGACTGACTGATAGATCATATATAGACTGATAGATAGATGGATGGATAGATAGATATCTATATAGATAGACAGATAGACAGATAGATGGATAGATAGATATATAGATAGATAGATAGATAGATAGATAGATAGATGTAGATAGATGTAGATAGATTGTAGATAGATGTAGATAGATGTAGATAGATGCAGATAGATAGATAGATGTGAGCACAATTTTGGGCTGCACTCTATCAAGATACATGTAAATAGGTATAAGATATATATATTGCTTGATTGATTGTGTTCTGGCAGAGGATAAAGTTTTGTTATAATCATATACTTGAAATCTCAGTCAGAAATTTGCGGTCTGAGCTTGTAAATTTTGGTCCAAGTCAGACACTTATCATGTCATTTTGGATGCAGCGTAAAAGATTGAAATGAAGATCACAGCTTTACATTGAGGTTTATTCACGATTGACCATATGGTCAAGACACAGATTCACAGCTTCAGGTGTTATCAACTGCCAGTTCACTTTACAGCTTCAATTCTTCTTTTGTATTTGACCACTTCTGGCTCAGTTTTATTTCAGTCACAGAACAATGACAAACAACAAATATCTTACAATGGGATGGTGTGCAGTGATTGGAATTGAGTTGCACATCCAGATTTTCAGGGGGGGGGGGGCCTTGGAAATTTCCCTCAATGGGAAATTATATTTTATTTTGTGGTAACAGCGACATTAATTATTAATTTTTCAAGCATCCCATATCCCAAAAATTTCATTTCTAAATCAAGCAACACCGGGTTAATAAAAACCCCACAAGAAATATTTATTTAAGACTGCCCAGAAAGAGGTTATTCATTTTTTATTTTAAAAAAAAATCCAAACCAGAGCTTGTCACAAAAAAAAAATCATATGAACTGATTCTCGCTTTTCATAATCACAGATCATAATATATTTTCATTCAGTAGCAACCTGCATGAATGCTGGGACTTGCCAAAAATTACTCATAGTTCATGTGAGGCAAAATGAGCAATGATTAAAATTAAATTTTCTCATATTATGCCCTGTATGTTAGAAACAATTAAGAGATCTCATGGAAGGATAGGCCTACACCACCACACACTCACCAATCCACAATTCCTTAACCTAAACCCCTCTTATCCTCACGTAGCCTCAAATTCCCTAATTTTACCTTTAAATTCCCTCACCTGGCCTCAAATACCATCAACTAGCCCCTCACTCAACTAAACTCAGCTCACCCCCAGCTTTACCCTATGTATCCCTCAACGACTATTGGTTACCCCATCATCACAGTGGTTACCCTGTTAGACTATGTCAGCACGAGGGTGTATCCTGCCAGGAGGGCTGTTGAGAGGGGTTGGGGTAGGATGGGTGATAGACTGATAGGTCTGACATCTGGTACTACTTGATTTTATTGGACCAGCAGGATGCAGTACAAAGTAGTAAGATGTTATGTACCACTCTTGGTACCGATGGAACTTTTATACATGTAGATTGGTCATTGGTTGTCCAGACAGGACACGAAAACTGAACAGAAATTATTTATTAAAAAAAAAAAAACAACTCCCAAGCCCCCTCCCTTGATATGAAATGTGCTCCCTGAACGTGTTGAATAAAAACAAGGTCTAATCCTTGAGGTTTGGCAATCACACAAATCTGGGCTCTCATTCATGCTGTCTCTCGGTTATACCTTTAAAGTAACCAGGCATGACTGTTCACCAAACTGCTAGTGGTCAAAAATAAAAGAGAGTTTTCAAACAGTGGTCAAATACAATAAAATTGCAATAACTGTGACACAACTCAAAAAGGTGTTTGGCCATATGGTCAATCGTGAATAAACCTCATTGTCAGGAGTGAGGTTTATTCACGATTGACCATATGGTCAAGACACAGATTCACAGCTTCAGGTGTTATCAACTGCCAGTTCACTTCACAGCTTCAATTCTTCTTTTGCATTTGACCACTTCTGGCTCAGTTTTGTCTCAGTCACAGAACAATGACAAACAACAAATTTCTTACAATGGGATGGTGGGCATTGATTGGAATTGAGCTGAACATCCAGATTTTCAGGGGGGGGGGAGGGCCTTGGATTTTTTCCTCAACGGAAAATTATATTTTATTTTTTGGTAACAGCGACATTAATTATCTATTTTTCAAGCATCCCATATCCCAAAATTTTCAAATTCTAAATCAAACAACACCCCGTTAATAAAAACCCCACCAGAAATATTTATTTTAAGAATGACCAGAAAGAGTTTATTCATTTTTAGAGATGCTTGCTTGCTTGCAAGCGGCATCTCTATTGTGGGAGGATGGCTCTGAAACTTATGACAACTGCCTTGGTCATGCTGTTTCATCTCTGTCATTAAAGCTTTGCATACAGTCTCAATAGAATTTTATCTTGCGTTGATAAACTTTTGGTGTCTTTCTGAGATGAAGAAATTAATAAAGAAAACAAACAGGCTGAGTTTCTGCAGGTCAAAGGTCAATCACCAAAAGTAGGTCACAGGCCAAGATACCCTCTAGCAGGTCACACATGCCAGATACCCTCTGCAGGTCTCACATGCCAGATACCCTTGTGCAGGTGACAGGCAAAGGGGTAGATACTATCATGGGCAGTCTATCCACAAGCATCTCTTAAAGTGCTTGCACGTTATTTTTTACTTTAAAAAAAAATCCAAACCAGAGCTTGTCACAAATTATAAAATTTTTTTATATGAACTGACTCTCTCTTTTCATAATCACAGATCATAATATATTTTCATTCAGTAGCAACCTGCATGAATGCTGGGACTTGCCAAAAATTACTCATAGTTCATGTGAGGCAAAATGAGCAATTTTTAAAATTAAATTTTCTCATATTATGCCCTGTATGTTAGAAACAATTAAGAGACCTCATGGTAGGATAGGCCTACACTGCCACACACTCACCAATCCACAAATTCCCTAACCTAAACCCCTCTTATCCTTACGTAGCCTCAAATTCCCTCATCTTACCTTAAATTCCCTCACCTGGCCTCAAATACCATCAACTAATCCCTCACTCAACTAAACTCACCTCAACTCAACTACCCCCAGCTTTACCCTCTGTATCCCTCAACGACCATTGGTTACCCAATCATCACGGTGGTTACCCTGTTATGCCCAATGCACACTAGAATCGCATGCGATCCCATCGGGTGCGATGCTGCTGCAACTGTATTACCTGTCTACCAACTTGTGGCAACCCCTAATTAAAAATGGGGTAAAATCAAGCCCTCCCGGTTGTTTCAACCCCTTTTTGGTCTGCCACAGTATCGCAAGTCAATGCTCACTCAGAAAACCCCAGAAAAGTAAGCTCACTCAGAAAATCCCAGAAAAGTAATAAAAAGTCCATTAAAACTTGCGACGGCAAGTCAATTAAATAGCATCGCAAGTTGGTGCACACTGATGTGGTTGGGGTTGCAACAGCCTAGCATACGATGCCATCGCAGAAATACTAGCAGTGTGCATTGGGCATTAGACTATGTCGGCACAAGGGTGAATCCTCCCAGGAGGGCTGTTGAGAGGGGTTGGGGTAGGATGGATGATAGCCTGATAGGCCTTGACATCCAGCACTACTTTTTTTTATTGGAAAAGCAGGGTGCAGTACACAGTAATAAGATGTTATGTACCACTCTTGGTACCGACGGAACATTTATAGATCCATCATTGGTTGTCCAGACAGGACACGAAAACTGAACAGAAAGTATTTATTTAAAAAAAAAAAACTCCCAAGCGGCCAAGCCCCCCCCTCACCCTTGATATGAAATGTGCTCCCTGAATGTTGAATAAAAGCAAGTTCTAATCCTTATGGTTTGGCAATCACACAAATCTGGGGTGTTATTAACGCTGTCTCTTGGTTATATCTTTAAAGTAACCAGGCATGACTGTTCACCAAACTGCTAGTGGACAAAAATAAAAGAGAGTTTTCAAAAGGTGGTCAAATACAATAGAATTGCAATAACTGTGACACAACTCAAAAAGGTGTCTGGCCATATGGTCAATCGTGAATAAAGTAAGGTGTCATTTCTAAAATATTTCACAGCTTTGCTTATCAGTTTCAAAGTCCATAGTAAGCCACATGTATTTGTTTATTAAAAACCCAGTCTTATGTCACTGAAGCACTTGCTTTCCAAGAGAGGTCGCTTTTTACTGTTCCAAAGTTATAGCCAAAATTGGAAACTAAAGTTGGTTTTTTATGGGTTTATTTTGGAATGAATTTGAATGGATCACCATAGGGTTTCTAAAAATATAATGCTTGAAGCTCTTAACCGATAAAAAAAGTCCATGACAGTGGCCCTTTAAAGTAAACCAAGGCAGACTCAGCAATCAAATTCTGCTCATTTTGTATCTTTGTTTGCAGAATTGTGGGTAACTGATAAAAGTGATATTATGTATTCAGGCCTTTGGAATACAGAATTCAGGCAGACTGGCTCCTTGGGACCCTGTTTGAAATTCTGTATACACTGTATGTTGTTTTCAATTTAATCAGCTGCCCTCTTGTTGGCTGCACAATTCTTGAATTGTCTTAGAACGACCAGGCAATTAGTACACATCCAAAGAGAATGATGTTTATTTCACGAAAGAGAACGGGACAGCTTTGTTCTTCCAAAGAATATACTGTTGCGGCCCTATAAATATTTCGACATAGAATACAGAAAGCCTTTGCACGACCTTTTATTGAGTACAGGCCTAAATACAATGTATTATCTATGGTGAGCTAACTAATGTCATTTCTTTATTCCCAAAGCAGTTCTGTGGAAATATCCGGGAAGGGAAGGGAAATTGCGGCACAGTGAATCGGAAAAGTTTAATTTGCAATATTTCTAAGTTACCAAGACATTTCCTTGTGAATGGCTTTAGAGAAAGTTAAAGTGTCAGGTACATGCATGCCACAAAATAAGGGTAATATTTTAGATTTCCCAGATAAAGGCTGCAAAAGGTAAACAAACAAAACATTTTTTCACTGTGCGCGCCCCATTAGCAAGACATACTGCTTTCGACACAGATTATGTTGTATTTCCTCATAAACACATTAAAATATCATACATACATTTACAGGTGATTTCATAAGTATGCGATTCTCAGGTTCTAGACCCACAATCTAACTACATGACATTTTTAGTGAATCTGATTGTAGTCCGGCAGAAAAATGAAGATTTTTGGCCTGACCCAAAAGTCCCCGATATAGTTTTTTTAACTTTGGATTATTGTTCTATAGGGTCCAGGCTAACATTTCTTGGGTGATGTGAAACTGTCACCTTTGGGCAATTAGCACAATCCAAGATGGCGTCCCAAGATGGCCGCCGATACCAAAATGCCCATATCTCAGCCCCTATAATTACAGTAGAAAGATAAACAAAACATCATATTGAGGGTTTTCTGGGCCAAGGAATTCAACTACAGGCATTATAAAGTAAAATCATTTACTCTTTTGTTGGAGGTATTCTATTTATATAAGTTTGTGACCCCAACTTTACTCAAATAAAGTTTGAATTCAAAAGGAGAAATGTGGGTGACTGTTCTGGGATAGATAAGAATGGGCACAAGACAAGGAGGTGTGATGGACAGTGGCGAACAGGGTAGGATGAGAGCAGGAAGAGTCTGTAACTCTGAATGTGCAAAACAGCCATGGAAATTGTTAATTCAGCACTTTCTTTAAAGAAATGTTTAAATGAGCGTAGCTTTTGTCCGTTTTTTCACAAATGCGGAAGCACAGACAGCAGTTAATGTTGGTTTTATCCAAACATTCTTGAAGTGCATGACCATGGAAGCATGGGAGGGGGGATTCAGCAAGGGAGGAGGAGACATCCAGAGGATAAACAGGATGAGGGAAGAGCAAGAGGCATGTTGGGAAAAGGGAGACAGACATGACAGAAGGATGCCGCAACGTGGGAGTTTCGATGGCACGTAGTAGGGCAGAAACTGCAAAAAAAAGAGGTAGGGAGCAAGAGAGAATTATAGGCATTGGTGATTGGCAGGCAAGGAAACTGTAAAGGAAGGAATATGCAGGTAAGTATGAAGGAGATACGGCAGAAGGAGGCATAGAGGACAAAAGAATTGACAGATGTGACAGTGGGGGTTGATATAAGAGGATGCATTGAGAGAGGGGAAGGCCAGGAAAGAGGACTTGAGGAGGCAAAAAGAAGTCATGCTAGACTACTGGGATGGGGTGGAGTACAAGGAGCAGAAGGACAGGTGGGAATTGAAAATGTTCATTGTTTAAAATCTCCTTGACCTGCCCTCTCCATATATCCTCCTAACTCGGGAGTATCCGAACCTCCTTCCCCCTTTATTTTCTTCCCTCAATACATTCTCCTGCATGGTTTTCTACCTACTTGTCCTAAATTCCCATCCATCATCATCTGCAAACACTTATAATCTATTCATCCCTCTGTCTTCTTAATATTATAGATTTCTTGTTTCAGCACATCCTGCTTCTTCCCCGTCTTTCCATCGCAAATGCTCCTTCGATACCATTCATCCTCCCTCGCTCCTCCAGTCATGCATATTCCCTTGCACATGAATTACTTCTTGCTGCCTCTTATCCTCTCAGCAGTTTCGTCCGTCCTTGCCTCCATGTCTCCTGGCTCACTGCATCTTCTCCTTCTTTCTGGCCTATCCCACCATGTATCCTCCTCCCTGTATTCATTCTACTTCCACATGTATCCTCCCTTCTTCATATGAACATCTTCCTGGTTATACCCCCTGAAATATTTCCTTAGTTTTACTGGTTTCATCTTTCCCTTCCTCCTTCCCTGTCACCACTTCATGCCTCTGCTAGCCATTCACCTTCTGTGCCACTTCTTCCCTCCACGCCTCTTCCTTCCCCATCTCTGCCATTCTCCTATTTCCTAGTCGTACTTTCACCCTATGGTCTCTACCACTTTCTTCAATTCTTTTTTCCACACTGTAGCCTATGCCTTCTAACTCCTGCACAACTCTTCCTTTCGAACTTCCTTGCGGTTTGTCACAACAAAAATTTCCTTCCAGTGCCTATCCTCCCTGTCTCCTTCATCTGTCTAGTCATCCACCAAGGTTCACTTTCAAAGCCTCCTCAATTGTGTGCGCCTTTATCGTATCGATACTTTACATCAACATTTCTTAAGGGCCGCAAGAAAAAGTTGACACTCATGCTCATCTGTACCTTGCACGTACATGTAACATGATGTCACAAGATTTTCATAAATGCAACTGTTTATAATAACATAATATAATATAATAGACAATGATTTATATAGGACTCCAATTCGAGATAAATCTACCCACCAGCACCCCCCCCCCCCATACTGAATGGCAATCATGTTAATCACTATGGTGAAAATCTCTGGACATGAATCAAAGTCTTCAAATTTTATGTGCCACAAATGTCAACCCCTTTCTTGACACAAAAAAAAATTTTCTTGGACAAATATATCCTGTGAGACGGCTATTCCGAACAGCATCTTGGACTTTTCACCTGCATGTATATTTTCATTTGGCCCCTTTCTCCCCCTTAGTTAAATCAGTAGAATCCTATGCCACTCTGCATTTAGTTTCATGCTTTTAATCACTCTGTGAAGGTATTTTCTCTGCGCCAACTCAGTTTAAAGCCGAAAAGTAGCGATTTGGGCTAATTTATCAGTATTTTGTGTGGTATGTGTCTTAAAATTGATCCAATCACTTTGTAATGCCTGTAGTTGAATTCCTTGGCCCAGAAAACCCTAAATATGGTGTTTTGTTTGTCTTTCTACTGTAATTACGGGCTGAGATATGGGCATTTTGGTTTCGGCGGCCATCTTGGGACGCCATCTTGGATTGTGCTAATTGCCCGAAGGTGAGAGTTTCACATCACCCAAGAAATGTTAGCCTGGACCCTATAGAACAATAATCCAAAGTAAAAAAAACTATATCGAGGACTTTTGGGTTACCTCACAGTTCTGCCGGACTATTGGTTTAGAAACAACAGATTGTCACACATTGGGTTTCTCAAACGTAGCAAGTACTGGTTTAGCATTGATTCCTCACAGCCAAGTGTGAATGACAAGAATCGCATGGTAATGAAATAACCTGTAAACTGAACCCTTGATCATTCAAAGAATGTGAATTGTTTCCATTGGAAGCCTCTGTCAAGCAATTTTTAATTTGCAGTCAATATTAATATTTAATATGAACTCTCTCACAAGTGGCTTAAACCCATAATTCAGCATAAAATATCTAAACAATAATGGCTTTTTTTTCAAACGCCATAACTGATTAAATTTAGTGCTCCTAAATACATCTAACAAAGAGGTTTTTAAATATTATTATTCTGTCTCCAAAGAATTCTATTGATTCACTGCGTTCTGCGATTCACTGTGCCATGGGCGGATCCAGAAAATTCCGGTGGGGGGTCTATCGGGCTATCGCATTGGGGAACGCATAAATCGCGACATAATGCGCTGTCAAAATTAACATGTATAAATATATAAATTTTGATCTGGTGATCCCACCCTATGTATCCATTTCTGTAATCTTTTTAATTGATGATTAAGCTGTTTATTACACCACAGCAATGTACTCCATCTTTAGTCCTTTTCTTGTCTAACAGTCATCCCAGACTTTGTCCAGCAATGTCTGCAGGATTGGGAATTTTTACCCATAAGCAAAGATAACGGAGATAGGAAATGACAAGTTTGAAGATTAGCAGCTGATGTAGCTAAGCCGAGGGAGGACCCGAGAGACAGAGGGTAAATCAGAGGCAACCAAAAAAAAGGGAAAGGAGAGATTTAAGATACATAAGGCAGTAAAGAAGTGATCCTTTATTCTGGGCTATTCAGAAGGACTCCCAAGGGAGGGTGGAAACATTGCTTATCAGGATAGATGGAGCGAGATTGGAGTGTCCTATTGATGGGGGCCTGCAATGATGGGCTCCAAGGTCGACAGGGTCAAGGATGGCAAGACATGATAAGAAGATCGGATGAGCAGGGGTTTAGGAAAGTATGGCTCTAGCACTTGTAGTGACAGATAGTACACACAATGTCACACCTGATGCACTGATATCACTCTCCAAAGATCCGTTCAACATCCATCCTTCCCATCTAGTCTACCATTCTAAAATATCTGTCTTTTGTCATCAGCCATCAGCTCTAGTGTCTTTTCCGGTCCATATACGCACATAGCAACATTCACTGACAAGTTGACACCATCATTTCAAAAATTTTAACAAGAAATGAATTACAAGAACCTGTCCTTGCACCTTTTTCGAAGGATAACTGGAAGGGAGAACCAATAGAACTCGAGCTACATGGGTCATTCTCTAAATTATTGTCAAAGTGGATGCTCTGCATTTAATAAACGATATTTGTATTTTTTGTCTTCAGTAATTAAATGGATTGTCAGATAAGGCTCTATGGAGAGCTACTAGGTAGGCTAAGTGACTGGCCAAACATCTGAATCATTTTTACTGATTTGGTGTTTTTATTTTTAATATTTTAAAATTTGAATGGCTCTGGAGTTGACATTGAAACATTTCAACTCATATAAAATGAGTCATGATTACCATAAAATAATAGGGGTGCTTAAAAGAGGATAAACTGGATGCTTTCCTTGGTATGGTTAAGGTATACCTTTTGAATGAATGACCAAGGAAGAATATGGTGATTTTTACCAAAACAACTTTCTGACTTGACACGAAAGCGGTTTTTCATGTGTGTACAGTACACAAGAGCATAGGTATAGACCACTGAGCAATGGTCCAATTGTCACTGTGGGTCAAATTTTCACTTTACAATGAAGCATGCATAAGGGATGACAGGTGCAATGATTATTATTATGATTGGAAGGAACCGGAAGGCTACAAACTTACTTATAAATAATAAAGTACTGTACATTACAGACTCATTTGTTGATCACACTCTGAATAATTTTTTTATGAGAAAATATACTGTAACAGCCATATTCAATTCATGAATATTTTAGATATATATAAGTAAGTATTTATTGACCATGTTTACGTATACAATACTATTTCCGCCAGTAAAATAACAAGCCATAGAGTTATGGAGGGCTGACAAAAATGCACTGCATTTATGTTAATCAGTTGCAATGACAAATACTACTGTTGTCAGCATGGTAAGCAAAGGCAGAAGAGATAATTTGTAAAGCGTTATCCATGAATCAAGTTGTATAATTACAATATGAAAATTAAATTATATACTTTGCACATATATACAGTCTCCACAAAATATATATACACATTAGGGTGATGCAGATTGCACAAAAAAAATAAACTTTTGAATTTTCAATGGGGCACCCACCAAATATGTTCCAATATATATGTATATATGACCAAAAAAAAAGAGTCAGTAAAAATTTGAGCCAAATCGGACAAATTTTAGAGGGAGCTAACACAATTTGCAATATAACATTTTATTGCAATGAGCGAAATCCCAGTTTTATGAGTGATGGGTGAAGGAAGTTGTCCTACTGCTAGAGTGATGGTAACTTTTTAATTATTTAAGCTTTCCACTATTGTTATCACAATTCGATTCATATTTTGCCACTATTTGGTCGTTTCAGGCCACAGGGCACTCCTAAAGCAACAATTTTGCCCGATTTTTACAGCATGAAGGTTGGACGTGGTTTTGAATAACATAACCAGGAATGTAGTTACACAAATTTAAGTTACACCATCTTATTAAGCAGGAAAAGAGCATTAATTTGAATACCAATATTACTGTCTTATTCGCAAATAATTATTGATGACAAATAAGCTAATTTAACGGGGTCAGACGGTCAGAGTAAAGCAGTGTTGGTATTCAAATTAAAGATCTTTTTCATGCTCAATCTATTAAAGTAACTTTCATTTCTTTGAAATTGAAAGTCGTAGTGTTAGTAAAAAATGCAAATTTTGTAAATTTTCACTATTTTATCTCTGTTTGTCTGACCACCAGTGGTAGCAGAACGGAAAAGTAAAAATTAACTTTTGCATTGATCCGCTGTTCTGACAACCAGACCCAAATATTATGACCTACATTCATTAAAAACACATGCTTTTCCACTTATTTAAGAGAAGACAGCAGTGAGCTGCACAGCAGCAGTCAGGTAGGGAACTCAAAATTTTCAGAAAACCTTCATGAGCAAAATCCCAACAGATCCCTGACATGGGGTAGATGTGCAACGTGTTGAGGACTCCCATTCTCTCTTTCCCATCTCATCAATCAGCCCTCGTGAGCACCCAAAATTGGGCTTTGAGGGTTGCGATTATTACATCTATAGGTCATTTTTAACAGCAAAATGCATATTTTTAACCACGTTGTTGCTCAAACTGTTGATGAAATTATATTTACCGTAGAGGAATGACAAGTGCTTACAGAAAAGTACTGGGATGCTACTTATTTTTGAGGTAATATCTCTATCTCGTCCATGTTATTCTGTTTGACTCACAGGCAGTTTGTGATGTAATATCGAATGCTTGCAATGTCAGTGGCGGATACAGGGGGGCTAGGGATAGGGAGCACGGGCCCCCCTAGACCACTGAGATTAATAATAGTATTTTGAAGAAAATACGCTGCGACACGAGCCCGCAAATGCCCGAAACACGCCCGCCCCCCCCCCCCAGCTGACCATGTCTAGATCCGCCACTGACTGTTATTGGTAAAATTCATTTTTAAAACCTGTCACACCACTCATCAATGAGGTCGAAAGTTACTCAATGACAAATAGACCTGTTTCACTGAATCATGTGTGAATGGCCTGAACATGGACCCCAAATAACTTTTTTGCAATTCAATAATTCTTAATTTGCCTTTCACACACAGGAGATCTATACACTCTAAATCCAAAAACACAACTTTCAAAATTAAACTGAAATAGCGACCAAGTTAAAACCATTGAAATTAACTAAAAATACTCCTGCTTGGAGACGTCTTGGCTGGGCCAATCCCATATAGCATATACTAACCTAAGCACATTCCTAGAATACATTCTTGAAAGTTTAAACTGCACCTGCATAGCATTACTTTACACAATACACACACTCAATGAAGTCACAACGTTCTTTAGCCATAATAACAATCATTTTCATGCTGTTGTTTGTACTCTCCATGCTCTGGCTCTAACATTCATGACAAAATACTTCCAAATTATCCATCTCTTTTAAAACTATTTCATCATATTCTAAACAAACAAATGTTCTTTGGATGTCATATCCCTATTCATGCCATGTTACATTCGTGACACATAAACAATATGAATTTGTGAGGTCGTATCCTATCATTTACGTCTTAATGTTATCAAAACTAGTCACCAACTGAGTATCAATGAGGTCATAAGTTACTCAATGACAAGTTGACACTTCATTTCTATACATAGGATAGAGCCTGTTGGGTGGTCATAATCATTTATGGACATAAATGGCGGCTAAGTATATGTACTCATCAGTAACTACAGTCGGCCTAGAACTACACAATCAAATGTACAAAACAACATGGTCAGTCGTTACGGGGTCATTACTCGACTGGTATTTCTATGAAACTCCTGGTCTCATATACGCTTTACAGACATTATAGTTATGGAAGTTCTAAACTGAAAACAGAGAAAATCGGTTGATATTAGGGGTAAATGCAGTCAAGAATTTCAAATTGTTATAAGGAAACAAAATGTGCAACGAAGATCCCAATGTCTCTAAATTAGTAATGTCTGTGAGAGGAGATCTGACCACTGGGAGATCATTTGTTTTCTCTGTTGCTATGTTAAAAAATGCACTGAACATGGTTCCCATGACCGCTGTGCGTAAAAGAACAATAAAACACACCATGCAGAACACATTCTCAGTTCATTGGAAAATAAATTTCATATCATCGCCAATCTATTTCAATAGTTATGTCTCGGTTTTTGGGATACCCATTGTGTCCAATGACAATTCTCACTGTCATGGCAATAGTTGCAAATTCACTGGAAAGTATAGTGAGTGAACATTACAAGAAGTTGACAAATTTCACAAATCTCCACTTATACTGCAAGTCTCTTCCTTCAATGAACGAGATGGTGATATGTCTTGGTGCGGGCCACTCAAGCTGGGTGGTAGGGTACAGTGAGGCACAATGTCTCATTTGTTTCTTTGACCAGATTGAATTGGAATTCAAACTCTTCAGTGGAAGTTGGCAATCTTTCATCTGGATGACAAAGACTGGTGAGTCATAAAGATTGTCACACCTACCAATGCACTGAATATATGTATAATTGAGCAAAATCAGTAGCTGAGAGTTTGAGTTGTTTCAATATTTTTCTTTCTGTTTATCAGTGGAAGTTTTACAAATGAAGAATTTTCACTGAAACTTTCTGTTCAGCTGTCAGAAAAAATGAAAAAAAGAGAAATTTGGAAAGAAAAATAATATTGATGAAGTAATTAATGTAATGTTACATTCAAAATATGTTGCAAACTTTTTAGAGGTGATTGAGTAATGTACACACTTGATCAAAATGTTGGAATAACTAGGACATTTGAAGAGTTGGCACTTCAAAATTCTAAAATCAGCCTTTAAATGTTTCGAATCCACAGACTAAATTTTTTTCCTCCAGCATTAGATTAACATTTGATTCATATATAAATTATATATAAGGAAAGTTTATGGTTGCTGAGCAATATTTCAGACCAGAAAGTTTCATTTTTATTGAAAAATCATCAAAACTAGCATACAGCCAAGAAAGGTAGCCACTGAATTTCAACATAATTTATGCAGAAATGTCAGCTTAATCTGGGGGAAGGTGCCCAGAGACACTGCATCATCCCCAAGTGCAAATTCCATGGCGGTGGATCAGTTTGGGTGCCGTCCATCATACCACAAAGTCAGTCTGCATCGTTGAGCTACATGAAAAATTCACTGCTGCTACTATCTATGTTGAAGAGGTAATGATAGTGCAGAAGTTGAAACTTCTTTTACTAACGAAAAGGGTAAACCCACTGGGTACCCCAAATCCTGAAAAACTAAGAAAATACTAAGGAAATTGAACCTAGAAATGCTGTAGGGCATAGTCGACAATTCTGTACACGAATGAGAGGTGGAGCCACCTGATCTGAACCAGTTGCAAGTGACTGTCACTGATGAATGGCCATTGCACTAAATTGCTGCATTAATCATGTATGTATACTTTATGATTTTTATGATGTCATATCTCACATTGACCTTTTTCCAGAACAGCGACAAGGCTTGATAACCACATTACACGGAAATTATCAAACTTTCGATGATTTGAAAACCCACTCTGATGCAAGGAAATTCTGTGCTTTGAATGGCGGACATCTTGTTGCATTTGAAACTAACAGCTTCTCATATTGATATAGAATTCTCAAGTTAATATAGACTGAAACTTTGGCATACTCATGGCTGGAATACTCTGGAGCGCTATATTTTATGCCCAGAATACTTTATAGCGCTATATTTTATGCCCAGAATACTTTATAGCGCTATATTTCATGCCCAGAATACAATATAGCGCTCTATATCTTATGCTACAGAATACTTTATAGCGCTATATTTTATGCCCAGAATACTTTATAGCGCTATATTTTATGCCCAGAATACTTTATAGCGCTATATTTTATGCCCAGAATACTTTATAGCGCTATATTTTATGCCCAGAATACTTTATAGCGCTATATTTTATGCCCAGAATACTTTATAGCGCTATATTTTATGCCCAGAATACTTTATAGCGCTATATTTTATGCCCAGAATACTTTATAGCGCTATATTTTATGCCCAGAATACTTTATAGCGCTATATTTTATGCCCAGAATACAATATAGCGCTATATGCTATGCCCAGAATACTATGTAGAGAGAAAACACAAAATATCAGGTGGAGATGGTGATTTTTTATTCAGAACTTTTTAACTGGTTTGATACATAGTATGAAATCAAGCATCAAGCATTTAGTGAACATTAATGACTGAAAAAAGAAACAATATTCAATTTCTTCTGAAAATTAAACATGACTGGTGTACCCCGGCTCAGCCGGGGCGCTCTTCCTCCCTTTTTTGTGGAGGGACTGGGAGTTGCACATTTATTGTTGTTGACCCCCATATGATGATGAAATAACTGGGAGTTGGGCACATACCCCAGGTAGACAGATAGATAGATGTAGATATGGTAAGTGCAGCCCTTTTAGCCCAGTTCTGGGTACTCACATTTGAGGTTGATAGGTGAGATGGGAGAGAGAGTAGGAGTCCTCAACATGTCACACATTTACCCCATGTTAGGGATCATTTACTTTCCCGCACAGATACTTATACAAGGGGCTGCCAATGTAACATCTCATCCGAATGACATCCAGCTGGCATTATGCAGGCAAAGACCTTCAGCCGAGCAGGCGGGCATCTTAACCACTCTGTCACCCAGCTGTCTGCAAACAAGCACTCTTATAACCATTAGGCCATGGAGGAAGTCCAAGAAACTAGCCCTTTCCCGGACCAATGTAAAACTTAACGGCAGGGCCGGACAAGTTACTGGTAGCAATATTGAACAACATCAATTAAAATATATGCCTGAATAGGCCAATACATAGCTTTTTAAAAAAATCATTTGTCTTAGGCCTATATTATTGCCTGAGGAGGAAGATACATAAAAATATTTGTAATATGTTACAAAATTTCAGAGAAAGCTAGGTGAATGATAAAAGCAACACTTTTCCAAACCATCAGACATATTAGCTATAGCTAATGCATCCTGCACGTGGCTAATGAAATATATTTGCGCGCAAATTGGCTACACATCGATGAATTTCTCTGAAAATTGGCCTTTGCGGCAAATTGAATTTTGCACTGATAAAACTTATATAAATGATACTGAGCACTAGCAAATGTTCCACGGTACCATGAAAGTGTGCAAAGCCATAGGGCAGTAGGCAGGGCTGAATCCTAGTGGGGAAGGGGGATGGGGGGCAGACAGGGGCGTCAGTTTCATTTTAAAGTGGTGGGGGCAAATAGTGGCGTAGGGGAGACCGGGGCTGGTTGTCACAGGGGCAGGTTGTCACAGTGTGTAAAACTTAAACATGCTACTATTTCTATATAAAGTATACAGGAGCACCGCCATTCTGTATAAATGCCAAAAGAGGAGTGACTTACACCTATCTGGTGAATATTTGCCTATATCACTCGCTATCTTGATGTCCTATTGGACATTTTTAAAAATTCAGAATTCGGGGCAGGTTGTCACACTCTCGGGGCAGGTTGTCACACTTTTGGTTATGAGCTCGAATGAACTCTTGTGGGCATATCTTGACCAAGAAAAGTTATTTTGGACATATGAGGAATCCTTTACTTGCCCATTGAAGACCTTAACAAACACGATACTGTGTACAAGGGTGCTACAAATGAAGGCCTACCAATCAGCAGGAAAGCATTCTGATCTGGAGTAGGATTTTTACGATTTTTTTTGAAAATTTTATATATAAATTTTAAATAGATTTATTTAAACACAATGCAATATCTGAATATATCTTCAGTCATCAATAGCATGTATAAAGCACAGATTTATATTTGTGTTAGTTTTTTTGGTTTAAAAGCCTGGTCCTAATAGGTAGCAACCAGCTCCAAAAAGTGTGACAACCTGCCCCGTCTTTTTGTGACAACCTGCCCCGACTGATGAAAATTCCAAAAACGGGTGACAAAGGCCGTTGTTATCAAAATTTTCACTATTTGTTCTAATGATGATTTAAAGAAATGTTTACATAGCAAGTGTATGAACTGTACCTTTTTCAACATTTATTTGATAAAGAGTAGGATGACATGCAAGTTGCAGGCAAAAATTTACTTTTTGTGACCGGAAATTTTTAACAGACCGTGTGCCTACCAGACTCCCTTCCAGGGGTCCAGATTTTTCAAAAAGACTCCAGTGTGTTATAAAAGCAGTATACCATGATTGGTTGAGCTGTGTGACTCCATAGCTTAGTGCAATAAAAAGTGTGATAACCTGCCCCTGTGACAACCAGCCCCGGTCTCCCCTACCAGCCCCACCTACACTGATGCCACTGGGGGCAGAGAGTCTCTGAGACTGGTCCAGAGGCATGCGAGGCCCGGAAAACCCAAGAAAATTAATTTTTTGTGTAGGGTAAGGTTCCTTAAGTCGGACACCTCGTTTCTAGACATGTTAGAAAGTGATCACTACCCCCCCCCCCCACTAGAATTTGATCACAAAAGGAGCATTACATGCAAAAAAATTCAAATTTTTCAGGCTTTTCTGAAGTGCGCATGCCTCCAGATCAGTCTCTGCCCCCCCCCCCCCAGGGTTCAACCCAGCCTACGGCCCTGTTTACACAAACCTTTTTTTTTCCGGTGCAAACACAAATTGAGTTGCCCGTGTAGCTAGGTGATAGATCTGTGCATAGTCTGAGGCCACCCTAGACCTTACTCTCTGGTTTGTCTATCTTTGATCAAAAAAGGAGAATTACATGCAAACAACCCAGCCTACGTCCCTGTTTACACAAACCTTTTTTTTTTCAGTGCAGACACAGATTGAGGTGCCCGTGTAGCTAGGTGGTCTGTGCATAGTCACCCTAGACCTTACTCTCTGGTATGCCTATCTTTGAAAGGTAAAATTCTTAAACATTCATTTCTAAATGCACACTTCACACTTTCATTTCCAAGATATCAAGATACTAATTTGCCAAGATAAATATCCATTCAATTCTTTGCAATGATGAGTTCAATTCCAATTCACTTTGGATGGGGGTAGTGTGCTCCTTCCAATCATTGGACGACTGGCGTGTTTTCAACAATTTACTAGGACGTAACTGCTGCAGTGCCTCATTGTCATGTCCATGGACCATTTTCCTTTCGAATTTGCCTTTCAAAAGAAGAAATCCAGGATGTCACATCTATTAATTGCATATCAGGTAGTGTAGCCCCTTACTTCGGCCAAGATTAGGGCCCAACAGGACAATCTTCAATCAATGTCATGAAACCTGAAAGAAAGAAGAAAATAAATTGATAAATTGTATCACTATTTCACGCTTTATCATAACACATACACCTAGTCTGATATTCATTAATGCAAATAATAGAAAACACCACTTTTCTGACAATGTACTTCATCTAATATATCCCGCAATAGCCAGTTAACATGGTTAAGTTTGGGAGAAAAATCATGTGATTCACACAAGGTGGTTAACTTTTGTAAATCACATGAATATTACTAATATGTAAATGCCAAAGTATGAAGGCGGGATCGCCTGAACGCAAAAAAAGAATTTTAAAGACTCTAAATTGAAATTCTCTAAATCTTTTCTCAAAATTCATTTTTATATTCAGGTTTGTTCGATAAAAAATTTGGAGAAAAAAATTTGGACAAAGAGAAATAGGGTGGAAAGGTAATATTCTAAAAGAAATGTTTAAGAAGTTTTGAAGGGAAAAAAAGGGCTTATAAAAAAAATGAATTTTAGGGGGAAAAAAGGAACGAAGTTTGGAAAGAATTTGTTGGTTTCTTTTAAGCAATTTTTTTAATTTTTGACTTTTGGAAGAAAAATGTTTCACTGGAATTTTTTTGTATGAAACTTTTCCTTTTAAACTTTTATTTTATTTGGGAATCTTTTTTAATGGATTTTTTCAAACAATTTCGTATTTTTGGAAATTTCTGAGAAACTTTTTTTTTTGGGAAATTTTTTAAATCTTTTTCGAACATTTTTTTTTGAAATTTTTTTTTTTTTTGGAAATTCATTTTTCCCAACATTTTTTGTAATCATGCGTGATGAGGAAAAAATATTTTCTGACATTGTTAAGAAAAGAATGGGCCGTAAAGTAACTGAAGTTATAAAGTAACTAAAGTTATGATGTCAAAATGTTTTGAGTACTGTAGTTACTGCAGTATGGTATAGTGCTGTGACTCCAGTTAGTTATTATTTCCTTATTGATGTGGAAAGAAGAACATTTCACGATACAGATGTAGATTGCATTTTATGATTCTTTAGAATCTATATTAAAAATTTCTGTTTGTGAATTAGTATCAAATTACCTTGTTACACAAAGAGCCCCAACAGTAAAAGAGGTCACCAGATCTAATCAAGCTGGTCAGTTCTGCACACCTGAAAGGATAAAAATGAAAAACACAATAAGACATGACATTGTGTTTGGACTCAAATGACTGAAAATTGTAAAGATTGAAAATAAGGAGAGATATGGGTGAAAATTAAATTGCCCAAAAAACTGACGCTTGCACATTCTTGTTTATCTTTGAACTACACCAGCTAACAAAACAAATTCAAATGTAAAAAAATATCTATCTTACTAGAAAATGCCCATAAGTGCAAGAAGTTTGACAAAGAATTATTTTGAAGTAACGCCTTCGCTTTAAAGTAAGGAAAACTTTTAGATACCTGGTGTTTAGAGTGACATTTAAATACTAGTTTAAAAGACTTGATGTCATGAAGTTGAAATATTGGCACAGGTAGGCAAGCGAAATGTAAGAAAGTGAGGGAAGCAATGTTGTTGAGACTGGAAATACCGAACATTAGAAGAAATTGATACATGCAAAGTAAGCATTGTATTGCAGTTGTGTGTCATGACCAGAAATATGAGTGTTCAGGTGGCAACACCATGAGAAATGAATTGAACTCTTGAGTGGGATGAAATTGGGTCACCAGGGGCACTGCTGCAGTGTGGGATGTAATACGTGTGAGTGACAGCAGGCAGTGCAAGGGTGTGCACATGAGCTGATAGCATCACATTGAAAAAAATACCATGCAAAGCATGTAAAGCCTCAGCTGGAAAATAAATAATCTGGTATATTAAAAAATAATTGTAAGAGTATCAGTATATCTACTGTGTCGGGGGCTGGATAATGTGTGTGGATATATATCTCTGCTGCAGAATGGACAGCACACATAAAATGGGTACCAATTTCAGAAATATGATCCTCTTTACTACAAGATGACTTTTTTTTTAATGAGTGATATTGTTCCTGAAAGTACTTAGCTGGCCATCATGACAGACAGAAAAGTAGGGTAGATAAATAGATTGGCACTGCCATTGACTATTGATTGTCATTGACCATTGATTGCCATTGACTATAGATTGCCATTGGCTATAGATTGTTGTTGACTATTGATTGCCATTGTTTGATTGCCGTTGTCATTCATTGCCATTGCCATTGACATCGAGAAGCCTAATTGATGAATGTACTGCACAGCAATTGCCTACTGGTGCTGCCACCTCACGGGAATCAACGCCATGTGATAGTGACGTCACGAAAGGGAGTTGGCCGATCGTCCAGTTTTGAGAAATGACGGACGAGGAAGGTTGTGCGTGATAGGCAGTGGCATAAAATGGGTTGAATCAGAAGAAATGGACACTCGGTATGTCCGGAATACAACCGTGTCTTGTGGTTAGGGGTTAATAAAGGCTCGGGAGAAGTTTGGTAGGTGTACTTGGCAGATTAACAGAGAAATCATCGTCGATAGGAAAAACTGCCTGCCGGCAGGGAAACACACAATCGTAATAAGCCAAAAGCTATGTAATAGCTTCGGCTTAATAAAATGAGAAGTAAATTGGTAAATGAATAATAACAGAACGATTTCAAGATGGTCCAGATGCAGGTCATGCTCTTGGTTTTTGCGAAAAAGTACTAAACACTGTGTACTCACTAAGTGATCTAATTAAGGATTTTTTGGTTTACATTTTGCTAGTTTCATGCATGGAACCACGGAAGAATATACTTCCGTGTATGGAACAAACAACAAACTTTGCCATATAGCCATTAGCTATGCAGTGACAGCAAGTAGGCAAATTTTTTTGATGTGAATAGTTGCCAAAAGATGTAACGCTAATGTTTTTTTGAGCACAATTATTTTAAAATTAAACTTTTGTACCTTCTTTCCACTTACAATGTTGCTTTTGCATAATTTCATCAGACACCAACATTTTGAATATATGGCAATAGTCAACTTTGCCTGAAAGAAATTTCATGAAAATCACATGGGTATGAGCTATTTGCATAATTTCGTCAGACACGGTGTAGAAGTACTTTTTCGATAGAGTGCCGTATTGTCTCATGTCTGCAAATATTCCAAATATGAGGCTCTTGATTTGGGTTTTGCGTCCCCCCCCCTGTCCCTTCGCAATTTTACTTTTGAATTCCCTGTCCCTTGGTGGTACTTTGAGTCCCTTGTCCCTCAAAATCTCAAAATGAAATGACCAGAAATATGACATTGTGCAAAGACACTCTCTTCAAATGTGCAGACTGTTACTGGTATTTTAATTCATGCTTTGAAATTTTTATTATCGGCTTCGTTCTAGGTATTGCTGCTGTCATATCTGGGCTTGTAGAGCTTTTTGGTGTGGTCTCTTGTTGGCGCATATTGATGGAAACTGCCCGATACATGTGGCTCTGGAACAAGCGTGTCATGATGGTTTTAAATGATTCTGTAGAGCTTGATAAGGTCGCGGCTGGTCGCCTCTAAGTTGTCTATATCTAAGAAAGGGGCAGTCCTAAGAATTCAAGTAGTTCTACATAGGCAATAGTGCTGAGTACCGTGAGCAGAACATCGATACGATACGTATCGTGATACGTCCTTTACGATACACGATATTATCGTGATATAGATTGAGCGGCATTTATTAGGAATTAAACAATTTTTCTCAACTTTTTTCGGCGAATTTCGGGCCGTCCTCCCGAGTTTTACGACATACCGTCGCAAAACGACATCCCGCCGTTTTGCGGCAAACAAAAAACGATGTTTCGGCGCAAAGTTAAACTGATTTCACGGCGATTTTAAGTGATTTTAGGCAATAAATACTGATGTTTGGCCTTGAAAAATAACCGGTAAGACGTCATACGATATACCGGTGCATGTATCGACGTAAAAAACCGGTTTATTTCGATACGGTGTATCACGGTACTCAGCACTAATAGGCAAGGTGCATGAGCCATATGTGGGAAAAGCTTTGTTGCCCTTTTTTGGCCCTTTTTGATCTTGTTTGACTGCAGTGTGGATGCCATATCCCGGTTCCATATCACGTTGGCGTTCTCCAGCTGCGGCCTGACAAGGGATGGCTTACTTCATCCACACTCTGGAATGTGTGTTTGACTAGGCCAGAATTTTGATGTCCTTTTTTTAATGAAATGTGGACATGATGATGAAACTTGAGCTCTTTGTCTTTGTGAACTCCCAAGATCCTTCTCAACTCTGGTTGACTCCAGTACTGATGTGCCGATGAGGTAGCTATTAGGGGTGTACAAAAGCTGGACTCAGTATTCGGTTCAGCCGAATATTTGACCCCCGGGCTCTGTCCGGTTATTCGGCCGTGAGGGGGGCCCCGACTCCAGGATCGGCGTTAGCATATTAATCAGAACAGCAAGCAGGAGCAATCTGGTCACCAATTGCCATTGTGATTGATGCAAAATTTCTGCTCAAGTTCAGGTACCAGTGAGAAGCTAGTTTGGCTGTATTTATTAAGACAGTGAATCGTAATTTTGGTCAGAATAGTGACACTCATTAGAACACATCACCAGACTTGCACAAGTTTCAATTTCATAGATAGAAATTGCAACCTTTGTATGATGAAGACATGTGTACCATCATATTATATAAATGAGGATGTTCCCCTATGTTAGATAAGTTATAAATTAAGTCTGGTTACAAGCTGTGTCAGTGTATGTTCCACATGTACCATGGTTTATCATGTACATAAACGTCTGTCTTTACAGGTATCCCAACAACTTCCAACAGAACTATTTTAGTGCTTGACGCTCCAAACTTTATCTTTTGTTCACCTAAGTACGAAAAAATAGTGGTATAATTGACTTAATTGAGTGTTGCCCAAAAAAAAGTAGCCTAAATAGTGAAAGTATTCATATGATAGAAGTAACTGTTATTGAGATGTGGTTGCTGCAGCTAATACAAAGTCTGCAATTATATGACATATGTTGCATAACAAACAATTATCAGAGTTTTATTACTGAAGGGCAATGCTCTTTCGGGAGTTTCAACTGGGCCACTGAAACAAAAATGAACGTCTTTAAATTTGTTTCTTTCTGTTGGTATATTCATTCCTTTGGGAACCACCTTCAGGGAAGCAAATTTTGTTGTCTGCACATTAGTTAATGTAGGTTTTAAATAGCAAGTATGTTGCAGAGCATACATGTATTTATGTCCATGCACTATTTGCCAAAATCCACGTGCCATGTGTAGTTTAAATCGAGAACCATAATTGCAAATCTGAATAATAATCCACAACTTTCTGAGTTGCATATCATGCTTGCTAGACTAGGAATCGGGAGTCTGTTCGGCAAAAAGTACATTCGGTACACCCCTAGTAGCTGTGACACTGGTTTCTCCTTTGCCAGTGAAGTGATTTGCATTAATATTGGTGTCATTGAAGTGCAGTTGCCCACTCGTCCGACCTGTATTTCAGGGCCTGTAGGTCTTCTTGTAGAGTGGTGTAGTCCTCTGAGTTCCAGATGGCGCAGTGAAGTTTTACACTTCACTATCTATCTATCTATCTATCTATCTATCTATCTATCTATATATCTTCTGTGTGCTCTCCTGGTTCATCCAGGTTGCACAACCCAATTTTATTGGGGGGCACCACTTTTTTGGATTTCTATGATTTTCTTCATCTTCCTGGCCACCTTTTTTAGGGCTTTTGTATCTTCGTCAAAGATGTCCTTGGTTTTCACTACCAATTTGTTGCTGTTTTTGTTGATTTCTTCACATCTTTCAAAGATGTGTTCTTGGGTTTCTGTTTCTTTTCTGCAGTTTCTGCACTGATTTCCCTGGTGCATATTTCTGTAGTTTTCTTTGGCATACAGCATTCTTGTTCTTGCTTTGAATATTATGTTCGCCTCAGTCCTTGTGCATTCCATCATGTATTTTGCAGGGGTCCCCGTTCTCCTTGCTGATACATTGTCCAGGTACCGTATGGTGCCCTATTTTCGTCAGTGTCCTATTATCGTCACTTTCAATCAATGCTTGCTATCAGGTCTTTATTTTAAATGGTTGGGTACAAAATGTCACAATTCATAAATTGAAATATTTCTTGCATGCATTGCTGCATTTCAAGCATCGATGGCACTCTCAAGGACTATGCAATAGCACCGTGAACAGGGGTATGCAAAAAACATGCATTTTCCACAATTTTGAGACAAATTAACAAAAAGAAGGCCCAGCTATAACTGATTTTCAGACCTATCTTTGTGCACCTCATGCGTTTGATAGAAATGTGGACATAGCATTAGCTATAGTAGAAGAGGGAACATATGATAATCAAGATTAATTTTTAAAATAAAAAACTTTTGAATGTGATACCATTAAGGAGTAGTATGGCATTCAAAACTGACGGTATTAGGACACCCTACATGACGAAAATAGGTCCCTGGGGTCCTAAAATCGTCATAATGACTTTGGTGTACATTAATGCTCATAATGCATTATACATTGGGGTGGCAAACCTCATCTCTTACAAATTTTTGCAAAACAATATTTTTGTTCATCTGAACAGACTACACAAATTGCAACAGTGTTAGTATGGCTATGGGACCTATTTAAAATGAATACCTGACGAAAATAGGGCACCATACGGTAGAACTTAGTCTTCGTTTTTGCCTGGACGGTGATGATGTCTTCTCTTGTAAGGACGATTGTAAAGTGGCCATTTAGAAGCCCTGCCTTTCCTTTTTACTTCATGACTGTGTCACATTGGGAATAGACCAGGTCACCTGGTGGATTTATTCTTTAGTTAGGAGTTCACATATCCTTAGAAAGGCTTTGGTTCAGTCATGATGTTACAGGTTATAGTATGTCTTTTTGAAGTCTCTGTATCACTGGAATGTCAATTTAGAGCTAGGGTGAGTAGCTTTAGGATAGTGTAAGGTTTCTTAAGTTATTCCATGTGTTATTGACCTGCCTGTCACACACCACCACGCACCACACACAGGTGAACATAACATTATGCAGTTGTGTTGTTGGCCAATCATGGGGCTTGTTACATAGGGGTCATGGAACAATATACAATTATGGACTTCGGTTGAGGTCAATATCAGGTTTTGGGTCATTCCACAGTAACTAAGCTTTTTGTGTCACTCAAGCAGTTTTCAGCAAAATCATAAAATCATGATTTTCTATCTAACCATATGCCTTCCCCCTCTTTTAAGGTGACTCAAGCATGGTGGTTAGATCATACAGATTTTCTAAAATTTTGCACAGGTACTCTATGGGACCCATACATTTCAAAAATGAAAAACAAAAAAATTTCACTGACTCGTTTGGTTGCCATGGTAACGGCATGTTTTGCATGATGACTGCTTAAAAGTCATAAATTGAGTTTTTGGTTATGTACCACAGAATAAAGCATTACATGCATTTGTCACACAAAAACGTCAGAAATGTCTTCCCAAGGATTTACTCCAATATGTTAGCCATAAATTTGAAGAAAAAGGTTAAAATACTTTTTTCTGTAAGAGCTCAAAGGGCACCAACACACTAATTAATTGCAGACTTTGCATGCATCTATTTTGGCAGTAATCAAATTTTAGTAAAACAATCATATAGATTTTTTTTAAAATTTGCATATATCATAAACAAGTTTTTGTCAAACAAATGGCGAAAAATAAAAACATTTCACCTAGTCATTTTTTTACTGCAGTACCATGACTGTGCCAATGTCAATTTAAATAAATAAAGACAATTTTTGACACAGTTGACTGAAATTAACTGAGAAAATGTTTTGGATAAAGCTGGGAAGCTGAAACTTTAAACTAGCATAGAATAGATGTTACTGCATTCAATAAAAAAATAATTGTGCTTCTAGCTGCATTAGATCTTATTTAAATAGCAAATTACTAGCTGTCATGCTGTTAAAAAAAGGAGAACAGAAAATGGTAATGTCACAACTGTTTCAGGGCCTGCAGCAGTTGTGACGCTATGTTGCTAGGCAACCAGGCTGCTCAGAAGTATGTGCATTGGAAATTATCAGCTACTGCTTATTTTGTGCACCCTGAACAATATCTTAAGGTGGCTCGATACTCGTGAACTTTCCAAGATAGGATTTCTTAAGAATAGTTTAGAATGATCAAAAATATAGTTTGTAGCAAGGATATGTAAAAAAAAGTGGTCGCAACCAGCCTTTCTTTCAAAATATTTGAGGTTATGTACAAGAAAGTCAGTCCACGCAAACCCGAAAAACTAAATTTTTTTCTTAGCTCTTTTACTGTGAAGTTTGCCCTGCCATTCAGTGGTCATGCATCCAATATTATGCAATAAAGCATGAAATTAAAGAGGACACTTTAATGGAAAAACTGATTACAATTTCAAATACATAAACTTAGTTCAAAGGGCTTTCCAAGGGGTTCGGAATCAAAATATTGATTTTGACAATTTCAACTTTTTTAATAAACCATGGCGCTAAAAAAAATTGGCTAGATAGGATTTCTCATTTCTTTGCCATTTATTTCCAAATATTGTGAGGAACAATAAAATACATAACACTGAAATTCACTAAAGTCAAGACATTTTATTTTGGCAGTAAGTTTTTAGCCAATAAAAGAATACATGATTAAGTCTGAGGTTTAATTTTTGGTTTATCAGGGTGAGTACACCATGACCAAGCTTGATTTGGACTAAATTTATGTCCTCTGATCACCCAGCTCCATCATGCAGGCACTTACAATGCTAAATTACTGCTGCTCTTCAGCACATTTAGAGCTATTTTTAGCCTTCTGTTGTGACATCATCAGCATTGTTGGCTCTATGACATCACTGAAACAATGGTGACGTCACAACAGCAGCAATAGAAGCAGTAGAAGAAAATGGCTTCTTGAGCTGTTTTGACAGCAATGTTATTCTAATGGGACTACCTCAAAACCAGGACTACAACATGCCAATACTTCCCAATGTTTATGAAAGTGTTTGGTCAAGGTGTCAGGAACAGGAGGAGACAAGTATTTTTGTCAAGAGTAAGGTATGTTTTTAATTATCAGCCAAAAACTTACTGCCAAAAAAAAAAGACTTGACTATAATGGGGATCAATTGAGGGTTGTCAGGTGACCAAAAATAAATGTGCTGCAATGATGGTGAAAGTGACTCAAAGTAAGCACACAAATATGACGCAATTGTTACTGCAATTTCAACTGCACCAATTTATTTGTCTTAAAGATATGGCAAATGCAATATTAGTGATCCAGATGCTCCTTTTTAACTTATGATACATACGTTACCTGCTTATTAAGGGTTTTTGACAAATAAAAATAAATTTCATTCCCATTATCATCATGAATGATATGCCAGAATTTATTCTTCCTAGACTTAATAACTTCGCAGGTTTTGTGATAAGAGATAATTGTTCCATAAACCACCATATATAGTAGATATGACATTTTCCTATGACACATATAAAGAAGTACCTCTTTTTTAAATAAGCGATACCACGGAATAGTTATGGATGAATAAAAATCAATTAAATGGAGAAATTAACACACCTTCTTATGACCATGTAAGATTCGTGTTCATTTTATGTCCTATCATGACCACAATTTCCACTGACAATCATTAAGTGAATGGTAACGTATGTATCAAAATCCAGAAAGGCAACATCAAACAGAAATTACTTTATTTCATCTATCATATTGACTCAAGGTGTTATATATGAAACATTTTCAGTCATTTTTTAAACCATGGACATTAACATTGTCCGATGTTTTAATGTTGCTAAATCAACATAACAAAATAAAAGCCCTAACTGCTTGTAAACAACACCTGGAAGCGTCTGGGAATGACTATTTCGCAAAAACTTTAATATCTACCAGCAAACAGTGTCATTATCATGTCCTTGTCACTTGTCAAAATTTTGAAGTATCTGCTCAACTTCACACGACTGATTGGTGCAGTTATTTTGCACAAAACTTCGAGAATTCCAATTCATAAGTGATAAGATTCAGCTGGCCTCTTGTAAAGTTCTACATTTTGTGGCTTCCGTGAAGTTAATAAAAAATTCTCTTTTTTCTTCATATTTATCTTTGTTTCCCATCTTTACAATATACCAATGAATTTTGGAAAAAAATGTGAATTTTACCAATTTTGAGGGCTTACAAAAAAGAAATCTCAAAAACTGCTAGACATGTGGTGATGAATTTTTGAATGCTGCGTACTTACATATTTCTGTCTTCTAAAAAAGTATTTTCAGCACTTCGAGACTGCAAATAAATTCTGAATAAGACAGATGATAAGGTGCCATCTATAGGTCTACCAAATTGAAGTCAATGTGAGGCTGGGAGCACTCAGGGGCATATCTAAAAATTGCCTCAGCAAAAAACGTGACGAATATGCGGTTTCTTGCAGCTTTTCCAATCTTCTCCATAATTTTGGGCCAGAGGGGACATGGCCCAATGCCCACCCGCCACTAAATGCGCCACTGGGTGCTCTCTGGAGAAAGTCCCCTAAAAATTGTGAACTAGATCCATAGTCTCATGTTTTTGAACCATGTAAAAAATTAAAGTAACTTTCTTTCTGTCTGAAAATAGGCCTAACTTGTTGTGGAAGCAAACATCACTGTCATTCCAATTAATGAAAATGAATTACTTCTGGTTATTCAGTCTTGAGATGAATTTAGTGGAAGGCCAAATACTTAAAAAATGCTAAATTATGTGTGACCATGGCAACTGTAACCATAGTAACTTAAAATTTAATGGAGGGTCATAATTTTGTACCCTGGAGACCTGTGTAAAAAAATCCTAGCTCCAGCTTTAACAGTTTCTTCTGGACAGCATGAGCCCATTTATTGACCCCTAATTACTGGTAATGTATGTATCGGTAACGTATGTATTATCAGGGTATATTTTGACATATAGCCAGGACTAACTTAGTAGTTGTAGTTATGTTTATGCTATACATCAATCTAACTAATAATAAGCATTTTATGTGTGACTAACTTCAGATATTTTGTGCAATTGTTTAGCTTCCATATGTATGGTAACGTATGTATCAACAGAAATATAACTGCTGACTTTTAGCCACTCTATCATTAATCAAGCTTGGGGATTATAATTTGACAAAAAAAGGATTTTTGTTTTCAAGTAACAGCAAAATATGTGAGTGATTTCAGAGATTGGGCATAAAAAATTTCAGTTCAGGCAACTGTGGGAGGCTCATGAACATAGTGGTAACGTATGTATCAGAATATAGGAGACAAATTTTCATTTGGCTATCTCCAGTTAGATATTTGCAATAATCAGAAATCATTAGAACATTTGGTGGCTGTTATGATACAGAATCAGGGGAAAATGAAATAATGCAACCCCACAAAGTTGCCAGTCCAGGTGGCAAAGATGTGTGTCTTAAGTCAGGGTTGGAGACGGTAACGTATGTATCATTTTTGATGAATAATGTGAAGTTATTCACACTTAATCTAGTCGCTGCCGCTAGAATTTGTTGTACTGGCAAAATTACAAAACAATGAACACAATGGGGCAACTGCAAACTAAATTGAGGAATATTCCAACCCTGGAGACCCGGGAGACATGAATTGATCCCTATTAGTGAATTTCAGTGATAAGAGAAGGTTTGTTACCGCGATGGATTTTGATATAAAAATTTATTTATATCTCAAAGTCATTTTTGAGAAATTAGACCTGCTTGCCGAAAGTCGGCTTTTAAGATATTCTATTCAAACTTAAAAGCTGTAACTCTGTGTGATTGTAGTCCTCTTCACAGCGCATCTAATGCTTTAAACCAGAAGTCTCTAACCCCAATAGAAGTAGCGCAAATGGCAAACGAAGCGGCCGTCGCACTGAATTATAAAAAACCAAAAAAGCTGCCCAGAGAGCTAAATATGCTGCTGTTGCTATGGTGACGTCGCCATTGCTTGGCCACGAGTAGCGAGCCACCTTAAACATATCCGAGCGTGATGTCACAGAAAATTTGTCTTTCAATAACCATACGTTTTATGTCAAATCAATAATATGATAATGCCGCAGCATAGAAGACGGGACTTGTAAATACTCAATTGGTTGACAATATTCATAGGTAAATGCCAAGAATTATTTTTTTGCTAATTTTATTTTTTGGGAGAATGGTTTTTTTTTTGTGTAATTTTTTTAACATGTTTTTTTTTTTTTTTTTGGAATTTGTTTTTTCAACAGTAATTTTTTTTTTCCAGTAATTTTTTTTTTTTTTGGAAAATTTCTTTTTTTTTGAAGAAATTTTTGGATAAATTTTTTTTTTTCGGATAATTTTTTTTTTTTCGGAAATTTTTTTTTCGGATGATTTGTTTGTTTTTTTCTGCAAAATTAATTTATTTTTTCGGAAAATTTTTTTTCGGGGATAGGCCTACATTTTTTTTTTTTCAGAAAATTTTTTTTTCGGAAAGATTATTTTTAGAAATTTTTTTTCTTCTTACTTTGGAATTTTTTATTTTGGCCTATTTTTTTTAAAGATTTTTTAGAATGTTATATTTTGTTTGGAAAACTTCTATTTTTAGGAATTTTTTTTTTTTTCAGAATTTTTTTTATTTTCGGAAAATTTTTGGAAGAATTTTTTTTTTGGGAATTTTTTTCCAGGGAGGTCAATAACACATGTGATATTCACTGATCAGTGAATAACACACGTGTTATTGACCTGCCAATCACACACCATCGCACACAGCTGAACATCACATTATGCAGGTGGGTTGTTGGCCAATCATGGGGCTTACATCATAGGGATTTCTAAGCTTATAGATACTTATATTACTCATATAATATAAAGGGAGATCATCATTTTTGCTGTGTTGACACACCTATTTCAAGTTAATCATACGCATTCAAAATTGAGTCTAGCACTCCGAAATTCTCCACATTTGTAGGAAAATACCCAGTCTTGAACATATGTAAATTTCATGAAGCTACTGCAAGTAGTTTTTCCGTACTGGTTGAAAGAGCAAAGCCTATTTCAGACTTTTCCAGGGCTTGGCTTGAGTCCTATCGGACACCAGCAGTTACCAGGAAATCTCAGATTTTTTGTCATAAAATGACCTGGTCTTAAATAACCAGACCTGCCAGCACCATAAGTTTTTCAACAGATATTCCTTGACATAAAAGTCAAATGCTAAGTGCGATATGAATCTTCAGTACTAACAAGAATAACTTTCCCAGGCAAAATAAAATTTTCTAAGAGGTACTTTCAGCCTTTGTCAGCCATTTTGAAAGTCATCCTGCAACAAGTACTGTGAGGGACCATAAAAATCGAAAAATCTCACTTTTAGTTCAACATTTTAACTTATTAATAAAAAAGATTTTTTTTCACTTGCTTGAGAAAATTCAGTGTCCATGTAAAAGGCCCTAATCCTACAACAGCCTAAATTTGAGAAATTACTGGTCAGCTGACCATAGTGATGTCATAACCACAGCAATAGCAACAATGGCCATGGTGACGTCACCAAAGCAGTTCAGGGCAAGATGGAGGACAGGGAAGATTTGTGGTGACTCAAAGCATGAAAAAAAAGATAAAAGGCTTTCCCACGAATTAATTTGTGAGTGACAGATGACCACTACTGTTCTTAATCGAAGCTTGGGTACTATTCTCATCGGTGAACATCAAAAAAGTCCACAGTTCCACACAAAGTAAGTGTTTTCAGACCAAAAATGATGAAAATTTTAGATTTTCTGGTAACTGCTGGTGTCCCTTAAGTCCCGGGAAAGTGTAAAAACTTGCGGATTTTGTTTGTCCTGTTCAACAGGAACCGCTTGCAGTACCCAGACAAAATTTTACACAGTTTATGCACAGACAAATCTAGATAATTTTGGAATTAAAATATCAGTATGTCTTGCCACAGGATGGTGTCAAAGTTGGCATGTTTTTTGCTAAAAATGGTGATTCCCCTTTAAGTTACATATATATACTTATATGTTTATTGACCATGCCTTAGAAGCCCCTATGGCTTACATAGGGGTCATGGAACAATACACAGTATTATACCTTTAGGGGGAACCAGGGCACATTGGCACATGGGCACTATGGAACGGAGGGGTTTTTCTTGGCTCCTGACAAGGTATATGATATGGTAGTGCCATCATATCTTGTAATTTCACATCCTGATGTTTTTCTATATTATCGTGTTATCAAGTAAATTCGGTGGGTTAAATTCAAACCATTCTCTGGACAAACCATGAACAATGAGGCTTTCTCAGTGCTTGTATGAATTTGATACATCGAAAAGAATAGTTATGAATTGCTATTCTGATAAACACTATCTCTTGGTGCCTAAGAAATGAGCACTTTGGTGTAAAAGTCATATCAGGGCTTTTTGGGACACTGAACACGGGACACATTGGTACGCACTTTATATGGCAGAATGTAAGTTTCAAAGTCAACTGAATGACCTGGGACAGCACATAATAGGTATTCAGGCCACATCGAACTGAGCCATAGTGGATTACCATACGCTGTGAACAAATTTATTGCAAAGCACTGTGTGTTACTTACATAGATGACCACACCCAGCACAGTTTATGTTAAATATTTAAAACTTTTTGAAACTGTTTAAAGTTATTAACTATTGGCACTACAAGGTGTTAATGCACTGTATATAGTCTTACAAACTACTTATAGACGGGACAGAGCCACCGGCTCACAGAGCGGAGCGAGGTGTCTAGTCCCCTATGGCAAACATGCGAGGAGTGAACCAGATGGTTCAATAAAACAAAGTGATTCAGACATCCCATAATATGATCCAGGATTGATCCTGGAACTTTTTTCTCATCAGGCGTGACTACCTTCTTCTTCTTCTTCTATTTTATATTGCACCTGTTTATGAGGCGAACCTCCGAGCCTACCATAAATTTTCCAAAAAAAATAATAATAAAATAAAATTTCCAAATATAATGTTAAAAAAAAATAATTTTCCAAAATAAAAAAAGTTACATTTTCCCTCAAAACTTTTTTTCAACTTTTTCTTTTATTATATTACCTTTCCAACCCTATTTCTCTTTGTCCCATTTTTTTTCTCCAAACTTTTTATTGAACAAACACGAATTTAAAAAGGAATTTCGAGAAATAATTTAGATAATTACAGACTAGAGTCTTTAAAATTAATTTTTTGCATTCAGGTGCGCCCGTCTTCATGCTTTGGCATTTGTAATATCTAGTGCACAGGGAGTGTTAAAATGATTTTTTGATTGATGTCCCAATATACCCCGTCATGACTCACATTTTGCTGTCTGGCTGCAAAAGGGTAGGTGCATTAGGCCTATAATTTCTTATGGCTTGGATTTAAGCTCAAAGGTATTGGTGATATTCATTAAATGTGTTATATTTGTTTACTCATGTTCATATGGGCTCCAAGCAACAGAGTGTATACTTCTGAATTTGGACTCTCAATAAAACTTGTAAATTTGTACTTGTTATGCAAACTTCTGAGTTGCTCAGTGCTTTCAGCATTGGGCAAAATAAGTAGACGTTAAAAGCGTCCAGATGTGCTCCGGTTCCCCCTACTATGGAAGCTGACCTGCTATTAGCTAACAGCAGGTCACTTGCCAGTCAATATTATACAATTACTGTATTTTCTGTATTAAAGGCACACCCCTTAATAATAGCCCATCCCCCTCCATAAAGATCCAATTTTCATTAAAATTCCATCAAAATATGAGTTTATCCAAAGTTTTTTTAAAATGCTATTAATTGCCCGTCTAATCATAACAACTGCCCACCGGGCACCTAGCCCTGGACCCCTGTGGGACAGGGGTCATGAATCGTCCTATTAATAGGAAAATTATGAGATTTGAAGGACATGGTCTAGGAGAATGAAATTTTAACCTTTTATCCCTAAGTTTTGTATATTGTTGGTACATTAGAAAAGTTCACCTTTTTGCTGCTGCCTACACATATTTTTACCTCCTTCAGACAATTCCATTAAAAGTAAAGAAGTGGTTTTTAACCTTTGGCTATACCTATAGCTATAGGTTCTTGCAATCGAAAATGAATTTCCCTAATCCTATCGCTCGACGTATCTCTTTTAATCTGCCAAACATACCATCAAAATTTGACCTACCCTTTTATTTTTACCCGACAAATATGCCCGGTTATATATCGTCCATCGTAGATGCCTCTTTGTTCTGTTTGCCGACTCGCTTCGTAATCTTTTTGCGGCGTCTTCAGAATCCACACAAAAACCGATAAACCATTGCGGCGTCAATCAAAACACAACCGTGACGTCACAGAAAAGTTGATCACGTGACCGCGCGCCCTTGTCATTTTTGGCGCCAACTTTCATGCGGACAGGACGCAATGGCGGCAGTCTACAAGTTGCCGTGCATTTAAAGTACTTTATTGACTTAGAAAGTTGTTGAAGTTGACCGAAATAGTTCGCCAATGATGTTATGCTTCGTCTGGAAGAGTTCTGGATGCGCTGGCGAAGTTTTCAATGCCACGCCCACTTGTTGACCTAGTTCCGTTTACTTCGTGATTACGGCGAGTCTACAAGTTGCCGTGGATATTTCAGTGCTTTATTTGCATTGACAGTTGTTGAAATTGACTGAAACAGTTCGCCTGTGATGTTGTGCTTTATCTGGAAGAGTTCTGGATGTGCTGGCGAAGTTTTCTTTGTCTGTTGGACTTTTGTCAAAGTTGCCTGTCAGACTGTCTGGCAAGTTCGCCCGGGCATGTCAACTGTGCAGTGGCTTGCCGAAAATGGTTGTTTCGACCACAGAAGTGGTTGTATCGCTCTGGCAATGTTATTTGTTCAATAGAGGGATTTTTAAGGATCATTTTGGTATAAATTGGACTTTTCTACGTGCTCTTGAACCGATTCATGAGCGATTTGAAGTTGCAAAATTGAAATGATGTTTCATCGCTGGATTATCGCCCAATTTACGTCGTCGAAATTCGCTCGTCATGAAGAAATGGTGGGTCAGCTCTCATATTCAGTATTAAAAATAGTTGAATTGGTGTTTTGCTGATCGTTTTGATGTAAAATTCATTGTTCTACGTCAATATTTCACTTTTTTTCGGAGCTTTGAAGTTGAGGAAGGACTTGCAGTGTTGGTTTTTCTTAGAACTGTCAAAAATTAAAATTTGTTGAAATATTTCATTTACCTCATCGAAATTCGCTCGTCGTGAAGTATTGGTTTGTTAAATCACAATTTGAGTTGAAAATTAGTCAACCTGGTGTTCTGCTGATTATTTTGATGTCCAATTTATTGTTCTGTGTCAATATTTGATATAAACTCAGCAACATTAAAACGCACACTTTCCAAGGAGCTAAAAATAGTGCTTCCTCTAAAAGAATCAAAATGAAAGTTTCCACACTTCTAGTAGTTACCATCAGGTATATTCACGAAAATTTTCAAATCTCTAAGTGCAGTACTTTTGTGTGAAATTAAATCGTCATGGTCACTGTCGAAAATGGAAGTCACAAACTGCACTTCAACACAAAACGCACAATTGGAAATATTTGTTTTGTGGTATACTGGATGGGATTAATCTTATGAAATTTTGACATGACTGGCATAAGATTTCCAAAAGAGGACCCACAGAAGTTTTTGAAAAAAAAGTCAATGATAAAGCAGATTGTGAAATAAAAACTCAATATTTATGAGTTAGAATCTTCAATGGGTACATTCGATTTACCTGCTCTAAAGTACTCCAAACTACTCCAGGAAGTGACGTTTCTACTCTGAGAGTAAACTACTCCAAGTTGGAGTAGTTTACTCCGAATCGAATGGAAAGGAGTACTTAGGAACGTCATTATTTGGGGGTTCCCTAGCTACAAGGATTCCCTTGCTAATAGCAATTTACGTTGTAATTAGCACATCCAATGGATTGCTTTAATTGTGTCAATGGAATTGCAGCAATCCACATCGAAACAAAGCAATCAGACACTAAACCAAAGCTTCTGAAGTGTCATTTATTTATGTAAACAACCATACGTCATGGGATATCCCAATTTCTTGGAGTACTTCCGATCTACTCCAATCTACTCCAAACTACTCCCGGAAGTGCAAAACGAATGATCTGGAGTGAACTACTCCTGCTCCTGGAGCACTTTGGAGCAGCGAAACGAATGTACCCAATGAAGCAGGGTCAGTGTAAAATGCGGACCATGTGGGCAGGGCCGTATTAACGCATTTCTGGGCCCGGGGCAAACTGTTTCCAATGGGCCCCCTTGTGCTCCAAAAACGCTCTGAAATTCTGAAAACTACATTCTCGCGCCAGTTACCCGACACACGTTCTTTACAGTCGGAATTCTTTTCAGCTTAATCATGGGCCCTCCTGAGGTCATGGGCCCCGGGCAACTGCCCCGTTTGCCCATAGGTTAATACGGCCCTGCATGCGGGCCATGCGGACCAGACACAAAACAAACAAACACTGGGTTTAAGGGGTTAAACAGGCAGTGCTATCTCTCTTAATTGCTAATACAGCACCATGCGGACTAGATGCGGACCAGAATGCAGACTGACTTGCATACCAGATTTTTGCTTATCAATGATCAAAAAATAAAATGCCAAGTATAAATGGGTTATAGATCGACTACTAGACGACTGCCTGACCATATTTCAGATCATACAGACGCTGCAGACATGCTGATGCCATTGATATAGGCCTATTTGGTTTTTTTTTACCCCCCCCCCTTTATTTTTTAACTTCTTGGATCCCATAAATATTAAGCTGATAAAAATCGATGTCTCTGTTTGTTTATTCTGTCAAGGAAATTTATTCTAAAAAGCCATGAATTGTAAGTGAAAGGTATATCTGTTAATTGCATTTAACCTACACTGCTACATTTAACCCATCATGAATGAATGACAGTAATCTGTTGATTACAATTAAAGGCTAATTAAACCCTGCCACTCAATGTGGTCAGCACTATCAGAATTTTGGTTTGCATTATCAGATTTTGGTCTGCATTTGGTCTGCGTGATAGAATTTTGGTCTGCATTATAAACATTTTGGTCTGCATTATAAACATTTTGGTCTGCATTTGGTCTGCTTGCTATAAGTTATGGTCTGCATAATAGAAAATTTTGGTCTGCATTTGGTCTGCATGATAGGTATTCTGGTCTGCATGATAGGAATTCTGGTCTACCGTCTACATGATAGGAATTCTGGTCTGCATAAAAAAAGTTTGGTCTGCATTTGGTCAGGATTAAATTAATTTTGTCTGCATTATATATATACATTTTGGTCTGCATGCTATAAATTTGGTAAATTTAAAACAAACTAAATAAATATTAATATTCACTAACCTGGCAATAGTCTGAAAGGGAATTAGTGTAAATCCAATAATTATCCAAAGCTTTTGGTAAATCCGAATGCAGCTAGTTGTGTATGATTCCAGACACAATATAGAATGACCTTTTTGAGAAAAATTCTTGGTATTTTTATGTTAATTACCGTTTTTTTTTAAACTGCCACTTAAAAGACTGGATTTAAAGTGCAATTAAATTTAAAAGATGTTAATTAGCAATTGTGAGGCAGGGTCTTGTAATCTACTGTGGATTACATAGAGTGGGAATCATTGATGATGGCTTAAAAGCAATTAATAGAAACAACCTCGATTGGATGACATTCTAGATTATACAGCCTGCACTTACAATGCATAGCCTTCTTAAAATAAATTTTGTTGATAGCAAGTTTTAAATGGTGGCCAGGTTCACCTAGGATCAGACAAGAGCTTGCAGACCAAAGTGCAGACCAAATGCAGGCCAAATGCTGACCAGAATGCAGACCTGAGTACTGACCAAATCATGCAGACCAATCCATGCAGACCAAATACAAATTCATTTTTACTATTTTATGAAAAAAAAATTACAAAGTTGCTCTTTTTATAAATCATTAAATCTACTTGTTCTTGTTCTTGTAGTTCGTTGAGTTGCTTTTTCATCAGCAAATGGTCTCTGATAGTTAAATCTATCTATATTATCCTGTTGTTATCCAGTTGGTCCACATGGTCTGCACTGTTTGGTCCGCATGATTTAACCCTTTCCAGACTGGCCAAATACAAATTCATTTTTACTATTTTATGAAAAAAAAAATTCCTCTTTTTATAGATCATTAAATCTATTTCAAATCATATATATTATCCTGTTGTTATCCAGTTGGTCCGTATGGTCTGCACTGTTTGGTCCGCATGATTTAACCCTTTCCAGACTGGCCAGTGTTTGTCCAACACTTGAACCAACAGACTGGCTGCCACTATGTCTGGTCTGCATGGTCCGCATGGTCCGTTTGGTCCGCATTTTACACTGACCCAATGAAGCATGTGAACCAGAACTGTTAAATAATGGGGGTTTTATGCATGCCCAGGGTAGAAACACACACATAGACAATCTTTCCATATCAATTGTCTTAAAAATCTGAATAAAACATCATTTTTTAAGGTTTTGACAAAATGCGCCAGTAGGGGGCATGTCAGCATTGACAATTAATTTTTATTAAATTCATCCTCTTTAATCGTGGTTGGGTCAAATATCCCCTTTCTCTTACTCATCAAGCAGGGAAAATTATAAACTTTCCTGGCTTATCAAAAAAGTTTGCAGAAAGAACAGCTAAGTTGTTGAAATTAATGATCAGAGGTAATTGAAATTTTGTGACTTCCATTTTCGACAGTGACCACGACAATTTAATTTGACACAAAAGCACTGCATTTAGAGATTTGTGCAAATTTTCACATTGATATCTTTAGAGGAATTACTATTTTTAGCCTTTTTAAAAGTATGCGTTTTTAATGTTGCTGAGTTTATTTTCGGAGCTCTGAAGTTGAGAAATAACTTTTTAGTTTTGACTTCTCTTGTACTGTCAAATTGCCGTTAGTGAGGTGCAAATAGACTGGTGCTATCAATTTTGCCCCTCCTGCCCACTGTGAATATCTGTGGTTTTCGTTGCAACATTTTCCAGCAGTTCAATGTGTCAACAAGAACCCAGGGGTTCAAAATGGAGGTGGTGTAGTCACTAAAGTTCACATACCATGAATCCAGCAGATGATTTGTTCTGCTCTGTTATAACTATTCAGATAGATACAGATATATAGACCGATCAATAGATATAGATAGATTGATAGATATGGATGATATGCACAAGTGCTGCCCTCATACCTCGGGCTGACAAGAAATCGTAGGGCTAACAAGCAAGCCCTTGGGCTGTCAACCACCAATAACACCCTCCACAGGTCATGTTATTGTTATATTAACCCTATTTGAAAATGATCAAAAGGGACATGAATGTCCTCGGTCAAAATTAAAATTTGTCAAAATGTGTTGTTTTGGAGGCTGGGCACATCTTACAACTATTGTTTATATACTGTGATTGATTTAAAAAACAACTCAAAACTGTCACACTTACTATTTGTTATCCTTTATTAGGCCTGTGGACTACTCGCCAGGGGACTGCTCGCCAGGGGACTGCTCGCCAGGGGACTGCTCGCCAGGGGAGTACTCACCAGTGGAGTACTCACCAGTGGAGTACTCACCCGTGGACATGACCCATTTCCCGCCAGTCCCCTAACTCGCCAGGTTACCTGGAGCTGAGACGAAATGTAGGTAATTTTCACTAAATAAAGCTGTTTGACAATGGGGTAAAATTTAGTATAGCGAAGCCTTTAAAACTCACTCTTACCTTTAACTAGGCATGCAGGCCATTAAAAACGTCCTATCGCCTGAGACACCCAGATTTTGAGAAGGACGACCGAGATTTGCCAGTATTTTACAATAAAATGACAAGCTCGGCTCCCTACATGTGGTGGAAGATGCCCAAAATCTGGCAACGAATCTGGGACCCTGCTTAAAATCATCATTTAAACCGTGATTTATATTGCCTATAGTTTTTACCCCGCTGGCTATGTAATAGCCTACGGGGTACTGCAGTCCTCAATGCCTCAATGTGCTGGGGATTTCGTCAAGCATAACTCACTTTGTGTTGCTCATATTTCATTCAAATTTTGCCTGTTATCTTATTTTGTCATGCAGATGGGAATGACAAGTCCGTGCGTCCGTACGGACGCAGGGATGTACGGACACACGGACGTACGGACACACGGACGTACGGACACACGGACGGACGGACGGACAGAAGGGTGGACGGACGCACGGACAGACGCACGGACGGACGCACGGACGTACGGACACACGGACGTTGTGTTGCTCATATTTCATTCGAATTTTGCCTGTTATCTTATTTTGTCATGCAGATGGGAATGACAAGTCCGTACGGACACACGGACGTACGGACGGACGGGCGGACGGACACACGGACACAAAGGACACACGGACAGACGGATGGACACACGGACAGACGGATGCATGGCCGCACGGACGGACGCACGGACGTACGGACGGACGGACACACAGACGGACACACGGACGGACGGACGGACACACGGACGCACAGACGCACGGACGCATGGAGGCACGGACACACGGACGGACACATGGACACACGGACGGCCACACAGACGGACACACGGACGGGTGAACGGACACACGGACGGGCGGACGGACGGACACACGGACACATGGACGGACACATGGATCCGAATGGTCTCAATGGCTTCACATAGAGCCAGTGGGGTTTACGTGCTTGCACGGTATTTTTACTTTCTTTTCAGCAGGACAGCAGCAGAACTCAATGGTAAAGCTGGACGACATGTGCAAGCAGTTTTAAAACCGATGTATAATGCTAAGTACAAGATATGTGACAGCTATTGCACATGACATTTTCATGGTATGTCAAAACAAAATTATATAAAGGTTTTGATCTTTTAAGTAAATGAAATAAATTATTTTTAAAGTAATGCACTGATCAGTTACACTCACTGTTACACAAATGAAAATTAATTGTGTGTTATATAATAGCTATATTCAGGTTGTGCTGCATGAAAAGTGATTCAAAGCAGCACTAGCAGCATGATATGCAGCGTGAGGAATGGCTTTCAGAACGCCCTTGTTCGAACTTGGATGGCACACAAATTAACATGTTGATTATTCATTTTCAGTAAAATTTCACTTGTCCGAAGCTTTTTTCAGATGGTCAGGATGACCAAACTGTTTGTCAAAACTAGTGAAAATTATCTAAAAATAATTAATTGCACTTTCTGTGATAATTTTATTGCATTACTTGATATCTTGATAAACAATACATTTTCTATCAATTGCAATTGTGCTGCCGTATAGTATAGTTCATAAAAAAAGTTGAAGGCAAGTTCATACATTTAATTAACAATCATTCGTCTTTCACTGTTTCAGGTGGACACTGAACAGTATAAATAACATTAATGGATCATTGGATATGCTGCCTTCAAGCATCGATTCCCCTTTGCATCTTGAAGACCAATACAAGGTAAAAATTAGTGCTGAGTATTGTGAGCTTAATATCGGTATGATGGATAGAGCCTAGGGTGCGTTGCTTGCCCCCAACCTATTCAGACTTTGATGTCTATGTGATATGTTAGGTGGTTGGGTGTCCTGAGCATGTACACCAAATTTCAGGTTGAAATTCCAATGGGAACAGCCACCTCCAGTGCATCACTTATTTCAATGATATTTCAATGAAGCTAAATTACAATATTTTGCAAAATTGTTATAACTCAAGAACCGATGGTCCGAGAGACTTTATAATGGACTCAAAATGTGCGGAATAAATGCGTTTATATTCATTACAATTGTGAGTTAAGTCCTGGGACCGATAGTTTCAGAGCAAGATCAGAAAAACGGGTTTTTTTATTGAATAAGTCTATTTTCAGTTTGAAGCAGAAGTCAGACTGAACAAGATCCATCACCAGAAATGTACACTATGGATAGTGGAACATGGGGACCGACGGGCCACGGGGACCGATGGGCCATCCTCTTAACTTGACATCAAAAACGTTTCATAACATCTAATTTGCATTTTTAGTATTGTGTATCACATCTATGAATACCATATCAACCACTGATCCATGAGTGATAGCACAACAGTGTAGGAGGCAAAATGACATTTTCAACATCTAAAATTTTTTTTTCTGATTCAGAAAAAGTTTAATATCTTAAAAATGTGTAGACTCGACGCAATAAATTTTCTATGATGATTTGTCCTATATATTGGTGACAATTTACACATTGAATTTTAGGAATAGGAACCATATTTCACAAAAAAGAGGGGTTTAACTGTTCAGAAAGCTTTTGGGGACCGATGAGCCACCCAACATGGGGACCGATGGGCCACTATTTCTTGAGATTTTCTACAGGTGGCGTATTGGCATGGGGCTGGATATTAAAGTCTTTTATGGGAAAAAGCACATTAGAACTTCAGCTTGCATCTGGTCATGCGTCATGAACTGGTCCATTTTGCGTTACGGGTCAAAAATGTCCCATTTTTCAGTTTTGTGATATTTTATCACACATACATAACACTACTCAGAGCTTCAAAAAGAACTTCATTATCTTTTATACTTTCCCAGATATGGACACTTTTGTAGCGATCACTCCCATTGAATATATGAAGATTTTTGGTTTTTGAAAGGGCTTTTCTCGAAATTGAGACTTTTTACCAAAACACCTGTAACTTTCTTATTACTTAACCAATTACAATGAGGTTTGTCACACTGTGTATAATTTAAACATGCTCTATTTCTATGTATATTTTCAGGTAGATGTTTACATCAATATTCAACAAAAATTGTTAAATTAATTATTGTCTAAATTGTTTTTGTCCCAAATATTGTTAAATTAATTGTTGTCTAAATTTTCTGAATTCAAACTAAATCTCTTTGCAGTGATGAGGACAGGTAGATTTTCACATAAATATTCCACAAAACAAGAGTTTTTGTCCCAAAAATTGTTAAATTAATTATTGTCTAAATTGTCTGTTGAATTCAAACAAATTCTCTTTGCAGTGATGAGCACATGTCGTTTGAGAATCCACCAACTCCGATTCCTGTGGACCACATAGACTTTGAATGTTTTGACAGTCCATCCAGGTAATTACATTGGTTTATAATACAGTTCATTTTATGGATTATTAAGAGTAATAATTATAAGGACATGAATATTATTGAGAGCAATAATGACATGAATATTATTGAGAGTAATAATTACATTAATTTTAGAACAACAATGTCTAGATATTAAATTTTTTTTTTCTCTTTAAAGGGAGGATATGTCGTTCGATAATCCGCCAACTCCGATCCCCTCTGACAACGATACATACCTCGGATGTCAAGTCAGTCCGACCAGGTAATTGATTATAAGGCTATAATTTAAAATGATGTTTATGTTTTCAGTTTAAAAAAAAGTTAATGAACAAGTAAAAGTTAAGCTAACTCTATGTAAATTTGAGCCGGACTTGCAACTTGAGACAATTGGAGATAGTTTGCTTATTAAATGCTGATTATAAGTAAAGGTTAAACTGTTATGTTTATCAAATTCTGATTGTTCTACATAATGGAAACTGAGAGAATTGGAGATTTATCAAATTCTGATTGTTCTTTTATTTATCTTTGCAGGGCAGAGATCTCCTTTGAGGATCCGCCTACACCAATGCCCCTGGAGTACGACTCAGACTGGGAGCATCTTCCGCCCATTGTCGAACCGTCACCGTCGGATGAGGAAGAAGATAGCATCCTACCTCAGCCAACGACTTAAGCGACGATGAAGATATCCCTTCGGACGAACCATCATGGACCATCGTAGCTGGCGGTTCACAGAAAAGGAAGAAGAAACTCCTGGATGGACTTGGGTAAGTGTTACTGCATTTAACTCAGACTTTCTCTAACAGTTCATCTGTCATGTAAATTAGTCTTTTGGATTGACTTGGGTTAATAATGTTACTTTAGGTGACGTCACCTTGCTTTGGCAACTCACCTTGGTTTGGCAACTTTTTGACTTCAAAGGACAATAATTTTGCATTAAAGCATGCAAATGCTTGTCTAATTGATTAGAAATGTAAAATGATTAGTTTTAAAACATCTTTCATTGCTTCAACATCGTTTTTCTGTTATGGTGATGTTACAATTGATGGTCATGTGACTGAACAATGGATTTAGTCACTAGCCAAAAAAAGTCAAATATTCAAATTAGTTTTCATTAACTTTTTTTTTAACTGAAAACATAAATAAATAGATTTACTCAATTTTAATGTTAAATGAGTTTAATTAATGTCTGAAAGTGCGAATGGAGGAGCGTCACATTTCCGCCATTGCAAGCAAAACTGAAATCACAAAAATGCTTCTCCTGCCTTCAATTTTAAAGATACAGAAATAATATTTTGTGCTCCTCTAAACCGCTATTAAAGGCATCTTATTTTATCAAATTTTTAATTTTAAATGCAAGTTGATTTTTGATAAATTTACCAACCAATCAGCAGGCGTGTTTCAGAATAAATCAAGCGGAAATGCACGAATGCAATCGGCAACCTTCGTGATCAAATCAGAAAGGTTTTTTCTGTGCAAAACAGCTTGATTTGGTGAAACAAATAGGTGGGGCTGCAGCTCCACCAAAAAGGCATTTGCCATGGCAACACAGCATTTACTTTGGTGGAACATGACAATGATTACTTAATTTTTGCAAAATATCATGTCTGTAGCTTCATTAGTTTTGGAGAAACAGCCACCGATGGGCCTATTTGTTTTCAGATGATAAATTGCCTGTAATGACGTTACGTCACAATTTTGCCATTTTCCGCTCTGTCAAAAAAATCGCTTTTACTCTGCACGGGATGTGAAAAATCTTGACCACTGTTCAGCCTATTTACTCATGGGATACATCAACGGAATCCTGAAAAAGATGGCTTCGTATTTATGAAACAGGTTTTTAAATAATTTTTTTTGTTACAAAATTATTTCATATCGTAGCCATAAAAACATGTATTTTTTCCCAAAAAAATGACTTTTGTCTACTTTACCCCAATTCCTAAAACTATTGAAAGGAATATCAAAAATCTGCTTTGTAAATAAGTTCATTTGGCTTTTCTTCTTTCATCAATTTTTTCAAAAATTTTCTACCATGCCTGTAACTTCAGAAATTCCACATTCCGTGAGCAGTAAAAATCTGCCTTTTTTTGTCTTTTAAAATGGTTGCCACGGCAACCAGTCATTGGAAAAATACTAAATTGTCTGAAATCATCTATTTTAATTAAAACCTTTCTTTTGACACCAAATATTGACCATTATTCTAAAAAATTGCAGGAAAGTGCCTTTCTCACCCAGAACTCCCCTTAAAGTTTTTGTCATTTAAGTTTGACTTTGATAAATAAAAAGGACGTTTTGGGGGTAAAATTTTAAAACAACTAAAAAAAAAATTACCAGTGACCTTCATAATGGTTCAAATGACTTGACTGACTAATTGATTTAGCCAGAGAGTGATTAATTGTGAACTGAATTCACTTGTTATTAGAAAAGTTGTCAAACGAGGTGACCCCAAAAAAGGACAAAATTTCGCAACAAATCATCTCGTGTAGGATAACCATTGCTCTTTTTTTTTTTCAAATTAGATGCAAAAGTTGATGATTTGGTAGAGTCAGTTTATGCAAAAATATCTGATCTGGTACATTTACCCAGTTTCTTAATATTGTCAAATAACTGCACCAAACTTGCCAAACCAAGGTGACGTCACCTACTGTTATTAACTTTCTCTAAAAGTCATGTAAATTATACCAGTATTTTGGGTTGACTTGGGTTAATAATGTTACTTTACTGTTATTTAACTTTCTTAAAAGTTAATCTGTCATGTAAAATCCATAGGTCAAATAATTTACTTAAATCTTAAAAGTTCAGAGCAGTAATTTGATATATATTATTTTTCAGCTTCAGTTGTGTATACAACCGGCAGAACGCAAGCGGCAACACTACATATTGGCGATGCAGCGTTAGAAACAAGACACAGGTTTGTCCGGCAACCGTCATCCAGAAAAGCGATACATTCACCAAAGGACGTACCGAGCACATCCACCAGAGGCAGGACGGCATAGACCTAAAAGTGAAAGTGACAGCAAAGGCAAAGACGTTTGCCAGAGAAAATGTAAGTAATTTCAGCAACATGGTGTAAATTTATACTTTATTATAATAACAGAATGATGCATAAATATTCAGTGAATAAACCTGAAAACCTCAATTAAACATACAGTAAATTTATACTTTATTATAATAACAGAATGATGCATAAATATTCAGTGAATAAACCTGTGTTTTTGCCAATTAAACATTGACCAAGACTTTACAGGAAATATATACTGTTATTTCATGCATAAAAATGATTATTTAAGGTGCACAAGTCTGCTGGGGACATCGTGAAAAAGCTGATCAAAGAAACCAATGCCAAAGCCAACCTTCCTTCTCTACTTGGTACCACCCGGGCTGCAAACAGAGCAAGAGAGAACCTGAGACCCAAACATCCGGTCGACCTAGACTTTGTGGTAAGTATTACTTGTGAATAAGCTTGATAACTTAATATAACTTGTGTACATTACTTGTAAATATTTCATTAAGTTTTACATACATGTGCTACATGTCAAAGAAGTCTTTGGTAAAAAGTAAAACTTGGACTATAATTGTGTCTATTGTCTTCCAGCTGAATGAATCGCACTTGCCTGAGAACTTCTTGGTATCGGACCTGAGAGTGGACCAGAAAAGAAATCTCATATTGGCTACCGAGACACAGTTGAAGTGTTTAGCTCAGGCTAAGACCTGGTAAGGAAATAATATTAAAAAAATAATGATCTTATTTCACTCCACAAGCTACCTGATCCCCCCATCGTCCTAACATGAGATAGGCCACCGCTGTCACGTGCTTCACTTGGTTCTCCGCTGTTGACGAGACCAGTTGGTTCTGTAGTTTTCGCTTTATTAGAAGCGACTAGAACCTGTTTTGTGAATCAATTTGTGCATAATTAGATGCCCTTGATTCCTTGACCTTGCTGGTCACTATTTTACTCTATTATACCTCGATTACTCGATGGTTTTCTCTTTTTTCTGAAGTGATCTGTCGATCATTTTCTTTTCGGCTTGCTTGACAACAAGTCGATCCCTGCGTTTCGACGCTTTTCATTGGCTACAGCCTTTCGCGCGCTCTTGGCGCCCTCATTAATATGCGAAACAATATTCCTGCCCTTATTTGGTAGTGCGTCACCACGTGACTTGTACGCGGCTTTCTCATTGGTTGAGGCTCTTGCTGCTTAGTCGGGTGACGTCATCCGATACGGCGCTCTCATTGGCCCTATATGGGATTCCACAGTGACGTCATTTCACGCTGCGCTCTGATTGGTTGATTTCGAGATCCCGGCGTGACGTCATTTGACGCGGCGCCCTGATTGGCTGAGGCCTTTGCGGGCTTCCCGCTCTTTTCCCTGATCGAAGCGTGGGGAAAAAGAGACGAAACAGGCATCAACGGACGAAACACAAAATGCCAAAAAAGGACTCCATCGGGGGAAAATCTAACCCCACGACTCCTTCGGCTGCTACGGGGAGAGCCTCCCCTGGACTGGGAATTACCATGGATCCACATCCGCGCTTGCAAGCGCCTAAGTCGAACGAAAGTGACAAAACCGTTGATGTAGCAGGACTTTTGCGGGCGGCCGCTCCATCGGTGCCTCCGCCGGGGACTAGGCGCAATGTTTTGGCACTCCCCAATGATTTGATCTTGAGTCGGCCTTACGTGGATGACGACGAAGATGACGACGAATACGAATATAAGTTCGTATATGACGAGGATGATATTCCCATGATGGAGGATGACCCTATATTGGTGAGAAATCCTGCCCCGGAGATCGCGCAAGGGCCCCTCCCTGGGCCGGCGGACGGTTTGCATGGCCTCTTTGCGACCTACAGACAAGACGAACAATGTCATCCTGCTGTTAGAGAGGACGTTGCGTCGTTGGCTAACTCGATTTGGTGTACTCAGCAGAAGTTAGGTAATGTCTATGAGAAATTTGGAAGGCCGGCAAATGCCGATATTTACAAAACCGATGTGAACGAAGAATTCCTGATTCCCATGGGGGAGGAAGCTAATAAAGCTTTGCGTACACGCGACATGAAGTTGAGGGCCGGACAAGGTGCTGTGGCCGGGGCTGCGTGGGCCACGATGTCTACGTTAAACTCGTTAACGAAGTTGGAAGCTGATGAACGGCCTCAAGACATGAAAAAGCTTATGCCGGAGATCGTCAAATCGTCGGTGGCATCGCTTCGCTTCTTGAGCTATGCGAATCTCCAGACGAACAATTTCAGGAAAGCTAATCTTAAGACTATTGTTAATCCCAAGTACCACAGCCTTTGCAAGGATGGGTCAACCTTACCCTCACCTTTCCTATTTGGGTCCGACTTGAATGACAGACTTAAAGTGTTGGGGTAAGCGGTGAGGGTGGCCCGGACCGGCCATGCCTTTCGACGAGGTGGACGTTCGTTTGGTCGAGGAGCAGCCCACTCCCGGTACATGCCTTACACACATCGTCCGCGTAACTTCTATGGTTCCTATGGCTCCTATGGTCAAGTTAAGACATTTTCTTTAATATCAGACAAGAAATTTGATGAAAATTGTTTAGATTTTGTAGAGCCTATGCCAGCATCATTGCCTCAACTTTCAGAAATTGATTCTGTGAATTCTGTTGTTCATTGTGAAATTTCTTCTCATTACAGCTCCCCGATGGAGGTTCAGGAAAGTGAGAAAGGCGAATGCCAACACCACCAAGAAAACTCAGAATTAGAAGCCGATGATGCTGCCCCCCCCCCCCTTTACAGGTGGGTACTCAGGTGTCTGTTACACCTTGTCTATCTTTTAAAGCAGGCTCTGTTGCTGATCATGTACAGGCATGGGCTGAAATTACTTCTGATCCGATTATTCTGAAACATATCCGTGGCCTGGACATTGAATTTACTGACATTCCTGAACAGATCCGTGCGCCCAAACCTTTGCACTTCTCCTCTGAGGAGCGAAAATTTTTAAATGATGAGATTCAGAGGCTTTTGAACAGGGGGTGATTAAGACTGCGAAACACGCTCCAGGAGAATTCATCTCCCGTATTTTTCTGAGACCTAAAAAACAAAAGGGGAAATTTCGGTTGATTTTAGATTTGAAATCTTTGAATGACGATGTTCAATACCATCATTTCAAAATGGATACTTTAGAGACAATTTTGAAACTTGTCACTAAAGATGCTTACATGCTTAGTTTGGATCTTCAGGACGCTTATTACTCGTTACGCATTCGTCCTGGCCACAGGAAATTTCTTAGATTTGAGTATGCAGGGCAATTATATCAGTTTACTTGTTTGCCCAATGGCTTGAGTTCAGGCCCAAGGCTCTTCACTAAGATACTTAAAGTGCCGCTTGCACATTTGCGAGAGAGTACAGGCGTAGACATTGCAGCCTATATTGATGACATTTTCTTGATTGATCCTACATTCAGCCAATGCTTGGACTATGGCCAACAGGCCGCGCGGTTGTTTGAAAACTTGGGATTTCTTATAAGCCCAAAGAGTGTTCTGACTCCCACACAATGCATTGAACATGTTGGCTTTGTTATTAACTCAGTGAATATGAGAGTATCATTACCTACTGCTAAGATTACAGCTATTATTCAATTGGTCAATGACTGTTTGAGTAAACATGAGATGTCTATTAGATTTGTTTCACAGGTATTGGGAACATTGGAGGCCACCAAGCCGGCAAACAGATATGGCCTTCTGTTTACTAAGAGTCTGGCAGTGGCTAAGAATGAAGCTCTTTCTGAAGCCAAATACAATTTTGATGCTAACATGACTTTAGATGCTGAGGTGCGAGCAGATTTGAGGTGGTGGCCTGTCAATTTACCTACAGTTTATGCTCCTGTGTTCGTTGGCCAACCTGATTATGTTCTGTTTACAGATGCTAGCTTGGCAGGTTGGGGCTGCAATTTCCCAGCTTTAGGTCAGAAATTTGGTGGAAGATGGACTGTTGAGGACTCTCATAAGCATATTAATGCCCTTGAATTACTTGCTATTCTTTACAGCTTGCAAGCAGTTAGTAGAGACATGAAGGATCTACACATTCGTATTATGACAGACAACACAACAGCTAAATTGTTGATTGAAAACCAAGGCTCTGTTCGTTCTAAGCCATGCAATGACATTACTAGAAAGATTTGGTTGTGGGCCATTGACCGTAACATTTGGCTATCCACGGCCCACATTGCAGGAGTATTGAATGTTGAGGCAGACGATGCTTCTCGCAAGTTTGCTGATGAGACAGAGTGGTCGCTCTCGAAAGACAAATTTCTAGAGATTTGTGGAAACTTAGGCTATCCAGACATTGACCTGTTTGCTTCGCGTTTAAATTGTCAATTGCAGCCTTTCTGTTCTTGGAAGCCTGATCCGGATGCGGCATACATCATGTACATTGATAGTTTTAATATTGATTGGACGCCCTTCTTTGGATATGCTTTTCCTCCCTTTGCTTTGATTCCAGCTGTCTTACAGAAAATCCATTTGGAGAAGGCGAAGGTCTTGATGATTGTACCAAAATGGCCTACGAAACCTTGGTATAGTAAATTTATGAAACTGGTGGTCGGAAAACCAATGTTCTTTCATGTTACCAATGGCATTTTATATTTGCCTTCCAGACCAGACCGACACCATCCGTTGACGGGCCGACTGACCCTAGTCGGGGCCGTTCTGAGGGGCCGCTAGAAGACCAACCTGGCCCTGTACGTCTCTTAGGACCAGATATCACAGATTCGGTGGAGCTTCTCCGAAAAGCGTTACGAAAACGAGGTTTCAAAGATGTAGTTATTAATATAATGCTCAAGGCCCAACGGCCATCTACACTTAAGCTTTACGCGTTTTACATTAAAAAGTGGAACATGTTCGCTGCAGTGGTGTCCCTATTGGGGGGCACGGGGGGGCACGTGCCCCCATATTGGACCTGTACCCCCCCAGGTGCCCCCCCATATGAACTTTTCAACCTTGGCTAAAATATACAATTAGTATTATGGGTGCCCCCCCAGAGAATCGCGTGCCCCCCCAGGTGCCCCCCCATTCGCGAACCCCTAGTTACGCCACTGGTTCGCTGTTGAACACGGTTATGATTTTCTTACTCCCACTATTCCTCAAGGATTAGAATTCTTAGAATTTCTGTTTACTGAAGGTACCAGGCGGTACTCCGCCATTAATACAGCTAGGTCAGCGTTGTCTTTGTTAGTTACAACTAGTGAGGGATCTTTTGGTGATCATAAGGAAGTCATTCGGTTTATGAAAGGAATTAATCAAATGAAGCCAAGTTTGCCTAGATATCTTGACACCTGGAATCCAGATTTGGTGTTGGATTTATTCCGCACTTGGGCTCCAGCGACTAGATTATCTTGACTTATTAACCTTCAAGACAGTAGTGCTACTTTTACTAGTCACAGGCCGTCGGCCGCAAATTATTAGAAACCTTTTGGTGGATAATATGAAAATTAGTGCAAATCATTTCACATTCTTTTTCTAACAAACTGATCTAAAAGAAGGCAGACTTAATTACAAGCCTGACCCATTAAAATTGAGAAAATACCCAGCAGACAAACGCTTGTGTATTTATAGATATTTAACTGCTTATTTAGCTAGAACGTTAGAATTACGAGGACCAGAGAAGTCTCTGTTCATTACCACGGTGAAACCTTATGACAAGCCGTCGGCTGATTCTGTTTCAAGATGGATCAAAACAGTTTTGAATCATGCTGGGGTGGACACCCAAAGTTTTAAGCCGGGAAGTACTAGGGCTGCGGCCAATAGTAAAGCCCTTCGGCAAGGCACTCCAATAAAGGAGATCATGAAGAATGCTGGTTGGGTTAGACAATCAACTTTCAGCAAGTACTACAATAGACCTTTAACCAAAACTGCCTCCTACGCTCAGAATGTTTTGGAGTAGATCAACTGTTAGACATAGTACAACTTGGTTTGTCGGTCACAAAAAAGGGGGGGGGCAGACTGTTATGGATATGACCACAGATAGGTGGGTTACTGGGATGTTTGTTCCCTCTTAGATAATTGCTTTAATTAACACTGATTGTTATGAAATCTACTTAATTTATTTTATTTGTGATTTGTACCATTGTTATTGAATTTGATACAATGTAAACAATTTAAGGAGCAATTGTTTAGCTCCATACTTAGGATAATCAATCCTATTGATGAACTTTTACTTTACTCATGATGAACATTTACTCAAGGATAATCAAGCCTTTCTTGATGAATTTTATTCAAGGATAATTAATCCTATCGATGGACATTTATTTAAGGATAATCGATCCGAATGTTTTTACATGATGACATACAAATTAGGACCTTTACAACTGTTAAATCTTTTTTGTTAATAAAAAACTTGATACTTGAAAATGGTTTATGGTTATCTTTTGATGGTTTATGATGGTCATTTGGTGGTATGTCTGAAAATTTGAAATTCTCTGATTTGGCTTTCAAGTCTCATGTTAGGACGATGGGGGGATCAGGTAGCTTAGAGTGAAATAAGATTTCACAGTTAGCCGAACGGCCTTAAGGCCTGATGGCTGACTGGGATCTTATAGATCGACACAAGCCCTGATCCCCCCAGAGTACTAACATGCCCACCCACCACGACCCTTGAGTACTCTGGTGGACAAATCGCAGAATTTCCAGCTTTGAAGTGTGAAGCACGTGACAGCGGTGGCCTATCTCATGTTAGTACTCTTAAGGCCGTTCGGCTAACTGTGAAATTATCCTGTATGAATATGTAATGAGATTTTTTTAGCTATATTATTCGAAAATATAATATGATGTAAATAAAGTACTTGTCCTACTGTATAAATAATTTGAACATACACTGAAATAATTATAATAGTTTTCTTTGTTTTTGTGCTTACAGGTATCTTGACGGCACCTTCAGAGTTGCGAAGCCCCCTTTCACACAACTGTATTCGATCAATAAGTTTCTGAGCAGTGACGGAAAGATAAAGCAGGTGCCTTGCGTCTTCATCTTGATGTCTGCGAAGAGAGCAAGAGACTACAGGTATTTATCATTCAATTTAGATAATTACCATAATCTTCAGTGAAATGTAACATGTATTATTAGGAAATAGCACTAATGTGAAACAAACCTTAACAGCTAAGCAAAAATGTCTTCTTATCATCACTGAAAAACTTATCCAAAAAACATTGATTTGCTGCAAAAAATTGCAGGTCAAGATCTGAACATGTATCTTCTGTCAGTATGTTAATAATCATTAACAAAGTACATTCTATTTTCAGAGAGGTGTTCCGTACCATCAGAGACGCCCTCCTTGAACCAAATCTGTCAATAAAAATATTCAACGTACATGTTCACCATTCTACGATTTATTATGATGTCTATTCTACGTACGAACTCTCTTCGAGAATATCTGGTACCGGTATGTGCTTCGTTTCTGTCAACGAAAAATTCGTTCTTATTTGTGAAATTTGACAGTGATTGTCATGCAACCGGCAAGTCGCCTGGAGCTTTCAAAATGTGACAACGGTCGAACTTTTGATCTATTACGATGTATATACTACGAAGAACTGTCGTCGTAAATACCCAGATGTGTATTCTACGTTTCTACCGTCGTTTTTGTGTATTTTGGAGACAATTTCAAATCACAATTTTATTGCTCATGTTGATACACCACATGGACTGTGCTCAGCATGCACGCTCGTCAGGAGCTGTCAGTTGTCTGTCAACTGCTGCAATTTGATGTCGAATATTTCTACGATGTTACAATTTAAAATGCCAGTTAATCTGTTCAACGATTCTACAAACGAATAATCGTCATGAAGAAATCGAAATTCATGTGCCGCTCAAGGTCACGTTTACCTGTCAAAACGATTTGACAGTTCTTCAATGCATTTGTTTACGTTAACTTATGTTAGACATCACCAAGATACTAATACCATTGGAAAAGCTGGTATCTAACTGACAGTTTTGCATGTTAGCGCCCAGCTAAGGATTAACACCATTAATAACAGCAAACAAACAATCAGATTATTGTTTATTTTGCAAAAAATTAAAGTCAAAAGGTATAATAGAAGAAGCATATGATGTCTAAGTCAGTTAGATACCTCATTGTCGGGTTCTAACATGCATTTTTGTCAGTTAGATCCTTCCCTCCGGTCGGGATCTAACTGACAAAAATGCATGTTAGAACCCTCCAAATCGGTATCTAACTAATACTTCGCCAATCGTCAAAATTTTCTACAAGATGACTTTCACTTTGTGGATTCGCAATCCGCAAATTTCTACAACAGTGCTATATGAAAAATTTTGTCAAATTTATGAACTGTCATTTGTTGTTATTGACTGTCAATTTCTGTTGTTATTGACTGTCAATTTCATGAACTTTTGATGTTGATTGTTGTTACCTGTCATTTTGAAATTTATGTTTTGTGATTGGATCTGTCATTGATTGATTTTGTCATGAACTATTTTTCACAAACTATTTTATTTGAAAGTTATTTTCACCTGTCATTTAAATGTCTCTGTCATTTGTAACCATGTTTTGTGAAATTATTGTCATGTTCTCATGATTACTACATGTCATTGTCAACTGTCAGTGAATGTCATTTTACTGAGATACATGTTACTCAGATCAAGCCATTGTCCTTAGCTAAAAAGAAAACTCTGTGCCCCGATTTTGCTGGAACTTACGACGAAGATCTCAATTTCATCCGATTTTCAACTGAAATCAAACCAACATCGATTAATCAGTTAGTCGTGAGAGCTCTTAAGTGTGCAGCCATTGATTAAAATTATAGTAAACTGAATCTGATTTATTGAATTCTGTGTTTTTTATTTTTGTAAGGATATGAAAATGTTTACCAACAATAGCATGTGAATTTCATCCAATCTTGGGTGTCAAAATCGAATGGGCTTATATAAAGTCAATTTATAAATTGGAAAAGGTCTGAAATATGTCATTCAGCGATTTTGATTCAGTGTGTTTGATTTGGCCATTCTGTGGAGCCCTGTCTCTTGCATCTCTGGTTCTGAGTCCCATCTTTTGACAAACCGTTTATAATTGTGCATAACCTAATTAAATGAAAATGTCAACCTCTATCATTTGGCATGTGAATTTCATTGAAGTGGCGCAGAAAAGCATAACGTCCAAATAGCTGAAGTTTTAATTACCTATGGTAAAATTTCACTGGCGAAGATCGTCGTGTGAAAACGCATGGAAGTCTTTATAATATATTTTCTCATGGCTTGTAGTTGTTTCTGGGTGTATTGGCACTCCTGAGAGATGATTCTGTTTCAAATTTGGTTTCTTTTAATAATCTTAAGTTGTTATTGGTTTATTATTGTCAACCAAAATGCCAACCTCAGATGGCTTTGAATTTTCGATAATTTTGATTTGAATATTAAAGTTGTTTATCAAGGCTTGCTGGGCAATGATGAATGTAACATATTGAAGAAATAAATTGCTGGCAATTGACCTATGAATTTTTTAGACACGTTTTTGTTCGTGACATGAAGTTTTCAGCTTATGGTGGAGGCGATCCCGTGATTTGCCGATGGTTTTGCTATCGAATATTTCCTATATTGTGTTATTAAAATAGGTGAAAACCTCCTATATTTCATGGAAAAAAATTTGTATATTCCTATAATATTTTGTGCGATGTTTGATGGGCACCCTGCAAATAGCATTACTACACCTTTTCTAATCAACAAGGTTCTGAAACCACAGACTTGTACATTACAATCAATTTTTCTGGTTAAAACAAATTTGGGCTCCAGAACCACAATATAGATCCCTGCCCTCGTGTTCCATCCTCAGTGTACCAAGCACCTTTCTGTGTGTATTACCAGTTACACCCTGCTCGTTTCGAGGGTACGGGAATATACACCACGAAGGACTCCATACACCACGAAGCCGAAGGCTGAGTGGTGTATGGAGGCCTGAGTGGTGTATATTCCCGTACCCTCGAAAAACGAGCAGGGTGTAACGGTTTTATCCTCAGACTTCTTGTTTTATTGATGCCCATAGATTATCTTTCAAACTGAGTCTGAAATGTCTTTCAGTAACAAAGCAACAGCATTGTGACGTCATCACTAGTGCTGTCACCTGGATGATGTCACAATGGCTCAAACAATGGTATTGTGACGTCATGACTATTGTTGCTACAAGGATGACGTCATAACAATCCTATGGTTGCAATTGTGACATCATTGTTTATCTCATACACCCTGTCTGGTGACGACAGACAGGGTGTACGGTGTCATACACCGCGGCTCTCAGCCAATCAGAATCAAGGATTCACACTGGACTGAGGATAAGTGTGCATCTTTGGTTTTAATTACAGACTGATATTATTTTAAAACATTGAATTAATGTCTTATGATGTCTGTTAATTCCCCAGCCATAGGTTTACATGCTTTTGCATGGTATTTTTATCCTTATACATTGGGAAAATGGCCGCTTCTGATTGGTCCAAAGTTAGTGATGTCAAAACAAACATCTATGACATCATCTATAGATGGTCATGGTGAAGTGACAATGGTGACATTACACTTCAAAGTGAGACTGACGCCTGACTCACAATTTTTGGACATGACACTAATTTAAAGTGATTTTCAAGATACCCATCATCATGGAACAGCTTTAAATAGTAGTGTCGTCAGCAGGGAAATGTGTGGGCTACCAAAAGCCAAAATTTTATGAAATTTTGATTAAAATTGATGATTTAGAGCAAATCTCCTGATTCCATGTCGAAATCTCACGATTTTCAATGGAAGGACCCATGAACCATGCTCACGCATGGGTCCCAAGGCTACCGGGCACCTAATACAAACAATAGGGTATGTGGGGCCCACACTTCACGGTGAGACACCTTTCATCTCTAAAATGGTTCAACTGGTTTTTTTTTGGAGGCTCATAATTATGTCAGCCGTGGTAATATATACACCAAAACCTAAAGTTGGGATGTTGAGACACTTTTTAAACTGCCTTTTCCATCTTTGTTCAACTTGAAAGACGTAAAGATATACAGTAGAGCAATTTCTAAAATTTGGTTCAACTGGCGCAGCTCTTCCCTATACAACAAAGGACGAGTGTTAATTCTGCAGCAGACCTGACATGAGATGATGCTTGGGGGGCTATGGACTTTTGGTGAAAAAGAAAAGTTTGTTTCCCATTTGACACTGAAAAAAAAAAGTTGTTAAGCACATGAAAATAAAATAAAAGTTTTTTCCACCTGTAGCAAGGGTACTGTAATGTTAAAATTTCGATAAAAAATTAAAAAAGTTTGTCATACAAAAAATTACATCCACATATAGGCTAGGCAAAAAAAAATAATTTTGTCCCGGGGGCAAAATCCATGCCCCCCCCCCCCAACCATCATCTGCGGTTGGTCCTGGACTGATACTAGCCAAGTCCAAAATCTATTAGGGCCTATCAGAAATTAGATTTCAAAGTTCATATTTTTTTCCTCATTTTAAAATTGATTTTATAGGCCTTCTGCCCTTTTAATTAAGTTAATAACAATAAAAAAATGTACAGTGTAGGCCTACCACTGGTAGTACCAGCAGCAGACAAAAAGTGTTGAACAAACTTACTCACCTTCATTATCATTTCTTCTTTTCTTTTTCTAAAAATCATCTCTCTCCAGCTGGCTTGCAGTGCTGAGATTTCTTGCAGATAAACAACTGGCAAAATGTTGACGTCACAATGGCACTGTGATGTCATCACTGGCCAGAACAATGGGCCCATTGTTGGTGACGTCACAATTGCAGCATTTCATTTCTCCTGCAATTTCTGAACTGGCAAGGCAGACAATTTGAAAACTCAAGACTGGGGAAGACAGAAAAGGTTGGTGAATTATATTTACTCATTATACTGGTAATTGTAACCTTTTATTTACTCCTGTGGTATAAGCTGGTGATAGTTTACAATAAAAATTTCTCTGTACCGGTACTGAAGTTTGAGTCCAATAAAACAGCCCTTTGTTTAACTTTGTAAGTTTGTTAATCTCAGTGCAGGCAATAGTTTTTTTTACATTGTAGTCCTACTTTAGACACACGAGAGCGAAATAAAGTTGGCTACTGCCCAGGTAAAATTAATCCACAGCACTGCCTGGACCCGAAAGACTACATAGGCCTAATTTAAAGACAATAAATTATTTTAAAAAAGTTTGTTTCCCATTTGACACTGAAAAAAAAAATTTGTTCAGCATAATTATGAAAACAAAAAATAAGTTTGTTTCCATCTGTAGCAGTAATAATAGAATTGCGATAAAAAAAATTTTCGCACGTCCGCATGTGTAAAAATCGTTTATTGATGCTTCAAGAACAAAAAAAATTTTGTCTCGGGGGTAAAATCCATTGCCCCCTAATTATCGTCTGGTCTGCCCCTATGAATGCGCTCTAACATTACGATAGCCTTCTCAAAATTCATTCTCATAATCATATTACCCGGTATGTCTGCAACTACAAAAGTCCGTGGCGGCACATGCACATGCGGCATATAAATAGGTCTATAGATATCTGTCCATGAACACGCAATTAATTTAGGGAAAACATTGGAAAAACTTTTGTCTAAAAATTGGGAAAATGAAATGAAGAAACAATAAAAATTGCGAAAAAATATTTTTTTTAATGAAAATAATTTTTTTGGAAACTAATAAAAAAAAGAAGCCCTGTAGCCTTAGTACTCAGTATTAGTAGTATGAAAAGTTCACATGCACACTAACAATTACTAATAAGAGTCAGTATGCTTTATAAAGGCTAGCTCCATAAAAATTTTGGAAGAAAATAAAGATTAAAAAAGCAAAAAGAAAAAGTTGTGAAAAAGAAAATACCACTTATACATGTAGGCCTATGACTAGATGGAGTATCATCCTCTTGTGGAGGATGGACAGATCAGCTGGCTTACCACCTATCAACCCGAATTGCGGCTCCAATGAGTGGTGTACTCAAGAAAAAAATACCTGTACTTCTGAAGAAGTGCTTTATCTTGAAATATTTGAAGAGTTATCGAACTGTTAAATTTTAGTAATGAGCCGACGGTTCAGCAAAGTGAAAATTAACCTCCAGTCTCTGTTTGTTTACACAGTGGCCATTTTTAATGATGCATTTTGGGTAGTGAAAAATGCATTGTGGGAGGCAATTTTTTTAAATCTTTTTTTTTTAGTTATTAATTTTACTGTTTTAGCAAATAATTGTCCTAACAATTATTTAGCATTGTCACAAATAAAATATTTTAACTAAAACACCCAAAATTAACAGAAAAAAATTGAAGTAGAGCAACTGTTTATCTGTGATGTCACAGCAGCCAATGGTGACATCACAGCAGCTAATTTTCAACTTCCAAACTGGCTTTGCCACGTCATTCACAGTTACCTGTTTGTCTTCTAACCCTCTAGAGCTCTCTAGGTACATATCTTGCAAAGCAAAGTTAGGGGCCGACCAGATGATCTTTGGGGGGGGGGCTATGGATATTTGGTGAAAAAAAAAGATTGTTTCCCAATTGACACTGAAAAAAATAGTTTGTTCAGCAAATGGAAATTAAAAAAAAAGTTTGTTTCCACCTGTAGCTAGGGTACCGTAATGTTAAAATTCCGATAAAAAAGTTAGTCGCAAGTGCGCGTGCGAAAAAAATTGTTTGTCGACGCGCTGCGAACGAAAAAAAAAGTTCATCCCGGGGGTAAAATCCATAGCCCCCCCAACTATCGTCTGGTCGGCCCCTTAAAGAGTTTGTTTATTGACACCTATGCTGATAGGTATATCACATGCTAACTTAACCAATCAACAGTAACTCATGCACTCAATTTTTATTTCATGCCATACATGGTCATAGAGGGCGGGTCAAAATTGCCATGTTTGATAAAATTTCACAAAACCGAAAACATGGACTTCTAATTGTTTCATTATCTTCTCAAGTAATAGAGATATTGAAAAAATTATACTTTCATGTAATTCCTTGGGAGTATCACTATTATTCACCAAGAAATTGTGTTGCTATGACAACCTAAATGAGCTGCAACTGGTCAAATTCCCAAATGATCAATATTTTTCATGAAAAATTGTCCATTCATGCAATTAATACTGCTATCAAGGCCATTTGCTTACATGGTCCTCGGTCACTGCAGCATTTATATATGGGACAGAGCCACCGGCTCATCGAGCCGAGCAAGACTTGTGTCTTGTCCCTTAGGGCAAACATGCGTGGAGTGAACCAGATGGTTCAATCAAAAGAAGTGATTCAGACAGCCCATAATATGATCCTGGCATTTTTTCCTCATCACGCGTGACTGACTACCAAAACTGTTAGAAAAAAATTTTTTGGAAGATGAGCAAAAATTTCTAAAAAAAAATTTCCCAAAGAAAAAAAAAAGAAATGTTTGAAAAATTTTTTTTGCAAAAAAAAAAAAACTAAATGTTTGAAAAAGTACAAAATTTTCCCAAAAGAAAAAAGTTCGAAAATAAAAATGTCTAAAAATGAAAAAGTTTGAAAAAAAATGTTAAAACAAAATTTTCCAAAAAATACAAATGTTCGAAAATAAAAAAATTTCCAAAAAAAAGTAAAGTTATATTTTCCCTCAAAACTTTTTTTAACATTTTCTTTTAGAATGCTACTTTTCCACCCTATTTCTCTTTGTCCCAATTTTTCTCTCCAAACTTTTTATTGAACAAAAGTGAATTTCAAAAAATAATTTAGATAATTACAATTTAAAGTTCTTAAAATGTATTTTTTGCGTTCAGACGGTCCCTTCTTCATGCTTTGGCATTTACAGTTTACCATTTTATATGATTGTTTGGTTTCAAGGCTCCCAGCGGCCCTATATTTCCTATAATTCCTATATTTCCCTATATTTTTTTGCTCCCTATGTTTCCCTATATTTTCAAGCTTTTTGCCAAAAATCCCTATATTTTCATTGCATTAAATTAGCGATTTCAAGCTTTTCATTAAGATGAGTGTTTACTGTTTGCTTTTCTCGGAGAGAAAACCAGAATTCCAGGTCATTCCTTGGTCAACATCGACATCATGACAATGTATCTTTCTCAACCATAGAACACTGGTCTAATCCGATTCAGTACATTCTTCCAAATTGCGGAATCACCGGTTGAGCTCTCAACCAGTGGATTTAATATTAATTTACCACACATTTGAAGCCAAATATCCCAAAACAGGCAGTGAAGTTCTGACAAATATCCCACAATAGGCAGTGAAGTTCTGGCAAAAAACCATGTGATTCACACCATGTGGTTCATCATTGTGAACCAGATGCATCTCATTATCTGACGTGGTTATGTAAACAATGTGCAGTTAAGTGATGACATCACAATGTTTTCAAGCGCTGATTGGTCGGTGTGGTTGCTAGGGATCTTTTTGCGGCCATTCAAACAAATAGTGCCTCTTGAAATTATTAATTATTTTTACCGGAAGTCTATTTTTATTGTGGGATATAAATAAAACTTAATGGGAGTGTGGTTCACAGCAATGAACTTTTTTATGACTCCCAGCAAGTTTCCCGATTAAAGAAATTTTACCTCCCTATATTTGTTTTGGTGATGTAGGCTATTGAAAAAGAGAGAGCACGAAAATTTGAAAAAATTGTCATTTTCCTCATTCTTGCCATTGTAGCCACTCAATAAAATTTGTTATTGCAATCTATCATAGGCAAATTATAATTTTCACTGTATATACATAGATTGAAAGTATATTCAATGCTGCAAGTTGCTTTAAAGTGGATAAATGATCGAGTTACAAGGTTTTGCACGGGTAGAAAGTGAAAGTGCAAAACCTCGTAAGTCGATACTTTCAATCACATCTGATCGTAACATCAATGCAAGGGGTAAACGACCTCTGACAAAAAATTTGCTACAACAGGGTGTCACTTTCTATGTATCTAGTTGGCCATAACTCACTTATTAATAAACATTACCATAAAAAAAGACACTTGACAGTTTTTTTCAATTTCTGAAAAACAGCTTTTTTTGACTTACAAGGTTTTGCACTTCCATTTGACAGCAAGATATCACATAGATACCATAGGGACTTCTAAGACAAGGTCAATAAACATACAAGTATATATGACATAAAGGGGAATCACCATTTTTAGCAGAAAAAATGCCAACTTTGACACCATCCTGTGGCAAGAAATATTGATATTTTAATTCCAAAATTATCTAGATTTGTCTAAAAACACCTGGGAATAAACTGTGCAAAATTTTGTTTGGTTGCTGCAAGCGGTTCCTGTTGCACAGGACCAACAAATTCCACAAATTTTTACACTTTCCCAGGACATACCGGACACCAGCAGGTACTAGAAAATCTCAAAATTTCATCAGATTTGGTCTGAAAAGTCTTACTTTGTGTGGAATTGTGGACTTTTTTTGTTGTTCACCAGTGAGAATAGTAGCTACCCAAGCTTTGATTTAGAATAGTAGTGGTCATTCTGTCAATCACAAAATAATTTGTGGGAAAGCTTTTTATCTTCTTTTTCATTCTTTGAGTCACCACCAAATCTTCCCTGTCCTCCTTCTTGCCCTGAACTACTTTGGTGACATCACCATGGCCATTATTGCTGTTGTTGTGGTTATGACATCACCATGGTCAGCTGACCAGTAATTTCTCAAATTTAGGCCGATGTAGGATTAGGGCCTTTTACATGGACACGGAATTTTTTCAAGCAAGTGAAAAAAACAACATTTTTATTAATATGTTAAAATGTTGAGCCAAAAGTAAGATTTCTAGATTTTTATGGTCCCTCTCTGTACTTGTTGCAGGATGACTTTCAAAATGGCTGAAAAAAGCTGAAAGTGCCTCTTAGAAAATTTTATTTTGCCTGGGAAAGTTATTCTTGTTAGTAGTATTAAAGATTCATATTGCACTTAGCGTTTGACCTTTATGTCAAGGAATATCTGTGGAAAAAAATTATGGTGCTGGCAGGTCTGGTTATTTAGACCAGGTCATTTTACGACAAAAAATCTGAGATTTCCTGGTAACTACTGGTGTCTGATAGGACTCAAGCCAAGCCCTGAGAAGGCTGAAATAGGCTTTGATATTTCAACCAGTATGGAAAAAGTACTTGCAGTAGCTTCATGAAATATACCTATGTTCAAGACTGGGTACTTTCCTATAAATGTGGAGAATTTCAAGGTGATGGACTCAAATTTGAATGTGTATGATTCACTGGAAATAGATGTGTTAACACTGCAAAAATGGCGATCTCCCTTTATATTACATATGTAATATTAAGTATCTATAAGCTAAGAAGTCCCTATGATACATGTATGCGTCATAGTAATATTCATGTGATTTACAAAAGTTAAGCACCTTGTAAGAATCACATGATTTTTCTCCCAAACTTAACCATGTTAACTGGCTATTGCGGGATATATTAGATGAAGTACATTGTCAGAAAAGTGGTGTTTTCTATTATTTGCATTAATGAATATCAGACTAGGTGTATGTTATGATAAAGCGTGAAATAGTGATACAATTTATCAATTTTTTTCTTCTTTATTTCAGGTTTCATGACATTGATTGAAGATTGTCCTGTTGGGCCCTAATCTTGGCCGAAGTAAGGGGCTACATTACCTGATAAGCGATTAATAGATGTGACATCCTGGATTTCTTCTTTTGAAAGGCAAATTTGAAAGGAAAATGGTCCATGGACATGACAATGAGGCACTGCAGTTACGTCCTAGTAAATTGTTGAAAACACGCCAGTCGTCCAATGATTGGAAGGAGCACACTACTCCCATCCAAAGTGAATTTGAATTGAACTCATCATTGCAAAGAATTGAATGGATATTATCTTGGCAAATTAGTATCTTGATATCTTGGAAATGAAAGTGTGAAGTGTGCATTTAGAAATGAATGTTTAAGAATTTTACCTTTCAAAGATAGGCATACCAGACAGTAAGGTCTAGGGTGACTATGCACAGACCACCTAGCTACACGGGCACCTCAATCTGTGTCTGCACTGAAAAAAAAGAGGTTTGTGTAAACAGGGACGTAGGCTGGGTTGAATCCTAAGGCGGGGGGGGGGGGAGGTGCAGAGACTGATCCGGAGGCATGCGCACTTCAGAAAAGCCTGAAAAATTTGAAATGTTTGCATGTAATTCTCCTTTTTTGATCAAAGAAAGACAAACAAGAGAGTAAGGTCTAGGGTGGCCTCAGACTATGCACAGATCTATCACTTAGCTACACGGGCAACTCAATTTGTGTTTGCACCGAAAAAAAAAAGGTTTGTGTAAACAGGGCCGTAGGCTGGGTTGAACCCGGGTGGGGGGGGGGGGCAGAGACTGATCTGGAGGCATACGCACTTCAGAAAAGCCTGAAAAATTTGAAATTTTTTTGCATGTAATCCTACTTTTTTGATCAACTTCTAGGGGGGGGTAGTGATCACTTTCTAACATGTCTAGAAACGAGGTGTCCGACTTAAGGAACCTTACCCTACACAAAAAATTAATTTTCTAGGGTTTTCCGGGCCTGGCATGCCTCTGGACCAGTCTCAGAGACTCTCTGCCCCCAGTGGCATCAGTGTAGGTGGGGCTGGTGGGGGGCATTTGCCCCACCACTTTTTGGCCAAAGTATACATGTTTCTGAATCAAAAAATTGTAATTTTCCCCTGACATCTTCCACGAGGGTGTGACCACTATTTGCCCCACCACTTTAAAATGAAACTGACGCCCCTGTCTGCCCCCCCCCACTAGGATTCAGCCCTGCCTACTGCCCTATGGCTTTGCACACTTTCATGGTACCGTGGAACATTTGCTAGTGCTCAGTATCATTTATATAAGTTTTATCAGTGCTTTTCCTGGGACCAAAATTCAATTGCCGCAAAGGCCAATTTTAGTGAAATTGATGGATGTGTGGCCAATTTGCACGCAAATATATATATATATATGCAGTTTTCATTAGCCATGTGCAGGATGCATTAGCCAAAGCTAATATGTTTAATGGTTTGGAAAAGTGTTGCTTTTATCATTCACCTTGCTTTCTCTGAAATTTTGTAAGATATTACAAATATTTTTATGTATCACCTGCGGGCTCGAGTGATATTAATTCACACAACAGCTCGTGATATTGTTACTCAGTGACCCTGACTTGGGTTGTTTTGTTATAGTATCTTCCTCCTCAGGCAATAATATAGGCCTAAGACAAATGATTTATTTAGAAAGCAATGTATTGGCCTATTCAGGCATATATTTTAATTGATGTTGTTCAATATTGCTACCAGTAACTTGTCCGGCCCTGTCGTGAAGTTTTACATTGGTCCAGGAAAGGGCTAGTTTCTCGGACTTCCTCCATGGCCTAATGGTTATAAGAGTGCTTGTTTGCAGACAGCTGGGTGACAGAATGGTTAAGATGCACTCCAGCTCGGCTGAAGGTCTTTGCCTGCATAATGCCAGCTGGATGTCATTCGGATGAGACGTTACATTGGCAGCCTCTTGTATAAGTGTCTGTGCAGGAAAGTAAAAGATCCCTCACATGGGGTAAATGTGTGACATGTTGAGGACTCCTACTCTCTCTCCCATCTCACCTATCAACCTCAAATGTGAGTGCCCAGAACTGGGCTAAGAGGGCTGCACTTACCATATCTACATCTATCTATCTGTCTATCTGGGGTATGTGCCCAACTCCCAGTTATTTCATCATCATATGGGGGTCAACAACAATAAATGTGCAACTCCCAGTCCCTCCACAAAAAAGGGAGGAAGAGCGCCCCGGCTGAGCCGGGGTACACCAGTCATGTTTAATTTTCAGAAGAAATTGAATATTGTTTTTTTTTTCAGTCATAAATGTTCACTACTGCTTGATTTCATACCATGTATCACACCAATTAAAAAGTTCTGAATAAAAAATCACCATCTCCACCTGATATGTTGTATTTTCTCTCTACATAGTATTCTGGGCATAGCATATAGCGCTATATTGTATTCTGGGCATAAAATATAGCGCTATAAAGTATTCTGGGCATAAAATATAGCGCTATAAAGTATTCTGGGCATAAAATATAGCGCTATAAAGTATTCTGGGCATAAAATATAGCGCTATAAAGTATTCTGGGCATAAAATATGGCGCTAAAAAGTATTCTGGGCATAAAATATAGCGCTATAAAGTATTCTGGGCATAAAATATAGCGCTATAAAGTATTCTGTAGCATAAGATATAGAGCGCTATATTGTATTCTGGGCATGAAATATAGCGCTATAAAGTATTCTGGGCATAAAATATAGCGCTATAAAGTATTCTGGGCATAAAATATAGCGCTCCAGAGTATTCCAGCCATGAGTATGCCAAAGTTTCAGTCTATATTAACTTGAGAATTCTATATCAATATGAGAAGCTGTTATATTATTCGTTTTTGAATGTTGTACGAATCACATATTCAAATAAAAAATGGATCGGGGCAGATGATAATGATAAAGAAGGTGAGTTTGGATGAAGGTATTGAAGAATAAAAATAACCACCTTGGCAGCACTGAAAATCTTTTTACCCTAGATTGCTTCTAAAGTCATTGGTCTTAATTCTAATATCAACAGTTAGTCAATGTACCAAGTTCATTAGTCAAATCTTGCTGAAGTTAAATAAAAGGAAGAGCCGCATGTCCACATTGCCTTTGCATGAAAATTGTTCTCCCGAAGACTCCAAAAGCTGCATGTCAGGGTCTGCAGAGCAACTGAAGATGTTTTGCTCCAGAAAAGTACACACTGCAGCGACAAATGCCATGAAACCAGCACTTTTGGTTCTCATGGGGCAAAGTCATGTATCTCAATTGATATCATTTCTTTGAGACTGAAACTGGCATGAAATTATACATAACTTCCAAACCCTCATTCTGTGTGATTGTGATCAGGGGTGAAAAAAACCCGACCCTGAGAGATTCAGCTACAAAATTAAAATAAAACCTTCCCCATAGTGTGATTTAAACTAATTATCATAACTCAGGACAAGAACACATTTAAAATTAAACCCAACATGGAATAGGCAGCTTTACAATCACCTTTAAAATTGATATTATTGTTCCTATGCTTCACAGATCTGCAAGTAAAAAGCTTCTGTCCTGATTTGAGCACATGTGCAGAAACCACATTTGTTTCTTGTTAAATGTATGGATACTGTGTACCGTTTTCTCTATGAAAAGAGACCTAGTTAATCATAAATTCTTAAATTATGGACTAGACACAAATTCAGTTGCAATATAACATAGCCAGCATGCATTAGACATCACGATGTTAAATTATAAGCATTAAATGTTTAGCAATCAAAATATTTGTTATTCTAGTAAGAAATGCTCTAAAATTAACTAAAACTGCCAATCTTCCAGAAAACTTAACTGTTTGTTCCCACATTTTTCATGCGTATTATTACTTGTACTAGTTATAAGACAGCAAATTGCTATATATGGCAAAGTTTGTTGTTTGCTCTATGTATGAGAAATAGCAAAATGTTAACAAAAAATTCCTTAATTAGGTCACTTAGTGAGTACACAGCAGATTAGCTTAACCACCAATTACACATACATATGTTTGAAGAAAAATCTATCAGTTGTTATTCACACTTAACCTGTAAGCCTAATTTGTTATCAGCAGTTGGAATCAATTTTTGAGCTGTGGTCTCAAATGCTCACAGAGAGTGCCCAGATAGTGATGTCAGTATTGAGATACTCACATCATCTCTGCATATAGGCCTATTCACATGGGACATGGTACACTTATATTAGATCTGTAACAATAATCTGGTTGTTAACACGTTACAATCCCCCAATTTGTATGATAACAAAACCCTTTTCTGTGAAACTGCTGTTTTGAGAACATAATAAATTCAGTGTAGCTGACCCAAACAATCAAACATACAACAAACACACTCATTAAGTTAGACTCGTTGGCTTGGTCAACAAGACCAATCATCTTGTTGAAAGGCAAAGGGGATTCCATCAGAGCTCCTATTGCTTGGAGACACCACCTGTACATAAATTCAGAACTACAAATGGAGACAGACCTATTGCTCATAATCTAATCATTACAAGTTGTCCTGTGTTCCGTGGCATAACATAACATTAATCCTCTGTTTCAGGCACTTTTGTTTGGAGCCACAGCAAACATCCATTGACCATCAACCGGTGGTTTCCTGGGAATCCTGATGATGGGAGAGCTGCAAATTGTGTCGGATTTGAACCAAGAATTTTTGATATACGGTGCAGCAGGAAAATGGGCTTTATATGTGAATTTGATGTGATATGAATGACTCTTTATCTAGCCAATGCAAATTTTATGGAAGAAATTGACTTACTAAATACTGTCTTGTTAGTTTAGACCTTTTTGAATTGGGTCAAATATAGTAATTTGCTCAAATCACGGAAAAATTCCATAAAATACATTTAGGTCGGTTGTCACGAGGTCGCATAATTTGTGTCACATGGCCGTTTGGCACAAAAATGTTTTTCTTCCTAAAATACAGATTTCAAATGCGTTTTTCTTCAAAACCACTTATATTTATTGCGCTTAATCTGTAAAATACAAAGTTCCTACCTGTAAACCCTTATTTGCCCATGACTGAGATCATTTTGACATTTGGACCCAAAGAAAATAACATGAATTTTATCACTTAGATGATGCTAATAGCAAGCAATTTTGAAACCAAATGAAAGGAAATGTTCCCATGAGTGAGGAAGGTGGTTGTTTGTAAAATTTTGCTTAAAGAAACAAGTAAATACTTCCATGGCAACAAGTCTGCCATAAAAGGCTTGAACTCCCAAAAATACCTCTGAAAGTGAATATATTTTGAGGTATGCACACCAGGAATAATGTTTTGGTGTCTCAATATATGTTTTCGGGTACTCGATTTCTATTTATGCATCCCCATATTTGTAGGGGGTCACCCCCATTTGCATAGCTACTTCCCATATGCCTATTCAAGCTGGAACATAAAGTTAGACCATCCATTTTGCAACTCTTTCCCCTATCAGTTTTTGGTAGGAATTTTCAACAAAAACTAACGTGGCCTTCGATGTCTTAAAGCATGTGTGTAGACAGTCATATGGAAAAACCACAGAAGTACAGCATATTATTCTCTACACTCCAGTCAACATCATTGGAAACCACAAAACCATTGTGCATCAGAAAAGAATTATTTTACTAAGAACGGATATCTGTATTGGGGATTTGGAGTACAATTTCTTTAGTTGTGATGGAACAACTAGTATTTCAAATATGTTTGGAAGCATTCATTATCACAATATTATCATCCAAACATCAGCTGTTATTACAGATCTCGTATCAGTGTACCATGTTCTTTTCAATTGCCACAGTGCTCTTGTGATGTCAGTATCAGCATAATGATTTCACAGTTGGTATATTCACAGTTTCAGCTGTGTCACTTGGAACCCTTACTGATCACACCATTACAAATCCACAATAAGCTATTAGATTGTTGCTCAACATTGATTATTCAGTTTGATGTTTTGAATATATCCAAAAGTTACAATTTATCCAGGCCCGTGGATTTTGTGTATAACTGCTATCAGTTTTAGCACTTTTACAACAAAACAAATTCATTCACACTCATGTTCATTTGTTGGTCTGAGATGTTATCATGTGCTGCTCTGTCTTGGAAAAAATAATATACTCAGGAACAATTCAGAATTTAAGACCTGGGGGGGGGGGTGAGTTTTGGTTGGGGGCATCCTTATCACTGATTTCCAATAATGTTTATTTGAAGATCAAATTCTTAGCCTCCTTGTCTGGCCTTTTCCCAAATTTTTGGGGAGCAACTACCCCCCCCCCCCATTTCTTGTCCTCTGGTATGTCCATGCAACACCGCGAAGTTCACTTCCAGAATATCTCCCCATCATCCCCATTCCAGTCATCAATTCTGAACAGTTTTTTTGGCGCATATCCCACCTAAAAGGCTGAAAAGCCGCAAGGTGCTACCCTCAAGGAGAAATTTCACAACAAAATACCATGAATGCCCATGATGGATCAAGCAAATGGCTCAAACATATCAATTTCTCCTCCTCCAACTGAATCAAACAACCATACCAATGAATGCAGATTCATCAATTGTTATTCACACTTAGACGGCCCATAAGCCTGACTTGTTGGTAGCAGTTGGAATCAACACTCAAGCTTGGAGTGCCAATAGTGATGTCAGTATTGCAATACTGACATCATATGTGCATATATTCACATGGAACATGGCACACTTATACGAGATCTGTAATAATACGCTAAATGCTAGCGCCCCACATTGCTGAGTGCTTTCCCCAGTACTTTTCTCGCTTTATACAAATGACCTACGAAGAAATTTCAAGAGATGGAAATGTAATGACTGCAAAGTATACCGATGATACGATCATAATTGGATTGATTACCAAGGACAATACTGCAGGATATCTACAACGTGTAGACTTTGTGAACCGTTGGTGCAAGGAGTGCCAAGGACAATTTCTTGGAATTGAATGTGAAAAAAACCAAAGAATTGAGAATTGATTTCAGACGTAACAATAATGAAAATTGTCAGTCTATCTATATTAATAATGCAATTGTTTACGTTTGTACTGATCATAAATATTTAGGTCTTGTTATAGACTATTGTCTGCGTTTTGAACAACATGTAACTGATCAATGTAAAAAGGCCTTCAGGAAGATTTGTTATGTCAGAACTATGTCATGATTTGGCATGGACCCTGATGTTATTGTGATGTTTTTTAATGCAACAGTTATGCCAACGCTTACTTACGCATTTATTGCTTTTTATAATTTTTTGGGAGAAGATCTGAAACATAGATTAACGAAACCAAGGAAGATGTGTAAAAAAATCTTCAGGGGCAACAATATTAATTTGAATAGTATTGAGGAAATACACTGAAAAGATGTTATAAAAAACCGCAACAAAATTGTCAGAGACAAGCTACATCCTCTTAACACCGAACTGTCCCATACCCCTAGTGGAAGAAGATGGTGTGTATTGCCTATGAGAACGTCCAGATTTTAAAATTCCTTTGTTCCCAGTGCCATAATTTTACTTAATCAAAATCATATTACTACATAATTTAATTCTTATTTTTTAAGATATAATTATAATCAATATTCCCAACTGTAATTTAATCGAGTGTACCATTCCAATGACCAACCAAAATTTCACATGTACTCTGTTACGACGTGAGCAATAAAACATAGATCTTTTTCTTATTATTCATACATGTTTTTAAATCATTCAAATTATTGCTACAGGTTAGTAGCAACGATTATGATCATCTAATCGATTAGCAAACAAAGATAGAGTATTATGCTCTAACAAGCTGTTTGTTGTGTAGTATGAGGACACAATAAAGCAGTGGCGTAACTGGGGGGGGGGGTCTCAAGCGGGGGTAGGGGGGCACCCAGGAGGGCACCGATTCTCTGGGGGGGCACCCACTATATTAATTGTATATTTTAGCCATTTTCTAGCGGAAGACTCAGTCATAACATATATCTTTGACTTAGTCAGCTTCAGTCAATCCACTTTGACCAAATACGGAAATTAAATAATGAAGCCACTGTCTTGCAGCTTCCCGGAATAATCAGTCAAAATTACTTTATTAAATAAATTCTACATTTTCTAAACACCATTTATTGCTTCTGCGCCATCAAAGCACCAAGCAACACACAATGATATAACTCTCAATGCAATCAGCAAGGGCAATAGAAGTTATCTGCTGATTTGTTTAGCTTTCAGAATTTCAAGAGAACTGGCAATTGCATAATTTGCTAAGGCTTAGTCTTTCACGAGATAGAAATGTGTACTGTTATACATGTGTGCTTGGGCAGTCATGAGTACAGATTCGAGGAAATTCGCTAGTTAAAAAGTGCTGATTACCTCAGTGTAGGCGTGCTTTATTTTAGTTAGGTTTAAATTTCTTCCCCCCCTTGAACATTCTGTCAAAAATTTGGGTTCAAATCCCGTTCCTGCAATATCCATAGGTTACCACAATAACGATTGGTGTGATTGCCGTTGAGTACGGTGAGCACTGGTGAGCAGATTTGTCTGGAATGATCGCTATATAAAATTGTACTATATTATATTATAGTATATTATTATAAGATCTGACCACTGGGAGACCATTTGGATTCTCTGATGCTGTGTAAAATTTTAAAATGCACTCATTGTGAACTGCTTGCCAAGAATGAATGTGCCATTGTTAAGATATTGGCTGCCATGGTCCCAGATTAAAGATGCATGGTTCCCATGACTGGAACAGATCACAAATACAACACAACAGAACATATTTTCCGTTCATCTGCAGATATATTAAATTGAAAATCATCACCAGTCTATTTGAATATGTCTTCATCGTCAAACTACACGTCATTTCCAGTGATAATTATTTCTATCATGACAGTTTTTGCATATTCACTGGAAAGTATAGTGAGTGACCATTACAAGAAGTTGACAAATTTCACAAATCTCCACTTATACTGCAAGTCTCTGCCTTCAATGAACAGGAAGCATCGATGTTTTGCTGCAGGACGTGCAGGTTGGGTTGTAGGATACAGTGAGACACAATGTCTCATTTGTTTCTTTGACCAGATTGAAGCCGAATTCAAACCCTTCAATGGAAGTTGGCAATCTCTCATCTGGATGACAAAGACTAGTAAGTCATAAAGATTATTACACCTACCAATGCACTGAACATAATATAGTACAAAAGTAAGTTCGAATAGAGACATTGTTTGAGTACAATATTTCGAAAGTCATCAAAACTGGCATAGACCCCAAAAGGGTAGCCACTGAATTTCAACATATGCAAGAAATGTCAGCTCAATCTTGATGTGTGCAGCCTATATCATGCTGAGTGCCATACACTTTGACCTCAGCTTTCTCTTGTCTTGCCATGGATCGCCCTAACTTCTTTCAGCTTCATTGCGACAGATATGGTTATTCTTCGATGCATGTTTCACAAAGTGATTAATAAAATGTGTTAGGTGGCCAGACAAACTTCATCATGCCTACAGTGTAAGTGCACATGCTATGGCAGTGGATCAGCACATGTTTGGGTGCAATCCATCATGCCACAAAGTTAGTCTGCATGGTTGAGCTGCATGAAAAATACGCTGCTGCTGCTACTATATATGATGAAAAGGTAATTATAAACAGAAGTTGAAACTTTTAATTTTTTAACGAAAAGGGTAAAGCCAACTGGGCACCCCAAATCGTGCAAAACTTAGAAAATACGAAGGAAATTCAGAAGTTGGCCTTGGCAGGCAGCCTCACCCAAATTTGACCTAGATATGCTGTAGGGCATCTTTGACAATTCCCTGCATGAATGAGAGGTTGAGCAACCTGATCTGAACCTGTTGCCAGTGACTGTCACTGATGAATTAAATGACTGTTGCACTAAATTGCTGCAAAAATCATGTATGTATACTACAGTACAAATTTCTAAATGTGGCTCAACTTAGCTGTCTATAGCTATTCATTACTAGTCTTATCCATATCTATCCATAGCTATCCATTTCTATTCTTTTGTATACACTGGAATCTCTTTACCCCTTGTTTAAACAATAGTAATTGTGGATAGCTATGGCTAGCTATGGATAAGGTTAGCTTAGTTTAGCTTGGATAGGCTATGGATGGATAGCTAAGGCTAGATTTTAAATGACGAGCCACTTTTAGAAATTTGTACTGTATATGATTTTGATGATTTGACATCTCACATTGACCTTTTTCCAGAACAGCGACAAGGCTTGATAACCACATTACACGGAAATTATCAAACTTTCAATGATTTGAAAACCCACTCAGATGCGAGGAACTTCTGTGCTTTGAATGGCGGACATCTTATTGCATTTGAATCTGCAGCTGAATATGATTCTTTCATGACTGCAGTACGAATCAGAAGATCAAATAGAAAATGGATCGGGGCCGATGATAATGATAAAGAAGGTGAGTACGGATGAAGGTAATTAGCTGAAGAATAAAAATAACCACCTTGGCAGTACTGAAAATCTTTTTGACACTAGATTGCTTAGTCGTTGGTCTTAATTCTAATGTCAACAGTTAGTAAATTTACAGAATTAATTAGTCAAATCTTGCCGAAGTCAAATAAAAGGTAGATCCGCAAGTCCAAATTGCCTTTGCATGAAGATTGTTCTTCCGGAGACTCCAAAGCCTGCATGTCAGGGTCTGCAGAGCAACTGAAGACATTTTGCTCCAGAAACATACACACACACTGCTGCGACAAATGACATGAAACCAGCACTTTTGGTGCTCATGGGGCAAAGTCCTGCATGTCAGTAGATGTCCTCGCTTTGATACTGAAACTAGAGTGAAATTACACATTCCTTCCAAAACCCTTATTCTGTGTGATTGTGATCAGGGGTGAAAAAAAACGCGACCCTGAGAGATTCAGCTACAAAATTAAAATAAATCCTTCAGAACAGAGGGTGATTTGAACCTGCAGGCTACAGTAGTCTGCTAAATCAGTTGTGAGCGTTAGCGAGCAGGCTACAACATTTCACTGCTGGTGCTCTTTTCAAGTCCTCGCAAGCATACAGCTCAGTTTTGCTGAGTTCTGCTGGGCGCGGACCTGATTGGCAGCTGCGCGGACCTTGGGGGCAACAGTCCCAGTGACCTAGCAGCCAATTCGATACCCATTTCGACTTGAATTTCATCAGTCTGCAGCCTTGCTCGCTCAGCTGCTTTACAGCAGACTGGCTTGTCAGTCAGTATTTAAACTACATGTAATTATCATAACTCAAGACAAGAAAACATCTAAAAGTAAACACAACTTGGAATAGCCCGCTTTACCATCACCTTTTAAATTAATATTTTGTTCGGCCTGTTCTTCATAGATCTGCCAGTAAAAAGCTTGTGTCCTGATTTTAGCACATGTGCAGAAACCACAACTTAAACATCTTGTTAACTGTGTAGACACTGCGTACCGTTTGCTCTATGAGAAGCGACTTAGTTAATCATAAAATCTTAAATTTTGGACTAGAAACTTGTACTATAAGCGAGCAAACTGCTATATATGGCAAAGTTTGTTGTTTGCTCTATATATTATGAGAACTAGCAAAATGTAAACAAAAAAATCCTTAATTAGGTCACTTAGTGAGTAGACAAGCTTAAGCACCAAAGGGCTATAATCTCCATTCTCCTCTCCTCATGGGGGGATCTTATTATCAATTTTGGTGTTTGTGTCTGCTGTGCACACTAAATCCTTGGATATTACAATACAAATTAAATTGCATATTGTTTCAGCATATATAATGTTCCTGGTTATCTGAGCAGTAGTGCAAAAATCAGCAGCCGTTGATATGCTGGTCAAGATTTATGTGGCCATTAAAAATTGCTCACTCTGTTAAGTACAGTCCACCAGGCACCTTCCAATAATATCAATTGGTGATTTAGTATTTCTTGGGTGATAACCACTTTGCAGTGACTGTCTCTCGGGTCAAAACTAATTTAATTGGTATTTTGTCTCAATTGATTAGGCAGGATCTGATTAATTTAGTTGGTATGCTGTCTCACGTGATTGGCCAGGATTTGACTAATTTAATTGGTATTTTGACCAATTCATTAGTAATGTAATTAGTAATTTGTCCAATTTATGACCAATTACATTGATAAATTGACTAACTTATTATGACTGATATAAGCTATAAATATGCTAACATATGACTCAGTTTTACAAGGAGTTTAGTAACATTACCAAGTGAATTAGTCAAGTTTCACCTCTTGGCTGATTAAATAACCTAGTTAGTAACCTAAATTTTTACAACTTTAGTTTATCGTATCTAATCAAATTTGGCATTGTAATGTCCAGGAGATTTTGACAGAGTCATGTTTTTAAAGCGATTTTGGCATTTCACTTTACTAACTTGATTAGTCATTTTGGTGAACCTTTCTATAGTCAAAAAGATTTTAAGTGTGTCTTCTCTAAAAAATCCTACTCATCCATTTTTGACATGAACTCTTACACTGTTTGTTTTTACCATTAAAATATGAATGAGCATTGAGCAAATGATTTATTTTATCCTTAGCCAAAAGTGAAAAAGTATCATTAATCTAAATGTATATTTCTATTTTGGAAAGAAATGTACTTTTATGCAGGTATTGTGCACTTCTCTGAGTGGTATTGTGTTGGGCCTGTTCTAAAAGCCATCACAGGACAAAAATGTATAAGACATACGTGTATATTGTTTCAAATAAATCAAGCGTGTTGACCATAAATTATGACTGTTTATCAATTGCTCATAATCTAATCATCAAGTTGTCCTGTGTTCTGTGGCGTAACATAAAATCAATCCCCTGTTTCAGGCACTTTTGTTTGGAGCCACAGCAAACATCCATTGACCATCAACCACTGGTTGTCTGGGGATCCTGATGAAGGGACACGTGCAAATTGTGCTGGAGTTCAACCAAGAATATTTGATATACGCTGCCACAAGAAAATGGGCGTTGTGTGTGAATTTGATGTGATATGAATGACTTTTATAGGGGTCAAATCAAGCGATTTTCTCAAATCACAGAACACGAAAATTTTTTCAAAAAGAAATAGAGGTGATTTTTAGAGCAAATTCAGCTTCTTCCACATATTTGACCCATCCGCATTTAATTACAGTCGATCCCGCAAAAAGTGTCCTATTCCGCAACTACGCATCCGCGTTTTATTGCGAAATCCCGCAGCCCGCCATTCCGCAAATTTGTCCCGTCCGCATTTTACTACGTACCACGCTAGCCCCATTCTGCTGACGTGGCCACATAGCCTGAATTTCAAATTTTGGCCTCTGGCCTCCTGTCGGGAGGCCGGTGGCCATCTATACAGAGGCGCATGGCGCCAAATAGAGTAACTGAGAATATATCAGCGAGGGGCTGAGGCAATGAAGCCAATTTGAAGAATACATTGTCATTGAATGGGTAATAAGTAAATAATAAGTAAAATTGTTGATAAAAATAATGAATTTTGTGTTTTTGTCTCTCAATATAGCCACTAAATTGTTGTACTATATATTCTGTATGCAGCAGTGTGCACCAGACTTTGTGTAATGCAGTATATGTAATTTAATATGATTTGACAGATTTGAACTATTTGTTATATGAGAACTTTTAGTGCATGTAATCACACTGTAGTAATTAGTGAGCACTTGCGTATTCTAAGACAAATGTGAAAATTGTGCATTGGTCAGCTATACATACAGTGGTACCTGCGTTGTAAGGCCCCCTGTTGCAAGACCGACTTGCCTTATGTGACCGACCTCCTTCCGATCCAAGTACTTAGTATTTTTAGTGCATTTTGCACCCAAACAAGAGACTGCACCCCCTACGAGAGACCACTTCATGACCGCAGAAGGGGTATTCATGTAACGCAGGGACCACTGTATTGATTTAAGGATGTAACACCAGTGTCTATCCTGTCAGACTTTGTTTTATGCACATGCCGTAATATTTATCAATGGCGCTGTATAGCTTTGAAAATTATTCATACCAAAAATTTTGTGACCTACATGCACTACATAATACATTATAATATATTTGACTTCAGTGTATATAACTTGTGTTGTGCAGTGATACCAAGATCACTTTAAAAATTATTCATTACCAAATTTATGGTTGTAACCGTCAGCGACATTCACTGTATCATACAACGAGCACCAGACCTTAACCGTTTGTGATTTTATAATAGATTGCTATGATAATGAAACAGACATATTTTCAAAAAGGTGCACTGCCACCTTTAGCAAGATACAAAATTTTAAGATTTGTAATATATCATTCTTTACGATTTTATTGTGCAACAAAATACCTGAATCTGTGTAATAAGCCTTGTCAGACAATTATAGGGTGTCAATAAATGCTTTACCTAAGTATTATTAGTTAATGAATTGTTTTTGATTATTTTGCCATTTCAAATCTGAAAGCTCCTGTAGTGTACGCCAACTGGTGATCCTGCGGTTTCAACAGCATCAGGATTGAGAAAATTTTGTGATGATGGGCTCGCATGGTACGCCGTGATTAGGGCACTACAGCGGTTCGATAAATAACGGCCGTACCGGTACAGTCTGGCCGGTTCCCGAACCGGTTTTCAAAGCAGCACTTTCGGTTTGGTTCAATAATGCTATATCCAGCTAAAAAAGTTGTTTTATTGCCGAGATTTGACAGAAAATGTCCACAAAATCATGAACTGAACTCGAGCACGTCGTCATCTTGACGTCCGCTCTAGTGCGAGATCAACTTTCTGGGCCAAAAATTTGGTTTCGGCAAGCGGATTTCTCTAAAATGCGGATTGTCCCGAATTTGTGGACCGACGGTACGAATCATGTATCGATTAAGTGTATCGATGATACGTATCGTATCGAATTTCGGCAACGGTATAGAGCCCTAGCTGTGATGGCTTGTCTCTTACTGGGACTGGGGATGGGATCTCCCACCAATTATCTGCAGGCTCCTGTCCTGTCACATGACTTGTTCCTCGGCAGTCATGTGACTAACTAATCTAGCCCAGACAGCTGAAGAAGTCCATGGGATATGAGCGAAAGCTCCTGGTGAGTGAAAAAAAAAAGGATCTTTGTGCAATGGATGTAATTCAAAATGAAATGTCCATGTCCAGTCCAAGGGATATGAGCAAAAGCTCCTTGTGAGTGAAAAAAAAAAATAGATCATTGTGCAATGGATATAATTCAAAATTTACTTTCCTGGTCCAGGATTAAACTACATAGTTGAACTTTTTAGGAAGAGAATTTAAAACATTATGAGGACATTTTTGTGTGCATTTTTTCATGTTTGTAATACATTGCATGCACAGTAAATATAATTACAAGCATGACAATTTTGTTGATTGAACTATTGCAGTTAGTCTGTCCATGGTTGAATTTGTCATGCTTTAAAGGAAAACGCCTGATCTGACCATCTGTTCTCATAAGAGCATATTAATTTTCATGGGTGAATGAGACACAACGAAGATAGCTACCAGCTGCTAGACCAAGAGGATCTCAAGTATACTAGACCAAGAGGATCTCAAGTATATTATAGAGATCTACGTCCTACTCTGCGTCACCAGCTGTCTCACTATATTCATGGTTGGGAATTAGTGAGCAGTGGCATAACTAGGGGGTCTCAAGCGGAGGGGGGGGCACCCGGGGGGGGGGGTACGCGAATCTCTGGGGGGCACCCATAATACTAATTGTATATTTTAGCCTTGGTTGAAAAGTTCATATGGGGGGCACCTGGGGCACAGGTCCAATATGGGGGGCATGTGTCCCCCTGTGCCCCCAATAGGGACACCACTGGCAGTGAGACACATGACATGCTTCAAATGAGAATGATGTCTCTGTTCGTATTACCATCACAGCAAATTGGGGAAAAGTTCTGCATCAAAATTAATCTGACATTAAAAATAGATGTTGAAGCAGCAGAGCCCAACTTAGATCTTGACACCCACAGAATAAGCCTTGTCTGCTTGTGCGAAAATGTGCACAATAACTTTACTGATCTGAGGATGCAGTTTGACTGATATTGTACAATGCAAGGCATCTTTTGGTCAGTGGGGTCCCTATGGGGGGGGCACAGGGGGCACGTGCCCCCCATATTGGACCTGTGGCCCCAGGTGCCCCCATAGGAACTTTCCAACTCTGGATAAAATATACAATAACAATACCCTGCAAAAATATCATTATTATTAGAGGGTCATCAATACTTTACAGAACCTGCTATTCCCAGTCCTATAATTATTTTTACGGTTCTTCTGAAGTGTATAAAACATACATGGTTCGCATGGCTGCTCTGTGCAATACGAAATTCTACACAACACAGAGCACTCAGGCATTCATTTGGAAACTTCATTTGAAATCATTATCAGTCTATTTGAATACGTCTTCATCTTCAGGCTACATGTACACATCACTTCAAGTGATAAGTCTTGCTGTAATGGCAGTTGTTGCAAATTCACTGGAAAATAGAGTGAGTGTCCATTACAAGAAGTTGACAAATGTCACAAATCTCGACCTGTACTGCAAGTCTCTGCCTGCAATGAACGAAATGGTGATATGTCTTGGTGAGGGCCACTCAGGTTGGGTGGTAGGGTACAGTGAGGCACAATGTCTCATTTGTTTCTTTGACCAAATTGAATCGGAATTCAGACTTTTCACTGGAATTTGGGAATCTTTCATCTGGATGAAAAAGCTTCGTGAGTAGCCAAACAATTACATACACTTATACAATAAACCACAGTGTATTACATGAGTTTAATCACAAGCAACACAGTTTTGTGAGTTTTGACCTTTTCTTGTAGGTTCAACTGTCAACACGCTAGTTTTTGATATTTTGTAAGGATTTCTCCGTGATATGAGCAAGTCACTTCTGCTTTTTTTAATCCTGTAGGAAAAGGTTTAAGCTAAACTGGACAAACTTGTGACTGTTGAAATTAATTTCTCAGTCAACTGGAGAATAAAGAATCTCTTGTAAAAATTCTTACTGTTTAGGTTCTTCTTGTGGCATTAGAAATGATTTGAGTGACAATTAAGCACCTTTTGATTTAAATTTGTTGAAAACAGGATTTTCTGGGCCAGACAAAAATGAAGCAATCAGATTAAGAATATACAAACATTATGATGAGCTGTTCCTTCAAAATGATACATGCTCAGTATCATTTGGGAAAATCTAAATTTTGGGAGACTTTGGCAGTCTCACTGCGTGAATAGTATAAAATAGGCCTATATCTATCTACATGTATATAAAAGTTGATTAAAATTGTATGTTGTGTTACTTGAGTAATGATTTTGTGAAAACATGTTGGAAAGAGCTGGACTTGCTTTTTTGCTAACTGTTTAACTGTTTTGTGTTTGTCCTACAAATAAAGGTGGAAAGTAACATCGAACATTTTTCAGAGCAACAAGATGGCCTGACAACCACAGAACATGGAAAATATAAAATCTATAATGATTTGAAAAATCACAGAGATGCGCGCAACCTCTGTGCATTGACTGGCGGACATCTTGTTGCATTTGAAACTGAGGCTGAATATGATGCTCTTGTCACAACTTCAGGGTGGAAGTGGATTGGGACAGATGATATAGACAAAGAAGGTAAGGACTGATAAAAGAGAATTCCAGAAGCATAAGAGGGTAACTGGGATTGGAAGTATCCCTCCATTAAACCACTTCAACTGTCACATTCCGCGACTAATTCTTTCATTTCAAAGATGAAAGTTTGAACACTTCTAGAAGTTACCATCAGGAAAATTTACGACAATTTAAAAATCACTAAGTGTCAAATTAATTTGTCGTGATTACTGTCGAAAACGCAAATCACAAAATTTCAATATCCTCTGATCATCAATTTCAACAACTAAGCTGTTCGTTTCACAATATTTTTTGATTAGCCAGGAAATTTTACATTTTTACTTGCTTGATGGGTTGGGGAAAAGGGATATTTGACCAAACCACAATTAAAGAGGATGAAATTAATCAAATTTAAGTGTCAACGCTGACCCACCCCTACAGAAGACTTTTGTCAGGATCTTGAAAAAAGATGTTTTATTCAGATTTATGAGAGTATTGATATGGAATGATTGTCTTTGTATGTGTTTCTACCCTAGGTAAGCAAAAACCTGCATCATTTAACAGTTTTGGTTCACATGCATCACTGCCAGATGCTGAGTCGTACATTTTGAGTTTTCAATTCAAAATCTGCTTTATCATTAACTTTTTTCAAAAACTTCCGAGGGGCAGCTTTTGGATGTCCTGTGCCTGTTATGTGAAAATTTCATAAGATTGATCCTATCCAGTAGGCCACAAAACCAATAAATTTCCAATGGTGCATTTTGTATAGAAGTGCAGTTTGTGACTTGCATTTTCGACAGTAACCACGACGATTTCTATTTCACAAAAGTACTGCACTTAGAGATTTGTAAATTTTCAAGAATATACCTGATGGCAACTACTAGAAGTGTTCAAACTTTCATCTTGATGCCTTAAAAGGAAGTACTATAATTATTATCCAACCTTTTTGGAATTGTGCGTTTTTAAGTGTGAGCAGTTTATAAATTGTCGGATACAAAGGACCCTTTACAAACTATATATTAAATTGATCGTTTTCAAACAAGCTATCAATTGATGCAGTTTTTTTTTACCACCTGGTACATATGTACATGAAACCAGGATTACTTGAAACACAGTGTTAAAAAATTAAAGCATCAACGTTCTTGCTTTAAATAATCATAATCGATTCTGTCCTTCTGTACACTTTCTTGTGACATGGTTTGCTCCATTTCAGGTACTTTTGTTTGGAACCACAGCAAAAAACCAGTCTCCATCAACCGCTGGCAATCTTGGGAGCCTAATGGGGGCCCACGTGAGAATTGTGTAGCAGTCAAGCCAAGGATGGTTGATGTTCCGTGCAGTTACCATCTGGGCTTTATTTGTGAATTTAATGTGATTTGAATGTGTTTACGATGAAGGCCAAGTTTCCCTAAAGAATTCACTTGAGAAACTGTCTACTACAAAAAATAGAGCTTTTTTCCTTGCGATTATGAACTGTAATCACTTGAAATTTCAATTATGGACACTTTGATTACCGGCATAGGCGTATCAGAGGGGAGGCGGGGGGGGGGGGGGGCTGTCGACCCCCAAAAGCTCTGGAAACAGTAAGAATCGGGCAAAAAAGCTTTAAAAATTTGGGCAGATGATTAAATAAACATTATTGAAAATAATCGATTTCCAGGCAATTTCATTTGAAATAGTATTAAAACTAGATTTTGAAATTTCGGCAAATGTTGCTTGCCCTCCCAAAAATCTCACACGCCATTCGCCTGTGATTACTGACCACTAAGAAAAATAGTGTAAAACAAGCTAACATTTGAACAGTCACATATTACAACTATCAAAATTCATATCAGAATGGAATTGTGCTTTGATACCACTTTTCAACAATACACAATTTTCCAGATGTAACTGTCTTAAACAGAAACCAACAACTTAAAACTGTGACCATCCAAATCAGGCAACTAAAGTCATTTTGAGATTATGGAGATTTATAACTGTTAATGGCTTAGGAAAAAAAGCTCTACTGATGATGCAGTTCTGCAATACACCGTATGGCTATTTCAAAACAACATTTAAACTGTCTGTCAAATAACTTATTTTGTCTTGGTAACATACAGTCAACACAGAAATTATTTGCAAGCTTTGATTTTTCATCATATTTCACAGAAAAATGGTAGTATGATAAAAAGAACTGCACTATGTTTTAGAGTAGTGTTAGTAGGTTAAGTTCCCATGCATTTCATTTTTTACCTAAATTCATTTTCTTGGAAAATGTGAAAAAACTGAATTTTGAAAACCAAAAAATATTTGCACGCTTCAGCCAACTGGCAGAAACTGAATTTTTAATGATGATACTCAAATTTTTCTTTGGAAATACTGTTGTTTATGGTATATTTAGCTCATTTACATCAATAAGACATTATTTGGGGTCCACAGGAAGAATTGCAGGTGTTATCGCGGGAAAGCACTCAATCCCATGTTTTTTTTTTATATATGGCTATAGAAATATGGCTAGAAACAAGCAACTCACATGAAACTGATTGGTAAACTCCATAATTGTGTCTATTCGTCTTAAAAAAGTAATTTGGCAGGTATTGCTAGGTAATTGTGCTCTACATGCAACCACAAAATGCCGGAAAACAGTAGTACGAGTAGAATCAAACTGAAAAAATCTTAATTACTGGACTCAATTTTGCCCCTGGGGACTATTTTGACTGTGAGCTGTGAACAATAGGTTGTAATAATTTTGGAGAAAGTCAGCTGAGATAATTAAGACAAGTTGTTTTCGAATTTTGCACCATATCATTACCATTATGCAGCCTGCAACAAGTGTTGCTTCATAGGGTACCCCCATGGACAGACAGACAGACAGACAGACAGACAGTTTTTATTTTTGCCAAAGTTGAAGATACAATAGGAGGTACAATAATTAACAGTTTTGCAAAAAAAAGAGTGGCACAGGCGATGCTTAATTTGCCTAAAAAAGGCGCTATCTTAAGCACCCCCTGTTGAAATTGAAAAATATTAAATATATTAATTCACAGTCACTGCAGACAACTGAAGGCAATATATAATTCGATATGGATAGAACATTTTGTTGTCAGTAATTTAATGATAAATAAAATAAACTAATCATGTGGTAAATTGGGTCGGGGAGGAGGGGGGGGGGGCTTGTGTTTATGACTGACATATATAGCAATTAACAATATGGCATTCATTATTATAAAGATTAATAAGATATTTTTTGAAGTAGGAGGCAAAACCAAACTCACTGTGAGTATCAACTTTATCAATTACTTGTGCAGGCAACTCATTCAGGAGTCTTGGCAGCTGATGGCGCACACATTTCTCTGCAAAGACATGATACGTTCGTGGGACTAAAAAATTTTGACTTCTGGTGAAATGGGAATGGGTTGTTTGTTGTGAGATGAGAAAGTTGGAGGGGAAGTATTTTGGTAGAATATTTTTAGATAATTTGTAATAGAATTTCAACAGTTTAAATTTATATATATCCGCAATTTTAAGAATATTAGTTTTTTTGAAAATAGGCTCTGAATGTGCATTATACTTGCTTTTTGAAATGATTCTTATAATTCTTTTCTGTGAGGGCATGAGGCGAGCAGCAAGATGGCCCCAGAGAAGTATGCCATAGTCTAAGTGTGAATTTACAAGGGCAAAATATAGAATTCGTAGAGTTTCGACAGGCAAGTAATTTTTAATTCTTCCAATTATCCCAATAGCTTTAGAAATTTTTTTGGCAATTTTATTCAAATGTAGATTCCATCTAAGATTTGAGTCAAGTAAAACACCCAGGAAATCAAATTCTTGCACACAGTCTATAGCCTGGCCATTAATTTCAAGTTGTGGAATTGTTATGGCTTTTTGAGTGGGACAGAAAAGCATGAACTTTGTTTTAGATATATTTAAAGATAGTTTATTTAGGTCTAGCCATTTACTAAATTTAAAAAGTTCAGTGTTCATTTCAGTGCTCGCAGTAGGTAGATCAGTTATTGCTAGTGAAAGGAAAAGGGTAGTGTCATCCGCATAGCTAATAGTTTTAAGTATGGTTGAGCAGAGTTGCAGGTCATTGATATAGATTATGAATAAAAGGGGGCCCAGAATTGAGCCTTGTGGAACACCTGTAGTAATTGGTAACATATCAGATTTGCTGTTATTGATGTTTACAAACTGTTGTCGGTCTTTCAGATAGCTTTTCAGCAATTTATAAGCATTATCTCTGAAGCCATAGTAGTAAAGTTTATGAAGAAGCGTATCGTGATCAATGGTATCAAATGCTTTTGATAAGTCTATGAAGATATTAAGTGGTACATAACCCTTATCCATATCAGCTATTATTCTATCGACTAATTCTAGAGCAGCGTGTTGAGTGGAGTGTCCTTCTCGAAATCCATATTGGCTATTATAATAAAGTTTGTTATATTTGAAGTATTCGTGGATTTGTGAACTTATTACTTTCTCAAAGACTTTTGACAGACTATTTAATAATGATATTGGTCTGTAGTTAGTCAGTAGCTGGGGGTTATCTTTCTTGAATATTGGTGCAATTTTAGCGATCTTTAATTCAGCAGGGAAAATTCCAGTGGCTATTGTTTGATTTATTATAGAAGTCAGGGGTCGGCTGATCTCATGTTTTATCTTTTTTATTAGTATCGTTGAGATATTGTCTGCACCAAAGCTTGTTTTGTTTTTGAGATTGCCAATGACTTTCAAAATCTCTTCTTCATTCACTGTTTTAAAAGTTAGTGTTGTATGGCTGGGGCTATTAAGGTACTGTTTAAAGCTATTGTTTGAGTGAACTGTAATTCTAGAAGCAAGTTCAGGTCCAACATTTACGAAATAGTTATTAAATTCTTTGGCAATGGCTAGACTATCTTTGATTAAAGTACCGTTAATGTCTAAACAACCAGGAGCATCATTTTGCTTGTTATTTTTATTAATAATTTCTTTGATAGTGCACCAAGTCTTTTTAATGTCATTCTGTTGGGTTTTAAAGCGATTATGATAGTAATTAATTTTTGCTGATCTGATGGTTTTTTTAAGTATTTTGTTATACGTAGACAGATTAATTTTAAGTTGAGAATGAAGAGGAGAGTCCACAGATGTTTTCTTGAGTCTTAGGTAAAGTTTATCTCTGAACTTAATTGATTTCAATATGCCGTGAGTTATCCAGCAATCTTTTCTATGTCTATGTTTGTCAAATTTTACGATTTTTGTGGGCATAAATTTTTCCATAGCTTCTTTAATAACACCAATCAGAATTCTATAACTGTCATTTGGATCCATACGTGTATCAGGTATAATCTCCTGTAACAAATTACTATTTTTAATATATTCTTTAACTTTTAAGATATTGCTTGGGGTCTGACTGGAGACTTTAATGTATTTAATTGAGGGTTTCTTTATCTTTAGATAGTCTAAGCAGACTCAATGAGTGAAAATTTCATAGTAATAGGTTTCCTTTGTAAAAATAAGCTTTGAACAATGAAAACTATTCACTGTCATAACAATTTAGGCCATAATTATTGTATAGGCAAGCTTGGGTGGATCTTAATAATCGCTGCATGACAATACATTGAATATGCTACACTTACATATATGCTAAAATCAAATAAAACCCTAATTTGTGAGCAAATATTGATAAAATCAACTCTAAATATTCTTTCTTTTAAACTACTATTGATAAGCCAGTGGTGATATAACTCGTCAGAGGCAAATCATCAGTCGTATCTCAGCACAAAATCACCAAGAGCCTTTTTTTTTACATTTCCTGATGAGATATTGAACATAGTTCTTCACAAAAACCTGCATAGTTTATCGTTTTCTTACAATTTTGACTATTTTAAAGGACTTCACAGAACAATTTCATGACAATTGCTATTTTTTAAGTAATTTTTATACCTAAATGTAGGAGAAAAACATGGGAATGGGTTTACTTCTTGAGTAACACCTGCTATCCCACCTGTGAACCCCAAATAATGTCTGATTGATGTAAATGAGCTAAATATACCATAAACAACAGTAATTCCAAAGAAAAAATTGAGTATCATCATTATAAAATCAGTTTCTGGCAGTTGGCTGAAGCGTGCAAATATTGTTTGGTTTTCAAAATTCAGTTTTTTCACATTTTCCAAATATTTTTTGGTTTTCAAAATTCAGTTTTTTCACATTTTCCAAGAAAATGAATTTTGGTAAAACATGAAATGCATGGGAACCTAACCTACTAATACTAATCTAAAACATAGGGCAGTTCTTTTTATCATGTACTACCATTTTTCTGTAAAATATGATGAAAAATCAAAGCGTGCAAATAATTTCTGTGTTGACTGTGCATGTATATAACATAGAACTTTGACTTTTTAAACAAAAAAAAAAGAAGAAATAATCAATGAAAGGACAAACATAGAAATGTTTTGGCGCCAAATATACAGAGCTTTTTTATCATTGCTTTTCCTCATATACTAGCATGTATTTCTGTATTATTGTTAGTAATTCCAATTGCTGGTACTGCTTGGAATTATTTTCCTGTCCCTTCTTTGACCCCTCATTTACCAATTAATGTGTCCCTAAAAAATATATATGTAAAATGCCCCCTGCTTTTTACTATAAATTTCCAAGTTGCATCCAAAGAACAATTGGACCCTTTACAAACTATATATCAAATTGACCGTTATCAAATAAGCTATCAGCTGATGCAATTTCCAAGAAATAAAGATAATAAATATTGAAAAACATATAAGCTCCAGAAGCACACCGGAGGTGAATGTACACATTCCGGTGCTGCAAGCCATATACATTTTTGATATTCAGCTTGTCAAATAAAACTTTATGTATGATTACACCTAACCATCAATCTTGGCCATTCCTTGGTAAAAATCAATCTAAAATTTGAATGCCCTCATATTGGCAGCACAGAATAGTGGATTTTTTATTTGACTCTCTCATTTTGGCATCTTTTAATAGGCAAAACATAATTTTGCTGAACACATATCAGTGCGATACAGTCACTTCAATGCAAACTTCTGTAAAACATGCAATTAGTCTTTGTACAAACCAGGAAACAAGTTTTTCTTGATATGACCATTGACCTTCACAGACGTAAGCAGCCACCAAATAATTCACAAGTCATCAGTGACAAAATGAACTTATACATTTTTTAGACTTTCAGTAGTGAGTTATTCTGCCATAATCTGTCAATAGACACATGACTTTTTAAAAAATGCATGGTTCCCATGGCTGCTTTGTACAACATCAAAACAGAAAACAAACTGGATAGTGTGCTCATTTGACAATTATTACATTTCAAATCACCACCAATGTATTTGAATATGTATTTGTCGTTGAGCTTCACATTATTTTCATTGAAAATTCTTATTTGGGCATCAGTTGTTACTAATTCGCTGGAAAGTATAGTGACTGACCATTACAAGAAGTTGACAAATGTCACCAATCTCAACATATTTTGCAAGTCTCTGCCTTCAATGAACAGGAAGCATCAATGTTTTGCGGCAGGACGTGCAGGTTGGGTTGTAGGATACAGTGAGGCACAATGTCTCATTTGTTTCTTTGACCAGATTGATGCGGAATTCAAACCCTTCCATGGAATTTGGGAGTCTTTCATCTGGATGACAAAAACTCGTAAGTCTGTGATTATTAGATGGTTCTTAAAAGAAGACAAGTCATGCATACACTAACCTCCAAAAGTTTGAATACACCTGGAAAGTGAGGTTTCTTTTAAAAATACGTCATCTTTTGTTTATTTTTACATCAAGCAATACAGAAGTCACATTGAAGTCAAAAGTTGTCTTTATTTTGTCATTTTAGGTCATTTTGGTTGAAATTTATGACCTTTCTCGATATCCCAAATTATGGTATTTTATTAAAAAAATTGTCACAGCCCAGTTATCTTCTAGGTTTATGAAATCTAATCATATTTAAGTGTTTCTAGAGTTGTAACATGATCTTAACGTTAGTTTAAAACCCCTCAAAAAAGTTTAAAAATTGGACATTGACCACTAAAAAATACAAAATTTTAATAATTTCGAGTTACCATGAAGTCTAATCATAGAATGTATCTTCTCAAGTGAAAATTATTTGATTTGAGCTGTTTCAGCATTGTTTTGACCCAAAACTAGCCGAAATCAGTATTTTTGTTCAATTTTCAACGGCCATTTACTGACCTGAAACTACTGGTAAAATCATCACAAACCAGTGGAAATGTTTAAAAAATAATAAATATGGAAGATAACTGTTCTTTTATAGCTTTTTCTAGAAAATGATAAAATGGGATATCGAGAAAATTATATAAATTTATACCAAAATGATCTGAAACCATGAAATAGGGACACCTTATGGCCTGAATGTGAATTCCCATATTGTTTGATGTAAGTATAAAACAAAAATTGTGTTGAAGATTAGGTATTTTTGAAAGAAATCTAACCTTTTTTGGTGTATTCAAACTTATAGGGTAGTGTATGTCTTTATAACCTTGTGTGTATGCATCATGTTTGAAAATATGTTGAACCTTTTTTGTGTTGAAACCAGCTCTTTAAATTTTACAATGTTTAAACAATCAGATATTGAAAATGGAGAACACAATTGATGGATGTAATGTTGCCCAATATTTTTAATTTTAGAAATAATAATTATCATATTTAGGTTGAATTCGGCTTTGGCTATAGATGCCTATTCCAATTTAATTTTCATTCATTGATTATAAGGCAATGGTTGACTGGGGACTCCTTGCTATTTACTTCTTATATGATACATATATATAAGATTTACGAAAGTATGTAGAGTGGGTCTGGGCAAGAAGCCCGGGTTAGGTGAGAAGCCCCCCCAGGGTTATATCTAAACTTACATTTTTGGTGCTTTTTCTTATTGATAGGATTAAAGCTAAAGGCCTTTTAGGTGACGTCACAAATTTTCAAGGCATTCAGCACCAAACCATAGTCATAATTAAAGAAACAAAAAAAGTGCATGGTTTTTGTAACTTTGATGAATTCTTTGAAAGTGGTTGTCAGAAATAACTTTGGAAATTTTTTAAAGTATAATGGATATCTGCATTGCTTCACTTTATGACCATCACATAGATATGATTTGGATCATGTTTTTTGCATTTTAGCTCAAAATATAGGGGTCAAATTAAAATATGTGGGTTTGGGGCGAGAGGCCCTACATGGTATGGGGCATGGGGCCCCCTTCACTGAGGCCTCGAAGTTGCTTCTGGAACCATTTAATAATGTTTACTTTACCTCAAATCTTGATAGAATAGCTAATTGAAATAGAAAAAATTTTGGCCGAAATTGAAAAAGGGCAAAAAATATTAAAAAATAAATAGCATGAAAAGAAAAATTCTGAGATTCAGAAAAAGTTAATAGAAAGCCTTAAAAATGATAGTAGAACCCCAAGAAATAACTTTCAAGCTGAATGCGCTCGCAAAAAAAATTGCCATAGGATTATAATAGGGGGGCTTCTTGCCCGATGGGTGGGGCAAGAAGGCCATTTTAATTTTTTTACGAAAAGGGCCGTAACTCCTTTATTAAAATTGGTAGACATTTGTTTCACTAGTTATAAGTAGAGTCAAGTGATCCCTTCCTTACAGCATAAGCATTCAAATAATCGACCATGAAAAGTAGGTCAAAACGCATCTCGAAGTTAAGGGGGGCTGCATGCCCCGCACTACTCTAATATTCCCTGAGCACAATTTGGAAAGGGAAACTTTACTGAAATCCTAAATCCAGAGGGAAACCATGGGACTCCCCAATAAATGACATCACACCTGCCTTTCCCACCTCCATTCAGTTGGATGATTGAGGTATCTAGTTGAGGTTGAAAGCTACCAAGGTGAAAAATATCTGCTACCTTGAAAAAGTTTAAACCGATCTCATAAATCCTAAATATAGTAGCCTATGAATATGAAGTTATGAAATAACATTCCAATTTGTGTTACACTCTTACAGAACAGCGAGACAACCTGATAACCACATCGCATGGAAAATATCAAATATATAATGACCTGAAAAGTCACTCAGATGCACGAAAATTCTGTGCACTGAATGGCGGACATCTTGTTGTGTTTGAAACTGAGGCTGAATATGACGCTTTCATGAATCATGCTCTCATCACAGGATCAAATAGGAAGTGGATCATGGCTGACGACAATGATTTGGAAGGTAAGGTCACGCTGTGATGAAGGAGAATAGCAGAAGAATAGTTGGTTCCTGGAATTTCAATCATCTCTACACTAAACGACTTTGATAATAAAGTTTGATTGCATTATACTGCAGATATCTCTATTCCTTTATTTGAAGATAATAAGCTTAATATTTTTGACTTTGTGTGTTTGATTCCAAACAAATGAGAACAAACAACAGATTTCTCAGCCTTTTATGTTAGTAAGGGAAATGTTGATACTTCTTTCACAGTTCTACATGTATTTAGGAATAAATATTACTACAATTATCAATAAAACTAGCTTTTCAGTGTTCACCCATTTGGAATTTAAAGGTCACTTTCAAAGATACAGTGCAGTGTTAGTCACAAAGGCTGCGATGAAGAATGCTATCAAATTAGGCCTATGTGTACAGAATTGTAGTGTACAAATATGGTGGCCTCATTGCATCCAATGGTGATTTACAGGTAATAGTAGAAGTAGGCAAAAAGAGCATGAATATGCGATATAAAAAAGCCCAGTTGAAATCATTTTGCAAATTGGCAGAATTGGGGCTCAAATTTAATGTGTCATGGATTAAGAGGAGACAACCTCAGTGGTGAGATCAGACAGAGCCCACGGCTATCGATATTATGAGCAACTGTATAGGCTTTTTATTAGGGCATTCTGCCCTATTGTCTTTGGTCATCTCTGGAAACTTGTGGACCAATTTTGAGACAAAATACCGCACCAATTTCATTCAAACTTTGCACACATGGTTTTATTTGCCCAAGCTTGTGTTGATCAACTTTACAGGAATATACATATTGCTTAAATACCATTTTAGAGACCCAGGAAAACCATCCAAGAAAAACTGGAAAGAGGGAGTCCTGTGATGTCATTGAGGGGGTTCCCCACCCAGCTCACTCAGAATTTGTCAAAACAACAAGAGGTCAGCAATTAGGACAAAACACCACTGCATGCTTCATCAATGTGTTGCTGCCTTTTATGCCCTATTATGTAGAAGCCGCAGTAACAAGATAATCAAGACTTTGGATCAGTAGTTAGATGATGTGCAGAATGCCCTTTAAAGTGCCTTGAGCACATTATTTTTGTTATTAAAAACTGGTATGTCGCCAGATTAAAACTATGTCCAAAAGAAAGATTAGAGCCATATTAAACCTACATGTATTCTAACTGCCAAATTTACTCAACTGTCATTCTAAGCTCAATATATGCAGATAAAGTCCTTTAAAAATGTAGACAAATATTCTTTCATGCCATGGAAAACCCTTGTTTTGTTTACGAATCAAGCAATGCAGGGCTCTCCTTAAAAGTAATTAAAGGGCTTCACAATCAAACAAACTCACTTAATTATAGAAAACACACAATTCTGTTGATTGGTAGTGCACATAGAACGATGAGGTGGGAGTTTCAATGATAACTGAGTTCCATTTGCTTGGCCACCTTTGGTCATGTCTATCACCATATGGCTCCCCGTCAGTACCTAAATTTAGTTTTCAAGTATTCCCATGCAGTAGAATCGAACCCTGGACCTCAAAATTACAAGGCCAACATGCAATCCGCTCAGCCACCAAGGTACATGGCTTTGCAATGTGATAAAAAAATCTCCACACCAATGGAGATCATAACATTATGGAATTTTTAGCAAGATTTATGAGCAGGGCAGAGAAAGGACACATATAGAGTAACTTGAAAATGCACATTTGATAACAGCTGAAGAAGGTGGAATTTTCTCTTGAGGTGTCCGTTTCCTGCCCTGCCTGATATCAGTCTTTTAACAAAGAGGCCAATCAGAGACTTGCATGGTTACAAGTAAAATGTGGATTCCCAGATGCAGGCCAGCATAGAAATCCCACAGAATGCTGTTCTGCTACCCAAATTCTTTTTTTTTTATCCAGAAGGTGGCGCACAAAGCTAGCTCCAAAAAATCATTTTTTCCACCGGGGGACCCGAATTTTGCACCATTGCTTGTTCTGTGTGTAGTGTATATTATACATAAAATCTATCAGTTGATGATCCAAACTGTAATTTTCCATTGAATAGGCAGACTAACTAGTTGTAACAAAGTCACTCTCTACAGTACATAGATATTAAAACATAAGTTTGATGTATCATTCTCCGTTTCAGGCAATTTTGTTTGGAGCCACAACAAGCAATCGGTGACCATCGACCGCTGGCATCCTGTGGAGCCCGATGGGGGTACAAATCAGAATTGTGCAGCCCTTGAGCCAGAAATTTTTGATCAGGCCTGCAGCGTCAAATATGGCTTCATTTGTGAATTTAATATCTAAATGCCAAAGCATGAAGATGGCACCACCTGGACACAGAAGATAAATTTTAACTCAAATTCAATTTTTGTATTCAGGTTTGTGCAATAAGCTTTTGAGAAAAAAAATAGGACAGACAGAAATATAGGGCGGAAAGGTAATATTAAGAATAAGCCGCAAAATGTTAACCAGAATTGCTAGATTTAGAACTAGTTCACACAGCTTAAGAATTGAAACTGGGCGACATCAGAGGCCAAAATTACCAGCCCCTGACAGAATTTGTGAAAAGTGTACTTTGAATATGCCTGAAGATGAAATACATTGCTTGACTGTATGCTCCAGCAATACCAGTCATCGACGTAAATTTTTTCTCACATTATCTAAGGTTGGAGATAACTTTCAGTCATTGGATAATAAAAATAAGTTTGTTGAAAAAACGAAATGCAAGGAACCTGAATTGTTAATTAGTCTAGGGAAGTTCTTACAATTAGCCGATGTGCAAGACAGATATATCTCCCACATTCACATGATTATGTTTGTTAACTTTGTACTTTGGTGTATATACAGTGTGTCTACAGAAAAAGAGGACAGTCAACACAATTGGATTTGTTTACATTTTATTTTGGCCAAGCATCATTATTCAGCAAAACATGATTTGTATATGAACAGTATATTCAGAACAGTCAAATTACCCATTATTCGCACCCCTTGATGTGGTACCTTTCTGCAGATGAGACATAAATGACGCAAAAGCGTGTTTCATGCTCTCCACGAACATTTTTCCCAATGCAGACATGGCGGAGGCCTTTAACTTTAATGCGAGGGTTGCGATAACTTGCTGGATTCTGTCTCCCAATTTGCCCATACTGAATAATCCACTGGGTCCAGCTCAGAAGACAAGGGATGGCACTCTACCTGGCTCAGGAGGCTTGTTTTGAGGCACTTCTGAGTCTTCTTCGCAGCATGAACAGGTGCTACACCTTGTAGGAAGATGATTTTGCCAACAAAAGAGTTTCTCATCTGACGCCATGGCACCCCAAATTAATTCAGAATGTTATTATAAACATTTTCATTGATTCCGGCACTCTGGTCAATGGTTTATTTGAGACATTTTTGTGATTTTCTTGTCAACAGATGACTCCATCTTGAAGACCAAGTGTTAGGTCCTGCATTGAATTATCGGCAGCTGGAGCATCAGCCGATGTCCCACTACTCACGCATGAATCATTCCTACTCTCACAAGCGCCATAAATGGTGAAAAATTTCTCATCAAGAATGAGGAACACAGGACGAGCTTTTTCAGCTTAAAGCAATGCAAGCGCTTTTGCATATCATGCTTGCATTTTGCCTTCAGTAGTGATCTAATTCACAAATAAACATATTTACAATAGACCTAATCTGGCTGACTATCGAATCCATTCTTATGTTAGACTTATCACCAAATTCTGAACTTATAATAGTTATATGAGTGTGAAAAAGAAGAAGAGTGACTGTCCTCTTTTTCTGTAGACACCCTGTAATAGATGTAAATGAATGCTTCAATACATGCAATTTTGTTCTATGATGCACATGTCTATTTATCAATTTACCATGTCTTTGTATGTATATATGTGTGACAAGTAACATCAGTTTGTGCAGTGTGACACTCTTATTGGTTTTTCTGAAAACTGGTTTTCTAACAGCAAATTAAATATCCTCTGATAACTTTTATAATGTTTTATATATTCTTCTAAATCGGATGATAAATTATATTTAATAATAATCTTAGCTGATGATTAAAAAAATAATTATTATAATACTATACACAAATATATATATATCTGAAGTATAGGATCTGAAAACATTGGTTTCAATTTTTAAAATACTCAACTAACTGGGTGGCTGGAACCTAAATTAGCTTAACACTACAATTATTTTATGATCTGTTTGTATTATATATATATTATCATTAATTTCATGACACATGTATCTGTATGATATTTAGTTGTTTAATAAAAGTTTATATATATATATATATAAATGTATGTGAATTTTCTGGATGTATAACTGTGTGTATTTTATGTTTTTATTAGTTCGCCTATGTTATACTTAATTGCACTTGTGCCAGACATAGGTATCATTTCTGATATTTGAATATATTAAAAAGAAAATGTTGAAGAAAAAAATTGAGGGAAAAAACAGAAACTATAATGTCATGGAAAAAAAATTTCTGAACTTTTCCTTTTCATTTGAAAATTTATTTATTATTTTTTTTGGAAATTCTCTTTTTTCGGATCTTTTTTTTTTCCCTAGCATTTTTTTTTTGGAATTTTTTTTTTAAAACATTTTTTAATTGTTTCCACATTTTTTGTTTAGATGGTCAGTGTTTGCTCTGTCAGTGAAATGATATGCAGGGTTCTCCCTGACTCACTTAATCACTGAAATTGCAAAAGAGCAGTTCAGTGTTCAGCAGCAAATTGAAGTCCTTCTTTTTTTAACTGAACATTAGACAGCACCGAGTCGGTCGTGCCGTTAATTAATATGACATGAATGTGTTTTTTATCAATGACTGTTTTCTGCCTAATTCATTAGAATATGTTTCAATAAAATCCAAGTGAAATAATTTTTTCATATCAAAGAAACAAAACCGAGTTTGCTAATATCTGGTTGTAAGTAATTACACAAGACCAATTTATCATTTAAAATTGCATGGCATTGATCAACAACTGTTTGTGACAAAAGCTGTAAAAAATATTCATATTACTACCACAGGAAGCCCTATGGGGCAAAAGATTTAATTTCCAGGGGTGAGGGTCTTTGAGTTTTCTCAGAGGGAAATTAGTATCACAAATTAAAAGTCATTAATGCTCATTAATTTCATGTACTTGTTTTTTCTCTGATCTATAATTATAGAAAAAGTCACTGTAGATGCCTACAATTGAATATTGATTGGTGATTTCGGTATCTTCTTTTCATTACGCATCTTCTGTTATATAGTCAGGCGAATCAACAAAAAACAATTATCTTCATTGTTTCTTTAATAATATTTTATACATCTGGTCTCGAGCCCTGTCAGCGTGCCTCGGCGGTCTGGCGTCGGCACGGCGTCGGTCCGATGTCAGCAGCATCGGACCGGCTTTGGGCCGACGTTGGGCCGCCGAGGCACGCTGATAGGTGAGAAACAATAAAGATGATATTATTTTCTATTCGTCTGACTATTCGCCTGAAGGTTGGACGTCCTTAAAGGCCTTAACATCACATGTGAGTCCTAAGTCTCACACCTCCTTACACCTGACTCTGGTTTGTTTTGGTTTAATTCCCCTACCCTTTGCCAAGTCAGGTTCTAGGATCTCAACAATTTGTAATTCACCAGACAATTTGTTACATTAATTTCTCTTGTAATTATGTAATACGTGTATAATAGAAAATTTAATACATCTAAAAGCATTTAAATGCGGATTCAAATGCGACATTTGCAAATGCAAATGTAAATGCATTTGCAGTTGTACCCAACCCTGACATGTACTATCATTCATTATTGTGAACTAATTGCACCAATGAGCGATGTTCAATGGCAGCCTTCAGCTGTATCCTTGGGTAGGCTCATGACGAATTTGATGCTCGCATGGTTAAGCATGACAATAGTATACAATACAAATCAATAAACCAACCTGAAGCCGAGTCATCAGTGAGATCGACGGATGCTTTTCCATATCATTACGAATTATAAAAACAATTACATAAACTAAAAAATGAATATTGCTCCATGCTATTTAACTTGAATTGATTGCACAGCATACTATGTCAAAATCTATATCTTCAAAACTTCTGAGACTGTTGCCAAACTAACTGTGCCGTAAGTTGCTTTAATTGAGGATTGATAGCTTTATTACTGCAGTGTCACTCCATCTTCTCATTGTCTAACAGAGATTCCAGACTCAGGCAAGTGATGTCTTGAGTGGAAGGAGGGAGATGGAAAGTGACATGTTTGAATTCTAGGTGATGTAGCTGATTTAAATAGTGTCTTGGGAGGACTGAGGGAGGACCGGGCAGGCACCACAGGGACCAAAACATGGAGAATATGTAGTGGCTTTGAAATGTATGAGGCAGTTAATAAGTGATGCTTAATTCTGGGCTATTCGTAAGGACTCCTGAGGGAGGATTGAAACAGTGCTTTAATATCCGGATAAACTGGATGGAGTGATATTGGGGCAGTAACGGCTATTGGGATAATGGGCGGTTTCCAAGACTGTGTGACCCTATACGCCCCAGGTAAGGCACACATTGACTTTTTGGAGGTATATCCACCATCATCTCAACCATTTATGAATTGGTCCTGGGTTGAAAGATAATGTTCCACCATTGGTCCTGTGGTGGATAAGTTTCGATGCCAACTTACAATATATGTAGGTGGCTATTGGAGTCTCCTCATATTGGATCGAAGGTGAAGGGAGTTGAGGTTGATAATAAATTACATGAGCAGAGGTTTAGGAAAGGACAGCCTCCTAGACAGAGTCATAGTCAAAATTCCCAAAATAATTTATATCTATAATGTGATGTTTGTGTCCAATAATTCCAATAAGACGAGTCGTGAAAATCAGAGTTGTAATACAGGAGACCTACAGAGCTGCTTCACTTGCTACCCAACCCCAAAGCCCTGGTGATCAGACCGATTAGAAATTGTTAAGAGTTGTGATGGTGGCTGTCAATAATAATGCTATTCTGTATGGGTGAGTTGTCCTCTTGTTTCTCCTCCATCAAATACCATTGAAGACTGTGACAAACTACAAGTGCAAGTATTGACTTACTGAAGTAGTCCTGCGACTGACAATGCTGACATATGGCAACACTTCAGAGTGAGATGGCTAGCCATTTGGGCATGGAAGTGTTGGCTCAAAGACGCACCCTGCCATAAGCCTCAAGAAGCACAGTCAAGTCCATTCAACTGAATATATATTCCCATATACTATGTTTTTGTTGTTCTGTTGTGCTCATACCAACCAACAACAGTATAGATTATCAAGTCCACAATACACAAAGGGATTTAATATCTGTTCTTTCACCTGTAGAATGCATATAAATATCTGGGATAGGGCAAGACATATGGTGCAGTAAATTATTCTGTAAAATTTTCCATATCCTTCAAATGCATATTTTATTTCACATTCAATAGCTCAATGCTGCCTTTTTTTGCTTGATTAACTATTGTATACTTTATTCATCATGCATCCGTAAGTAAGATATAATATTTTTCAAGCAGGTAAACAGAAATATTGATTTGAGGAAGAACGAATATGAAAAAATACCCGGGATGAGGAATTGCAAAAGACTCACATCAGCTGTATATTTAATTTGGCCTAAATTGTTAATAAGGGAGACCAGAGTAAAATGGTCCCTTGGGGCTAAATGGTCCTTTTGCATTTCAGGCGAGGGGCACCAGTAGGAAAGGCGAGCGGCAGTGCCTGTCAGACAAAAATGGGGAAGACATTTTCGTGCTAATTTCATGTGACAAAATTTAAAATAGAAAGTCGTATTTGAAGCTGTTCTGCTCAAAGCAATCAATTGAAGGATCATTTGCAACTTTAATGTTTTTGATAGATTTCATGATGAAATTTTCATCTTAGAAAACTATTTTCAAATTAATTCAACAACAATGCGATTGAAAGGGATTGAAAGTAGAACAACTCGGTTTTTACAAAAGAGAGCAAAGACCAATAGCCTAAATCAATTTCATCATTATGGGGCAAAATTGTCCTTTTCATAAAGGGAAAATAGTCTGGGACCATTTTGCCCTCAAAGATAGGGACCACTTTGCCCAAGCTCCGGGGCAAAACAGCAATTTTTTGTATTACATGCAAATTATTTACACGAAGTCAAAATATTTTTTAGGTATAGTCAGCTGTAACAAAGCAAAGGGGATACTTGGAAGAACTTTTTTCTTAGAGGGGTCATTTTGACCTTGTCTGCCCTAATTGGTTACTCTGTAGTAGTCTATAAATCTTTATCCTGAACTGCCACGAATTATAATTTTACATTTCGCTATTGTTTCATAACATTCATGAAAGCAACTACAGAGCCATTTAATTGTATAGATAAGCAAAAGGACATCTCTGATCAGCCCTTAACTACAGTCTAGAGTCTAGACTGCTCTGCCTATCTTGTTTTCCACATGGATTGTCTGTCAAATCTGAGTCCTTTTCATTTTCTACTTCAATTATTGAGCTATCCATCTTGGTCAAACTAGAGCCATCGTTCTGGTGACACGATTTTGACAATTCATTGACAATGGCCGCTAGGCATGAAATTGCTCTTCCCATGCAAAGTACATGAAAAATGAATTACTATAAAATGACAATAATTGTTAAGGGTGTACTATTTTTGTAACTACCCTGCTGATAACTACCCTGCTGAAAGTTACAGTGTAGGCAAATAGTGCATTGTTCAAAGCTAATGCCATGACTTCCCCAAATCTTACAGGCTGTTCAGTTATCTGCACAATACTAAAAAGAAAATGTTTCAAATATGTTTGAGTTTCAGGAAATAATTTTTGAATATTATTACTATGCATTAGAACTTGTTTGACTGAAGCTGACGTCGAAACATCGAGAAAAATGATCACTCCAGCCTATAGCAATGGTTGAATCACAACTTGCTTTCTGTATATTTATCTCATGGACTGGCTTTGAATTTCTGCCTTTGCAATTTTCAATGCAATCAGTCGCTCTCAAGCTGGCTGCACAATCCCTGATTTCTCTTTAAATACACGGGCAATGAGCATCATCCAGTGAATCAGAACACTGAGAATTGGAATGTTCTCCAAAGCATCATGGTTCTTGCAGCAACCTATTCAGTCATTGTTCTATGGCATGTACTTTAAAACAAGCAGACATCCTTGGTTTAAGAAAACTTATTCAATGCTCCCTGAGATGTAAGACAAATACCCTAACTCTGGGTCCTAGAGACAAAATAGGCACTCTTCGGTGTCAAAGTAAGTGCATAAATTTGTACAAGAATTTTCTATTATTACTCAACTGCAGATAAGTTATTGCTTTAAGTTATGTGTTTAAGTTTATTAACAAAACAAGAAGAAGAAATGAAAAGCACCAAAATAATCCTCATAAAAAGAATGATGGGTGATTGGGACTTTTAAATATCCTGTATTTATGTAAAATGTATTTTGAAGACAATCTGAACAGGAGGAAGATACAAAAGTGAGGCAAAGGATGATTGAACTTGCTTTTCTTAAATCATCTGTAGGAATTTCCAAACATATCTCTAACTATTAAGCACATCAGAGTCAGTTGGCTTATCCTTAATGCCATGTCTAATGTCATTTTAAAGCGTCTTGGGCGATATTTCTATGAGAACGGTACAAATTAACAACTGGTCATTTAATGTTAGTTGCTCATAGAGACCCTGACTCACACTCAAACTTTATCTCGCCAAACAAGCAAAATAAACAAAAATAAAAACTAAATTGCGATTAGGTGTAATGCGACTTTGACAGAACTGTTCTGACTAATGGAGTTGAACTATGGGGTGATCCACAAAATGTTTAATTAGTTATTGGGTTACTTCGTAGTTATTCTTTGTGTAACAGTAACAAAACTAAGCTGCTATATAATCAAAGTTTATTTTTGACTATTCCTTATTTATATATTTTGAGGAAGCGTATTCATTATGAATTCAGTTGTAAATTCACCAAATGACAAATTTGGCATCAGCAAAGATGTGAGACTAAAGGGCCCCTCTGATTGTAGGATATGTCAACCACTTTACCTTGGTCAAAATAGAGCCATTGTCCTGGTGACACGATATTCACATCCCATCGACAATTGCCGTATAGCATGAAATTCTCTTCTAAAAGTACATGAAAAATGAATGACATAAGTTTAATATGTTATTATTTCAAATGGCAAAATTAATGCTCTTCTGATATTTAAGACTATATAGCACATTTTTCAAAGCAGAACTCATGTCATGAACATTTTCAAAATATTACAGGCAGCAACGAATAATCTTTGGCTTCATTGGTTTATGGTAAGGTGCCCAAAGCCTGATTGTCATACTCTCATTGGAGCATTTATACATTTATTCCCGATAAAGAAGGCAGACTGGATTCCAATGACTGGTTTTGATTTTCCGCTTTTGCCATATTCAATGCAATCACTTGCTCTCAAGCTGCCTGCATAATCCCTGATTTCTCTTTAAACAAATGGGCAATGAGCATCATCCAGTGAATCTGAACACAGAGAATGAGACTGTAGCCTTGTAGCAACCAATTCTGTCACTGTTCCATGCATCTTCTTTAAGTCAGACAGACTCGCTTGTTTTAACAAAGCTTTTTCTATAAGACAAGTCATAACTTTGAACCCTTGACCATGTTGACTGTCTCAATACGTATACATAATAATTATTGTTATGCATTGTATCACACAGTAGAAAATAAATTGATAAAAGCAATCTCTTGAACTTTATTGATTATATAACACTTTATCTGATGTTAAAATGAACATAATCAAATCCCCTGAGAATGCTGCCTTTCCAAAGTTGACGTTTTTAAAATTGCACTAAATTAAGGATTAATGTGTTTATTGCACTTCATCCTTTTGTTGTCTAACAAAGATTCCAGACTCATTCAAGCGATGTTAGGACCAGAAATCTTCTCCCCTGAGTAATGATAATGAAGATTGGAATTGGCAAGTCGGAAATCTGGATGATGCAGCTTATCTAGGTGTTTATGCTGGGATTGCTACCAAGAGACATCATGTAAACTTTTGAAAATGGCATACCTTAAAGAAAATTTACAACAGGAATACTGTATACAGGCCATCATCTTTGGAGATTTCTAAGTTTATGCTGATACTTGCCTGCATCATGCAAAAGGAGTACCTAATAGCTTGGCATGCCTGAAACCCCTGATATATGCCATCTCTTGTTTGCTCGAACAGAGAAAAATTCTCACACTGACAAATCTTCCATCATGACCCACGATTGTGTTTGAAGGATATAAAAATACTGAAAAATACCTTTGGAAATGTGACAAAAAGCCATCACTGTCTAACAACTTGGTACAAAGTGTATATATTGCTGATGATGAAAAAAATGTTCTACGTTTCCTTTCTGACCAAAAAACTATGAATGATGGTTTATTTAGTTAAATCCTGCATTGGGTACATTTCATGCTTCCAACAGAAGACCTTTGCTTGTTAAGGCAAATTTCCTAGACTCATATCATAAGTGGAAATAAAAACCTTCGAACCTCTTTGCCAAGTTTTATCTTTTTAATGGGCGATTGATGTTGTTATTACAGCCACTCTCTCTTTTGGTTGTCACCTAGAGATACAAGACTTTTCCAATTGGTGTATGGAGTTGGGCTTTTTTTGTGAGATCAATGATGATGGAGATATAAAAATGACAGGTTTGAACAATAGAGCAGGTCTGGCAAAGGACCAAGGGACGACCATAGGGACCAGGGAAAGGAGATATGAGCACTTCAAGATGTATAGAGCAGTCAAGAAGTGATGTTTTATTCTTGGCTATTCATGAGAAGGCCTGGAGTAGGATAGAACAATATTTTTATTAGGATAAGCAGCAAAAGATGGGGCCATGCGAGTGATTAGAGTCTCTGTTGATGAACCACAGGTCTAAGAGGGCAGGGATGGTGAGACATGATAAGGCCTAGTTCAAAAATAATGAAGCCACGCAGCATATTTTCTGTAGGGGTCTCAAACTATGAGAATGGCTGTATGTGACAACTAAATGGTACACCATTGCTTTAAGTACATTCTTGTGCAAATTTCCTGAAAAAAAAAAAAAATTTCCTAAAATTTTCATGACATTCTGTTTCATAGTTACTGAGATAGTGTTGAATTACATTAAAAAACAAGCATTCTTTTTCACAAATAAAACGTGACATAAAATTTTTGACCACTTGAATTCTTTCAGTTTTATTAATTTGGACGTATTCCAACAGTTTTTGGAATCTCTACGTCCTCAGGCTTCATAGATTTGGATTCAAAGGTTGACTTACAAAAATTAAGTCAAATTTGACACTTACTGATCTGGGATGCTCTAGTGTCCCTTTGACATGTGTCAGTTGAATCTTTTGGCCCTTGAGACCTAGTCTTATATCTGCTTACCCATTTTGGAGCTTCTTATGGTTGTGGAAAATTTAGTTCACTAAAAAATTCCAATGAAAAGGAGGGTAGGTGAATCCGTCGCAAGTGTAACACCCAGAATACTTTGTAGTACCACAGAGCAATAAAAGCTCAGTTTTAAATCTGCTTTGGCTTGTAATAATGCAAAATCTGTGTAGTTTTGAGAAACAATCAAGTAATCCAGGTCCGCAGCAGGTTTCTGGTGGTAAATTACAAAGATTTCTTAAATGGGGTTTTGTCGCAGGCGTAACGCTATGAAAAATATTGATCATATTTTCATGGTTTTATTGTAAGGAGTAAAGCAATCATTCTAGTATAACTTGTAGTGATAATCAACACAATATTTCAGTAGTTGGAGTATGTTCCAATGTTTAATTGTCAACATTTTGCTCTTTGTGGAGCTTTCCTCAAAATTTGGGGCCAACTTGGTGAGAAAGGCAATAACCAATATAAATTGCACTGTAATTTTGTAATTACTCTTACGCTCCATCTAGTTATTACTGATAACGCATATAAAATTGATTTTGGTCCAAACCAGAACACTTTTTTTTACTTTTGTGTCGCACCATTACCAAAAATTGGCTTTTTGTCTGAAAAAATAGGCTAAAAATGTTCTTCTATCATCATTTGCTCAGTTTGTATTCACTTTGGTGGCACTTATTTGGTTCCAATTCGAAGCCCACATACAGATGCATAACACAGGACTGGTGAAATCATTTTAGAGGAAAATATGTACTTCTGGGGAGAAAATACGTAAGTTTAAAAAAAAATATTGCAACAACATTTTTAAAAATACTGTTTTCCTAAAAAAATATTTGGTTAATTTGGCTGAAAACAGCCGTGGAGGTGGCTCGCTACTCCTGCAAAGTGGTAGTTAGCGCACATTCACACACAGCCAGGCAGGCCCTATCAATCGTAACGTCACCACTGTGCTGACACTGCTTCAACATCTTTTCTTAATTCTGAGAATTTCATGCGTCGGCCGCTTCGTTTGCAATTTGCGCCACTTCTATTGGGTTAGAGACTTCTCGTTTGCAGCATTAGATGCGTGTGGTAGGAAGGCTTGTCTATGTCATCATATTGTTCCCAACAATTTTTGGAAATAAATGACAAAGAAATGAAAAATCCTATCTTGTTAATTTTTTTTTGCGCCATGGTTTATAAAAAAGTTAAAATTGTCAAAATCGAAACTTATATTCCAAGCCCCTTGGAAAGTCCTTTAAACTAAATATATTTCTTTGAAATTGTAATAACCTTTTCCATGAAAGTGTCTTCTTTAATTTCATCCTTCATTGCATGATATGGGATGCATGACCACTGAATGGCAGAACAAACTTCACACTAAGAAAAATAAGAAAAATTTGTAGTTTTTCAGGTTTGTGTTGATTGACTTTCTGGTACATAACCCCAAATATTTTTTTTAAAAGGCTGGTAGGGACCACTTTGTTTGCATATCCTTGCTATAAACTATATTTTGGATCATTCTAAACTGTTTTTAAGAAATCCTATCTTGGAAAGTTCACAAGTATCGAGCCACAGAGTATTTTGTCATCCAACAAAAAATTAGATTTAATTTAAAGATAAGATACCATTTAGTCTACTTTTCTTTTCACTGCCATGAAATAAAAATAGGTAAAATTTGGTAATATTCGGCTTTTATCATTTATTTCCATAAACCACAGCAAAATGGTAAATACAGTTTCTGGAACTTAGACATATGTTTGTTACAATATTATGTGGTCATTTGATAGATATAAACATTTTAAAAATGTGATGGTCATGTCACACTTTGGCTTATTTATTTCTGAACTAGGACATTAGCACATCAGATGAGCCATAGCCCAGGAGATCATGGCCTTTCTCTACCTGTGGCTATAGATACCACACACCTGATGTGCACCAATAACTCCAAAATGGGCTGATGACTGGCTCTTCCTCCTCATCTTAATCTCCTTTTATATATATATTTGTTAATAATTACATAAACCCCCAGGGCTGTCAATTTCACATGCGATTATCAGAACATCATGAGCAAGGTCCAGACATACATTGTATGCCCATTGAAAAATGTGACAAACTACAAGTGCAAGTACCTTATAATTTTACTTTTGAATATTGTTTTGCAACATTCACAAAAGCAGCTTCGGAGCAATTTAATAGTATAAACAAGAAAAAGGGACCTCTCTGATCAGATCATATGTAGAGTCTAGACTGCTTTGACTACTTTGTTTTCCATATGAATTGTCTGTCTAATCTGATTCCTTTTCATTTTCTACTTCAATTATTAGGCCATCTATCTTGGTCAAACTAGAGTCATCGCTCTTGTGACACGATTTTGACATTCCATTGACAATGGCTGAAGTTGTTCTTCCCATGCGAAGCACATGTAAAATGAATGACTATAAAAAATGACTGTAATTTTTATGGAGTATTATTTTTGTAATTCCCTTGTTGATACTTAAAATGTGGGCAAATAGGGCATTTTCTAAGGTAGATATCATGACTTCCCCCAATCTTACAGGCTGTTCAGATATCTGGACAACACTAAAAAGACAAAGTTTAAAATGTGTTTGAGTTTTTAGGAAATAATAATGTGAGGATTTGGTTATCATTCACTTATTCCCTTCCACTGAGCATGATCATAATTTTGTTGGGCATTACTATGCATGAGCTGAACTTGTTTGGCTGAAGCTGACGGAGAAACATCGAGAAAAATGATTGCTCCAGCCTATAGCAATTGTCGAAGCACAGCTTGCTTTCTGTATATTTTTCTCTTTATACTTGAGAAACAAGGCAGACTGGTAGCCATGGACTGGCTTTGAATTTCTGCCTTTGCAATTTTCAATGCAATCAGTCGCTCTCAAGCTGGCTGCACAATCCCTGATTTCTCTTTAAACAAACGGGTAATGAGCATCATCCGCTCAATCAGAACACGAAGAATGGGACTGTTCCCCAAAGCATCGTGGTTCTTGCAGCAACCTATTCAGTCACTGTTCTATGGCATGTCCTTTAAAACAAACAGACATCCTTGGTTTAAGAAAACGTGTTCTATGTCCCTGAGATGTAAGACAAATACTCTGACTCTGGGTCCTAGAGACAATACATGTATAGGAGCTCTTCAGTGTCAAAGTAAGTGCATACATTTGAACAAGAATATTGTATTTTACTCAACCGCAGATCGATATTTCTTAAAGTTATTTATTCAAGTTTATTATTATCGTTTTCATAGATATGTGTTTTTTGAAAACTTAGTTTTGCAGTTAAACCTTGACATCATCGGGTATCCGTCAATGTGATTGGTCTGATCTTCAATCTGTGACATATCAGTTCATAGTTTGACATCACAGTTAATGACAAAGGAATTTAGAACTGTCAGGCAAAGTTACTATTTGTGTACAACCATAACAAACAACGCATGTCTAAGCTGAGTGTTGCACCTCATTGTTTTCCAAACAAAATGTGTTGCTGTTTTTCACAAGAACCAGTCGCCACAATTTCAAACAACTTTTTTTGTCAGTAATTGCAACTCTCCTTTGAAGCTAAGTAGTCTGTTTGGTTCAGTTACAGTGCACAGTGAAACATACATCATCCAGTAACTGCACTTTGTCAGTTTCCTGAAATCTGTGCTTGTAATAAACGAAATTATTCAACTAATCTCTGACATCACAGTTTTGGAATGAAGCAAATTGCAAACTTGAAAAACGTGTAGCTATGAAAACGATAATAACAAAACAAGAAGAAGAATGAAAATCAAAAAAAAATCCTCATGGAAAGATGGATGGGTAATTGGGACTTAATGGCCTGTATTCATGTATTTGGAAGATAATCTGAACAGGATGAAGATTCAAAAGTGAGGCAAATGATGATTGAAACTGCTTTTCGTAATCCATCTGTAGCAATTTCCAAACATATCTCTTACTACTAAGCAGTTAGTTGGTTTATCTTTATTTCCATGTCTGACATTATAGATTTATTTTAAAGGGTTTGGGGCGATATTTCAATGAGAACGATAAAAATGAACTAACAGTCGCTTAATGTTAGTTACTCATACAGACCCAGACTCACAATGAAACTTTATCTGGCCAAACAAGCTTACAAAACTAAAAACTAAATTGCGAATAGGTGTAATGTGACTTCTACATTACTATTCTAATGCAGTTGACCTATGGAGTGATCCACTAATTTATTTAGATATTGGTTTACTTTGTAGTTATTTTTTGTGAAGCAGCCATAATCTACTTCAGTCAATCTCAGTCAAAATAGAGTCATTGCCCTGGTGACGCGATTTTGACATTCCATCAACAATTGCCGTTTACAAGGCATGTAATTTCTCTTCTAAAAGTACACCAAAAATTAATGACATAAGTTTGACAGATTTTTATTTCAAATTGTAAAATTAATGCTCTTCTGATATTTAAGAAAGCATAGTTCATTGTTCAAAGCAGAACTCATGTCATGAACATTTTCAAAATGTCACAGGCAGCAACGAGTAAACATTGGCTTATGGTAAGGCACCCAAAGCCTGATTGGCATACTCTCATTGGAGTATTTATACTTTTATGCCCAAAAAAGAAGGCAGAATGGATTCCATGAACTGGTTGTGATTTCCCACTTTTGCCATTTTCAATGCAATCAGTTTGCTCTGAAGGTGCCTGCAAAATCTATGATTTCTCTGACAACAAACAGGCAATGAGCGTCATCCAGTGAATCTGAACACAGAGAATGGGACTGTAGTCTTGCAGCAACCAATTCTGTCACTGTTCCATGGCATCTTCTTTAAGTCAGACAGACTTGCTTGTTTTAACAAAGCTTATTCTATGAGACAAGTCATAACTTTGAGCACTTGACTGTCTCAATATGCATACATAATAATTATTGTTGTGCATTGTATCACATGGTAGGTAATAAATTTCTAAAAGCTATCTTTTGAACTTTATTGATTACATAACACATAATTAGAATTTAAGTTAACATAATCGAATCGCCTGAGACTGCTGCCTTGCCATAGTTGACGTTAATTGCACTAAATTGAGGATTAATGTGTTTATTGCAACCACTTCATCTTTTTTTTGTCTAACAAAGATTCCAGACTCGGTCAAGCGATGTTAGGAGCAGAAATCTTCTCCCCTGAGTATTGATCATGAAGATTGGAAGTGACAAGTTTGAAATCTGGATGATGCAGCCTATCTAGGGGTTTATGCTGTTAGTGCATGGGATTGAATGAAGTGGATTGCCTCCAAGAGAAGGCATGTAAACTTTCAAATATGGCGTAACTTAAAGAAAATTAATAACAGGAATATAAACAGGCCATCATCTTTGGAGATTTCTAAGTTTATGTCCGTACTTGCCTGCAACATGCAAACGGAGTACCTAATAGCTTGGCATGCCTGAAACCCCTGATATATGCCATAACTTCTGTTTGCCAAAACAGAACAGAGATGAATTCAAACAAATCTTCCATCACAACTCACTATTGTGTGTAAAGGACATAAAAATACCCGAAAATACCTTTTGGAAATGTGACAAAAAGCCATCACTGCCTAAGTACTTGGTATACCACGTGTATATTGCTGATGATGAAAAAATTGTTCCACGTTTCCTTCCTGATCAAAAACCTACAAATGATGGTTTCTTTAGTTAAATCCTGCATTGGGTAAGTTTATGCTTCCAACAGAAGATCTCTGATTGTTAAAGCAATTTCCTTGACTCATATCATATGCAGGAAAAAAAAACCTTCAAACCTCTTTGCCAAGTTTTATCTTTTTAATGGGCGATTGATGTTGTTATTACAGCCACTCTCTCTTTTAGTTGTCAGCTAGAGATACCAGACTTTTCCAATTGGTGTCTGGAGTTGGGCTTTTTCTGTGTGATCAATGATGATGGCGATATAAAAATGACAGGTTTGAGCAATAGACCAGGTCTGGCAAAGGACCAAGGGACGGCCATAGGGACCAGGGAAAGGAGAAAGGAGGCTTCAAGATGTATCTATAGAGCAGTTAGGAAGTGATGCTTTATTCTAGGCTATTCATGAGAAAGCCTGGAGTAGGATGGAAAGATATTTTTATTAGGATAAGCAGCAAAAGATGGGGCCATGCAAGTGATTAAGAGTCTCTGTTGATGGCCCACAGGTCTAAGAGGGCAGGGATGGCGAGACATGATAAGCAGATCAGATGAGCACTTGGCCAGGAGAGCATGGCCTTTTCCTACCTGTGGCTACAGATACCACACACCTGATGTGGACCAATAACTCCGAAATGGGCTGATGACAGGCTCTTCCTCCTACATTTGATCTCCTCTAAGATGATATTATGTTAATGATGACATAAACCCCCAGGGAAAATATAAAATTACTTATGACCAATCATTTTGATCGATACCAATTAAAACCGCCGTGATGACCTCACAACCCTATCAGCGTGCCTTGGCAGCCCAACGTCGGCCCAAAGCCGGTCCGATGCTGCTGACATCGGACCAACGCCGGACCACCGAGGCACGCTGACAGGGAAGGAACCTGTCATTGCAATTCTATTAGCACTTGTCATTCATCAGCTGTAACAATCAGACCGTGACCTACAGGGATGCATCCAATTAATCCACTTTGCTAAATGCAATGAAATAGATCAGCAACCCAAAGAGCACTAAGAACGCTATGAGGCAGGTGCAAAATATACGTGATTGCCAAAGGTCTGAAGACTACAAAAAAAAGTATTGCTATTTTTACTCATGTTTTCAGTGCTGAGGGAATCCATGCAAGTTTCATAATTTTAAATCAGAAAGACGTAAAAACTACTCATGGGAATCAAATGAAAGAAAGAAAAAAAAACAAATCAATGAATGAAAGGAAAAATTTATTATAACAAAAAAAAATTGATTACTTATTTTTATCATTATCATTACAACATCATTTTCAGACATTTCAGTTTATATATATAATTGATTTTGGTGAATCTTGCAGCATTTGCCATCATTGGATGACAGCAAACGTTTTTTTCTGAATGGCAAATACGTCAACATGCTAACAAGAGAATTTCTTTCAAAAATTGACTTGGTGTGGAAATTCTGCAACTTTTTTAAGACAAGCTCATGACATACTAGAGTTTTTAAATTTTGAACCTGGTCCTCCCTTACAATGTCCTTCAACTTTGGTAAGTTTCATTCACATCTGAGATAGTTGTATGCTTGGAACTCTTGAAAATTGGACGAATTGACATAGAATCATATGAAATGGCATCTTACGTATCTGTGTTAAAGATATGATCACTACCTGCACTGAATAAGGACTTGCAAATCTGCTCTCTTTACTGTGTCTAGACAATATAAATAATACATTCATGTCACATCAAATTCACAAACAAAGCCCATTTTTCGACTGCATAATATATCAAATATTTTGGGCTGAACTGCTAGACACTGGGGAGGTCTTCTGCCGTCAGGGTTCCCGGGATACCAGCGGTTTACTGCCACTGGTTGTTTGCTGTGCCTCCAAACAAAAGTACCTGATATAAAGCAAAAGTATGTGACATTTAAAATTGAACAAATAATTATTTATATTTGAATTGTCCTATGCTATCAATATGCATTTCATTTTGCCTCATTAAAAATTCTTAATTCTAGATAAAAATATAAGACAGTGCAGACACCACTAAAAGACTAATTAGTATTGTTTGGTCATTCTTACATTATTCATATGATACTATCATAAAAAAAACTGTCTATGGGCTTATTAAATGGTCAGAGTATTACATCTCTTCAAAATTGTTATTTTTACAGAACCAATTAAGCTGCCATAAATAAGGCAGCTCATTGTAAAGAGCTTGCTGCCACAAAGCCGAATTGCTGAACAAGAGAGAAATTTTACATAAAGACAGATGAAGTTGCCGAGTTGAATTTTTTCGACTTTCAGAACACCTGTTCTTCTGGTTTTCTCCTTTGTTAATCCCTACTGTCCTTACCATCGTTTGCATAATCATCTGAACCAATCCATTTCCTATTTGAACTTGTAATAAGAACATGATTCATAAAAGAATCATATTCAGCCTCGGTTTCAAATGCTACAAGATGTCCACCATTCCATGCACAGAAGCTTTGTGCATCGGAGTGATTTTTCAAATCACTGTATATTTGATATTTCCCATAAGATGTAATGGTCAGCTCATCTCGCTGCTCTGAAAGATTTAATATAGCATTTTAACACACAACAAATAATCTAAAAAGCTGTTCAAAGCAGCGTGAACATTTTTTTAAATTAACTTTTGAAATGTTCTCCAATTTCATAGTATTTTCATATAAATGAACTTGCATGGATGTACAAAAAACTGAACAGCACCCACAAATTTTGAGTTGCTTTTTGATAGCTGATTATATTCAAGTACTTATTGTATTAAGATTTTTTAAAACAACATCACAGGCCCTATAATTTAGTTTCAGACACTGAACATCAATGATATTCACAACTTCTCATACATCTTTGTACAAGGCATAATATAATATTGATCTTACAAGCCACTAATTCAGACTCCTGTAATTGTAAGAATTATGCATGGTTACTTACTTGTTTTAATCATCCAGATATAAGATTTCCACACTCCACTGAAGAGATTGAACTCAGATTCAATTTGGTCAAAGACACATATGAGACATACTGCCTCACTGTACCCAACCGCCCAGCTTGAACGTCCTGCAGCAAGACATCGATGCTTCCCACTCATGAAAGGCAAAGACTTGCAGTGCAGGTAGAGATTTGTGACATTTGTCAACTTTTTGTAATGTTCACTAACAATACTCTCCAGTGAATTTTCAACAACTGCCATTGCAGTTAGAATTGTCACTGAACATGCTGTCCAACCAGAACGCAGATACATACTCCGAAAGATTGATGATTTTTATGCATGATGTTTAAAGTGTTCTGAACTTCTTATTTGCACTGATGCTCACAGCAGCTATGCGAACCATGTATTTTTGATGCCTAGTTTGGATGCAAATCCTGTTTATATTGCTAATAGACAAAAACTTTTTATATGGCTAATTGCCAAATCCAGAGACGTTATCTTCAAACAGGACAGCAGCTGGCACATCATTAAACTTAACCAACAGGATATAAATACCATCGAAGTTTGCCTGTAACTTTTTCTAAGATAGATGATCTAAGAAGACCAGTGTTAATAAGATTAAGAAGGCGATGTTAGTTAAGAGTTATTGTGGACAGACGAGAATGATCATGGGATGAAATGGTTATATAAAAAAAGAGTGTGCGCTGTTGCTTGCCGTTCACAAAATGGTAGACATTACGGGGCTCTTCCATTTGAAAGAATCAAGAATTCATTTGCACAAATTATGATGTTGTTGTTAATACAGTTCTTATTCCTTTATATAATGATGCCAGAATATGTTGCTAAAATAAAGGTTCCAATATTGTCTGAAAGCTGCAGTTCTTTAGAAATCTTTCATATATCTGGAACACCGGATGATTACTGAACCTGTTTTGTTCATAAATCGTTCTTAGGTGATTAAATGTGTTATTTCATATGTCTGTTAAAATTGTGATTACCAGCCAGGCTTTTAAAATTGTACTTTAAGGGATCCAATCATCCAAATACGAAAGGAAAAAATTGACTGCTCAGGAAAACACAAGATACCCATTTGACATCATTCTCTGCATTCAGCTGAAGAATAACCCCTGATGGACAGCCATGCATAGTAATGTAAGATACATGGCTGTGATGATTTTTCATATTTTCCTTCTTTTGTGAAAGACATATGGAGTATTTATTCTTGACAGAGCTCTAAGAACACTAGTAGATAGCATCAAATGTTTGGACTCAAAATATAGTCTCACCAACCCTTTTTCATGGCATTGCTAGACAAAGAAAACATTGTTCCTGTCATGCATGATCACGGTTTGAGGCAGGGAACATCTCTGAGCCCCACTTCCTTGCCCAAATAGCAAGCGATGTCAATCTAGGGTTTGTGCCATATGTCAGCATCTGCAGACTGGTTAGTCGGTCGATACTTGCACTTGTAGTTTGTCACACTCCTCAAAGCCTGTGATAGCAGAGGAACAAGGGGACAACTCATCCATACAAAACAGCATTGCATCTGACAGCCAACTGTACAACTGTCACACCCTGTAATATGTCTGGCTATCTGGCACTGATGATTGGCGATCCTACGTAAAATCTGTGCATTGCATAATAACTTTTTTCGTGCTGCCACATAAAAAAACTCACTAATCCTCCGAGTTTTTAACCCAAATTACAAAATTTAACATCACTTCTTTAATTATCCTTCATTTTATTACTAACATACAACTTTCTCAATCATCTTTAGTATTGCAACTTATGACACATCAGTCTCCCACCATGAAGGTGAGCTGGCACATTATCAGATTCAGTTAATATTTACTGTTACAAGGGTGTCAAGGCCACCAAAGCCCACCAAATCTGAAAAAGAAAATGTGCAGAATTGTAAAGCATTGTGACATACTGCTCCATGAAATTATATTGATAAGGAATGAGAGGATCAAAGAAGAACAGTGTTTGTTCATGTCTACCCAAGATCATGAACTTGGAACACTGGGCTCATATCACCACAGATTTAACACATGTATGTGAACAGTTTTCTCTTCTGGCATGTATGGATGCGGCGAAGCCTCATTTAGTGCAAGGTAAAACTAATTAATGCAAAAGTTCTGTAAAAAAAGGGACCATTATTTGAACCATGGACTTGCAAAATGGCAACAAAATCAACTTTAACCACTCATGGTGTGAAACATTTAATGAGATTACTGCCACCTGCTCAAACTGTTTTTAAAGAGGTATGTACAACAATGTCTTGACTTTCCAATGATGCACTAAGCACATGTATGCATGACAGTCTTGTTGTCTACTTCCCCTTCTGAATGAGGTTAAGCAGGTGTCTATAAACTGAGGGTGTGCATCCGGTGTGCGCTATCAGACGCTACAGGTGCTGCAGGCCGTACTCCCCTGGGCTTCAGCTCATCCGTTCTTCTTATCATGTCTCGCCATTCCTCACACCCTTGACCCCAGAGCCCATCAGCTGAGACTATAATCACCGGTATGGCCCCATCTCCCTCCATCTGTCCTGATAAGCCATCTACCCAATGGGACTCCTTATGAATGGCCCAGAATAAAGCATCACTTCTCAGAGGCTCGATGCATCTTGAAGCTTTCTTTCTCCATTTCTTGGTCCCTCTAGTCTTCTCTCAGTCTCTTGCTACACATACACTGTAAAACCGAAACCGTTGGTTTAACGGCATTACCGGCAGCAAATTAGCCGGTAACTTGCCGTAAAATCAACGATAATGCCGTTATTCAATTTACGACAAGTTGCTGTAAATTTAACACTCTCATGCCGTAAATTGATACAGACGGCAAATTGCCGTAGCTGTATTTTTATGCTAACGGCAAATTGCCGTACACTTTGCCTTAACAGTAAGCAGCCGTAAATTGCAAATTACGCCGTTACGTCATGGTACGGCAATATTGCCTTAATTTAACTACAAATTTTCAAAGCTACTGTAGGGATGACAGCAAGATGCCGTAAATTTAATAGTATGTGTGATCAGTACCTTCATATAAAAAATTTAAGCATACTACAGATTTTAATTTCAGTGAATATCCCTTATGGATTATCAATATGTATATTCATTGCAAGGTAATTCAAATTAATTGGCCGGCTATCCTCACTAATGCTATTGTTCGCCTGTGATTGCAGTTCACCAGATGACACCTTCGCTCTTTCAGGGAATTACAGTTAATTTCTGCTTTATGCATTGATCATTTTTAGCCTCACACTTTATTGCAACATTATCATTTGAGAAAGAATCAAACACAAAAGAAAGCTTGTCATAAGAACACATAAATTTATTAGCGGATATAAACAAAAAAACAATTATTAAAATAAATTGTAAATTTTGATTTTATTTTTTCATTTATCCAAGAGTCTAAAAGAAAATTTATCTAAGTTGAAATTGAAATTTTGTCCATTGGATCTTTTCTGGGTCAAAATGGATTTTTTTTCTTCTTTTGGTTCGCCTCCAAACTTCGAAGCAACGGATCTCTCTTTTTTGTCGCCTGGTTCCTGAAATGTGCAAACATAATGACAAGTAAATGTACAATTTATATGGTCATGCGTCATGAACTGGTCCATTTTGCGTCGCAGATCAAAAATGTCTATTTTTTCTATTTTCTGATATATCATCACAGAAGCATAGCGCTATCCAGTGTTTCAAACAGAATTTAGTTATCTTGTATACTTATCGAGATATGGGCACTTTTGTGCCTCCCCCACTCATTGAAATGTGTAGACTTAAGGGAAAGTTTTTAAGGCTTTTCTCAAAATTGATGTTTTTTAGTAAAACGTCTGTAACTTTTCTACTACTTAACCAATTGTAATGGGGTTTGTTGCAAAATGATTCTGACTAGTTCCTCTAATGATATATGTTGACACTGTTTACATAAATCCCATTGAGCGATATGAAATCTTGACAGAAAAAACTGACATTTTTTCTTTTAAAATTCCTCTAAAATCCCACCTTCTACTTGTGTTTCCAAGTGAAATTCACCAAAGAATTAATAAAAATGATATTCCCTTTAACTAGGCATGTTCTGGAAATTTGTTGTCGTTTTATTAGCTATCTAATCTTAAATGTACCAAAATTACAACACAAGAAGATTTCTAGTCCATGGATCAAAGTGATTGGGAATAAGCATAAGAATGATGAATAGATAGATGGATATATCGATAGATAAGGTAAGCACAGCCCTGTATGGCCTGTTGTAGCTACTCACAAGGTTACATTGATGAAATGAGAGAGAGGGCAGGAGTCCTCAACATGCTACACATTTACCCCATGTGAGGGATATTTCCTTGCCCAGCACAGGCTCTAATACCAGGATATCCCAATTTAGCAACTAATCTGAATTTTCCTTTTAAACGTACATTGAAAATATTTGCGATCACAAACTACATCATTTTGCAATATGCTTCTGTAGATTACTGCCAAGGTTGAGAATGACATCTGCTTGGTTTCTCCTGAGAAGCACTCAAAAACCCCAAGTAAGACATCTACAGCATAGCACATGAACTAAAATAACTATCTGAAAAAATAAACCATGATTGGGACAGTGCAGAGGGCCTGATTTATTCTTTTCACAATTTTGCTACACCGACTCCGCTACACCGACTCCGATCCACCCCTGATTCTGACTGACATGCTTCAACGTTCTAGGCAATAGCGCTTTATTGGTTCAAGTGATTTTCAAAAGGATAACAGTTCTGTAAACTAGAGAATATTTCCTTTTTTCTGATGTCAAATATGTAGAAATAACTTAGATAGAAGTGGTTGAAAAGTTCTATTGAATTTTTTGTTTTGAAATTTCGTGCGACAAATCCACCCTTTTAGCAGACCAGTTCATGACGCATGACCATATGCATGTTGATTGTCATTCTCAGAAAAGTGACACATTCCTCTTAGGTCAATTTTATAAGAAGGGTTCATAATTGATTATATAATTAGCAGGAGAGAGTGTGCATGTTAAACCATATAAAACTTTAGTATGCGAGGGGTGCTGATAAAATTTAATTATTCTAAATATATAATAATGAATTCTTCATTGGGTAATAGTTTTGATATGCATTATGCATTTGTAAAGTATTGGGTAATTTGGAAATTTTAAAGTTACGCTTGTTTCCATCAAGGAAAAATGCTCAAGAGAGATTCAGGACCACTGACATTTGAGACCAAGATAGCTGAAGACCATAGCTTTATTACTTATATGCATAGGATTGACAATGTTTGATTTATCTGAAAAAAAAAAAAAACAACAAACAACAAGAACCGATGACTCAATGTGCAGTACGGAGGCGTATTACTGCCAATGATATTTTTTATTTTTGGTTTATTCCAAAAACTTCTTGTTTAAACCAAAAACTTTTTTTAATTTATGAAAAACCTTTTGGTTGAATCCAAAATTGCTCGGTTTATTCCAATAGCTTTTTGGTTGAAATTCAAAAGCCTTTTTCCTTTAGTCAAATAAAAGATTTGGTGTAATACAAAAACCATCTAATTTATAACTCCTTATGACTCTCCCAGATTCTCTAAAGAGTTTTTCATTTGAACCAAAAAACATTTTGATTTTTATCGAAATATCTTTTTGTTTAATCCCAGAGTTTTTTCTTTCGAACCGAAAATCTTTTTTATTTATTATCGTTTTCATAGCTACGTGTTTTTCAAGTTTGCAATTTGCTTCATTCCAAAGCTGTGATGTCAGGGATAAAGTAGAATAATTTTGTTTATTACAAGCACAGATTTCAGGAAACTGACATATGGATGATGTATGTTTCACTTGTTCAGCTTGCCCTGGCTGAAAGATAATTAAATAACTGTAACTGAAACACAAAGGAAAACTTTGCAATTGATGACAAAAAAATTGTTTGTTTGGAAAACAATGAGGTGCAACACTCAGCTTAGACATACACTGTTTGTTGTGGTTGTTCACAAATAGTAACATTGCCTGACAGTTTTAAATTCCTTTGTCATTAACTGTGATGTCAAACTCTGAACTGATATGTCACAGATTGAAGATTAGACCAATCACATTGACAGATACCCTCTGATGTCACGGTTTAGCTGCAAAACGAAGTTTTCAAAAAACATGTAGCTATGAAAACGATAATAATCTATAAAAACTTTTTGAGTAAAATCCGAAAACCCTTTAGGTTTTATTCAAGATTAAATTTTTTATATAACTTTTAGTCTTAGCAAAAAAGCAGGAAGAGTCAGGAGAAATGAGTTGGGAACAGTCATGAGGAGGCAGCTGGGGAGAGTCAGGAAGATGCAGTCTGGGGCAAGGGTGCCGGAAGGAAATGAGGACGGCAGGGGCAGTCTGTCGAGAAAGGGCAAATCTAATTCGCACGACAAAAATTTAATGTAGCGGCCATACTAATTTTGAATTTTTACTTCTAAATTTTTGCATAAATTCACCGTAAATTAAGGCCTTATAATATTTTTTCTTTGAGATCAAAGGGGCAACCTTGCCCCCCCCGCCCCTCCTGGCCAAAAGCAGGAGGGGCAATAGCCCCCCCCTGCCCCCCTGTTCCGGCACCCTTGGTCTGGGGTTTGGTAATCGGGAGGATGCAGTGGGGGAAAGTTGAGAGGGAAGTCACATGGAGAGTTGGGAGTGGCATCGGGATAGGAGTCAGAAAGTGAGTTTGGAGGATGGATTTGGGGAGAATCTAGGAGAGTCATAAGGAGTTTGGATTGAAGGGCAAGTCAGGAAGAGCGAGTGCAAGAGTTGCTAGAAGGGAGTAGGGGAGATTCAGGAGGTGGGGTATCAGGAAGAAGGAGTTGGGAAAAGTTGGCAGGACATAGGAGGAATCAAAAGGGGAGTCAGTCGCGGGAGTTGATAAGTCGGGGGGGAGGAGGGAGTTGGAGAGTGTCGGGAGTAATCGGGAGGAGGGAGGCAAAATTGGGAGGAAGGGAGTTGGGAAGAGTTTCATGGAAAGTCAGGAAGGCAGTCTGGAGGAGAGAGTTGTTGAAAGTCAGACAGTGATGGAAATGGAAAATTTTTTGTCAGCGGAGCTATCCGCTGTCGCGGCACAGGTGCGCCATTCCAAATTTTTAAAAAGGAGAAAAATTCCAAACCAGACTTTATTTTTGGCTAAATTTAGGCCTACCTGGAGGACCGAAAAAGTGAACATGATAATTATCTGTTTCTTCTGAGGATTGGGGGAGCTGTAGCAGGTCACAGCTCCCCCTGTTTTTTTTTTTTTATCAAGAGAGCTCAGCTCCCTTGAACTCCCCCCCCCCCAATTCCATCACTGTATTCAGATGAAGGAAACTGGGCAGAGCCAGGAGTATGGAGGTTAGTCTGGAAGAGTCAGTTGTTGAACGTTGGAAGAAGGAAATTGGGGAGAGTCAGGACGAGGAGTTGAGCACTTTGCAGTCAAACCTAAAGCAGGAACCTTTTTCATATAAAATAATTTTTAAGTAAAATCAATAAACAAAAAAGGGGTTTTGGTTCAAATGAAAAACTTTAATCCAAGAAGCTTTCGATTTAATCAAATTTTGGCTTAATGCAAAAACCTTTCCATCTCAGCAAAAAAGCAAAAGGGGTTAAAGGAGAGTAGAGAGTCGAGCAGAGTCAGGAGAATGTAGGGATGAGGGAGTCAGGGAAAGTTTGGAGGAGGTTGAAAGGTGAAACAAGAGGGGAGTCAGAAGGAGAGTTTGGAAGAGGGGTCAGACAGAGTTGTGAGGAGAGTCAGGAAGTGAGAGTTGTGAGGAGAGTTGGGAGAAGAGGGAGAGTCAGGAGGAGGGATTTGAGAGTTGGGAGGATGGAATTAAGAGTCGGAGTTGGAGAAGGAATTTGAAAGAGTCAGGGGCTAGGGGAGAGTCGGGAGTTAGGTAGAGTCAGTAGTTGGGATAGTCTGGAGGGGTCACCAAACTCAAAACTCCCAACTCTCCCTGATTTCCTTCTTGTGACTCAATAACTAACTAATCCTGATGCACCTCCCGACTCAACCCCAACTCCTGACTTCAAAAATCCCCTCTCCCCTACTCGGTTCTCCAGACTCTCTTACCAACGATGCAGTCAAGGTTGAAACATCCGAGACCAAGGCCAGGCCAAGGATTCGGTATCCATTAAAAAAACATAACCCAGAGACAGGTCTTGACGATGAGTCTTCTCAAGGCCTCCAATACTGGCCCAAAGACACCTGAGACTGAGGCAAAGCCTGTGATTTGGCATCCAAGACCCAGCCAAGGCCAAGGCCATAAAAATATAGCCCCGAGGCTAACCTCGAGAACAAGGCCGACATCGAGACCTCCAACAATGTCCCTTTCAACTCTCTTCTTGACTCCCCTCTTCCACCTTTCCATGACTCCCTCCTTCTGACTCTCACCAATTCTCTATTCCTGCCTTCCGACTCCTGTTTTCTCCCAAATTCCTTCCCTGACTCTCCTTCCAACTTCACTTCTAACTCTCATTCCATCTTCAATTCCGAATCTCCTTCCAACGCTCCTTCCAACTGCCCTTCCAATTCTCAACTCCACTTCCAACTTTCCCTGACACCCGACACTCCGATGAAAATTGAAAATTTCTTTGTATCAAACCCGAAATAAAAAATCTTTGGCGGTAATACGCTTCCACTGTCCGAATCTGAATCTATAGCACGGCCGATTTATGCATGGCAAGTTCAATGTGTAAAAGATTGAATTGAAATTTCACATTCCCACATTCTGTTTTTCGATTTTTTTTCTCCCATTTGCCTTATTCATTTTGCTAATGTTACTTAATTTTGGGTGCAAAAGTTATTGAGTTATGATGAGATATGTTTAAAACAAGCATGCCAAAAGAAACAAAAACTTCACACGTCTGATTTCCAGCCATTTTCTTTGCATTTGCAACCAAAAGCCATACTATTTACCAGCGCACAGCACCTGTTCAATATCAGTCACTGATTTTGCAACTGGATAACTGTATAATATCTCATATTGAGATTGCCTTGAAAAAAATTATTTTATTTGGCATACAGTATCAGCCCAAGGCAAACAGTGACACAACTTACCATTTTACTTTTTATGATGTCATCAAGGGTGCCGGAACAGGGGGGGCAGGGGGGGCTATTGCCCCTCCTGCCCTTGGCCAGGAGGGGCAGGGGGGGCAAGGTTGCCCCTTTGATCTCAAAGAAAAAATATTATAAGGCCTTAATTTACGGATGTCATATCGTAATAATACATTTGGGCAATATCTCTGAACCAAGTCATCACAATGGCATCCAAATTTAAAGCTGGCCATCCTGGTTTCAGTCAGCAACCTTACAATTCTCTTTCTGGAAAAATAAGTAAATATTCTTATTCAGTGTTCTTCAAAAAAATTAAGTTTAAAATATCTTATACTCTGACATGATGTTTATATAAATGACTTACACATTGTTTGTATGAATATCGCTGGTCATTGGCAGAGGTGAGAAAGTATGGGTTGAAATGCATTGGTGATATTTCTTGGAGTTGTTTACTTCAGCCAGGAATGACGATGTGTCTAACTCATCAGATCGAATAAGATGACTTCAGTAGGAGAGTTTTGGATGGTACTGCATCTTGACTGGTTGCAGAAGGACAACATTTTGTAGTCACTTTAACAGGATTTTATAAGGTCCCCTGCAACAAAAAGAATTGTTATAATATGGCAGCTGTTTGCTGAAAACTTAATAACATCAGTAGATAACATAGACTAAGTCGCTGTGAAGGAACCTAAATCTTGTAGGCAAACCGCAAATTTTTTAAACTCTCAAAAAACATTAAACCTCCTCAATTACATTGAAATAGCTTTGAAGTACTGTCGATCAATAACTTTAATGTATAACGGATACTGGGGGTAAGTTGTTCGAAAGGGCAACTTGTGTAGCCCACTTTTGGAAGAATTTAGTAAAGAAAGCAATGCCATCCATTTAAAGGGCTCAGCGGTAATGTTTGGACTTCTGACCTCAGGGACACTGGTTCGATTCTCAATCCAGGCAACCCTTGTCAGAGGGATCTTTCATCTTGTGCAATGGTGCACCTTACCTCATTGCTGTAGTCCCTAATCTAATATTAAGCTAAATAATTGCATATATACAGGATATAAACCTGAAGGATCCTTCCCTTGAAATGGGTGAAACACAAGATTTTTTTGGAATGAAGTTGGTGCTACAAATTGCCCCATCAAGTGACAAAATGAATTGTACCAGCGACTTACATGTAGTTGTGCCACTTTACCCACTTTTCTCTAAGGCCTACCATCATCATCCATATGCATGTATTCCAATGTGCTAAAAATAACTTTCCCCAGTCTCCCTTCCCTATCATTAATAGAAACACCCTCATCTAATGACAAATGAGGGCAGTGAGCCCTCATTAAGGCTGAAAAATGTGTAATGATTCCATCTTGACAGACTTTTTTGAATCAATGGATTGATTTTTCAGGGGCAGGAAGATCAACTAAAGCTGTGTATTATTCACAGGCCCGCATGCCCAATGAAAGGACAGAGCGAGTTCTAAAAGCAGATCCTACAGAAATGCCAAGCTCTGCTTTTTGATCCGCGGATTTTTGTTTAACGTAATATTATATGACCAGTATTCCAAGTGCATTTGCAAATCTTACTATTTTTTGTTACCCAATGACACTCAATATGACTACATACAAAATATCATGTCTTGCCATTGCTGTCGAATTGCACTTTTACAAAAAAAACTTAGGTTTTAGTATTGTTCCTTAATGGTTGGACATTTTAAATAGCTTTACAGTAACTGTGTAATTAATATAATGTATGCTAATAATTTATAATCTATGAAAGGCTTACAGGGTGAGCATAAAATAGAGCTGTGTCGGGAGACCATTGTATGTTGTGCCATTTTTTGCTTCAGGGAGATTCCCAAAAAACCGAAGCTTGATCATGTAATCTGATAATTAGATATCAATGATATAGCAAATTGGCCAGAATCAAAGCGAGTTTCAGGGCGACCAGACCATATAGAAGATCATGGCAAGTGTTTGAAAAAAGTAGGTCAAGTACCCAAGGGCTGGGGTAAGTTGTGCCAGATGATGGTGAAAATTGTTCGATTTAGTTTATTCCATAAAAACCTATCATTCTGCCTATTTCTTCCGATATAGCATGAGTTCAGCATATGTCTGATATGCTACATGAAACTTATTAAACAATTATAAGCCATTTTACGCAAAAATTCAAAAATGCTGCAAAATCCAGATTATTAATTGTTAAGAGGGAGATATAACACTTTTAACATAAAATGAAGAGAAAAATAGGTTTTAAAAAAATTAAATCCTATGTCATGCCATTGGCACTACTCAACCCACTCCGAATTACAGTACTTACCCTAACTTGATTTTCTGAAGAAAACTGGTTGTAAAGAATAAACCAACAATGGAGAAAACTGGTTGTCAAAAGTAAACCAGCAATGCAAGATTTAAAAATCTGACTACACAAATATATCTAGATATACACCTTAACTCCATCCTATCAGAAGGACATCATCTTATACCAATACCAGATGACTGAGAACAAGAATGTCAGTTCTCCGTACTTCCAAGTTTTCAATAACAAATTTGAACTTATGAGTGTTGCTTTTCGTAGCATTATATTTGGCAGTTTTTTTCCCATGGCTCATAATGACATTCACCAAATGTGAATGCATGAGTGGGATTGCCTTATTCACCCAGATTTTCAATTCACCCCAACGATAATGCTTTATTGAATCATTGAAAATAATGAAACTCATTTGATTTACAACAGTGGGTGGTACAACTTATCCCATGGTACAACTTACCCCATTCTCCCCTACTGCTCATAAACAGACCTCCAGTGAGTAGCACAATTTACCCCAGTACCTCCTATTAGACTCCTGCACATAAAAATATTGTAAAAGGCTAGCTATTCATATTAGTAATGCATAATTTCACAAGAAAATTAATTTGTTTATATATAGCACTAATATTGAATTAATTATTTTGCAGTCAGCCCCACCCACCTCTTTCATTTAATACAACATTCTCTGGGTAGGTTGATACTCCTGTGTTAATAGGCACATATATATTTAAAGTGATATTACCTTGAAACTTAAAATTTCCTTGTGAATACAGATCTTCTCAAGTCTCTCATACAGTGTTCAACCGGCAATATAGTTGACAGAAAATATCATTAAGGCAGACTTAGTAACAATAGATTTAAGTTGTCTAGATTATTGTTATAAATCATAAACAGCCAAGAGTCATGTTTGCAGAAACAAACAAACAAACTGCTTTGACAGCATTGTTTGTGTTGTGGTTCAGAACAGTTGGCCTGCTGCAACAAAATTTCTACGGTAAGCTGCTGTAGTGCATAATTAGGCCTATACGGCAACTTCGTAAAAGTAACAGTTACCGTAAAATCAACAGTAATTGGCTAATTGCCGTTTTCTTGATCTTATGGCACATTCCTGTTGGTTTTGCGGTAGTCAATGTCACATTTACGGTTTACTGTTGAATTAACGTTAATTTACCGTTTTTAAAGATTTACGGTAAGATCAGCGTCAGTTTTACGGCACTTTTTCAACGGCACCTACGGCATGGGTTTACAGTGTAGTTTAAATCAGCTGCATTACTGAGATTTCAATATAATGCAAGACAACACCTTCCATCAACTTAGCCTGGGCCATATTCCAGTTATGAATTTTCAACAAAGATGAGGGACAGTTTATTGTTATCAGGTGATCAGCAATAAACAGTTGAACAAAGATTAGTCCCCAATAAGTAAATTTTTTAAAAATATTTATCCTCATTTGGAGCCACCAACCTGTCTTTTTATATAGAATAGCTGCTTAAAAATGTCTTTCTTGATCATGTTTGCTGGACTCAAGGAAGTTTTTTTTTCATGCTTTTGCTGCTTATATCTTCTGGTTAAATTGGCAATTATTTGAGTGCAAAGTGATGACCTCTGATATGCAACTTCTTCGACAAACTTAACAATTTAAAATAGGAGTAGCTATTTGCAATCAGAGTCAGCAATTCAAAGTTGGGTTTTCCTTTAAAAACCCAACTTTCAAAAAGCATTTTATTACCGGCGATCATCGTCAGTTGCAATTTTATTTTTTGTTTATAAATGAGCAGATACTAATTAGTTTTACAAAGCAGCCATTGTTGTTTTAGTGTTCCTCAGATTTGAATGGCACCAGGTTGACTGGATACAAGTTTTAAGTGCTTTTGGAATGAAAGAAGTTTCTTAAGGGTCATTTACTTTGTAACTGAGGAAAGCTAAAATTCAGTGACTAAATGAAGATTGGCTGCTTCAAGAACCATGTACTGTATGGTAGATTTGGGGCCAGTCTTATTCCATACCACATTCATTTCTTAGACTATTGGTTTTCTTCTATTTCACTGGATCGGCTCATTTGAAGCTCGTTTTAAGAGAATTTGAGGATTTTACAGTCAACACGAGAGCAATTGATTACATTGAAAACTGGGGAAGCGGAAATTCTAGGCAGGGTCCGCTGCAGCCAGTCTGCCTGGATTCTGAAGTATGAAGGACCTCTTTGGTAAAATATGCAAGTGAGGCTGTGTCTGCTGTTGTCTGAGGTCAGGTCACTGGGTTTAGTTTCTCCCTTTCTGCATCAGCTCATAAAGGAAGTGACATTGAAAGCCAATTACGATGGAACAAACCTGTACAATATGAGTACTCCATGAATAAATTATTAAGACACTGAATGGGAAAAAGCCAATGACTACCACCATAAAATATATCAAACTTTGCAATTCACTTATCGTAAATTTTCAAAAATTAAATTGAATGCTCTGCTTTCTGGTCAATGAGACAATAAAAATATGTGTCGCAGGACATCGCTCAATTATGGAAAATAAATTGCCAAAGAATAAAATATAAAAACAACCTATATACTACTTACAATTCATGTCATGTGGAAAACAAGATTAAGATTAGCAGACAGCCTACTTCTGGTCTGAATGGGATTCACTATGAGGCTGATCCCTCTGCTGCTGGTATTTAAAATAGTGCTTTTGAGAAAGTTGCAATACAAAATTAAATAGCACATGACTGAAATGTACCACACTTTGGCATTCAATAATGAAACCGCAATGCCAAAGAGCATTTGGTAATTGGTATTTCAAAATTTCCTCCTCGTTATCGTATGGTAGAGCGGTAGCCCAAATAGCTAATGCAGTTTTGACTGCTTGGGAACATCCAGAAGAAATATAATTCACAGTTTGAAAATACCTAAAGCAACTCAGTGATTAGTTGAATGTTTCATTGTTGTCTGTTTGTTGTTTCAATTACTTTCTTTCTAAAAAGCAACAACTGGTTATTTAAATCTTGTATTTTTCACACCGGAAAATAGCTGGTAGAGGGATTGGTATTTCAATTTGTCTGCAGTGGTTCATTGAGCTCATTAGCAGGGCAAGTGTGAATGAGTCTTGCAATGGGAGGATGGAGATAGTCCTCAAACTTAAGAGTGACTGATTGTGGTGGTCACTGTGATCAGTTTCCTCCTTTCTGTTCATTTTGGCATCAATAAAAATTGTGAATAACATTGAGAGTCACTAATGATAGAAGAATCATAAAATGAGTAAGTCTTAATAAGTACTCATATTAATTGCAGCAGGCCAATGAATGACAGACTAAAATAACTTAAGCTCTGCCATTTATTTTCCACGTCAAAGAAACGTAAAAATATGTGTCACAAAGAGAAACCTGTATTTGCACGAGAACGAATGGCAAAATACCTACCGATACATTGTAATCGGAGAAGAAAAGGAAAAAGACGGTAAAAGACCAGGCAATTCATGTGGAACACAAGACAGGCAGACATTCTAACTCCTGGGAGGCGGGGGTTTCCTCACTAAGAAAGGGTGTATTTAGAGGTTGGGTTGGATTGGTGTTTTATCCTAGGATTAAAATGGTGTAGTTGTTTTGACTTTTGCGTATGATTTGGTTCCCATTTTGGCAACCCCAACATGTCACTAGAATAACCATGAAGTTATGTTTCTAATTGTACAAAAGTCCTAGAATTATTATGGATCATTTAAGGATTAAAGTAGGTTCACTGGTATCTCTTATATTAAAATGATAACGTACGGGATTTATCTCAAGTCATACTCAGTGTCTGGTCTTCTAATTTTCCCTATTTCTTCCTATGCCCTTCAAGGCAGAACTCTCCCCTTTTCAACGTCATTGCACTTTTTTAAATGCTCTAATTAATTATGATAGCTTTAAGCTGATTCTTTCACTATACACAAGAGGGCAGCACCTGCAAGCTCTCTCCTACTTGCTCCCCAAACTGCATCAGTGTCTGCCAGCAGGTTGCTTGCTCCCCTTTCAGCACCATTGTGCTTCACTTGCATTTGATATCATATCATGGAAGTTCAATCTAATTCTGCCGGTTGCACGGGCTTATTACTGTAGAAATTCAAATGACCATAGTATGTGCAACCATCTCAACTTATACATAATGTCTTATCTTCAAATTTGCCATCTGCGTTTCCAACCCTACACAGGGACAACTCTACCTTTTCAAGCCCATCCCACTATCCTGTTCCCTTCAATCTACGGGCAACTTCCTAGTCTTGATTAAAATGGTTACGATTTTTTCAATCAACTTGGCGCATCAGTACCTAAAAGTTCGGGAAGAATGCTCTCCCCAGGAAGTCATGTAAACACAATAACACAAAATACTTTTAATTACTGATGATAAGGGCAGATGCTCACTCAGCTTACTGCCAACTGTTCAAGATGCTCCAAATGAGGTACAAAAAATAACTGGGCTCTACCATCGCTAAAACCAGACTTTTGATGCACTGAGCACAGACATGACAGCCTTGCTTGCTAATCCCATCTTTTAATAGAGGTTAAGAAGCTCTCTACTAACTGAGGGTGTGCATCCGGTGTCTATCAGACATTACAGGTGCTGCAGGCCGTACTCTCCTTGGCTCCGCTCATCCGTTCTTCTTATCATGTCTCACCATTCCTCACACCCTTGACCCCAGAGCCCATCAGCTGACACTATAATCACCGGTATGGCCCCATCTCCCTCCATCTGTCCTGATAAGCCATGATCTCCCCCATGGGACTCCTTATGAATAGCCAAAAATAAAGCATCACTTGTCAGAGGCTCGATGCATCTTGAAGCTTTTTTCCGCTATTTCTTGATCCCTCTGGTCTTCCATCAGTTCCTTCGTTGACTAAATCATCCAGAGTACAAGATGACCCTTCATCGACATCATAGTCACAGTCATGTCAACAATTCTGAAAAATAAAACTTAGCTTTAAGCAATCAAGTCAACACTATTCTGATGATGTATAATGAATACATTGTAAGATTATCTGACATTATCTAAATTCAGGTTTCTGCATGAAAACGAGAGGATTGCATTCGAAACAGGGCAGGCTGAAATTCAAAGTGCAGTCAGTCCAGTACATTTAAATTTCGTCCTGCACTACAGAATTCAGCAAGAAATTCTGCAGCTCCCTGAAAAATTCTGCAGCTTACTGCAGAACTGTATAAAACCTGCCAAACTGTATAATTCCTACAGAATAACATTTTGCTGTAGAAACTTTTCAGAAATGCTGCTGTGACAGAGGACCACTAATTATGTAGGAAACTGTGGATTTGCAGCAGCTTGCAGGACTGCAGCTTTCTCCAATACATTTGCCGTTCAGAACTCTTTGACCAAGGTCTTGTCGCTACCCTGGAAACATTGGTTTGGACATTAAAAGGTTTAAGGGTTTGGTGAGGGGTTGGGGGCTTTCATGGTCTTCTGTCACTACAGCGTTTCTAAAACAATGTCTGCAGCAGAATCGGTAATTCTGTAGGAATTACGCAGCCTGAGAGGTTTATGAAATTCTGCAAGAAGCTGCAGAACTTCACAGTTTTAAGAAATGTTAGAAGCAAAAGTCTCAATAGCATATCTTGATCAATGCCTTTATATTTCAATATTAGCCATGTAAACAGCATTTTCCTATTGGACTTATAAGGAGATGCATATGTGTAATAACCCGGAAATTAGCCCAAACCTGCACAATAAAACATAGGCTGCGCAGCAGCAAACCTTCAGCGAATAACACATTTAGAAGATTACAATTACATCATAAAATTGGTGTGTTTACCAAATTCCGTATATTATAGCTAGGTATGCAACAGTGGTCGAGTAATGGCATTCTATTATCTGTTATTTGCCTGCTGCCCTGCGATCTACCTGTGTGCTTGCCAGGGTTTGTAAAAGCAGGGAAAGGCCTTATTATATAATGGTACGGTTTTATGCATGCACCAATTTTTTTCCGATCATTCAAAAAGTGTTGAATACAAGTCAAAAAGTACTGCTACATTTTATAAGTGATACGTGTAGGAAATGGCATTGCTGTATATGCAATAGTGGGCACGTTTTGGCTCCTATAAGAAAATAAGTATTTTTAATATTTTTTCTCAATATTACAAAACGTATAGAATATGTATCAGTCAGAGCATGAAAAGGCACAACTATACCACATAAGTCATATGTGTACCAAACTTTATCCATGTACATGCAATAGTGACCAAGTCTTGGGCCAGAAACAAAAAATATATTTTTTCTCTTTTTTTTCAATATTTCAAATAGCATTTAATATTTTCCACCAGACCTTTCAAAGGGCACAACTAGACCTTAGAGGCCATGTGTGTACCAAACCTTATCCATTTACATGCAGTAGTGACCGAGTCTCAGCCCAAAAAACTAAAGAAATACATATTTTTCTATTTTCCAAATTTTTGCAAAAAGTATAGAATATCCATCAATGAGACCATCAAAAGGCACAACTAGACCATATAGGCCACATCTGTACCAAATTTCATAAGTGCACATGCAATAGTGACTGAGATTTGGCCCGGAAATGAACAAAAATAATTTTTATATTTTCTCAATTATTTCAAAAGGTATTGAATATCTATCAATTAGACCATCAAAAGGCACAACTAGACCATACAGGCTATATGTGTACCAAATTTCACCCATGTACACTCAATAGAGGCCGAGTGCTGGCCCGGAAACGATCTATCCGCCCGCCGCCCGACCGCCCGCCCGCCCGCCCGCCCGCCCGCCTGGCGGACGGACAACATTTTTACCCAAGTGATTACAATACCTTCTTCGAACTTCGTTCGCTGAAGGTAAAAAGTGGTTGGCATGGCTGTGGTGTGCCGTGTGCAACAGTGTGAAGTTGAAGTTCTCTTTTCAAACATGTCTCCGTCTTATGGTTGCAAATCATGTCCAATGATAATTATTGCTATCATGGCAGTTGTTGCAAATTCAATGGAAAGTATACTGATTGAACATTATAGGAAATTTACAGATTTCACAAACCTCGGGTTGTACTGTAAATCTCTGCCTTCGATGAACAGGAAGCTTCAATGTTTTGCCGAAGGACGCTCAGGTTGGATGGTTGGATACAGTGAGGCCCAATGTCTCGTTTGTTTCTTTGACCAATTTTCTGAGTTTAATTTCTTCAGTGGTCATTTGGAATCTTTAAGCTGGGTGATCAAAACGAGTAAGTAACCACAATAAATACATAATTGCCCCACATAAATATCATCAACCGATGTAATGCTCTGAAACCGTTTGGTTCTCATAATGGACTTGAACCAAAAAATTGGCTTTAACCTTAAAAGGAGTCACTGGAAGATGGAGTTTGCGAGTTGTCATGAGGAGTGAAAGGTAGTTCAAGGAGGGGTGAGGAGGTGAAAGAAGGGCAAAATAAGTGTAGGTATATTAGAGACCAGTTTTAAATCTGTCTTATAATATAATATGACGAGCACTGTAAAATGGAAAAGTGCATTGCTGAAATCAGAAAATTTCTCCATGAAAATAAGCTCTGTAACAATGGAATGCCTGTTTCAATATAAGAAATAATTAAAAAATCAGGAAGTCATTGGACAAGGAAACCCTCAAAACAGTAGTCAATGCTCTTTTCACTCCTCACCTAGACTATGAAAATAGTGGAACATCAAGTCGTTTATTGTATAAACTTCAAGTGGCCCAAAACAGTTCGACTCATTGCAAAATTGAAAAGGCATGACAGTGCAAGCCAGCCCAGGAAACAGCTACATCGGCTGCCAAGTCTGGCTAGAATACAATTCAAACTCATGTTAACAACTTGGAAAGTAGTAAATGGACAAGCGCCCTTGTATAATCCAAATATGATAAAGCCAAAATCTGAAGAAAATTGTAATCTGAGGGGCAATAACAAAGTGCTTTTAAATGAAAATTTTGGAAATATTCTATTTGATATTTTTCAGAAAAACGACATGACCTGATCATCACATCGTACGGAAAATATAAAAAATACAATGACTTAAAAAGTCATTCAGATGCGCGAAACTTCTGTGCATTGAATGGTGGACATCTTGTTGCATTTGAAACCGAGGCTGAATATGATTCTTTCACAACTCATGTTGTTATAACAGAATTCATGTGGATTGGTGGAGATGATTATGAAACTGAAGGTAAGGACACTTAAAAGAGAATATCTGCAGAATAGAGAAGGAGTTCCTGCAATGGATTTCATCCAAACAATTAATGCATTTTTATGAATGCTCATCCGATGACATGAAAAACTTATCAATTGGGCATAAAGGAGCTATAAAACAACTCCCAAAAAGGGTTTAGCAGACGTCTGTATTTTGCATATTTTGACTGTAGCAGATGTCTGTCTCTATCGATAACTGCTCCATAACAGACAGGCAGATTACCATTGCAGACAGTCTGTATAATTACTTGTAGATGTCTCAAATAGATTGATTTTAGCGTGCTACCAGATGTCTGATAATGTTAGATATAGGCCACTTGCAGACAGTCTGTATCACAAAAAAATTCAGAACTAACAAGATGTAGAGTAAGTTGGGGCATGCAGCCCCCCTTAACTTCAAGGCGCGATTTGACCTACTTTTTATGGTAGATTTTTTTAATGCTTATGCTGTCAGGAAGGGATCACTTCACTCTACTTAAATCTGGTGAAACAAATGCCTACCAATTTTAATAAAGGAGTATAGGCCTTTTTTGTAAAAAAATTAAAATGGCCTTCTTACCCCACCCATCGGGCAAGAAGCCCCCTATTATAATCCTACGAATTTTCTTTTTGCGAGCGCGTTCCGCTTGAAAGTTATTTCTTGGAGTTCTTCTATCATTTTTAAGGAGTTCTATTCAGTTTTTCTGAATTTCAGAATTTTTCTGTTCATACATTTAATTTTTAATATTTTTCACCCTTTTTCAGTTTCGGCCAAATTTTTTCTATTTTAATTAGCCATTCTATCAATATTTAAGGTAAAGTACACATTATTAAATGGTTCCTGAAGCAGCTTTGAGGCCTTTATATTTTGAACTAAAATAAACTGAACCAAATAAAAAACGCAAATCTATTCCCAGTGCTTTATTTTTCTAGATATGCTTCATATGGGCTGTTGAGTGTATGCATCTGTTTCATTTGGAGTTAAAGGATTCAGTTTCATGAAATAACTCAAGTGTGACCATTTTTTGCTTGTCTGTGGCCAAGTTTATCACATTGGGGTACGGTGATCGGACAGGGGTATTAGGCACCCATCAGGGCTAATCTAATGATTTCATGTTAAAGCTTGAAGAAAATGATGCCAAAGGCCACACAATTCACTTAATTTACTGCCACGTGACTTGTTGAAAAAAATGTTTTTCGAGAAGTCAGGTGAAAGTTTTCCACACAATGATATTCCAATGGAACAATGCGACTACGGAAACAAGTCCTCAAACAGCCCAGACATTAGCTGCGGATTAATAAGGCTGTGTATCAGTTGCAGGGTTAATCATCAGCACTTTTTGTGCCCTCCTTTTGCTATTCTCACAACCACACATCTGCCACTGTAAGAAAAGCTCAAGGACGGCACACATGGTACTGCTGTTTGTCCTATGGCTGCTATACAGGTTGTTAGAGGTCTTTTTTATAGACCCTAAGCCTTTTTCACTCATTTGCATGTGTTTTGGCCGTTCCTTCACCTGTTTCCATAGTAGAAGTGCTTCACTGCAATATCATTGTGTGTGACAAACTCTGACCTGACTTCTCAAACAAGAAAATTTTAACAAGTTTAGTGGCACCAACTGAAGCAAATTGCGTGGCCTTTTGCATCATTTTCTTCAAGCTTTCACACTGAGTCATTAGATTTGCTGTATCGAGTGCCTAATACCGTGGTACACTGACCATACCCAATGTGATAAACCTTGCGACAGATGCTGATGCTAAGGTCAGAATTGAAAATTTTATGGAACAGAGCCCCTTGACACCTGGTAATACATATGCATCGACTCAACAGCCCATCTGAATGATATACAGAAAAATACAGCCCTGGAAATAGTTTTGCGGTTTTTTATTTGGTTCAGTTTATAAAATACATGATAATGATCCAAATCATATTTATGTGATGGTCATAAAGTGAAGCAATGCACAAATCCATCATACTTTTAAAAATTTCAAAAGTTATTTCTGACAACCCCTTTCAAAAAATTAATCAAAGTTACAAAAACCATGCACATTTTTTTTTCTTTAATTTCTACTATGGTTTGGTGCTTTTTGCCCCTGAGTATTTGTGACGTCACCTAAAAAGCCTCTAGCTTCAATGCTATCAATAAGAAAAGGCACCAAAAATGTAAGTTTAGAAATAAACCTGGGGGGCCTCTCACCTAACCCGGGCTTCTTGCCCCGACCTACTCTATGGTTGTTCAATATCATTGCTGTCTGTATCTTGCATTTTTTCCATGTTAACCAGATGTCTGTGTCTTTCATATTGCCAAATTTTACAGACGTCTGTACGTGGTTATTTTCAGTAACCATATGTCTGTATATCATCTGTTCATTAGGAAGCAGACATGTGTAAGAACAAAATATCTAAATTGTGCAGACGTCCGTATAAACCATAACAGACGACCAGAGTGACTCTCTAACAACCTTTGTTGTCTGTGATATTTTAAAAAGAGTAAGAACTAGACGTCTGTAAAAGCAGTTAATCTCAACTGTGCAGATGTCTGTAAAATTAACACCAGATGCACAGTACAACCTAAAATAAAGTAAGAAAAAAGTCCTCTGTTCAGCTATTTTTCCCTCCTTTCTCCTCTTCACCCCCAATCTCCTTACAACTACCTTTGAAACCTTACCAGAACCGTATCCCTTGTTAAGAACTCAATTAGGACAGCAAGCAATTAAATTTCAGTAAGCATTCACACAGAAAAAAACTTGGTTTTTTGGGGTTTTATACATAATCAGTTGAATGTTTAAAAAACCAAATGGATGTTAATGGTTTATTGAGGTTGTGTAAATAATCAAATGAATCATTGAACATCCAGTCTTGATAATATTAGTTTATAAGGGTTTTACAATAAATCACTTGGGTATTTACAAAATCAGTGAAGGTTAAATTGGTTTTATTGCAAACCAAATGAATATTTGAAACACCATGTGTCCAGGTTCTCTGATCTAAAACATTGTTCACAGCTTCACATTTAAGGATATGCAACACCTAATCTTTGTGTTTGACACTGTTACAGTGTTTTGAGGCTAATCACAAGGTGATTTTGTCAGACTTGAGACACAATTCTATACCTTTTGTGAGAGTCAGTTAAACAGTGCAGTGACCATCTCTGACTGATTTGTTCATTGATTGAAGAGGCAAGCTCATCCTGATTTACCCTCACTTCCAAGGTAGGAATTTCATGATTCATTTTCTTTTGTTTATGAGCTGCAAGGGAATATTAGCTAACATTTATTTGACAAAAAAGTCACTCTATTTTATGTAAAGGTCTTTATTCAGAGAGTGTGCACATTTTAGAAGACTGATTAGTGACTGATGATCATTTATTTTAGGGAAGCAAGGATTATATGGTCTTTGATCACTTTCCAGAAATCACAATGGAAACAGTTTTTATAATTGACATGTAATTTGATACATAATATGTCTCTATCTAAGGGGGCTACCATTTAATCTCAAGGAGGTGGGCTTGGAGTTATCTTTTTTAAATAATAATTTCTTGCTCAGTTTTGGTGAAGTGAATAAATAACTTTTGGGCAGTCTCGGAACAAATGATTTGTGGTGGGGTATTTCTTAATAGAGCGATGCTAACTATTAAATTATTTGTGTTTCAGCTTCTATGTGAAATTAAACTCATCCAACCCACGGAACAGATTGCACTGTTGCCCGAAGTAGCAGTCAATAATTGTTTTGTTATACCTTGAATGCAATTCTGACAAAAAAAGACAATTGATCCCAGACATTGTTACAGCTTCACTTGTTTATTTCAACTGAACTGTGTGTTTGTGACCATTGTGACGCCACCGCATTGTGATGTCATAGAGTTGTGACGTCACCACAGTGAGGCTATAAATAGATCATTGCTCTTCACAAAATTAAATGGCAATAGAACTTGTGGATAGTATTATAAATTTATTTCACTTTTAAATCTGGATGACTATACCTGATCAATGTCAAAACTTTGATGGAGAAATTTCCTGTCTCTCCAAAGTTATCTTTTTTTGTCAGAATTGCATTCAAGGTATAACAAAACAATTATTGACTGCTACTTCGGGCAACAGTGCAATCTGTTTGACCCTCGTGAAACAGCAAGGTGACTGTCACTCCCTTGGGTCAAACAGGTTGCACTGTTGCCCTCGTATCAGTCAACATTTGTATACTGTAACAATGTCTGGGATCAATTGTCTTTTGCATTTTCATCATATAAAAGAGGTTCAGGTAACATCTGTGGTTCCAACACCAACTTCTGTACGGCCATCATGATCAGCAGTCAGCCTCAGTGTGAATTCAGTGAACTGATGCCCTCTGAGAGGGCAACAGTCTTTTCTGATCCCTGCCATGTGATGTCATTCTGACCAATCACAGAAGAGGAATTGCATTTGAGGTGTAACAATAACAAATGTAACATACAAATGTATATCAGGATGGCTGTTTTTTTTTTTTTTTGTGCAGAAGTTATATTTAAATATGAAAAATATGCATTTCATTTAACTTTTATGTGTATTGTGATTTCCTGGAGTTTATGTTTGAATATGTTTGAGTAGTAGCTATAGACCTGTTATTTCTTCCTACACTTAAGTATATTTCTTTATACATGTTCAATTTATTTTGATCTTGTATTTTGAAAGTTTCATAAATAGATACGAATAAATAAAGTCAGATGCCTTCCTATTGTCTTTCTGCTTAGAAGTATTTTCTCCATGTGTGCTCAAAATATAAAAAAAAGAGAGAAGAAATTTGTCAATAAACTAGAAATGGTGAGGAGAAAAATCATTTATGGACATTTGAAAATCTGATCATGGTTATCCAGCAAACCAGCTAACTTTTATTTAAATTTTTGATATGGTTTTGAAAGCCCTATGGGAATGAAAAAAATATACAACTTATTACCAGAAAAACCAATTTTGGTTTAAAATGCACTCCATGATGGAATAATATAAATCCACTTATGGATATTTGTAAAACCCAAAAAGGGTGAATATATACTTCGCTTGGTTTCTATAAAAACCAAGGATGAATATTTACAAAACCAACTAATGAAACATCTGATTATTCCGTAAACCACAAATGGTTTAATAAACAACCAGAAAATCAGTGTTGAACAATGAGTCATCGGTTTGTTGATAAACCACTGAAGGTTTTATATTATTCCAAAGTGGATTTTAAGATGGTGGTTTTTTTAAACATCCACATCGAAAGGGTTTTTTAAAAAACCAGAAGTGGTTTTATACTGGTGACAAGCCAAAAAACCACATATGGATGTTTGTGTAACCTTTTTTTCTGAGTGTGTTAGGCCACAATATCAACAAAATCCAACACAATAGGGGTGATGGAGTTTGAATTTGTGTTGGTTTTATGTAAATTTAATGTAATTTTAAAAGGTAGTTGAAAGTAGGTAAAGGTAGGAAGTGATTCGGGGGGAGCCAAAATGTGTGAAAGGGTAAAGTAGTGGCTGATTCTTCTTTCCTGCTGGGGTAGTCATACTATATTTTGTATTATACTGTATGACCTGACTGAATGTTGAGCATCCCTTCGTTGTCAGTATTATTGCTAAAATTGTAAAATGCAGATGTCCGAAAGGGCAGGAATTCTAAGCAAATCAGACGTCTGAGGCATGTATACAAATGGCTGCCAATTTTCTTTGCTCTACAACCACTTTCAAATGGGCCAGATTATGGGTAAGAGAAGCCCCCTTCCCATTTAACTAACATTGGCCTTGTGCTTCACTTACTTTTGAAAGACTTAACTTTGACCCTTACCTAACTCTGGGTACAGCAAAGAAAATTGGCAGCCATTGTATTGTTATCCAACATTCCTCAAATATTGTCCTTAAACCGAATATATAGGTAAGAATTCATGCTTCCACGTGTGTGGTTTAGGGTGTTTAGCACTGCCCCAATTGCAAAACATCACCTGATTCACTTACTTATCGATAGGTCCCAGGGCCCGACTTAGCTATCATAAGGCCGAGGGCATTTGTCTCATTTTAGGGGCTTCAGGCCCCCAGTCAGGCCACTTATCTCAGAGTTACATCCCTTGAAGATTGCTGGAGCAAAATGTTGTAAATTAATTTTGAACTTTTTTAGTATGGTATGAAACTAAATGAAACACATACTTCTCACAGAAATCAGCTCTCTTGACCTGCACTGTGTTTGAATGGTTAAACCTACTGTTTAGCAAAAACAAACAATGATTCACAATTTGTGAAGTTCTACTTCAAGTTAGTTTGGGTCCCACGATTATTCATGTTTATCTCATGTTGCTTGATGTCCAACAAATTAATAGTTCTGGGCCCCGGCAACATGTAAATCCAGCGCTGCGGATGGTACTGTTTTGTGTCGACTTTGTGAGTGATCAGAGCACATGTTACAGGGGCTTGCAACACATAATTCTGTCTTCTGACAAGTTCTCTTTGTAACTTCATTTTCCATTCATTTATTTGCATTGGATTTTTGGAACTTTTGAAAATTAGAATGCCGGGTAGCACAACAATCATGCACCAGCCAAAAGCTTCCCCAACCGAAATTTTTCCATTTCCATCACTGAGCCATGGCATAGATTCATAAACAGGAATGTGTTTTAAAAAGGTTACAACACTTGCTCATTAGATTTTGATCAAAAACATATTCTGTGTTCTGTGTTGCAAACTATTGGTATGCTCTATTTCAGGCACTTTGGTTTGGAGCCATAGCAAACAACCAATGACCATCATCAACCATTGGTTTTCGACTGACCCTAACGGAGGTACAGCTCAGAATTGCCTAGGTTTTGAACCGAGAATATTTGATATGTTTTGCAGCAGAGAAATGGAATTTGTTTGTGAATTTAATTGACATGATGCACATGTATGTACATTCATATAAATCCTATCATCTACAAATATTTCTGGACAAATTGTCCCAAGACAAATCTACAATGAAAATACAGTCCACGAAAAAGGTTATGGGGAAAATCGGATGGGGTCCGTTTTTGCCTTCATTTTCCCAATGATGCATTCCATTGACAAAAAATGAATTAGTTCAGAATTAGCTTCAATTTTTCTTTATAACTTGTCTAGGAAGGCCACTACAAGGATTTGAAATCTTGAAATTTATGACATTTGTGTCATTTTAAAAGTATCACCATTGGATTTATTGGGGAAATTAAGTGGTTTTCATGTTTTAAAAGCAAATGAGGGATTTACTTTAGATACGTAGTGAAATTTCCAAAGTTATTCATTCACCAGCAGTATTTTTTTGATGGTTCTAATATTTCAAACCTCAAGATCCAAGACAGATATTTTTAGAGTGGTCATGGAATAAGAACATCATAACATTGATTGTTTTGCGTTGACCCTCGTATTCTCCCTGCCAGCCATATAGTATGGACTGAAACTGTGATGGAGTACATTAATTTTTGTGTTGAGTCAATTGTTCCATCAAAAACGTCAAAATCAACTGACCATGCTAATGAACTTAACACATTTTATAACCTTTTTGATTGCCACAATTTTAGTGCAGAAATTAATGAACTGTTTGAGATTCTAACAGCATCAAGCAGTGGATCTTTCTTAGAAAGGCAGGAAGACGAGGTCAGAACTGCATTTTCTAGACTTAACCCTGCAAAAGCCCCGGGACCAGATAAAATCAGTCCCCGTGTACTTAAAAACTGTTGCAGCCAGTTAGCCTTTATATTTAAATACTTCTTTAATGTATCTTTCATACTTGGATACATACCAAGAATTTAGAAATTATCCTGTATTAGGCCTATACCAGTTCCAAAGAAGTCAGTTATTACTTGTAGTAATGGCTTACGACCAGTGGCCCTTACATCTGTGGTTATGAAGTCATGTAATCGCTTTGTACTTAGACATTTGAAGAACATTGTGCACTCCTTTTTAGATTGGATGCAGTTTGCATATAGTTCTAAACCGAGTACTGAGGATGCAATTCTTTGTCTTCTGAAAGCCCTTTATTCCCACCTAGAGCAGTCGGGCTCTTCTGCAAGGATTATTTTCTTTTATTTCTCTCTGCATCCAACACAATCCAACCGTGTTTACTGGCCAGGAAATTGACTCAGATGCAGGTTGAAGATTGTCTCGTTAGATGGATTCTCAATTATTTGACTGGTTGATCTCAATATGTTTACTTGAGAGCATCTAGTGTCAAGTCTGACTTGTTGATTTCCAATACAGGAACTCCCCAGGGTACAGTCCTAGCTCCATTTCTATTCACAATCTATACCTCTGACATCGAATCCACCAGTAAAAACTGCCACCTAATAAAGTTTGCTGATGATACTGCATTACTGGGACTGATACAAAAAGATGTCGATGCAGACTATATTGAACAGGTGCAGAGGTTTGTGCAGTACTGTGCTTAATGTGAGCAAAACAAAGGAACTTGTTATTGATTTAAATGCTAAAAAGGCGAATCCAGAGTCTGTCACAATAAAAAATGATCCTGTCCAAAGAACGGATCAGTACAAATATATGGGTGTAATAATGGACGATCGTCTATCATGGACTAAGCACATTGAGTCCATCTGCAAAAAACTTAGTCCAAGAATATGTTGTCTTAGGAAAATGAACAAGTTCCAGGTTAAAAGAGACATCTTGAATTTATTTTATGACTCTGTCATTTCCAGTGTTTGGAAGTATGTTATAACCTGCCGGGGAGGAAATAAGAGAAAAATCACAGCAAGTGTCAAACAAGCCAGCCGGATAATTGGAGTTAAACTTGTTTCATTTGATGAGACAGAGAGCAAACTAACACAATTAAGAAACTACAAAGAATTGTGAAAGATGAAATTTTTATCAAATCAAAAAGTCAAAGAAGCGGCCGCATGTTGTATCCTCCTGCCAACACAAACAGACACAAATCAAGTTTTGTGGTCAGAGCCATGAGACTCTTCAATGACAGACACAATCTGTAAAATATGTGACATTGAACTCAGTATTATGTCATGTTCCATTTGACCTTTTGTATTTTATGTGTATATGTTTACGTTGCACCAGCTGAAGTGAGCATGGAGTTATCCCTGGTGGATATAATAAAGTTGACTTGACTTGACTTGACTGGCAGGGAGAATACTCGGGTCAATACAAAACAATCCATGTAATAATATATATTTATTCCATGACGAGCCATGTACATATATTTCCTGGAAAAAATGATTTCTTTAAATTTAACCAGTGACTTTTTGCAAAAAATACCACTTTTACGAACATTTACACAAGAGGGCTCTGTATGCAACGTCTTTTTGAGGGAAATGTGAGTTGTCCTCCCTCCACACTTGGTTATCTCCCTGGGCAGTTTTGGTGTTATTAGGGACAATACATGGCTGGTCATGGCATAAAATAGCGGCCGTTGGGAAAATATGGACTGGCAGGGAGAACACTCGAGTCAATACAACACAATCCATGTAGTAATATATAACAATCATTCACTATTCATGTGTGTATCCTGATTGTGAATGCAGTGTATGCATTCTCTTGCTTTTCTTGAATTCAAATTTTATTAATTCCTTCATATCAGTTTCTATGATATCCTGTCGCTGAGTGTACCATTGTCACTACACTAAAACTGTGATCCACAGTTGTAATTTCCTCCCACACATTCAGAATTGGTCAGTCTGTAATAGAATTTCAAGAAGCAAACAGGAGTGAAAACTAAGGTAAAATAACAATTATATTGTAAATTACATTCTGAATTATTTTTATTTAATAGCTTCTTCTACAGCACTGCTGTTGGTGCTGTAACACTTACCTTTACAATGGAATTGAACTTCGGGATTACTCACAGTGCCCGATTAACGTGTGTGGAGGCCCCTGTGCTGAGATGTATGTTGTGGGGGCCCCCGAAATCCCTCGCAATGGAAATTACTTTGTTACTTGAGGTATGGCAATTAGACCCTGCCCCGCATCCTCATGACTCAGGGTGAAGTCAAGCTCTGTGGTGGGAGAATGCTGCCCCGGCTCATTGGTATAACTTTTTTGAGTGGTCTAAAGATAATCAATTTTTGCCAATGAAAATGTCAACACGAGTGGTCTAAGACAACAAAATGGGATTGAAATTGGTCATGCAAGGCATAATACGCCAGGTCTAGGAGAAGATTATTTCCAGGAAACATTTGAAAAATAGAGTCAAAAAGTGTCTTAAAATAAAGCAAAGAGGCCTAGCATATACCTCGTTGCTTTACAATCAATAATTATTACTCTATGTCTAACTCTAAATTGTGGCACTTGATATGGAGGTGTGAGGACTTGATGGGTCATTGTGTGCCACCAATTTCTCTTTGTATAGAAAATCACTGAGGATGCTTTAATCCAAGTATTGTCATTAGTTGAAGTTTGCATTGCTAAAGTGACATTTGCACAAGTTTGAACTTTTTTTTTGGTCACCCTGTACACATATTGGCTGAAATTACAAAATACGATGCCTAATGCATTTTTGTGTAAACATAATGTTTACACTTTAAAGAGATCAGTTGGCTTTAAGGGGTATTGTAATTTGTTGGTTAACCAGAAAGAGAACACCTGCTGTTCATATTTCTGATTAAGCTGAAAATTGGTCCTTCCCACTAAGAAAAACAAAACATTTTTCCGAGAACATTATTTTCTAAGAACTTGAGACAAACTGGACAATCTGAAAAGTTTATTCATATCATCATGATTCACAGGACCAATCTTTTGAAGATCAATTAGAGGTATACATGTAGCTCCAAAAGTGTTTAAGATTTTGCATTCAGACAACCTGGTGGAACCTTCAGGAAGAGGGAGCCCCAGAGGGGAGGGTCCCCTTATTGGAAGAGGGCCCCTTATTGGAAGAGGGGCCCCTAATTTTTAGAGGAGAGGGAGTCGCAATCGGGATAGGAGGGTTCTGATCGGAAAGGTTTCCTAATTTTGAATGGGATCCTTTATTGGGAAAGGGGGGCCCCTGATTGGTGACGAGGGCCTAATCGCGAGAGGAGGGCCTCAATTGGGAAAGGGGCCTCTAATTACGAGAAGGGGCCGGGGCCCCCAATTGGTTGAAGAGGGCCAATCGGGAAAGAAGGCCTTAATCGGGAAAGGGGCCCCTAATTATAAGAGGGGGCTCCTGGTTGGTGGAGAGGACGTAATCGGGAGAGGATGGCCTCAATTCAGAAAGGGGCCCCGAATTATAAGAGGGGTCCTCCGATTGGTTGAAGAGGGCCCAATCGGGAAAGAAGGTTATGAGAGGGGGCCCCTGATTGGTGGAGAGGGCGTAATCAGGAGAGGAGAGCCTCTTATTATGAGAGGGGGCCCCTGATTGGTGGAGAGGGCATAATCGGGAGAGGAGGGCCTCAATTGGGAAAGGGGCCCATAGTTACAAAAGGGGGCACCCGATTGGTTGAAGAGGGCCCAATCGGGAAAGAAGGCCTGAATGAGAAAAGGGGCCCCTAATTAGAAGAGCTGTTCCTAATCAGAAGAGGGGCCTCTAATTGGGAGAGGGGAACTGTTTTCGGGAGACATTATCAACTTAGTTGCAATTTTGTCACTGTGCCTGTGGAATAACCAGGTTATCTTTTCAGAGCAGATCCACTTCGCTCTTTTCGCCAAAAATCACTTGAATTTCACAAATAAGCTTGGGGGCCTCCACATATCAATCAACCGCGATGCTTTTGTTGTCTTAAAAGCAGATTTTCTCTAGCTTAGCTTCAATTGCACAAAATTAAAAAATGATTTTGCAAAATATTTGCGCGCGAGCGACATTATTTGAAATGTGGGGGCCCCCTCAAATGTGGGGGCCCTGTGCGGCCGCACACTCCGCACATTCCTAAATCGGGCACTGATTACTCGTCATGGCATAATCTTGCCCCTTTTCATAAAATGCAGAAAATGATTATTGGAATAATTTAAAGTCAATTGTCATTATCATACAGAGCCACTCCGCATTGGCTTGAAAATTCTGAATGTTGATACAATTTATCAATGTCATACAAGTTTGTTGATGTTTAAAATTTATTAGAATCAGGCTCCATTGTTATATTTTTGAATAATGTTATGTTTTTGAATTATGATATGCAAGACACCCATCAAATTCAGGTATATTTGTTGCTTCAGTTTAGATTAACTATATTAAGATTTGTAAATATGTAATCCGGCATGTTAAGGTATGTTTTCTATCAGCACAAAACAATATATATAAAACAGCATATATAATCACATGTAATAATCACATGTGATTCACTTTGTAAAAAAACCATGATGTAACTTTGTTGATGTGGATTGTTTAATAACTATTTTATTTCATAATGATACTTATTCTTTATTCATTTGATTCCAGTAAGTCTATGTCATAAATTTGTAAATACTTAGAAATCTATAATGTAAATAATTCACTTGATATTAACTATGTGTGTCTCCTGTGTATATTTTCTAGTTTTATAACATTTATTGCACGCCATATATATGCACTATTCGTCTTTACTTGTGTGTACATTCTTTGAGTCATTCTATGTAATAATTTGATGTTTTGAAGAAAGTTTTATTTGTCAATATTAAATCTTTTCAAGTCTAGTAACTGTTGATGTATGCATATAGATTTAGGGACAGTTTAGAATTTATGACTGGGGGGAGGGGGTGGGAGTTTTCGCAGGTGTTTCAATGGAAGTACTAATTTTTGACAACATGTTCAAGGCAAGAGGGGGTAAGAAATTTTGACAAAATAAAAATGTCATAAAACACGCATAAACCCAGTTTATCTGCACTTTTTTACGTGCAAAAGTCCGCGAATCTGCACATGCAACCGTCCGGGGGCCATATATAAAGATATATATGTGTGTATTGCTTTGTAATATGAACGGGGGGGGGACTAAAAACAAGCATGAGACCAAAGGGGGGGGTGCTAAAAATCTGCATGAAGCTTAAGGGGGGTATTGACTTTTGAAGAGAAGTTCCAGTAAAACTCCCACCCCTAATAGTACACCATGATACAATAAATTTTGAAAAATTATGACTGCCCTTGTGTTTCTATCCGACTTTTAGGATGAATGACATGAATGATAGTTGCGTGACAAAGATTCGAATATTTTAATTATCTGACTCATCTTGCGATACATCACATTATTTGGCATTAGGCAGAATTTACACTGTTTCTCACTTGATTGATTTAGTTTGTATTGTAATAGGCCTAAAAGCATGTAGGCTCTCAGACCTTCTCACATTTATGAGACAAAACTTTAGTTTTACGGTAATGAAAATGACGCGTCTTGTATCGAGCTTGTGGATCGTGCACTTATCTGAGTTGTCCCCCCCCCTTGATTTGGAACAAAACAAGGCCCCTGCCCAAAGAGCAGGTTACTTTCATAAATTATGCATCAGCACTGAACAAAAACAAGTCAGTGAGTAGCATCTTAAAAAACATAGGCCGCACGGCAGCAAACCCTAGGCTTCGGACAATCGACGAAAGGCAAATTTATGACAAAATAGCATCTGCAGTATTTGTAACAATCATTTCCAATTCCCTGTTTAGCCTACGCTGTGTCCCAAAAGTTTGTTCCATTCATTCTTGGCTCTTTGTTCTCTCACATAATAGCAAAAGAAACAATTTTTTTACATATCCCAGATTTATTTGTTATACCAAACACAATTACATCGTGTTTTTTCTTTGTATCAATCATAGTTATGAAATTTTGAGGGATGAAGTCATGCCCGCCTTACAAGACTCAAAATTCAGTTGTTTTGTGAAAGTCAGGATGAGTTTACAAAAAGGCCTCCCATTTAAAAACGATCAAAGATTTTGATTTGAAATCAAGTCAGATGACTTACCTAGATCTTTGTCATCATGTAGAATATTCGAAAATCTTCTTTAGAAATTATTTGTTTTGCAAAATTACAATATGCTTGAGTGACACATTTTGACCAGAGCCATTCCGCCATGTGACGCGTCATGTTTCATTAGGGATTTCATCCAGGTTTATTAATTTTTCTTTATTGCGAAACCAGTTTTGGAACTAAAATATAGTTACTAATGACTTCTATACCCTTATTTGTGCTCTTCACCGTTGTATGTGAATAACTGAGGCCATATCTCTCATGGGTCATGGTATGCTTTAGGACCACTCTACGTACTCTAGTAGCTCATGGTATTGGTATACGCAATCATATGTCCAGAGCTAAACCGTTCAGAATTCAGTTATTTATAGGTATGAAATTAGGTTGGTGTCACATTTCTCATAGGGGCCGAACTTTCCAAAATGGCCGACACCAATTTTATGTTATATTTTAAAATTTTCTGAAGATAAGCAGGCCATATCTTGAGAACCGTTGGAGATAGGAGGTTGTGTGACCACTCAAAATTTGCAGCATGGCAATATTATAGGGAGTAGTTAATACATCTTTATATCAAAATATATGTGACTTTTCAATGATACACTAAGCACAGGCATAACAGCCTTGGTATCTAATTCCATTTTAAATGAGGTACAGAAGGTCTCTACAAACTAAGGTAGTGCAACAGGTGTGTGCCATGACATGTCACAGGCGCAGGATGCTCAACTCCCTTGGGCTCCTTCTCATCCATTCTTCTCATATTATCATGTCTCACCATTCCTGACATGTCACAGATGCACCCTGCCATACACTATGAGATGTGGCAGGACCATTCTTTCCCTGTCCTGAAGTGTTCTGGAGGAGACTGGTGAGAGTACCTTATGATCCAACAAGAAACAAACTGTCACAGCCATTCTTTATGCTGTTAGGCATTGTGTGTTGTCCGGAAGAAATACTTAAGAAAAAAAAAAGTGAAATTATATGTCAAATGAACTGGATTATTAATTAAAATATGTGTACAATTTGACTAAAAAACATTATTATATTAATACAAATACAAAATACAGCCACACAAACAGAAGAACTTATCAGAGGAATAAAAGAAATCCAGAACATAGAAAAATACTTGGCAAAGAAAAACAGCGCCATAGAAATGCATGAAATTCAAAGGAAATGGAATTATCGACATCAACTGACCAACAACCACCCTGGAACATAGATTACTGAAATCTGAAATTACTGATATCTTATATTTTATCTATTCAAACTGTTGAGAACTATTATATTTGATCCATTGGCTGGAAAATAAATTCTTTTAAAACAATGAACAAAAATATGATATTAATGCCGATTCTATTTCATCCAGTCAGGCCCAATTTAGGCATGTTGAGGCCCCAAGTATCGGCCATTTGTAGGCCACTGAATGCCAAAACATACAAATATTTTTCTGGAGAAAAAGGTACTACACTCTTAGAACAAAAAGCCTCAAAATACCCAAAGACAAGGTATTTTCTAGATACCCCACTGAAAGGTTCTTTGGAGTTCTTGAACGGGGTACTTCAGAGCATTTTGTATTAATATATGTACCAGACCTTATGCTGCCTTAAATGGTTCTCCAGTCTCCACTCTGCCCATCAATTGGACCAGATTTGTTCTTCAGTATTCTTGTTTATGCAGTCAATTGATTATGAACATTTCACTGATTTGTGATGACATGGTCATGTCCAGTGAGCAGTCAGCCCTACGGGCACATCTACATTGTAGCAACATTGCAACAATGTCACCCTGTTCGTCAAATGACATAGAATTATATAAAGAACTTATGTTGTCACAACATTGTGAAGCAACATCATAGATACGACGTTAGCATGCAAAGTTGTGGCGACGTTTTCAAAGCATTGTGAGGTAATGTCAGTGGTTCAACGGCAGCTTGCGACGCTGTGGCAATGTTGTAAAAATACCCCAATGTCGTGTTCACGTTGTGGCAACATAATTTCTACCATACATGTCTACGAGACCAACAGACCAGCCTTCCAATTAGCAACGACGGGGTTTATGTTGTGTGCCCATTGGGAGAGGCCACACTGGCCTCTTTTTTTAATTGACTCCTCTCTTCAAGTCTAACAATTACTCAGAGGAATCTGTCTACAAGTGGACTGCTCTTGCATTGCCACTTCTTTTTCCAGCCTGGGCAGATCAGAACATATGCTGTCTTTTGTTGCCACCTAGTGATTAGTGTGCTATTCCGCGAGCTCCTGCGAGCGTCCACAGCATTTCAATCAGAGGAATACACACAATTTTGTCTGGAAGACACCGGGGCTGTTTCTGAGTGTGCTGATGGCCTTGTCTACTTCCTTAGAGAATGTGATTGCCGAGTCTGACTCTGGTACACATCAATGTTGAATAGAAATTTTGTGAATGTGCAATTACAGATGATTTCATATTTGTAGACATTTGAGGCAGAAAATACATCATTTTTCTTGCAACTTTCATTGGTTGAGAGAAGGTATGACACCACTCTCTCCTGAAAAGTGACATAGCGTTATACATGGGTGACCATGGCATTTTAAGCCATTGATCTCCTAACAGGGACTGACTTTAGCAGTTTCAAGTGAGAGTTCCAGTTTGTGTTTCAAACATTTTTAGTACACACATTCTGCAAGTCAAATACTGCATTCAGACGATTAGGATCAGGTGATCCATGCAATGTCTGTTTATACAGAAAATAAACATGTATAATTTAATTGTGAATGTCATCAGAGGAGGAGCTCAGCTGAGACGGCAGGACAAAGGGCCACAAATCGCGGGGTCGCTGATCTGATTCCCCCCTGTGATTTTCTTATTAATATTGGCCACATCTCTGGTAGGGGTGTACCGAATCCACTATATGCCGAACCGAATCCGATTCCGAGCCCAGCCATCAGATTCGGCCGAATCCGGTGCCGAACCGATCCTGCGATCGCTTAATTGTCAGCTCATCAATTAGCCATTTGCACAAAAATTGGAGCAATGCCAACGCAGCTGCGTACACCATTGTGCATGAAATGACAATTACTTATTGCAATTCTTAGCTGCTACAAATAATTTTTCGGATTCGGAAATTTTGACAGAAAGAGTGTCCCTCTTAAACTGAGATTTGAAGTGTCTTAATAAGCTTAACAGTCCTACTTTTTCAATGGAAATTGTTCATCTTGCTGAGATCTATCATTTCTTACGTCATTGGTCCATTAATTGCCTTTTATAACTTAGTAAATAGGATTTGTAAAAAGGTCATGTAGAGGTATAGGTATAGATGGCGCCACTTGTTGCATGATTGGCAATATTGAAGATTGTGGAATGCTGTGCAGACAATTATGTTAGTTTGTGAAATTTCATTTGGATTGCTTCCCCAATGCAGAATTAAAACATTATATCATAAATGCTGTAAGAACTGAATCCAGTCCCTTTTTGTCTGCTCTCTTTTATGGGCCTACACAGAAAAGCGGGTTAATGCATGTCAATCAAGTAACCCACCAACCCACAATCAATCAATCAACCAAAACCAATATTCCAATCAATTGAGTGATCAATCAACCGTCTCTTTGCCTCTCCATGACTTCATTATGTTTTCATTGTATATACATGGGAATTGTAATTTTTATTCAGCTCTAAACGATCTATCTATCTGTCTAGTGTAAAAGCCTTCTGATAATGATAATATACAATTAGAGAAAACAAATATTCAAGAATGATATTTAAAAAAGTACGTGCTCATGTTAATAACAAGCTTGGAGTATTTAGGTTCCCTGTGCCCAGGACCTGAAAGAAATCAGCTGACTTCAACAATGGTACATGTGGCGCCATCTATAACATACACTCAACATGGCTGTTAATAAAACTACATTCATTACTTATCGAAAGGGAGGGGAACATCCTCATTGATATGATTCCATAAACGTGGCTATAATGCATAAGTTATATCATTTATTTATGCTGTTGAAACATTTGCAAACGTAATGATGTGTTCCAAAGTATGACCATATCACAACCAAAATAACCGATTCACAGTCTGAATAAATAGAGGAAACTTCTTAAACAGGCACTCTTGCTTTTCTCTGAAGCTATGCGTCAATTGCATCGATTTTATTTCGTTTATTTCATGACATGGCTTTTTTTCCCAAATGCTTGAGAAGAGTCAATTGATGCACACCTCAGAGCCCGGCTGGAGAATGATTTGACCGGAAATATTGCATTTGTCACAGGAGCAATATGTGATAAATACAAGTAATTTCTGGCCTAGGCAGCCGAACCTGGAGTCGGCCCCACTCACGGCCGAATAACCGGACCGAGCCTGGGGGGTCAACTATTCGGCCGAACCGAATACCGACTCCAGGTTCGGTACACCCCTAATCTCTGGGTCTCCATCCTGTCTGAGCCTCAGGCTGAGGGACCATTCAGAATTAATGATTCTAGGGGGGGGGGAAGGGAGGGAGTTTTGTTGGAACTTTCTGTCAAAAATTTTTTATCCCCTTTGGTTTCACGCCTATTTGTACCTCTCATACATTCCAAGTGGATTTTTAGTATGTCCCCTTTTCTTTTATTAAAATTTCATACCCCCCTTAAGCATGTTGTGAGTAACAAGTACCCCCCTTCAAACATGTGTGAAAAATTGGTGCTCCATCGGGCAAATCTCTTGAGGCATGTAGCACCCACTCAGGTAAAACGGGACCGAGTCATAAATTCTGAATAGTCCCTTACTGATGTCACAGACAATGCTTTAGGTCAAGGCATGATAATTTGGTGTAAATAGATTTGAAGCCATTCAGAGTCAGCTTGAAACTGATTTAATATAAATTGAAACAATCAACAGTTGTACACAGGAGTGTGAAATACAACAGTCAATGAAGAAGTGAAAGTATTCATGTGGATTGCGGTTTGACGCGTGTGAACAACTGCCATAATACCAAGTTGGCCTATGCTGTATACTATTGGTCAAAATTATGAGATAATTTTTCCAGCAAACATCACTAGCTTGAAGAAAGCTGAAAAAAAGTGACACGCAATGGGCAACTTGATCAATCACCTGGCAGGATTTTCTGATGTCAGACCAGAAATTTTGCAAAATATTTTGTTATTTCAGAAAAGTCTACAAATATGAAATCATCTGTAAATTGGAACTATTTCTTGGGACAGCAATGCTGTAGCATGCAAAATCAACTTTTGTGCCAGGTGGCAGCAGCATGCAGTTCTCAGTTTCACCAGACTGCAGAGGAATAGAGCAACAGTCCATTCACTTGCAATGGATCTGTAAGGGTAAAGGGGACTTTTTTTAAGGGGACCTTTTATTTAATGTGGGTGTAGCCAAGCTAAGTCTGTGACTTGTTTCCAGTTGGGATGACATGATGGCCAGCCTGGGGATTGAACCCTGGTCCCTCGCTTGTGAGGCGAGCGCTCTACTGACTGAGCTATCGAAGCTGGCTCTTCAAAGTGCATATGGAACATCTATGTCTGTAGTGCATATAATATACAAAATTCTTCATTGTTCTTTGAGACCGTTCGGAATTTATGACTGCATGGGGGGGTGGGAGTTTTGATGGAACTTCCCGTCAAAAATTGATGCCCCCCTTAAGTTTCATGCGTATTTTTAGTACCCCACCCTCAGGTTTCAAGCGTATTGAAGCCAGGCATTTAAAATCAATCACAATAATTTAGAATTCAGGTGGAAAAAATTTATTTAGCGGTAACTTGATACAAAACTATGAATTATTTATGATATTTTTTTAAAGTTCAAATTCATGTGGAGGCCTGGGCAGATAGCCATGACAGTTATTAGAGTGAAAGATTTCCAAAGGGTCAGGACTAAAATATTCTATTAATATTATTGGTCATTGAATGTATGGAATTGCAATGATTTGTTCCTCAGACATTAGATCAAGTTATTTGTTATTTTATTAACATTTTTTTATGGTTGAGCATTATTAAACTGTTTCTTTAGGTGACATGGAATGATTGACTATTTCATTGAAAAAATACCAAAAATGGCATCATGGCACAACAAGATACTTGTAGACATTAAATTTCAACAAATGTCAACTTAATCTGGATGTATACCACCACAAAACATCACAATATCATTTTAAAAGCCCCACACTTTGACCTCAACTTTCACCTGTTTTGATATGGATTGCGATAACTTGTTTTTGATCATTTTTAAAGATGTGGCCATTCTTCAATGAAAATTCACTTGCATCTGGTTCAGATCAGTTGTTTGGACCTCCCTGTTGTGTACAGAATAATCCAAGATGTCCCTATGGTGTTATTTGTGTAAAAGTCAGATGAAGTTGCCAACTACGGCAAATTCTCAATTTCCACAATTTTCTAGGTTTTGGAGGAATTACTGTTTCTCTTCCATGTAGTTTGAAAATAAAAAACTTTATGCTTCAGGGGTTCTGTAAACTGAAGGCATGGATCCGGTCCGTGCTATCAGACGCTGCAGGTGCTGCAGGCTCCCTTTGGCTCCTTCTCATCCGTTCTTCTTATCATATCTCACTGTTCCTGACACCCTTGATCCCATAGCCCATCAACAGAGACTATGATCACCGGCATGACCCCATATTCCTTCATCTGTCCTGATAAGCCATCTACCCCATGAGACTCCTTATGAATAGCCCCGAATAAAGCATCACTTCTCAACAGCTCAAGACACCGTTGAGCTGTCTTCCTCTATTTCTTGGTCCCTCGGGTCTTCCCTGGGTCCCTTTGTAGACATTGTGATCCCCTGTGGGCTAATGGTTAAACATGCTTGTCCATTGGCTTTGAGGGCATGGGTACAAATCTCATCCGGGAACTCCCTTTAGTCAGAGCCCATGGGACATTAAATGGAGGTGGGTTGTATCCAGAATTCTATGCTGGCACCAAAATATTTGGAATACCCAATCATATTTTCAATCAAAACATTTAAATGACCTGGCACAAATAATTTTTTTGTTATAAAGAAAAAATCCTATTTCCGACTAATTTTCACCAAAATCAATTTTGTTTTTTTCATCACCACGAATGCAAAATCAAAGTTTGTTGCTGATGATGGCTCTAATCTTTCATGTTTTAATGTAAAACAACAGGAAAATAAACTTTCAACCCAGATATTAATGAATAGCATAATCTTACATGTAGCGTTACACAGATCTTGGGTTTTAATCATGGCTACCGATAAGATAAGATAATCAATTTTAAGATACATGTATATGTTTCAAGCAAACGTCTTGATGGAATTTGTCATTTTAGCATTGTGGTGCACTGTAAAATTTGAAAACTGTGTTGAAGCAATGTTTTGAGCTGTTTGAGAATGTTCAAAATTTTCAAGCTATGATGGCTCAATGCTATAAGTTGTCCAGCTGTGATGGCTCAATGCCATAAGTTGTCCAAATTAATCATAACATTAAGCTGTGAAAACATGAAAGCTTCAGTTGTTACAGAAAGCTTGACATCTCAGTCGTGCCACATATAAGGCCATCTATAACAAGCTCTTCTCATAGCGCTGCATTAAGTTTTAAATGATTATTTATTTAAAAGAAAAAAGAACATTCATATTATACCATCCCAAAGAAAATTGAGTAAAGCCACTTTAGGTGGTCACTTATCATTTCCATCTTTAACTAATTTGTGATAGTAATTAGATGCATGCTTTAACACAAGCCAACCAACATTTCTAATTCAGAGTATGTCCAAATATAGGCCTATACCATAACATACTAACTCAGATAAACCACCAGGCCATTGGGATTTCTTCACAAGAAATTAATTTTTGAATTCTCCTGGTGATGCAATGGCCTGCGTTGAATGCATCTTGGCCTTCTTGGGCCTGTCCATGATGTGCGAAAAATGAAGCACACTGGATTTGGTGGATCCTCCTGAGAGATCCAACAATATTTTGGGATTATAACCCACTTGCAGTCATTATATAACTGTGCAAGGCAAATCACACAAATATAAATCAAAAGCTGCTGAAAATATGTTAACACAGCTCAATATTTTGAGTTGTGTCAGCTTGCATCAATAAGTCAACAAAACTTAATATTTTCAGCTGTCTTGGAAAATATATGTCAACACAGCTCAGTGTTTAGAGTTTCTCAGCTTGAATGCTTTTAAAGTCAATATAGCTCAGTATTGCAAGCAATCTCAGTTCAGTAATTTGAGCTATCAGTGCCTCGGATTTTACAGTGTGGCTGCATACATGTCTGTTTGAAGATCAATGTCTATTTATTTGAATATTAGCCATATAAACAGTATTTGTCCATTGGCCTAATAAACAGGTGCATACATGAAACAAACCAGTAATAAGTCTAAACTTGGACCAAAAATACGCGGTTGCCAAGGCTGTTGTGTGCAACAGTGTCAAGTTGAAGTTCTCTTTTCAAACATGTCTCCGTCTTGTGGTTGCACATCATGTTCAATGATAATAATTGCTATAATGGCAGTTGTTGCAAATTCAATGGAAAGTATACTGAGTGAACATTATAAGAAGTTTACAAATGTCACTAATCTCAGCTTATACTGTAAGTCTCTGCCTTCAATGAAGTGGAAGCATCAATGTTTTGCCGAAGGGCGTTCAGGTTGGCTGGTTGGATATAGTGAGGCACAATGTCTCATCTGTGTCTTCGACCAATTTGAATCTGAGTTTAATCTCTTCACCGGTCATTGGGAATCTTTTATCTGGGTGATCAAAACAAGTAAGTAAAGAGAATTATTTCACATATTGTTATCATCCCACACATTATAAGCATCCTATTCTCTAGATTTTAGAATCCTATTTTTTTAAGTTCAGTAAGGCAATTTACAACACTGTCAAAAAAACCAGCGCCAAGAGAATCTACCCTTGACAAATCAATCTATCGTTGTATGTTATCATTACATTAAATTTACATCGTGAGTGTCATAGCCAATTTATTTATTTATTTATTTATCTTAATATATTTATACAGGAGTACAATTTCAGGAAATAGCTGTTTTTAAAAAATTGGTCCTGTGACAAAGAAAATTAAAACATATATACAATATATACAGATAAAAACATGTAAAACTTAAAAATTGTTAAAAACATAGTCCTATACTACACGTTTAAAAGCTTAAAGATCATTAATATCCTTAGTAAAAACAGGTAAGTCATTCCACAATAAAGCACCATTATAAAAGAACAAAGACTTCATCACAGCTGAACTTAAATATGGCACAATTACATTTTTACTGTCCATTGATTTCAGAGAATAATGCTGATCAAGTTCATTGTACATGGTGAAACCGTTAGACATATAATCAGGAGCGGACCCTGTCAAACACTTAAAAACCATTATCAGGGTGAAATAGTTGCGTCTTTGGCGAATGTTCATCCATAAAAGTGACTTCACAATATCTAAGCCAAGTATATTTATATAATCGAAATTTCCAACAACAATACGGGCAGCATAGTTCTGCAAACGTTGAACCCTGTCAATAGTACATTTGTTAACAAAACCCCATGAATAGATGGCATAGTCAATTACTACGGGTTGAATTGAGCTTACATAGATCTTATTGAGGATGGACTGAGGAGCTGTATCTCTCAAGCGAGAAAGTTTACTTATTTGACAGCCTAACGAAGAACACAATTTGTTTACATGCAGCTCCCAAGACAAACACTTGTCAACTTTAACACCAAGATATTCAGCACCATCAAGATATTCAGCACCATCAACTTGTTGAAGTGGCTCATTATCTAACTCAATCTTTAAGTTATTACTGGTGGCATTCATAAAACGAGACGTGACAACGAGAACATTATAGACTTTTCTGTGTTAAGACAGAGGCGATTGGCTTTATACCAGGTGTTAACCTCAAAGACACTAGACTGCAACTTAATTTATAATTCAGAAATGTCTTTGCCACTGCAATAAATGACCGTATCGTCTGCATATAAATTACATGATGACAATGTTACATACTGAGATATATCATTAACATATAAAACAAATAATGCTGGTCTCAAAACTGACCCTTGCGGGACTCCAATATTTAAGATAGCTTCACTGGATTTCTCACCATTAGCACATACCACTTGACGTCTATAGTCCAGGCAACTGGTGATAAAATAGAGGGTGACCCACCACAAATTGCAAAAGTTTTGTTCTATACATTTTCTGAATCCCTATATGTCTGGCTTTAATATACTAAAAGTCTACTCAAATATTCCCGTGCGAACTCTGTTTTCTGAGGGGTTAAAGATAGGGCGCTTGCTAATACCATTTTTCACAGAAAAAAGCCTGCGCTAAAGAGACAGAATGGCTTCTAGAGCAGTCTTGAGTCCAAGGAATATATATAATCTGCATACCATCTTGTAGGCAATTAAAATAGCTTTCACTTGAGCCCTATTTGAACTCTGGGAAAAAAGATGGGACTGAGTTATGACTGTTTGAATACTGATGCTCTATCCGATATCGCGGAAAGTATGCAATATCCAAGTAGAAGACCATGAAACAGACCATGGGCCAGAAAGTGAAACCCTCCTCCCCCCCAAGGGAACTTTTTGGGAGCAATTGGGACCCCTAGCCCCTAGTTTTCTTCCTGGAGGTGTTCTAAGTTCATTTCTGCAAATTTTAAAAGCGTGTAAACTCCAGAATACAACAGTTTTCCTGAATACCACGTGATAAATTTCGATATTTTTAGCGTGACATACTTTCCTTCACCAAATTGGTAATAACTCCCTTAATAGTCATCTTTACGACATGATAAAGATGTCATTGGAACCACAAATAAGCAGGCTAGATCAAACAATGTTGCTTCACTTAAAAAGAGGGAACGAAATTTGACATGGGGTAATTTTCCTACCCCTACCCCAACGTTTTATTTAATAAAATGATCTCCCCCCGATATAAAATCACCAATTAAAGTTAAAATTAATACTTTCCTAAAAAATCATAAATTCAACCTGGGTTAATTGAAACAATCAGTCTTGAACAATTATGAACACTAGAAACACACAGTCACAAATAAATCCAAAAGGTCTGAACACCCCAACCTCACCTTTGTGAAATTGGAGTATCGCAGATTTTTTTCAAAATTGTAATTCTGCCACGCATTGAATTGGCTGAAAAATGGTGAAAAATACCGATTGGGATTATTAAGTTTTATGTGGAAATGTAGTATATTTACCAGGCTTTCTGGCATATAGTTTCTTTTTGGACAAAGGGTCTGGACACCTTTGTAGGATTTGGACTAGGCCTATCTCAGATTTTTGATAAAATTTGAATATATTAGTCCAGGGGTCAGCAGGACCCCCCCCCCTGCACCCAATACATGACTATGTACTATTAGAGGCATTTCTTGTTACTGCAATTTCAACAAGTATGAGTTTCTGTAATATGATAGTAAAACGCAGCAAATTCAGTTCATGTGATTGGTCCAGACACAAAATTACATAGTAAAAATCGAATTTGAATAGCATGAAACGTTTTTCAGAGCCAGTGACGGGTCTGGAGAGGAAATTGACTGTTGGTGTTTAACTGCTAATCTTATCAACTGAAGAAACTCAGCTGCTCACTGAAGTGGAATAATACATATTTCATTGCCTCCCACGTATTAATTCCATATTTGGAGGACTTTTATTGCACATGGGCCAATCTGCAGTATCTGCAGTAATGGATGGTATCTATCCAGTCAGATAGTTTTTTAAACAAAAACCAATGTTGACAGGAGTATTAATGCCCGGTGGGGTTTACATGTACATGATGGGGCATTTTAAATTGAAGTTGACTCTGGAAAGAAATTTCCCAGAAATTACCAGTTTAGTAATCTCAAAAAATATTAACAACTGAGGTGCTAAATGAAAGATGATGCTAAGAGCTTGAAGTAAGCTGTCATTTAGCACCTTGGTTTCGTTTTCACTACAACTGTCAACCCTCCAAAAGCTAAATAAATGTGCTGACATTATCAAAAACACAAAATCCTACCATGTTATTTTCAGTTCCAACTCATCTTATCACTAGATAACTAACTCACTCCTAACAAATGAACATAGATGTGTGTGGATAGCCCTTGATGTTAGCTTCAATTTTGACACCTTGGTTTCCTTATTTCTGCAACTTTCCATCCTCCAAAGCTAAATAAATGGTGCTGTCACTATCGAAAATCTCATCTGAAACACAAATTCCTCTCATTTATTTTCAGTTCCATCTATCTTTATCACAAGATTAATCACTCATAACCAATCAAAATATATGTGGATGAATAGCCCTTTATTTGGCACCTTTTATTCCTTGTAACTACAACTGTCAACCCTCAAAAAGGTAAATAAGTGTTGCTGTCCTCATTGAAAATCTCCTCAAAAACACAAAATCCTCACGTTTATTTTCAGTTCCACCTGTCCTAATTACTAGATAACTCATTCCTAACCAATCAAAATGGATGTAGATTGATAGCCCTTGATGTCAGCTTCAATTTGGGACCTTGCTTTCCTTGTTTCTGCGACTGTCAATCCTCCTAAGCTAAATAAATGTTACTGTCATTATCGAAAATCTCATCTGAAACACAAATGCCTCCCATATATTTTCAGTTCCACCTATCCTAATTACTAGATAACTCAGTCCTAACCACTCAAAATGGATGTGGATTGATAGCCCTTAATGACAGCTTTCATTTGGCACCTTGGTTTCCTTGTTTCTGCAACTGTCAATCCTCCAAATCTAAATAAATATTGCTGTCCTCATTGAAGATCTCATCTGAAACACAAATTCCTCCTATTTATTTTCAGTTCCACCTGTTTTTAATCACTATAGATTAATCACTCATAACCAATCAAAATGGATGTGGATGAATGGTCCTTGATGTCAGCTTTCATTTGGCACATTGGTTTCCTTGTTACTACAATTCTCAATCTACCAAGAGCTAAGTAAATGTTTTGGCCATGTCAAAAATCATGTCTGAAACACAATAACTCTGATGTATTTTAAGTTCCCCTGTCCCAATCACTAGATAACACATTCCTAACCAACCAAAATGGATGTGGATGGATAGCCCTTTGTGTCAGCCTTCATTTAGCACCTTGGTTTTCTTGTTGCTTAGACTGCCAACCCTCCAAAAGCAAAATAAATGTTGCTCTCATTTTTGAAAATCTCCTCGTAAACACAAAATCCTCCAATTTAATATCACATGCACTCCATTTATTTAGCTCTTGGAAGATTGACAGTAGTAGTAAGAAAACCAAGGTGCCATATGAAAGTTGAAATCAAGAGCTAATCATCCATATCCATTTCGATTAGTTGGGAGTGAGGCATCTAGTCTTTAGGACAGGTGGAACTGAAAATACATGGGAGGAATTTGTGTTTCCGAGGAGATTTTTGATAATGACAGCAATATCTATATAGCTTTTGGAGGGCTGACAGTAGTAGTAACAAGGAAACCAAGGTGCCAAATGAAAGCTGACATTAAGGGCTATCCACCCACATCCATTTTGATTGGTTAGGAATGTGTTAACAGTACATAATCATGTATTGGCTGGTCCACCAAAAGAAACAAAACATGAATTCCACGCAAATGTTGCATCTCTTGGAAACATGTCCTTTGCATGAAGTGACCTGGCACTGACAATTTTCAAAATATTTACCAAAAACAAAATTATTTGTGATCCAGATATGTAAGGTTACTAGTTATTAGAGTTCTCGCCTCAGGCGATGAACTCTTTAATTTTCACAAGCATCTTCAACACCAGTTAGATTAGTCAAGCCAGCTTGCAACACATACCTGTTTGTACATTCAACCACTGTTCATTTAGGCAATAAGGGTCTTGCCTATCCAACGGTTGCATTTCTATGTGGTTATTGTAGATGTAGCATGTGTAAGGACAGCCTGTTCACAGGTAATTTCTCCTGTCCAAAAAAACTTTCTCCAACATTTCAATAATGATCAACCATGCGCCAAGTGGCCGTTTTCGGTACTAACTCCCTCTGGCCATTCAAACTGCAGACAGCAAGCTGTCAACAGCCCTCAGCATGGCTCTAGCACTGGTAAGTTCATTTCTTTGACTAAATATGTAATTCTACTCTACAAACATGATGCTGGCTGCAGGATAGATAGCCAAACCGAGTTTTGACAGCAGAATCCTGCCAGAAGTATCCCTGTTTTGACAACTTTTGTGTATTGACAAAAAGTAAACAAACTGCTTGCATTGTGCATGGCTGGCTCAATGCATCTACTCACTGACAGCTGCTATGATGCTATGATCTGATAAATTGCAACCCCTGCTAGTTATTATAAATTAAAAGCTATCTCACATTTCATATTCTGTCATAATCATAGGCTACAGTCTGAGTCAAGGCCATGAGCATTGGAACACAGTACTAATAGGCCCTGACTTAGTCCTACTGATAGGTTACACTGCCTTGTAGAAGGTCCTGCATTGGGCTAACATATCAACTCTTCTTTGCAACAGATAGGCTATAGCCCCTAAGAAATGTATACAGGTGCTGTTTGTTGACAGTGTCAGTGTTTACTGAGAGACGTATCCAGAAAATGTCAGACTGTTTACAAATGGAAATATACTAAAAATATCCGATTTAATTTTTTAAACTTTAAAATCTACAGGCCCACCAGGGGGGGGGGATTTGAACCCGATAAACCCCCCTCAGGATCTGGAACTAGTTGACATAATTTAATTTTACTCTTCTTTATGTCTTTCAGCATCTGGAGTGGTGGTCAATGTCTGATGTCCTACAATACTGAGCAGGAATATGGCATCAATGTATAATAAATTTGATAATATATTATAATAGTGTAATGATTATGATTGATAATGCAATAGGCCTAGTTGATTGCAAATTAAAATTTTGGTCTCGAAATTAGCAGTGGCATAGCCAGATTTTGTCCGGAGGAGGGGGAGGGGGTTGGTGGTATTGTGGGTAGAAAGGAAAATAAGCGAACGTTGAGTGGGGTATGGGAGGGAGGCGCAATTGAAAATATTAAGGATTAAGGAAATTAAGATTTAATGCTAAAAGGTACAGTATAAAATATTATAATAACAGAAGCAGTTCATTATTATTTTCAAATATGGTCAATCCTCAGAGGAGGGTGTGAATGGCCGCAGGGAGGTCACCTGCCCCTCCCCCCCGCCACTGGCTATGCCACTGCATGTCGAACAGCTGCTGTTAAAAACAATTAATTCAACGATATTCATTGTTAATTGTGCAATGCATTGTATGGTAATTTTAAGATAGAAATATTAGAAATTAACAAACATGTAATTTAAGCTTGATAGTGTATAAGATCAAAATGTCAGCGTTACAAAAATGTATAAAATATCACAAATTCCACTAAGCTGTTGTCATGGAAATATATTTAACAAATATCCTTTGACTTTGATCTGTATTAAAATTCGCACCAAATCGGAATAATATGAATTTCTGTTGACTTTACTAGACTTGTTGCAATTTCATTAACTAGCTTAGAAATTAGTCCGTGTGTTTTAATGTTGAGTACTGTCCTCAAGTGAGGTTGTGGCCTATTGGATAAGGCATCTGTGATTCTGTGCGACTTCTTCTTGAACCAATAAATCACTGCAATTCAGCCGTGTTGTTGCACATCTCATGACCTGACTGTGAAGTAATCAGAATTCTATTGTGTGTAGATATTTATATATGGAAAGGCAATGGTATGGTAAAATGTTATTTATGGTCGTTTTAAGTCGGTCAGCACATTGCCTAAGCACAGCTTCTGTACGGCATTCACAGAAATAAAAATAACAGTGAATACAATACATAATTTACATTATACCCTTAAAGTCCATATCTGCCCAGGGTTATAAAGCATTTGCCATGTGATACAAGGAATTTGCCGTGTGATGCAGGATTTAGTGAGATATTCCATAGGTACGGGAGGGTCGACATAAAGAGTCGAGGGCAGATACGAAGGACTGATGTCAAAAAAGATAAATTATGCATCATTAAAAGGTCTCGAAAAGACAGGTAACAACTTACTAATAAGCCACAAATAATGTCATTATGTAAGCAATTAATACGATCAGGGATTTGCCAATTGTGCCTTGTTGGCATTTGTTGCATTGAATAACATCTAGTGTTATTATTTAAGGTTGTTACAAGATCAACATTCAACAACATAGCTATTCAGTATACCAAAATGATTTGAATAATCAACGAAGTGTATAATTTAATAACAAACAAAACAAAAATTAAAACTAAATAAGCATAATGCTCTGAAAATAACATATTGGTCATTTTCGGCAGTGGTCGTCTAGGTAATTGGCCGCCAATTGCGATGGCTGCCAGGGCAATTGGCCACCCTAGATATTTGGCCGTCCTGGATTTCGCACAATACACAATCATGTCATGGGTTACTTCTGTTTGAGAGTTTGGGGGAAAAAAAATCTTCCAACCCACTATGAATTAAACGGTAGGAGACGTAGGAGACAAAACAATTTGGTTGGGTGGGTCTGCCCAAAAAGTATTGCTGATTGCTCACATTGCTTCCACCCCTCCTTCCACTAACCACGTCCACATAGCAACCCACACACATGGCGAGAACTCTCAATTCGCATCGGTCCCGATCGAAACTCTAGTTTACATATATTTTGAAATTGTTATGCTGGTTAGATTGTTTTCTTTCAATATTCATCAGAAATTGTGATATTTTTTTTCATTACTTTTTATTTCACTAAAAAAATCATGAAAAATGCCATTTTTCGAAGCTTCAGTGCAAGTGGACAACTTAGTTCTTGATGTTTGATGTTGACATCACTTGATGTTAATATTTTTCAAATTTTAAATTTTAAAATTATTTTTCCCATTTTATTATTGTCTGGCTACATAGGCTAAATTCAATCAAAGGTAACGGAATCACATTTGACTCGGTAACGGAATCACACAATTCCCTTAAAATCTCATCCTAAAGGGAGCAGCACAATTTCCATCTGTGAAGACCCAAGTCCATCGAAATGGATTTACTTTGAGAATATATTCCTGGGATGAGCACTGTCACTTTCTATCTCCCATAGCTGGAATATTTTTCTTAAAGGAGATGATGAGATAAAAAAGTCATAAAAACGGGTGTTTTTGCTCGTGATTCCGTTACCCAAAGTTTGATTTACCGTAAAAAACTGCTCGGGCATATGTCAGAAATTTTGCATGTCAAAAAATCAAGTTTACATTCACATAAATCAGAATAAATCACAAATTCATGATTTCATTTATCATATCTTCGGTAATGTATCAATAAAGGTCAATTTTCATGACCCCGCGGTGATTCCGTTACCGTGGAATTCATGAAAAGTGACTGAAATTGACAAGATGGCGGGGAATGTTGCGAGAGCGGGGAATGTTGCGAGAGCTCTTCTTCTGAAAGTATATAAAATTCTGAGGTCACAAAGTAAAGAAAGGAGGAAACTAAGTGTATAGTTCAATTCCTCATGCAAAAAAACCCCTGTCTGGTCTTTTGAAGTGCTCTGATAACTCAATTAGGAGTGGAGATAGGCATTTTTTACATTTTCTGTAGCTCGGTGGCGGCCATTTTGTTTTTATGCAAATGAGGTAGTTCATCCTAAATTTTTTCTTGTGAACATCTTTAATTTGAAAAAGGTCATTCTAAGGAACATTTTGGTACCACACTCATACATACCTGGGGTGCAGGGGGGGGGGGTCCGTTGGCCCCCCGACTACATACTTTTCCGCGATATCGGATAGAGCATTAGTATTCAAACAGTCATAACTCAGCCCCATCTTCTTTCCCAGAGTTCAAATATTGCTTAAATGAAAGATATTTTGATTGCCTACAAGATGGTATGCAGATTATATATGTTCATTTGACTCAAGACTGCTCTAGAGGTCATTCAATGTCTTTAATGCAGTTTTTTTCAGCGAAAACGGTATTAGCTAGGGCCCTATCTTTAACCCCTCAGGAAACAGGGTTCGCACGGGAATATTTGAGTAGACTTTTAGTATGTTAAAGCCAGACATCCAAAGATTCAGACAATGTATAGATCAAAACTTTTGCAATTTGTGGTGGGTCAAACCATATAATGGACTACTATTCAACAAGTAACTTTTAAACCAATGCAACTCAGTATTCATAATGCCATAATTTGATATTTTTTCATTGAGTAAATTGTGACTAATAGTATCAAAGCACTTGCGAATGTCAAGGAAACATAGTCCTGTTAAGAGTTTGTCACATATGTTGTCGATACAATCTTCTTGGATTCTTATAATCGACGTCTGAGTGCTGTGATTTTCTCTGTACACTGACTGGTCGATGTTGATCAGATGGTTTGTTGTCAGGTACAGGATGAGCTGGCTCTGAACCTGTCGTTCGAAAACTTTAGTGATGTGACCAATCACAGCTATCGTACGGTAGTTGTTCTTTTCATGCTTATTTCCCTTGCCTTTGTATAATGGGCTAACTCGTGCCATTTTCCAGTCAGGTAGAACGTACGAAATTTTGAGAGACAGATTGAACATCTGAACGAGACAAGGGGCGACCAAGGGCACAGATATAGAGAGTAACTTGGCATCAAAGCCAAGGACATCAACCGAGCTATCAGCCCCAAGTTGGCGAAGAGCATTCACAACAGTAGGAATATCAATGCTTGCAAATGAGAATTGTGAGAGACACTGCGGGTTCTTCCATGGTACTTCCGTGTGTGTATTATTCAGAGCTTGCACCGTATTGACTCCGATCGTGCTGAAGTGTTCATTGAACTCACTTGCGCTTATATCCTGAGGAGGGCTTAAATCTCTTTTTTTCTGGGCAAGGCAATTTATGACTCTCCACATGTTTTTTGGCTTCTGATTTGACAGAAATTCAATTTCGAAGTAACTGCGTTTGGCCCTTTTAATCATGGAGGTGACATGATTGCGCAGATGTTGGTGGGCACTCCAATGCTCAGCCTCACCAGTGCTTCGTGCGAGTTTTTGCTTGTGGTCACATGCGTACATAGTCTGAACAATCTCAGGAGACACCCAGGGGTTGTATCTATCCTTTAACCGTCTTTTCTTGGTTGGTGCATGTTTTTCACAAATGTAAAGAAAATCACTCTTGAAAGCATGGTTACAAGATAATGCCACTCAAAGAAATTGGTTGGGGGTGGATGGGGATCATGAGCATTTAAAGAAATAAGAGATGGCTACCAAATCTTTGGATTCAGTAATCATAGCTAATATTTGATGGTCTTCTGTCAAGTGAGGATTTGTCACTAATCTGTCTCCAATGAGATATAGTTGAAGCCTTTGCACCTGCTGATTTAATGAAGTTGTTACGTCGACCTACATATCAATCTACGTCTATATCAGGGAAACTAGCTCAGTCAGTTAGAGTGTTGGCTCCACTAGCTGGATGGGCTCCGCTTGTGTGTGTTCGAGCCTGGGCAAGGGCAGTTTGCAACATCCAAGAGCTCTATGAACAATTAATATCTACTGACTAAAGTCCATCCCATAACCTACCAAAAATGTAGGGGGTTGTACTCTATACTGAGGCAACTGACAGACCCTGCGTATCCCGGGACTAATAAGGTATGTAGCAGACTCATAGCCTTGTCATTCGTCATCCCACTTCTATATATAAGTCTTGGCGTTCCTTGTGAGTGTAACCATAGTAAACCAATCTAAGATTCCACAAAACACACAGATATTCACACCTCTTACGGTGCTCTGGTTATAACATAGTATTGCATTATTCCATATGCATGACTTTTGGCATACATGCAGGATCTACATGTATTCAAATGTAGAACTATGATGCCCGATGATCAAAAATTGCAATGTAAGGCAATGCAGTTGAGGCTATGGAAACGGGTAGATATCAAAATGTTGCAATTGGAAATTGATAATGTCAGCATCGAAATTCAGACTCATTGGACGATGAAATTCAATTTTATTTGTTTGCTCTGCAAATGTTAATATCAGAAGCAAATGAATTACTAGCATAAGAATCGAAATTGAACCTTACTCTCAATTTGTTTATACCTATTGTTCAAAAGTCGAATACTGTTTAATGTTGATTCGATTTTTTTTCAAATATCTTTTTGTTATGATATTCTAAATTTTAAAACTAGCTCAAAGATTTATTGACCTGTTTATTATGTTCATATATTATTAAACGTGTTGCATGTGTGTTGAATTTTACTCAGACTTTTAAGTCCATTTTGATGTGTATATCATGTAACGATCCTTGGGTTTTTGAGCAAATTTAAATTCAAATTAGTTAATATTCCATATGACGTTTTTCAGAACAACGAGACCTGATGATCACAATGCACGGAAAATATATAATCTATAAAGATTTGAAAAATCACTCGGATGCACGAGGCTTCTGCGCATTGAATGGCGGACATCTTGTTGCATTTGAAACTGAGGCTGAATATGATTCTCTCATGGCACATGCTCTCATCACACCATCAAATAGGACATGGGTCGGATCAGATGATTATGATGTGGAAGGTAAGAAGGCTTCAGACTGATGAAGGAAGATAGCTGAAAAATAGAGGAGGGTTCCTGGAACTGGAGCCATCACTCTATACCTCACTTTGACTGTCATATAAACTCAGCAATATTAAAAATGCACACATCTTTATATAGCTCTAAGTTATAAAAAGGATATTGCCTTGAAAATTGATAGAGGTCGGCTTGGATAGGTCATGGTGCCAATGTAGTTTTTAAAATATGCTTTTGTCTCTTGTTAACATCCATTGTGAGGGTCCAGAATCGTTCTTGAAGAAAGAATGTGAAATTTCAGTGCAACTTGTTCTAAAACCAAAATCACAGCCAATGACAAAAAAAAAATTGTTTTTCCTGTTTGAATACCTCTTGTTTTTTGCCATAGTCACAATTATGATAAATCCTTCACACGTCTATCTTTGAGAAAAAATATCATGTGCAGTTATAAAGTCGTGCCCCATTATTGGCCATGTCTTAAATCTAGCATCTGTACTATTTAGTAGTGTGCGCTATGGCATAGATAAGACAGGAACGTGTTTGAAAGAGGTGACACCACTTGCTCATATAACTGCTTTCATTATACAAATATTGACTGGTGATGAGGGCAACAATTCAATCTGTTTGACCCGAGGGAGTGATAGTCACCAACAGTAGGTGACTATCACTCACAAGGGTCAGACAGGTTGAATTGTTGCCCGAATACACCAGTCAATAGTATACAGTTATCGCACAGCACCGAATGCAATATCAGTTTTTATGGCACCGAGGTGCCATAAAAACTGATATTGCACGAGGTGATGTGCAATATAACTGTTATATCATATGGTGTTTTTTTTTTTGGCAAATGCTAAGAAAAGGGCTGGAATTCTGATGTCCAAACTCTTTTTGTGTTTCTTTTGACCTGCATGTTTAAAATGTATCTCTTCAAAAATCACTTTTTTCACACTTTTGGAATCCATAATCCATAGATGATATATTTGATGATGGGTCTTCTTTAATTTTTTTTCTCAAACTTTGTAACAGACTTAAGACCTCTAAGCACAACTAATCACTGAAAAATGGGAGAAAAAACTGTTTCTCGGTATCTTTTAAATGCTTAATTCTGATTAAACAAATAACATAAACTGTACAAAAAGTTGATATCTACTTAACCCTTTAATATACGCATCTTTTGGCCATCACAATCATTTTTCTATCTATTTCTAGTGCTGTCCAGTGACTTTCTTTAACTATTTAAAACCAAAAAAAAACAACTTTTTGCTGCTGCAAGACTCAGTTTGTGTTTCTTTCGAACCACATATTTAAAATGTATCTCATTAGTAATTGATGAATATTTCACTCACAAAAAAAATTTCACACCTTTGGAATCGTCAAATTATATACTTGATGATATATTTAATTTTCGATTTTTTTTAAAAACTTTGTAGCAGACTTCTGACCTAAACAAAATAAAATCACCAAAAAATCGGCAAAAATGCCGTTTTTCGGCCATTAAATGCCTTATTTTGATAAAACATATGACATAAGCAGTACAAAAAGTTGATATCCGATTAGCCCTTTAGTGGACGCATCTTTTGCCACTAAAATCATCTTCCTATCTTCTTCCGTTGCCAAGCGGCGGATTTTTTTAGTATAATTGAAAAACACACTCTCGTTGTCAGCTTGTGGCTGCAGCAGCATGAAAATATGGTGCTTCCTCTCAGGTCCGTCCAATCTCTTAGCTGTACATGTTAAAATGAGCGTGCAATAACATGCGTGCAATATCGTAGAATATTGCACGGCTGGCGGCCAATGAGCAGTGAGTATTCTGGCTTACCATATGATATTAGCTGTTGTTTTAAAACACCTCCTCCCGAGTGCAAGAACAAAAAATGTTGGGGAAATTTGTTTTTGATTTTTGACTTTTTTATGTATTAGCGAAAAAAAAATTTTTACATTTTTTTTAAAAATATTTTTTGGAAATTTTTTTTTAACAATTCACGATGTACTGTTGACTGGGCAACAGTAGGGCATGAACTGTTGACCAGTCAACAGTTCCCTACTGTTGACCAGTCAACAGTACTTACCTTGGCGACAGTACCTTTGCTGGGTCATCAGTCATTTCTGACTCATGTCATGTGACCTCACTTAAGCCAATCGGAGAAGAGCTTACATCTGTGAGGTGTTATAAAAAAATAAGCTTTATGCTGTTTTATAATATATTTATATGCTCCTTTTCAGGCACTTTTGTTTGGAGCCACAGCAAACAACCAGTGACCATCGGCAATTGGTATCCGAGGGAACCTAATGGGGGCACACGTCAGAATTGTGTAGCTCTCGAACCAAGAATGTTTGATATGACTTGCAGCAAAAAATATGGCTTTATTTGTGAATTTAATGTGATATGATACATTTATTTAAATCCAGCCATCTGCAAATCTTACTAGACCGATACTCCCAAGAAGAAATATTAAAATGCATAGCACCAAATAGGTTATTGTCAATACACTCTTGATCAAACTGCTGGAATAATTTGGATTTTAAAGGTGTCAGAACTTCAAAGTTTTAAAATTGGTGATTGAATGTGAGGAATTGCAAAGAATTATTCCTCAGACATTAGATTTATGTATAAATGATATTATAAACCAATTTTTGTGGTTGAGAATTATTTTAAAACTTTCTTTGGACGACCTGGAAAAATTTATCAATTTTAGTAAAAAAAATCATCAAAAATTGCATCATGGCTTGACAACATACAAACGAAATTTCAACATATGCAAAAAATCCCAAATTAATCTTGATGTGTACAACCAAAAAAAGCACAATATGTTGAATGCCACATGCATTGACCTCTGCCTTCACTTGACTTTACATGGATTCCGCCAACCTGTTTTTTGCTTCTTTATGGCCATTCTTCAGTGAAAGTTACTTGCACCTGGTCCAGATCAGTTGGCTGAACCTCCATCTTGTGTGCAATATGGTCCAAGATGTCCCTATAGTGTTATCTATAGGTTCGAGTCTGGCGAAGTTACCAATAACGGCAAATTCTCAATTTTCTCATATTTTCCAGGTTTTGAAGGATTTGTGGTGCCCTACAAGCTTGTGCGTAGTCATTGATGAATAAAATGTTTCAATAGAAGTGTTCTTTACACTGAGGTAGCCTGCCATTTGCTCTTCCAAAAAGCGTACACTCCTGATGAAAATGCTGGAATATTTTGAGGATTTTTCGAGTAAATTCTATGTCAGTCAATATATCCTGTTAAATGTTTCAAAGAGCTGATGGAGAGATTTTTGAGTGATGGGAGGGTGGCCAGATAATTCTGAAATACTGTCCCATAGTCACAAGGGCTCAAGGTGGTGATTCAGTGCCTGTTTTGGGTGTCATCAATTATGAGGGAAATTTGTGTCTGGTTGTGCAGAATTGAAATGTCCCGGTGTGAAAGGAATAGATGTCCTTGGGAACCATGGTCCAACGGACCATGGTTCCTAGTGAAAGAATATCCTATGGACAGTCATTCCTGGGATAGAATACCCTACCAGGATTCGATGTCCTGGACATCTTGTCCCAGGAATATGCATCCAGACATTCATTCCTGGGACTGAGCATCCAGACATTTATTCCTGGGACTGAGTATCCAGACATTTATTCCTGGGAGGAAACATCTGGTGCCTCATTCCTAGTAATAAATATCCATATATATGCCCGGACCACGGACATTCATTCCTGTTACAGCTATAGTAGGACTCAGTGTCTGGTCTTGTCTAATTCTAAAAATAACTTTTTTGATTCATGCCAACTGTGGATCCCACTGCTCAACCTAGCCTCCCCCATAGCATAGTGGTAAGCCACTAGGCTGGTAATCAAATGATACTGAGTTCAAACCTGGGGTGGAGAATGATTTTGTAAATTAACAGGAGGGCAGGTCATGCATCACTGAGCACCAGAAAGACTTTACTCATGAAATAACAACACTCAACATCATTTGAGTCGTTACAGCAATAAATGAAAAGATGCTTTTTTTTTGTTTGGAAAACGTATACTATCAGTGGCAGATCTAGACAGCATAGTCTGGGGATGCCCGGATGTTGTTTTGGGATTCCCTGGCCTACGTGGTCGTCATTTTGGCATTCGTGGGTCTGCATTGCCCATACTTTCTTCAAAGTGTTATTTCCATCTCCGTGGTGTAGGTTGGGGGGCCGATCCCCCTAGGCTCTCCCCCTGGATCCGCCACAGACTGTGTTGTCAGGCTGCTATCAAGTTGGTTGGCAGATCACATCACAAGCATCATGAACATGGTTTCTTGACCAATATAATATTATCAATTTTGCCTGAGGGAGTCCGGGTATTATAACATGTTAGAGATGGTCTTGGTGGCAACTTGCAAGTTAACCTCTTACCCCCTCTCACTAAAATTAATCTGTCATTACATCAAAGTATCAAACAGGAAATAGAACAATTGTGTAAATGTTATTTTCATGAAAGAATCATTTTAACAAAAAAAATTATTTGTAATATATCAAATTCATGACTTCTTTATTTTTGCAATAGGATTGATATCAACCGACCCTGCTGGCGAATGGGGAGGGTTGTTACCCTGAGTCTCTCACCCCTAATATTTACTGTAGAATACCCCTGTCATTCATAAACCAGTGCTCTGTGAGCAGTAGCCTATATATACTGTATTAGGCCTACTATATGAAATCATACTGTAGCAGTAAGAGACAGCACCCTTGCAAAAAAAGAGTGCCTATAGATATGGACATCCTTCTCATGTTATCATTATACCTGATGCAATGGCTGAAAGCTGACCAGTATAGCTTTAGAGCCAGTGACATTGAGATATCATGCAAAAATGTCCTGGCTGTTCATATTTAACTGGTACTTAACACTTGTACTACATGTATATGTGTGCATTTTGGACAGATTTTCCTGGGAATTATGGTCCGGACATACTATCCCAGGAATATTGATACCAAGACTATTCATTCCCAGAACTGACTGTCCTCAATGCAGTGATTCTGGACCAATTTTCCCAGGAAAATGTGTCTGGATGACCTTTCCTAGGAAACGATACTCCAGGATGTTCTATTCTAGGATACTCTGTCTGCAATTCTCAATTTTCAGGACCATTGTTCCTTAGTTTCAAAGGTCTGGTCATTCTGTCCCAGGAAGAAATGACATGGACAACTATTACTAGTATATTATATCCCGGACACTGGAAACGGACCATTAGAACCAGGACATAGTCTATTTTTCCTCTCCACAGGACACATCTTCCCGCATCCCTGCTATTTTTTCCTGGGACCAGTTGTCCACCCGGTCACTCTTGCCTAGTATAGATTGTCCTATCACATTATTTCCCAGGAATAAAGGTCCAAAGGACACTCAGTCCCTGGACACTGGTTACTACCACACCGGCTGTCTCCCATTAGTCCAGGCAATTAGAGATTGACCCACCACAAATTGCAATAGTTTTGACCCATACATTTTCGGAAAGCCTATACTCCAAGGAATAACATATTAAAAATCTTCTGCTGAAATTTCCCGGGTTACACCCCTTTTAGGCAAAAACAAAATGGCCATCAAGTATCTAAAAAAGTAGACATTTGCCAAGGGGCCAACAAGACACAATCTACTTTAAAAGGTTATAGCATGATTTTTGGATTCCTTAGACCCCTAGACACATTTACAGTGTGCAAAACATTTCCAATCGACAGCTTATTCCGTATTATTCAACATTGCATCCAAGATGGCCGCCGCACACTCGTCTTTCATTAACGCAGGCAATTTTTCTCCAATAATCTCATGTGATACATCAAATATGGGGTTTTCCTGCTCAAGGAATCCAAATGTCATGGTTTAGGGGTAATTAGAGATGATTTGTGGCACTTAAAAGGCCCCCTGCGTATTTGAGGACCTCAAATATGAAGTGAATACGAATTTGCCTGGGTGTAACTGTGGCATGATATACTAGCAAAGTTTTGACATCAAACTTTACCAGCATGGATGAGCTTTCATAAATGACACTCCATAGCTTCATTGATTGCTAGTCACAGAGTGAGGGCAATTTGGTGTTGTATCTATAAAATAATTATTGCATTTAAAAAAGCTGAATCTGGGGTCGATGTGGTCAAAAAACAGAGAAAAACTGGAGTAAGAAGTGCTTTCTTTCACATGTTTTATACTTTGATCAGCATGTGAAAAAAAAGAAAGAATATTGTTTTCACCTGTAGCGCATGCAAAAAGATTGTTCGTCAATGTTTTGCAAGGAAAAAAGAAGTTTGTCTCGGGGTAAAATCCATAGCCCCCCCCAACTGTCGTCTGGTCGGCCCCTAAAACTAGAGCACTACGGCATTAGGGGTGAAATACTAGATTGGATAGGCAACTGGCTGACTACTAGAAGACAGAAGGTTGTAGTAGACGGTGAAAGTTCGACAGAAGTCCCCCGTTAGATTAGGCGTCCTGCAAGAAACGGTACTTGGACCGTTGATGTTTCTCCTATTCGTAAATGGCATTAGACACAACATAACATCGAGACTACGGCTATCTGCTGATGATGCCCTCCTTTACAAATAGTATAGAAGGTGCACACGAACTACAAAAAGATCTCATCAACCTGGAAGAATGGTCTAAAACCTGGCAAATGCAGTTCAACCCCAAAAAATTCATTTTCCAGAGAGTCCACAGGTGCGGAAGACCGGTTAGAACTTCCAACTGATTGGACATGTGCTAGAGGCTTCGAAACACAGTACCAACTAGAGCCCTACGCAGGCCTAAAAACTAGGCCCAAGCCCGGCCCGACTTTTCAGAGCCAAGCCTGTACCCGGTCCGGTCCGGAATTAAGAAGATACTGTTGGGTTGGCCCGGCCCAAGCCTGGTCACTTTTTCCTGAGCTCAAGCCCAGAGTTGTTAGGCCCAGGCCCTGTCCAGGCCCGGCCCATACCTGGGAAAATAAAAAAACTTGTAACCCAAGCTCAGCCCAAGCCCGCTGGCTGGGCTTGGGTAAACGTACAACATATACCTTGAAGTGGAGATTCAACCGACCTAAGCTGGATCAATAAGATCAAAGCAAAAGCCAACAAGTCTCTGGTAGTCCACTGTCTGGTCCGTGCAGGATGTCGTCAAACACAACCCCTTGTTGAGATAGAGTCCCAAAGAAGCTTTGGAGGGTCATTAATGAAAATAATCTTTTCTGATAGGTTAGATTTAGAAAATCTTCTTGTATCAATATTTCACAAATTTCACTTTATCTGTGTTTGTAATGCTTATTCTGATTTTAGATTGAAATTGTTTAGCAGAGTGGATAATGTTGAAAGCTTATCATTAGAGGATATTTCTATTTATGTAATGAAGTACTTGCCCTTTGAAACTGCTGAATATATAGACAATGCTTGGACAAAACGGAAATCAATTTTATTTAACTAGTCATATTCATTTATCTTCTGATGTTCTTTTTTTTTTCTTTTTTTTTCATTATTTATTTCATTATTATTTGTATACTTCAGTTATTATTTACAATTGTTAAAATTACTCTCAATGTAAATACTTATGTGTGGAAGCAACTGGTGTAATTTCTAGATGATTGATATGGAGTGGTAGATAAGCCTTAGAAGGCTGGGTGACATCATTTTGTAACATGATCTATTGTTTCGTTTATATGTACTGTACCTGCCAATATAAAGAAATAAATACATACATACATCAATATCATATTTACTTCATATTTGAGGTCCTCTAATACCCAGCCCTTGGGCCTATTTAGTGCCACAAATCATATCTGGACAATTACTCTTTAAAACCACAAAATTTAGATTCCTCGACCAGGAAAACCCCAAATTTGATGTATCATATGAAATTACGAGAAAAATTGCCCACGATAATGAAGGAGAAGTGCGCAGTGGCCATCTTGGATGCCATGTTGAATAATACAGAATTAGGAAAGGTTTTGCACTCTGTTAATGTGTCTGGGGGGTCTAAGGAATCCAAAAACATGCTATAACATTTAAAGGTACCGTAATATGGGGTGAATCGGGACACTGGGGTGAATCAGGACAGATCAGGGAAACATTGTATTTGCTAAAGAAACACATATTTCAACTTGCCTGAGGAAATTGATTTTTTGCACAGTTAAAGTACACATATTGGCGCATATTGTGACAGAATTTTGTTTTGCTAACTGCAAGGAGTGAGGAGCTGCATGACCTTAAACTTTGCACTGCAGTAATGGCCTTTTACAAGTTGGTCAAAACTTTCCTTGTACTATATAAAGCATAAATATCAGAGCCACCAAACTTGCGGCAAACTTTAAAATCAGTCTAATATGGTTATAGGGGAACCATAATTATAGACTGGATATGGGATTGTGTATGTTTGGTCCTGGGTGCATATCCAGGTCAATGGCAATTTTTTCGGATTAACCACAACAACCATACTAATTTTTGTTTGAGTGTAGTGGCGTGGCTTTTTGATGAATAATATTGAACTAAGCATCATTTGCAGAGCATTTAGTCCAGAATTATCAATTACTAGAAAAATTAGAAGAAAACTGCAGTTTTTAACAGTTTTCTGTGATTTTTCACATTTTTTAAAATCTGCATATTATCAATGAAATTGATTTCAGATTTTCCTCAAAATTTTTTTCTGGCATCTTGAACACGTTTCTTAATATTTATTCACAAGGAACAATCACTCAAAGTAGGTAGGGAGTATTAATAGTGAAAATAATGGAGTGTCCCGATTCACCCCAAAGTATGGGGTGAATTGGGACAGTGGTTTTCTTGGCCTAGAGCAATGGGGATTTAAGATATCATTTCAATCTTCTAGGGGTACTTAGACCTTGTGCCCAGACACAATTTGACACCAAATTTTGATTTCTAGATTGATTTGTGTCCATGCTATGACAGAAAAACGGCCAATTCTGTCCCGATTCACCCCATATTACGGTAGCTTTTTTCTTGTTGGCCCATTCGCAAATTTATACTTTTTGGATATTTTGTTGGCCATTTTGTTCTTTGCCTAAAAAGGGGTGTTCCGGGGAAATTTCTGCATGAGATTTTTGATATGTTATTCCTTGGAGTACAAGCTTTCCAAAAATGTATGGTTCAAAACTATTGCAATTTGTGGTGGATCCACCTTTCTTTTTTTCACAGATTTTCTGGTCTATATCTCAGTTTTCCAAAATAGCAATTTCACACATTTTTCCGATTTCTTTATCTTTGGTTTAATGGATGTGCTCTCAAATTAAGCACCCTATTCTTTCAAAGGAAATAAACTTGTCTTGTGTAACTCTGGATAGAGTGTTAATTTAACCACCGAAGGTATGTTCAAACATTTAGTGAGCTTACTGTCAACGGCTCACTACGATCTTAAATTGCTACAAAAATTTCTGGACTTTACAGGATACACTAAGCAGGTGCATGACAGTCTTCCTTGTTCATTCCTTTAAAATGTTCAGCGCCAGTGTTCAAGTCCTCGGGGCCACATTTTGGTCTCAGTCTCGGATGACCAATCCTTGGTCTTGGACTCGGTCTCGGGACCTGTTTGCCTCGGATATGTGTCCGAGGCACATCCGAAGCGATTCATGAGAATATAGACTTGAATTAATATAATATATAGATCATATTCAATTTTTTTCTTGTTTCATTTAATTGAATTGATTTATGTAAACGACGCAGCACTAGTTTATGTCTGTTTTTTTGTCCACTCCGTTACTGGCCATAGCTTGGCTCGCTATTGTTTTTTATGAGCAATTTCCACTAAATATCGTAAGATGCACACACGCCACATTACCACAGCTTTGCAGATTTCATTAAACACAGGTATTCAACAAATTAAGACATGATTTTTATTGGAAAATTTGTTTGTTCCACTAAAATGTCCACTGCATTCCCTGTATTTCAGAGCTCACCAATGATAATTATTCAAAGAAATTTCATTAATATATTGCTGAGGGTAACAGGTATTGATAGAGTGCAACCATAACATCTCAAATATAATACAGTTTCAAGAGAAAACCAAACCGTTCCTGTCCACTCTATACCACAAAATTAGCACACAATTAACACAAAATTGATATTTAATTTTAAAAATCTAGTGATCTGACATAAAGGATTTCTGAAAATACGACTTACATAAATTCTTTCCTAATTGCTCAAATAGAATGCTTTTTGCATCAAAAGTCCCCTCGGTTACCACATTTTCCAGGGCGCTTTGTCCCGAAATTTGAGAATGGCCCTTGAATTTCTGGTGGATGGACCATCACTGTCGCAATGTTTGATTTAGAAGTAAATAATTGAGGTTTTCAGATACTCAAAACAAATCTTATCTGTCGTTGTTCCATGAAAAAATAAGTTATTCCCAATGTGAAGAATTCCATGCCCTGTCCTTTAAAAATGTAATTATTTGCCCATGTTGTCTTCATTTCAGTGTTTTTACTTGAGTCATTGAGTAGATTTTTAATGGCACTATTATATAGCCTTATCATAAACAATGGCTAAATGTTGCTAATGTGCCAAGCTAAAATAGTTTGACAGTCAACCATAATTTTTGTTCAGCCAGCCTCGGTCTCAGTCTCCTTAGCTGATGCTTCAGTCTCGATCTCGGAGGGTCAATGCCTCGGTCTGGTTCTCGGTCTCGGATGCTCATGAGTCAGTCTCGGTCTCGGTTGTCCTGGCCTCGACTCCAACACTGCAGGCTACTATAGCCTGCTATTGCGCTGGGTCAGCATATTTGATGCTTGTCTTTCAGAAATTATATTGAGAATTCTGCTGATGAATTGAGAGATTGCATTGAAAACAGGATAGTCCGAAATTCAAAGCAGGGTCCATGGGAGCCAGTCTGGCTGGGTGCTGAAGTATAAAGGACATGTTCAGTAGAATATGCAAAAGAAGCTGTGTCTGGTATCACCAGAGGTCATGTTACTGGGTTACACCTTTCTGTCAATATCAGTTTAAAACACTGCCACTGTTGACAGCCAATTATGATGCAAGGAGCTCAACAAGAGTACACTGAACTGCAAAAGTAATGCATCAGCACTGAAGTCAATGAGCAGCTGCTTTAAAACATATTTTATTTTATTCTACATTTGTTATTTACCTTTGGATTGATTATTAAATTATGTGAAGGAAGTGGCTAAATTACATGAGAGCAGTTGTGACATTGCTGATCTAGGAACAGGAGACTTTTAGGAGTGTAAAACTGGATAATTGAATAAATAAATGGTTCTGGCTTTATTAATGTGTTTTCCAATCATCTTTCGCATAAATGGGTAATTAAGTTAATTCTTTGATATGCAAATCCAAATATTTCCGTCTTCTGAAGTATTTCTTCGGGGGCAACATACAATGCCTAATAACAGCATAAAGAACGGTTGTGACGGTTTGTTTCTTGTGGGTTCATAAAGTACTCTCACCAGCCTCCTCTAGACCACTTCAGGACAGGGAAAGAATGGTCTTGTCACATCTCATAGTGTATGGCAGGGTGCATCTGTGAGACCACACATTCAGTCCCAAAGAGCTAGCAATCTCTCTCTTCTTGCACCATCTGTCAGCATGGTCGACGCTAGCACACAGTCTTGTAATTTGTCACAGTTCACATGTCACATGATAGAGGAGAAAGATTGGGACAACTCACGGTACAGCATACTTTGTAATATTTCTGGTTCATTAATTCTGGTCCAATGCCATGTTCTGGTGATCGTCCATTGTCATTTCCATGTTGTAGTTTTTTAATTACCTGATTGTCTTCAATGATGGACGCTGTCGTATGACCATACATTTGATTCATACGTTTGTCAAACATTCATTTGAGAGGTGAATATATACACCATTTGATTATTATGTTTGACCAAAACATTCATTTGAGAGGTGCACGTGTACACCATTAGATTATTAAGTTTGACCATGCCTTCGATTCATATGTATATCAAACGTTTTGCCACACGTTTGGCCATATGTAAGTTCAAACGTTTCTTCTACATATCTGTAGGAGTTGTGTACATTTGATTTTCACATATACATGTAAATCTAACATTTGATCAAACGTATCTGCCCAAAGGTTTGTTTAAGGTTTGTACAACATTGCAGGAGTTGGGATCCTGATTTTTATTTCTCTTTTTGAGAATTGACTGCGTATGATTATTATGGCTGCGGTTCTCCAGAGGATTTTGAGTAGTTGCTTTTGCAGACCACAAATTTTGATATGTCATAGATACGGTAAAGTATGTATTTCTTGACTGTGTATGAAAATGTATACCATAAAACTTCTGAATTTGGAAAACAGAAAATTGCAATGAATCTGTGTACTGCTTTACTAAGTAAGCAGTAACACATCTGGGAGCAATATACATTGTACGCTGACGTATTTAGGGCGGGGGCATGCTGAGTGCTCCCCTCCCCTCAGGCCCAAAATTAACATGGAAGAGATAGGAAATGTCCGGGAGAGCCCTGTATTCACCCCATAAAATGCCGCTTCCCCTCAGGCCATTTCTAGATATGCCCCTGAAATTGTGGACGCTGCGTACAAACTGCACAATGAACTGGGATTGAAAAGGAGGCATTGTGATGTGTTATTACATAATTTGTGGTCTGTAAAAGATATTACACAACATCATCTAGATAGCCGATGACAAAGCCAGATATATGGCAATGAATAATGAAGGTCGTTTCAAGTTACTGAACTCAATGTGTAAAAGGAGGTTAAATATAGTCTGTTTCCCCTGAGTTGTGAGCGGTCCTAAACTGCAGCTGTCAACAGCAATGATAAACCATTAACTGTCTATCATTCTGGAAACCACAGAGGTCCTGGTGACACTGGGAGTTGTATCAGTGGCGTAGATATTCAATAAAGGGTGCACATATAAGCTGTTTTACCTCTGCTGAAAACCCCTAAAAAGTTACCAGATATGCCCATGGACACTGATGGAGCAGGACCAGATCTGATGCTTTATGAGAAACAGATGCATTAGCACAAGACAGTGCAGTTTTTGGTGTTATTACAGATCTCGTATAAGTGTGCCATGTTCCATGTGAATATATGCTCAGATGATGTCAGTATGGCAATACTGACATCACTATTGGTACTCCAAGCTTGAGTGTTGATTCCAACTGCTACCAACAAGTCAGGCTTATGGGCTGTCTAAGTGTGAATAACAATTGATTAATCTGCATTCATTGGTATGGTTTTTTGATTCAGTTGGAGCAGGTGAAACTGATATGTTTGAGCCACTTGCTTGATCCATCATGGACATTCATGGTGTCCTGTTGTGAAATTTCTCCTTGAGGGCAGCACCTTGTGGCTTTTCAGCCTTTTAAGTGAGATCTGCGCCAAAGAAACTGTTCAGAATTGATGACTGGAATGGGGATGATAGGGAGATTTTTTGGAAGTGAATGTGGTGGTGTTGCATGGGCATACCAGAGGACGAGAGATGGGGGGGGGGGTAGTTACTCCCCAAAAATTCGGGAAAAGGCCAGACAAGGAGGCTAAGAATTCGATCATCAAATAAACATTATTGGAAATCAGTGATAAGGATACCCCCAAGCAAAACCCCCCCCCCTTAGGTCTTAAATTCTGAATGGTTCCTGAGAATATTATTTTTGTAACGACAAAGCAGCACATGATAACCTCTCAGACCAACAAATGAATGTGAGAGTGAATGAATTTGTTTTGTTGTAAAAGTGCTAAAACTGATAGCAGTTATACACAAAAGCCATGCATTATATATAGCTGGATATTGTAACTTTTGGATTTATTCAAAACATCAAACTGAATAATCAATGTTGAGCAACAATCTAACAGCTTATTGTGGATTTTTAGTGGTGTGATCAGTATGGGTTCCAAGTGACACGCCTGAAACTGCGAAATATACCAACTGTGAAATCATTATGCTGATACTGACATCACAAGAGCACTGTGGCAGTTAAAAAGAACATGGCACACCTATGTGAGATCTGTAATAAAGGTGTGGAATTTGATATGCCTGTGTTCATTTTACCACTCTCAATTCAGGGGAAACAAATTATAGTGACAATGAAACCACATTTAATCCATGCATATTAGTAATTACTAGCTGTTCACCCGTGAGGTTTTCTTGCTTTTCAAAAATGCGCCGAGTTCCAGGTTCTTCCCAGGTTAGAGTAATGTGAAGGCAGCGGCTATTTGCAGGTTCTGGCCAGCTTTGAGTTAGATGAAGTCATGTGGATTGTTTGGAAGTACTATAGCAGGGTGTACAGCACTACAAACACTGAGAGTGGAGTTGTTGGAAAATATGATTTTTTCTAAATGCATGAAGCAATTTAATTTCTGGGAGCTGGGTAGCTACAGTCAACACAGAAATTATTTGCACGCTTTGATTTTTCATCATATTTCGCAGAAAAATGGTAGTATAATAAAAAGAACTGCCCTATGTTTTAGAGTAGTGTTAGTAGGTTAGGTTCCCATGCATTTCATTTTTTACCAAAATTCATTTTCTTGGAAAATGTGAAAAAACTGAATTTTGAAAACCAAAAAATATTTGCACGCTTCAGTCAACTGCCAGAAACTGATTTTATAATGATGATACTCAATTTTTTCCTTGGAATTACTATTGTTTATGGTATATTTAGCTCATTTATTTCAATCAGACATTATTTTGGGTTCACAGGTGGGATAACAGGTGTTACTCAAGGAGTACACCCATTCCCATTTTTTTCTCCTACATGTAGGTATAAAAATTACTTAAAAAATAGCAATTGTCATGAAATTGGTCTGAGAAGTTCTGTTAAATAGTCAAATTGTGAGAAAAAGATAAAACTATGCAGGTTTTGTGAAGAACTATGTTCAATATCTCATCAGGAAATGTAACAAAAAGAGGCTCTTGGTGATTTTGTGCTGAGATACGACTGATGATTTGCCTCTGACGAGTTATTTAACCACTGGCTTAACAAAAGTTGTTAAAAAAGAATATTTAGAGTCATTTTTTATTAATATTTGCGCACAAATTAGGGTTTTATTAGATTTTAGCATATATGTAAGTGTAGCATATTCAAAGCATTGTCATGCATCGATTATTAAGATCCACCCAAGCTTGTCTATACAATAATTATGGCCTAAATTATTATGACAGTGAATAGTTTTCATTGTTCAAAGCTTATTTTTACAAAGGAAACCCATTATTTTGAAATTTTCACTCATTGAGGTCCTCCATGGGGGTACCCTATGAAGCAACACTTGTTGTAGGCTGCATAATGGTAATGATATGGTGCAAAATTCGAAAACGACTTGTCTTAATTATCTCAGCTGACTTTCTCCAAAATTATTACAACCTATTGTTCACAGCTCACAGTCAAAATAGTCCCCAGGGGCCAAATTGAGTCCTGTAATTAAGATTTTTTCAGTTTGATTCTACTCGTACTACTGTTTTCCGGCATTTTGTGGTTGCATGTAGAACACAATTACCTACCAATACCTGCCAAATTACTTTTTAGACAAATAGACACAATTATGGAGTTTACTAATCAGTCTCATGTGAGTTGCTTGTTTCTAGCCATATTTCTATAGCCATACATAGAAAAAAAACATGGGATTGAGTGTTTTCCCTTGGTAACACCTGCAATTCCACATGTGAACCCCAAATAATGTCTGATTGATGTAAATGAGCTAAATATACCATAAACAACAGTAGTTCCAAAGAAAATATTGAGTATCATCATTAAAAATTCAGTTTCTGGCAGTTAGCTGAAGCGTGCAAATATTTTTTGGTTTTCAAAATTCAGTTTTTTCACATTTTCCAAGAAAATGAATTTTGGTAAAAAATGAAATGCATGGGAACCTAACCTACTAACACTACTCTAAAACATATGGCAGTTCTTTTATCATACTACCATTTTTCTGTGAAATATGATGAAAAATCAAAGCGTGCTAATAATTTCTGTGTTGACTGTATATTTGACATAGAAGTTCAATCAGTGTGGCAAAAGATGTGGAATGTAGCGGCCTGCTATACGATATGCATTACTTGCGTTTTACGTGGCAGAGAAATATATATCTTGCAGATTTGTATGAGGAAAATGTGTTTTTTGTAAAACTCCCAAAAGGAATATCTGGTAAATGGGTAGATATATTGGCCATAAAAGGTTAGTGTGCATATCAAGAGATGCGGAATTCAATGGCCTTTAATATTAAATGCATTACATCCCTTAATTGTTGTGGCAGATAAATATACAGGCGGGGTACATTTATGTGAATGGCCAAATTCCCAAGATATATTCGTATAACTAAGGTAATAATGAATGTTGATAGGTAAAAGTTGCCCTATTTGGAACTTCAGATGAATTGACATGCTTTGGAGTGTAATTTAAGAAGTTATGGGTTGAGCAAAAAAAGCCTTATGAGTGAGATAAGATTCCTGCTATGGCTATTATTATGATTAGATACCTCTGACATTGCTTGCAACCCCAATTTACAATCCATCAAGGTACAGTGAACTTTGAAAGAACGAAATTCCTCTTCGAATTCCAACACCATGGTTGCATTCATGACTATAAGAGTGTTCAAAAGGACATTATTAGTCTGAGACTGGTGTTTCCTTGTTTGCTTTGGATGCCAGATTATCTTCAGAATTGGCTCTATATTACTATTGACTTCTGACAGAGCCATAGTCAAACAAAAGGGTGTTCACTATCCATGCACTTGCAGTTGTGTATACAATGCTACATGCTCAAGGGAGATCACAAGTATTCAAATTATCCACAGATGGGTATGAATGAGGCATAGCACAAATATTATACCAACATTAATCTTGTGCAGTCTTTTTGGATATTTGTGGATATCAGAAATAGTGACCAGGCGATAATAAGGCATATCTTGCCCAATTGGCACCTTCAATACATCATATTTGGTGCTCATATAAGTCATATCATTCTTTTTGGAAGACAGGCTGATTACAGATTCATTACACAAGGAAATGGAATGGTAGGTTCTTTCCCATCAATCACCAAAGGAGATTTCCCTACTTTAGGTCTTCAATGAATCTGTGATAGATTCCAGTACTGATACCCAATTTCACAACTTCTCACGTTACTGTTGTTTTGAAAGGATTGCCTCAGTTACAGACTATCCGAAGTCCCTGTTTGGCCGGACAGCGCCAGCACTGTCTGTGGCAGATCAATGCTGCTTCCTCTTGTGTTTGTTACAGCTATTTGTTAAAACTGTTGAAAGTGCATTCATCATATCCTTCACATTGAAATGAACTGTCAATTTGTGACCTCATTGGTGAGTGTCATGGCTCATTTTATAGTATCTTGTCTGGATATCATTGCGAGTAGGCCTTTAGGATATGATGTGAGTCACGTGACAAACAACATATGTTGCAATCTCTTACATTCAAGTTTCAACCCATTATACCGGAAACATAATCTTGGTAATTCATGCCATTATGAATTCATGACATACATGTCAATTTTGAGGAGATTTCAACAAGGCATAAAGCACATTTTCCAGATGTAAAGCATGACTAATGGGCAGAAACATAATTTTAAACTGTGTAAGAACATTTTTTACGAAGTTAAGATGCTCACAACGTTTCATAAAGACATCATTGTGAAAATATCTCACATCACTACTCTGGTCGAGGGTGATTCATGAGCTTGTAGATGTGGCAATATAAGTGATCGAAAGAAATGTTAGATGACAACATGAAAGGCTCCAACGTGGTCACCCGAGGGGGAAGGGACAGTGACAGATACGCCTGCAGGAACCAGGAAGTTGTATTGAGAACTAGTTGCCAGCACTGGCCCAGCAGGTCATCATTTATTTGTTGGCACATCGTTCCAGCTCTTTGGCAGATTTTTCTTCAATCATCTTCTTTGCAAGCAGCTGGTCATCTGACGGAATGATAGAATTGTGCTCAGCTGAATCATTAGTCTTTCTTGAAGGAATACTGGATTCAAATGCTAACATTGCTTTAACACAAGGTATAAGATTGGAGTTCCTTCTGTAAATGTCAAACTATATTAACATCACAGTTATGAACATTAAGCGTTGATTTAGAGAATGCCTTATGCCGAAGTAAGTAAACACAGAATCTAGAAATGTAAACAAAAGTACTGGTTGTAAATGAAACTATAACTTTAAATAGATCTTGATGTAATTCCAGTTATTCCATTATCATAAATAAGTAATATAGCTAACATGAATTTTTAAACTCAGTCTCTTCCAAATGTTAATATTAAAGTGCTCTGTTTAATTAAAAAAATCTTTCAGGAAAGAAGGATTTCGTTGTTTTTCTGGCTTGATTGATTTAGTCTACAATGTAACTGTATTCTGGACTTTGCAGCATAATCACTGTTCAAAGGGCCATCCTAATTGTTTATATAACAAAGAAGCTGAATGCAAAATTCTCCTACTCGTACTGATTTTTCACTTTCTTGTCGGACACTGTTTCCTTGAATATTATGGAGATCTTGCCCGACACTAATATAATTTAAAATTATGACAAATATATCATGGGAGAGAGGGAGAAAGGTCAACATGTCATTTCCTCAATATGAAAGTGGTTATAATAAGATACCAATTCTGACTAACAACCACTCCACCAGATAGTCTGTATTTTCTGTGTGACATTCTGTCCTTGAACCATTCACATCTTCATTACACAACTTTAATGAAGTTATCTCAGATTAGAAATGGTATGGGTGACAATGTAAACATTATGGTTGTGTGGTTTCCAAGAGAGTCACAAATCACTTGCTGCATAAATCCCTGGCTGGATGCAGTTACAAGAATTTAAAAGTACTATTGGAAAATACAAAATTTTTAAACAAACTCTTAGAGAAGTAAGAGCTCATAGAATGGATGCAATAACAGACACTGTCATGACAAGACAAATGAACAAAAACTTACAAAAACAATGTCACATTTCGTACATTTAAGAATGCAGAATTCTGATTGAGCATCAACCTGAAACAGCACAACTGTATATTCTATTATGCGTCTTGTCTGACATTACCCTTCCAGAAAGATTACTGGTTGCTCAATTCTAAGTACTGTCTTTATAATGGTAGTCTGTGGACCTTGTTTGCTCGGTTTGTGTACAGAAGTCAGGAAAGAATAGCAAGCCATCAATGACAGACATGCCAAATACTGGATGGGCACTCATGGGCTGATATGCATTCCATGCATGTGCGGGTAAACCGGGATGAGCCATAAAGGCTGGTCAATAATGCTTTTAGATTTGTATTGTCGATAAATTGTGAGACACCCGAGGATTTGATAATTTCTGCCGACCATAATATTCATATTTTCTCAATGTAAAAAATAATTATACGAAATGTACAGCTAGATAAAATGTATTATTCATTAAAGCTAAACCGAGTGGTAAAATACACACATATCAAATCATTCTGGATATCTAATACTCTTTGGATCTTAGTAAGACTATTAATGAAGCGTTTAGCTCAAAAACAACTGATGAAAGTTACAAAAATACAATGATGTACTTTGCAAAACTTAACTATTACAATTTTGATGCCCTGACTTTTATTGCTCGAAGTTACCATGCTTGTGCAAAAAGCTGCATGCAAAAATCGTTCTCTATGTTATTGGTAATACCTACATATAAAATGTTTATTTTTGTACTAAACTTGTCACACACAAAAACTTTTGAAAATAAATATGCATCCTATGAAAGTACTTTTGCTCCTTTTCTCTCATTAATTACAAGTAAGTTTTATATTACTGCCCATATCCATTATCCAATTTTGGGTAAATTAGGCTTATTTGGATGGTTATACTTTTATTAATTATATCATAAGGCGAGAGAATGCGCATTATGTACCATCCTGTTGCAACTAAGGTTTTTAGGATGTTTACTTGTGTTCATTTGATTTTCATGATATTATTGTGTATTTTTAAGACACCTATTGACCCTTGATAAATCAAAGTAACCTTGTTGTTATTAAAGATATGTTAATCAGGAATCTGCCAGCTCTTTGGAAATGACAATGCATACTTTTATTCAGATATATTTAGCACCTGGAAGGTCTTGGAAAAGCAAAATTCAAGCTATCCAATCTGAATCTGTTTCAATCTATTTTTTTCCTGAGACTTCATGATAATAATAAAGTGTCTCATCCAATAATCTTTTATTATTAAGTCTGCTGCCACCAGCACTGCTGAACTGAATCACAAAATAGCCTTGACGCATGTTTGTCTGTATATATGCGACTTGAAATAGATTTAAATTGTTTTTTCTTTCTGAAAATTGTCCATTTAATTTGTGATCTCTTGTCAGTTGGTGTAAACTGAAATCAAGGAAGTCATGGAATATTTGTACTTTAGTAGTATTCTATAGACTTGCATGTGACCCTTATTGAAGTGGTGACAAAAGTGTTCTGTAGAATTTCTGTCCTCGCAAAACGGTGCCAACAATTTTCAAAAGAAATCAAATTCTGTGTATCTAATCCATCAGAATCCAGACTATTAGAACTACCTCAACCAATCCCTACACTGCCATTGATCAAATACTCATCTACCATCCCAGCTACCCAATCAACCGACAGCCCCCAGCATCAGTACTTAACAGCAGCCACTTCTATCCATTCATCACAGACTTGTCTATTGTTTTTACACAGGATAACTTGCTGGGTTGACTCTCAAATGAAGTGTTGGGTACTCAGCTCCTGCCTTGTTGTTTGCTATCCCAGATGAATGACCGTTGAGGTAACTCCATCTATGCCTTGCAACAACAACCGAGAGGAAATACAGTCATAGTCAAATAGGGCCATGCATGATTTAGAAATCAGTCTCTGTTAGTCCGTACTTGAATAGTCTGGTATTTGTGAATACCTATTCATGTGAATATAGGTAAGTTGTATTCATGGAGGGTGATAATGCTGCATCTGAAAGAAGTTCACCTCAATTGGAACAGCATTTATCAGGAACATTACATTTTACCCAATATAGGGAACATCTGGTGGACTGTTTGTCAGGACTTCCATTCTCATAAATTACACGAGAGTTTACATTAAAATTGAATTAAATTCGCTCTTCCTTTGTCTTCTCTAATTTCTTTTTCTCAAAATGAAATTGTTGCAATTTCTGAGCATCATATTTGCAGTGTAATGTCTGGATATCCTCCTATTTTCCAAATAATTTACTAACTTAGATACATTTATGTTATCCTGAGAAATTGTTGAATCAAGAGCAGAACAAATTACCAGCAACAAGGGTTGGGAAACTAAAGTCATTGGATTGGTGGTTTGCAGTTTGTATACAAGACTTTTTGAAGTTGCCCCTTTGTCTGGATGGTTTCACTTTTAAAGCACTTCCTGAACGGTGAACAGTTAAACAATCTTATATTATACCTTGACCTACTTTTTTTATTTGGCTGTATCTGTTTTAAGTAACATGGAGCTTCTTAGCAGGTAATTTACATTGAAGATACTATCTGCCTGGTAAATCTCTCTAATTGCTGATGCAAAGCTGTAATTGCAAATTGGAAGCGTCTCAATTGGTCATGAGAACTTATGACCTGCTTTGCTGAGATAAACTAAGATAAACTAGCACCTGACATGACTAACGAAAAGTGACTATTAGCAAGCTATCTGACCCACTACAGGCCTACTTCCGCGGTGACGTGCGAAGAAATTCTGGATATTCTTGAAATTAAAAAAGGAAAATTGTCATCATCACCACGAAATTATGATGTTTTAAGCAGATACATGTACATGATGTCATACAAGTGGCGCAACAAGGGTTTCTTGATGGGCAGATGGGGGAGACACAATTTTCTGGAGAGGCACCCTCTGAGCTATTAGTTAATTAGCCAAGGTGGCAATTTTTGTATGTGGGGCACCTGGGGGGCACAGGCAAAATATGGGGGAGCGTGCCCCCCCCCATAGGGCTACTGACGATTCCTGCATCCAGCAATGTATCCAGATAAAGAGATGTTAATCCTCAAAATGTGGGGCTCCATTGCCTATCAGCACCCTCTTTATCTTATATTCCGCATCCAATCTAAAATCCATGCTGATATTTGCTTGTCTTGACAGCACTCTTTCTATATGACATTCCAGCTCATCTTATTCTGGCCTTGTCCAAGCTGTAAAAAGCTGCTGTCATAAGACAGATTGGAAACTGATTCTTGACAAACAACCATCCAGAATAGATTGAGTGGCACACAGTCCGACAGACAACGGCTTTTAGAGACCAATGTCGCCAATCGAATCTCGGTTTAGTTAGTTATCAAGGGAGCATTTTGTTCTTCTTGAACTTTTATTTATAATCATTGAAAGTGGCATGCCTGAAATTTTGTGCTATCTCGGGCTGCAAAGAGGTACAGATTAAGCGGCCAAAGTAGCTTTTTTTTCTTGAATTAATTTCTCTTTAAGACCTTTAGCATGAAGGACCTTAGCTGTACCACCTCACCCATCCCATTCAATAAAAGTACCTAAAGGGTGTTCATTTGAAAAAAAAATATTGGCAAATGGCAATGCATTCCTACACAGACACTTCTAATTTTCAAAAAAAAACGCACAAATACCTATTGCCAAAGTAAAAGATCATCCTTACATAAACAAGACATTGAAACATCTACTACCTGACTCTCATATTTATTGTTGATTCACAAGCATCAAGGTTAAAACACAGTAATTGGATTACACAAGTACACATCTCTATTTTCGCAGCGGATATGACTTCTTTTCCACGTTTTAAAAATACATGCCACGAAACAACAACAAAATATTCTTCTGCAGTTTTTCTGCATAGAAATTTCCTAGGATTTCGACACTGGTCAATGGGGTCATGATAATCTGTAGACTGTATTTCGTCTGTATGTGTTGAGATGAGAACCAATAAATGGATGACATGCCGAATTCTGGATGACAGTGGATGGAGCACCTATTATTCGATATTTATTCCATGCACGTATGGAACAGTGAGTACACTGGTAAATTGGGCTGAGCTCCGAGCTGGTCAATCATACTTTAGGATTTGTATTGAATACAGTAAGGACATATATCCTGAGCTTCTTTTTGGAGGGGTGATAAAACAGCGTATATCTGATAATTATAATCAGCGATATCTGGTATTTTATTTCGTATTGTTTTTGGGAAGATCTCACTTGCTATGCATTGCGAACTGTTCATAGCATCCCATTTCACCCATGCATTATAACCTTTCCATTCTTGGCTTATCCAGAACTTATTTTAGCTATCTTCATTGCTTTTTCTCATTTCAACTGATTTGCATCATGAACATCCAGATAATGGACTTCATCATTCTGCACTGTATAATTTGAAGGTGTGAGTCGGCTTAAGTGATTGAGTGAGACGGATGCAAAATTCATTAGCGCTAACATAGCTTGTTATTTGAATGTTCATATGACAATATCCAAAGATTTCATAACTGGACAGTTTCGGTGACCAATCTGTCCTCTTCCTCAGCAATGAAGAAGGTGACAGACATATCTCACTTTCAGATATGCAAGGTTTTTCCGAAAATGGATTCAATCGCTTAAAACTTAATGCCGTGACATAAATTCTAGCTGATGATGACAATTGGTCTTTATTAATTTCAAGAATGACCAGAATCTTTCTTGTCTATCCTCTTTCTTATCCTTGTGGGACAGATTTGTTTGCTCGAAATCACTTTGCGTTAGTCATGTCAAGTGCTAGTTTGTCCTTTTGATTACCGTAATTCTGTCAGAAAACAGGTCATGACCAATAGGGAAGCTTCCAATTTGCCATCAGTCAGCTTTGCATCAGCAATTTGGTAGATTTACATCTGAAAGTAGCTGCCATGTACATTACCTGCAAAGAAGTTCTTTTTTTTGCACTTAACAAACACTGCTAAATAGCAAAACTATGCCAGGGTTTAATATAACATCTGTGAACAAGGTCCCCTACAAGTGGTATTCAAAAAGACTAGTAATATTCAAGCTAACCACCAATAATCTTTATAGTTTTAAAAGCCTTCTATTTTGGGGATAATTCATCCAGCTAAAATTCAGCGACATATATATGTGTGTTAGTTATTTGGAAAAGAGGACGATACATGTACTCAGACAAACTCTAAAAGCAGACATAATGTTAAGCTTTTCAGATCTTCTAAGGGCACATTTTCTAGGGTCAGTTGGTAGGAGAGAAAAGAGGCTGAAATCTCAATTATTATTTTGTCAGTTTAATAAAACTTGTGGCTAAGCTCAATTTAAAGAAAAAAGAGCGTTATAAAGAAGAAGAGGACAAGTAGAGTAACCTCAACAGTCATTCATCAAGGATGGCAAACAACAAAACTAGAGCTGAGTAGTGAGTACTCTACACTTCATTTGAGAGTCAATCCAGCAAGTTACCTTGAGCTGAAAACAAAAGACAAAGAAGTGATGAGTGGATAGAAGTCGCCTTGGTTAAGGACGGATGCTGGGGGCTGTCGGTTGATTAGGTAGCTGACATGGTAGATAAGTATTTGATCAATGGCAGTGTAGAGATTGGTTGAGGTAGTTCTAATAGAGAAGTTCTGGAGGATTAGATAGGCGGGATATGTTTTTTTACACCCTGTTAGTTGCATATTTGAGGGGAAAAACCCTTTTGTTTATTTTTTTAACCCCTTCAAGGATCATTTGTCGATCCATAGAATACCACGTACAGTAGTACAAATATTACAGAAGACTTCTTTAATTTCAGTTGTCAAGAGAAGACAACAGATCGCATAATTAATAACGTTTTAGAGAGAATTTTCACTCAGCTCAGCAGTAGGTGCCAGTGGGCTTTATTGTACAAATTGATTTAATGAGGTAATTCAGTATAATCATAAACAGCACTGACACATTTGGATTTGAAATCTAAATTTAGTTATTCCAAGACATTCCTAGTGGAGAATATCCCTGAATTAAAGGATGCATTGCAGTTTTCAAATAGCTGCAATGCAGCTGCCTGATTACCATAAATCAATATACTTTGATCCATTAAGTGCAATAAATGGATTGCTCCTTTCAATAAAAACAATAACATAATAAGATTCAAATCAACATAATCACACCTGCAAGAAACTTCAGTTGCAAAAGGATGGCAAAAAATGATCTAGCCTTATAATTCTATTCACACCAGGAACTTTTCGAAATACAGATAGAAGCAATCAGGGAAATAAACTAGACCAAGGTGGAGGTTGAAGACTATGGCCGAAGCCAAGAGACTGTTCTCCGAATTCGATGGACCCTTTATGCAGTCAGTTGAGTTTGTTCAGTTGACATAACCTGACCCCTTACAAGACTCCCAATCATGCAGGTTTCCTCAGTAAATGCCAAGCGTTGAACTAACCACTAGTCCCAATGTACTCCCGTGGTGGATTTCTGCATGAATGACATGTCTTGGGGTAGGTTGCAAGAAGTATTAGACCTATTCAAAATAGTCTCAATAATATGGGGAACTGAAACTTTTCCCATGCTTTAGGACCCGAGAAAGCCAAATATGTCAACCATTTTTCTATGACCTTGGGAAGCATTACCTCAAAGACTGAAGTTTAAAGGTCAGAAACCTTTAAAGAAAAAACCGCTAATTTTCCCAATTTCCGGAAGGTTTTTCTGCAATATCTCTTCAAGAAAGTAAGATAGAGGCATTGCTTAAGGCCTTAAAGGAAAGCCAGGAAGGTCAGGACTCCATCAATACCAAGTATGTAGGCCTATGTGCAAACTTAATTTAGCGAATAATGAATGAAAAATAGGGGGACACTATATTTCTCTATTTTTTATCCATGCAACTGATGCAAGTGCCACAATATCTCCTCTTAAAAATGTGCCAAGAGATTTGCTAAAAGCCCTACATTGAATGCGAAATGAGTTCCCCACATTATTCAGACATTTTCCTATTTTAAACAGGTCTAGAGAAGTACAGCAAGGAGTAGGGGAGACCGGGGTTAGTTGAATCATGGGGTTAGTTGAAACTTGGCCTAAAATCAGCTTTATTTTAATTTTTTGGCCAAACTGGTACGTTTGGTAGATACCCTGTTTATTTGCACATGTTATCATAACTTTATTCATTCAAAATTTCAAAATGCTAATTCTGTAGGCAAGAAAGTTTGTTTTTTGGGTGCTCTAGTAACTTGTTTGCTCAGTCTTCGAGGGGGGTTATTGTATAGCTATGATTTTAATCCAGGTGAATTAACCTTATTTCTAAATAAGCAAATCCATGCCTAATCCACACCCAGAAGCTTTTTGTTGTGTGACTTTGGTAAGACTTACAAATAAGATAATATTGTGTTCCAGGCCGGTGTGATGGGGTTAGTTGAATCATGCATAGTGGAGTTGGCCATATAATATATTTCAAGTGTTCAAATTGCCTTGCAAGTCATTGTTAGTTGGAGTTACTGAAGTTTAGAACTAATACAGTGCATGTTTGCATTCTTGAAAGGGAAATACGGAAAAACCAGCTTTTTTGCCAAAAATGGACAAAAAATTTAGTAAATTACAGTATACAATTTCTTTTCAAATGAGTGTTGTACTGAAGCTGGTGGTTATCATAGGGATATCAGTTATGCAAAGGAAACCCCTTTTAAAAGAAGTTGTCTCCAAATTTTTATGGCGCTTCAACTAACCCCGGTGTCAGGGTTAGTTGAATCAAAATTTTTTCTGGAATTTTGTGTCTATGACACAAAGTTCAATAATCATTTACAATATCTCTCGGGCTGATCATTCAGTTAAACACGCTCACTAACACATGCTAAAATTTGGTGTGAATATCTTGTACCGTTTGCACTCCAGAGCAAAAATAAAAATGAGTGTGCCAACTAACCCCGGTCTCCCCTATCAAAAGGAGTCCACTCTTACTTGCAATAAAAAAAAGGGATCATAATTCCTTTCATAAGATGCACATTTATTCTAACAATTTTGTTGTCGCTTGTCTCTCTAGTAGAGCAGTACTTTCACATTTTAGGTATTGCCAGTACCTTTGAGTACTCGATTTTTGCATGCAGATATTTGAGTCCACTAGTTGCCACTTTCCACAAAGATCCAACCAGATATAAGATGTTCATAATGAATAATGTGACAATTCTTCCACTTTAGTTTTGCTTTAACGAACAACAATATATCCGATGTCCGTAATGAATTGATATGTGACAATTTTAACAATTTAGTTTTAATTTGACGAATGATTACATTTTATTTAACGGTACTTTTCTATTCTATAATGGTTTCTCACAGTGGGATATATGGATTTCATGGTGGGTAGAAATTATAAAATCATTGGGTGACTCACTGTTTACCGGCAATACAAATCTAAAAGCATCATAGACCAGCCTATATGGCTCATCCTGATTTACCTGCACATGCACGGAATACATATCAGCCCATGAGTGCCAATCCAGTGTTTGGCATGTCCGTCATTGATAGCTTGGTATACTTTCCTGACTTCTGTACACAAACAGAGCAAATACAGTTCAGGAATAACAGTGATCATGAGTATTTAGAAGGAGAACTAGCAATATTTGGGCCATTCTCAAATTTCGGGACAACGGGTATAGGAAAATTGTCCTGTAACGGAGGGGACAATGTGGTAACGGAGGGGAATTTTGATGTAAAAAACCAACTGTAGGAACAGCAACAAAAGGAAAAATGATAAAAGATTGATGTAACTATTATTTTCAGAAGTACTTCATCTCGTATCAGTAGATTTTTTGGTCCAAATGTCGATTTGTTGCTCATGATCTGGTAACGGAGTGGACAGTAACGGAGGGGAACAATTTTTTGCTTTTCGCTCATTATTGCTTTTTATTTTGGAGATTAGACAAAATAATTGCAGAATATTAAAACCTGCCACCCTCAGCAACATATACATGAAATCGCTCTGTAAAATTATCATTGGTAAGCTTGGAAATGAAGGAAACGGAGGGGACATTTTAGTGGGACCAAAAACATTTTTTATGAACATTATGTCATAATTTATTGAATACATGTTTTATGAAGATTGCAAGGCAGTGGTACTATGGCGCACAAGCGTCTGATGATATTCAGTGAAAATAGCTCATAAAGAACAATAACGAACAGAGCTATGGCAAGTAACGGAGGGGACAAAAAAATCGACATTAATTAGTGACACGACTATTGTATCAATTTAATCAATGAAATTATACACACAAAAAAATGAATATGAACTAAATATAAATTCAAGTCTATATTCCCATGAATCGTGCAAAGAAACTTTGAAAATAATGGTATATTAGGAGGAAAATGAACACTTGATTTTGTCTTGTCAGGTCCAGTGACAGGGAAAAACCATTGATTTTGCACGGATTTCTGGACATAATGCATAAAAAAAAGTCTAATGAATGACTTTTTTCTCCGAATGCAGTGGTTCTATATAGAAATATGAATAATAGATGCAGAGTTACGCTTCAGATATTTATCGCATTCATATTAATGTCAGGGAGCTAGAGTGACGCAAATAGTCCCGAAATTAGAGAATGACCCATTTCTGAAAGGATAATGTCAGGCAAGCGTCTTAATAAAATGTATGCTTGTGCCCTTTTTGTGTTAATACTCAATCTGACATCTTTCTTCAGTCTTAAATGAACAAAATGTGACACTGTTTTTGTAATTTTCCGTTCGTTCATCTTGCTATAACACTCACAGCCATTGCATGAGCTCTTCCATTGCCTGAGAATTTGTTTAAGCATTTTTATTTAAAATAATTGCCTTCTGAAAGTGAATCTGTCATTTTATACAAGGGGAGAGCTTGACAAAGTTTCCCCTGAGCTTACCAGTAATCTCAAGCCAAGTTATTCAAACCACCGATCTTTAGAGTTTGAGCCTTTAAATCTTTGTAACTGCATCCGCCTAGTAATTTATGCTCCCAGTGATTTTGTGACTTTGTTGGAAAGCTCACCATCATTATGTTTACATTGTAACCCAAATCATTTCCAATCTGAGATATCTTCATGAAAAGTTGTGTAAGGAAGATATTTTTAAAACGGTTTAGGGAAAGAATGTCTCACAAAAAAATACATTCTATCTGGCTGTAAGTCAATTGATATCTTATAATAAACATTTTCATAAGGACTAAAATGGTGAGCTTCTTTCTCCCTGTCCCAATGAAATAATTGATATATTATGTGTCTGGCAAGATCTCCCTTTCCAGGAATAGAGTCTTAGGTAGACAAGAAAGTGAAAGAATTCTGTTTAAGAAGAGACCTTTGTGTCCATTTGGTAGCCAAACTTACCATAAGCTTCTATGCTGAAAACGTTTAGGAGATCTCAATGAACAGTGATGATGCTACAATGTCAGGTATACATTTAAACAAAATCAATCATTGCCTCTAAATAGTCCACACCGGTGCTGATGGGGGGGGGGTAAAACACAAACTCACTCACTCACTATACAAAATCAATCATGCCTGACTAACAACAAAATCCTACTTTTCTCAAGGCTTTTTTTTAAATTGAACAGAGCACTGGAACATTTCAAATAGACTATTTTTACCAATTCATATGCAGTGTATCTTATATAATGGTTGAGTTACTGGAACTAAACCAGGATCTGTTTAAATAGCTTTCAATTACAAGCAGAACTCTCATTTATATTTTCTAGATTCTGTGTTTAGCTCACATGGACATTCTCTAAATTGACACTTCAGGCACATAAGGATGACTAATTAATGTATTTACATGTACATAAATAGATATTCACAGAAACAAAACAATGTTAGCCGGGAAATTCAGTACTCATTCAAGAAAGAATCGTGAGTTAGCAGGGCACAGTTCTAGGAAAGGTCCAGTTGCTTGGAAAGAGAAAGATTGAAAAAAATCTGCCTAAGAGCTGGATAGATGTGTCAACAAATAAATGATGACCTGCTGGTGGCTAATTCTCAATACAACCTGCAGGCGTATCTGTCACTGTCCCTTCCCTGACCACGTTTCAGCCTTTCATGTTGTCATCTAACATTTCTATCGATCAGTTATATTGCCACATCTACCAGCACATGAATCATCCTTGACCGGTATAGTGAAATGAGATCATTTCACACACTGATATCCTCATGGCACACTGCAAACATCTTAACATTGGAAGATATTCAATGCAATTACCAAAATATTTGACTGCCAAATTTGTCATGCTTTTGATCTGGTATGATATGGTCAATGTCTTGTGGAAATGTACTCAAAATGTTTTATATCATAAATTCATTGGCGTACCCTGAATTACTATTGAGCATTATGTTCACTCTCAGAAATTCCAGCATATGTTTGACTCACAGTTTTGGTTGCTGAACAACAACTGTAAAAAGTACAATCACCCATAAGTTTTTTTAAATTTTTTCTGTCTCTATTCATATGGGGTCAAACCAGCTGGTTTCATCAAACGGCACCCCCTGATCTTCTCAGAATTCGCTCGAAAAATTCCAGACAGAAAAATTTGCAGACAGCCTAGGCCTACTTACTTTATTGCCTTGTTTTGAGATTCTTTTCAGACACTCTGAGGGGGTCAGGTGGGAAAATTTTCAGAAATTTGAAGAAACGCCGTTGTTTGACCCATATGCCAGTTTTTGTCGGTCAGTCTGGTATAGTATTTTCCTTCTGCTGATGCAGGGCAGATTGACGGAGCATTGGCACTTTCGTGTCACCATGACCTACTTTTACTGACAGACTTCAATAATAGGAATGGCAGACTCACTCTTGACAAGTCTAAAGGAGGGCGATTAATCCAAGCCAATCAGTGTTATACATTAGGGTGTCTTGTAACGCAGGTATCCCTGTGCCAAAGTCGTTATTGAAATTAATAGAAGCAGCACCTTTGTCCCATTATCTGTGTGGCAATGTAACTATTCAGCAGGAGAAAGGGAAAGGCAAGAAACAAGAAATAGACGATAAAGAGGAGTAAGGGCAGAGAAGGAGAGAGTGAGAAATTAGAGTAAATGGAGAAGGAGCATCAAGAAAACGAAAAGAAGGAGAGAAAAATCTAACAAATATTTAATGAACCAGAAGAGGAATAATATAAAGTTTGCGACCGATGTACTGCCAACACTATGGTAACATCTTTTTTACAATTGATAACTTCTTTCAAGAATCACAAGAATAAAATTATCTGACAGTGTGCCTTTGCAAAGTGAATGTGCAGCTGAAAGTATGAATAATATATATATTGTTATTATTTTGTGATTTTCAGTTCTGAACTTCTGAGTTAAGGCGAATCTTTACCTTTACACTGAGTATTTGTTTGAGGCAGTAATAAAACCAATATAATTGTTTATTGTTTGTTATTATAGCAAGATATAAATATCTTACACTGTATGAATTTGGTTCTGTTCAAAAAATAATAATAACACCTCATGTTTCCTCTAAATGCTTATAATAAAGTGAGATTTAGCACCTTGCTGTACTCCTTGCTAGACTTCCAGGCAGCCAGTCAAAAGTCTCCTCACTCAAATAATAGCCAACCAAGGAGTCCCAGGGGAATTGTGGTTAGTTCTATTATATGGTTGGTATTTACTGAAGCTCCAATCATGGGGAGCCTTGTAAGGGGTCAGGTTATGTCCAGTGAACAAACTCAACTGACTGCATAAGAGGTCATTGACCTCACGGTTGGGTCTCATAACTTCGGCTAGGCTTCTTCAGCTATTTCTTCCCATAGCTTCACCCCGCAGCACGCAAGATTGTTGGTGTATAAGACAAGAAACTATGAACGTCTTGCCAAGAGTTTGGTTTTGATAATCATAAATCACCTTTATAATTAAATATCTTATTTAATTTACTAGAAATTTAAAGAGCTATTCCTTCAACCTAAAAGTAAATGAAGATGTGGAATGTTGTTATAAGCAATTATAAAATCAAGCATTTTCTAAAGTTTTTATAGCTATTCTTCTACCTATTTAAAATCACCAAGCGTATCTTTTGTCCTTGAGAAAGTGAATCATATATATAATTTACTTTTACATAAGTTGTTAATACCCTCAAGAAAGTCAATCTATATGTATATATATATGTATATAGATCTTAGACAACATGCACTTACTTCGAATATGAATTTGATGTCCCCATTTTATTTTTATTTCACATTCATTTATCTTTAATACAGCAAAGGCTTGGTATTTGATAGTATTCTACAAAAAATCATAACAACAACCTGGAACAGCCAGTACTGGTAACATATTATAATTATTCTAAAAAAATGTAGCATTATCTTTCACTCAATATCTTCTAACAGATGTTTATTGCAAAACGAAAAAAGTTGTGTTAACTAATAAAGTCATAAGCTGAGATGGTCTAAATTGTGGTCTAAATCCCAAAAATGATGTCTGGCTGGCTAGAGATTAGAAATATTTCGTCTGCTAGCTGCATTGTAAGCTGCTGGCTAATCATGGGAATCCATTTCACACATGCGTTATCTTGGTTAATGTGAAACTTGGTTAACAAACAGCAAACTTACGCTGTCTTCATCTGATGAATATTTTGTCTGTCTTATATGATTTGTCATGTCAGCCGGCTCTACTTTGTCCATATGCATCATGCATGAGTGATCACTGACATTTTTCTCAGCCATCTGAGCGTTGCTCAGACAAGTTTTCGAGAAATTAAACACCTCTGGATTATTACTATTTTCTTGTATTATGCAATGCAAATATGGGTTTTCAACAGCTACAGAGCTATTACTGGATTATTGTAATTTTGGTACAACCAAAGTGGTGTGTATTACAACTTCTCATTGCATGAGGTTTGAATAAAAAATTCCTTTGCATTTCCGCCCTCCCAAAATAGTACTATCAAGCCATTTCAAACATCACATCCTATCTGTCTAATCATTCTTGCCATTGTTAGACCTCACAATTATATTTTCTAGCTGTGAATAGCCAGAAGTTTACTGTATATATTTTTCAGCCGTTTTATGGCCATGCACCAGTGGCCTGATAACATAGGCATAAACGAGTCATTTCATAGTAGCGGAGAGTGGGGCATAACCACCCCCAGGGGCATAACCACCCACCTAGTGGCTCCAGGTGATTGGTTCAACATAGTGAAAATATTGTTAGCACAGGTGATTTTACTTGTGAAAGACAACTTTTTAAAAGAAGGGGGTGCAAACAAAAGGCAGAACCAAACTGACCAGCTCAGTTTGTTTAGTTTTTTAGCTTTTTTAAGCCACTTCATCTTATTTTTACATGTAACGTTATTTGTGATGGAATTCTACACAAAGGAGATGTAAGGTATCGGTGATAGGCATTGTGTTAGTTCATATTCTGACTAATTTTTAAAATGGATTTAACTGTCATTAAATCATGTCATGAGTGATAACAGGGGTAGTGCCTGTTTTACCCAAATATGGGGCATAACCACCCGCCCCTGGAAAAAATACAGTTGAAACAGGAGGGGGGGGTTTCAAAAATGTACTGTAAATGTGTGAGAAACTTGGGAAGGGTTAGAATAGATTATGTCATTTGGGCTGTCTCGAAAAACCAAAAGATTGGTATTGGCGGGAGCGTCCCGGAGAGAAATATCTCAGAAGTCATTACCATAGCAAAATTGAGGACACTGAAATGGTTTGATACTTTCCAAGTCAAGAGCACCTGCATTTTCATCAGAAAGGGACATAGTATCCTTCCACCAGATATGGAAATCCTCCAGTTATTTTTGTTGCTGGTACCGTGGGGGAGGGGTTATGCCCCATGGGGTGGGTGGTTATGCCCCGAGCATGGGGCATAACCACCCACCTTGTACCAAAAACTATTTCATATCCCTGTGCTATAAGGGAGAGTCATTTGATGCTGCAGGTAGGGGATATGAAAGTACTCTAAGAGTTTGTCATTATCATCCTGTGAGACATTTTGTCTTAGGGGGGGGTGGTTATGCCCCACTCTCCCCTACGTATTCTACGAAATAAATAAGAGAAAGTTAAAGAAGTGTGTGAGGTCTTAGTTAGACGCCAATTGTGAGGGTTCTAACATGCATAATTGTAAGATAGATCCCTCCCACAGGCATTGTAATTTCTTACAAAAAGCTCACATTGCTAAACATATCCTGTATACAACACATACAAGGTTGGCAACTCCCTCAAGATTCCTGGTTTGAGAATCCCTGCTGTAATGCTGTCTCAAGCAAGAGCATGAATTCTCAAACCTGGAGTTGCCAACCTTGTATATAAATTCAATAAGTGCATGCAGTGACAAGCTCTTTTCTAATAATGATTGTAATGCCTGTGATCCCTCCCTCCAGTTATCTAATTGGTAGGCACTGTATTGAATCTCAATGTCACCATTCTCAATTAGAACTACTGTATCCAAAATAGTTTCTTCCTTACCTCTGATCAAATACAACATGTACTCATCATTCATCCCAGCTACTCAATCTTCCCTCACGTCAGCCTCCAGCATCAGTACACAACAACAACCACTTTTATCCATTCAACACAGTATTTTCTATTGTTTTCTCCTCTCAATAACTTGCTAGATCAACTCTCAAATGAAGTATAGGGTAGGGTGCTCAGCTCCTGCCTTGTTGTTTGCTTTCCTAGATAAGTGATTGTTAAGCTTATAAAGTTACTTGGTCCTTGAAGGAGCAGCCTATACATGTACAGTCATAGTCAATGATGCCTGCTCTCATCACCACAGGTTTAGAGTAGGGGAGCTGGTGAACTAACCCAACTCCCAGCCCCTTTGCCCTCCCGAAAAACGACTCCGACTCCTTAGGTCTCCTGAATATCACCTCTGACTCCTGATGCTTCTACTGGGGGCCAAATGGTTTGCAAATTATGTAGTTATAGGCGATGTAGTAATAGGCTATAAGTACTGATTCTGCAAAGGAAAAAAAACTTTGAGCATTATAGTTTGCAAGATATGCTTACAAATAATTATTGTTGTTTTTTTTATCGGACATTGCTTCGCATTTTAGACCATATCTACCTCAAATATATCAAACGATTTTCAGCATTTTTTGAGAGGATTTTTTTAATGAATAATCGATAAAATATGCATTTAAACAAAAGTTGCTTGGAATTACTTTGAGCTATAGCTCTAAAGCAATTGACTAATGTATTTTGTACACTTAGTTGGTAGAAGTCATTAGTGTTAGGTCGTGTGCACTAGAATTTAATATCCAGATCTCTTTCTCCTAATCAAATTACAGATGTCTGAGTAGCATAACAAATATCATGAATGAATCTTGTGTGTTACCCTGGAAAATTACAGAATCAAGAGTGGGATGAATTACCAGCTGGATGCTGTAACATGGATTGGGAAGGCTGAATCACTTGAGATTGGTGGTTTGCACAGCTTCAGCCAAGCTCCAGGGAAACTTTGTCAAGTTTATGCTTTTATTTTAGACAGCTTGCTTTTTCTGGGAATGTTGCTATTTGAGAATTCAATCTTAAATGAAATCTTAGAATTAGAGTGTTAATGTATGGAATACTATTACTACATATATTAGTTGATATTAGCTATGACCCAAAATAAAGGACAACTACCCCAACAGGAAGGACGAATCAGCCACTTCTTTACCCTTTCGCACCTTTTGGCCCCCCAGATCACTTCCTACCTTTACCTGTACTTTAAACTGCCTTTTAAAAGCATTTTTAAAGTTACATTGTTCGAATACTAATTTAAACTCTATCACCCCTATTGTGTGAGACTTCTTTGATACCAGCTATCCTAATAGAGTTCGTAATATGGGATAAAGTTTTTGTGAGGAGTCAAAGGTAGTTGTAAGGATATCTTGGATGGAGAGGAGAAAGGAAGGCTAAATAGATAAACAGAGGACTTCTGACATAACACTTTCTTATGTTCTTGTGATCAAGGATTTTTCAAAGAAGTCCATCCATCTAGTTTCAACCTCTGGCACTTCAGAATTTCAATTTAATGTCTCCATTTTTTTTTCACGTTCACTTATCTTTAGTATACCAAAGGCTTGGTATTTCATAATATTCTATAAAAAATCATTCATATTAACAGCTCTGAAAGGCCACTATTATAATTATTTTTAAAATTTGCATCCTTTTCATCTTATTCCTTCTAACAGTTGTTTACTGCATGCCAAGTTGTGTTAACTTATTAAGTCATAAGCTGAGATGTTTTAAATTGTGGTCTAAATCCCAAAAATGGTATTTGGCTGTCGCAAGGCTGAAATCTGGAGATTAGAAACATCTCGTCTCCTAGATTCATTGCAAGCTGCAGGCTAATCGTGGGAATCCATTTCACACATGCATTATCTCGGTTAATGTGCAACTTGGTTGAAAAACAGCAAACTTGATATAAGCTGTCTTCATCAGATAAATACTTCATCTGTCATGTCATTTGCAATGTCAGCCAGCCTCCATTTTGTCCATATGCATCATGCATGAGTGATCACTGGCATTTTTCTCAACCATCTCAGCGTTGCTCAGACATGTCGGACAATAAGTTTTGGGGAAGTTAAACACCTAACAGTATCTGGATTATCCCTCCCTTTTCCGCATGACAGGGCCATTCATTCTAGAGAGATCAATCTACTCATATTATGCAATGCTACCCTGGGTTATTCAAAAGTTACAGCTATTACTGGATTTAATGTAACATCGGTGCAACCAAAGTGGTGTGGATTTGCAACTTCTCATTCAAGTTTGAACAAAAATTCCTTGGCATTTCAGCCCTCCCAAAATAGTATATATCCATTGCATTGAATTTGAAATGAACTGTCAATTTGTCACTGAGTAATTGTAATAATTATTCAGCCAGACTGTGAGAATCATAACTGGCATACAACTTTAAAATAATATGTAAATGCCAAAGCATGAAAACGGGACCAAAAAATAAATTTTAAAGACTCTGAATTGTAATTATCTAAGTTATTTCTTGAAATTCATTTTTGTATTCAGGTTTGTTCAGTAAAAAGTTCACTTATCAGACACCCACGATCTGTCATTTTAAAGGTCTCGGAGAGATCTATCTGACACAGTTGGAATCGTATCTAAAGCTAGGATTTACGAAAATGCATAAATTGGCAAAATCGGCCTCAGTTGCATAAGTTGTATTGGGGTGTGTCTGACTTATTCACTGAAGGTTTTGCTAAAGTGCTTTTGTGAACATTTTTATTTTTTTTGGCATTTTTTTTTCAAACATTTTATTTTCTTTTGGGAAATGTTTTTTTTTTTTTACGCTTTTTTTTTCCTAACACTTTTTTTGGGGGGGGGAAATTTTATTCTTTTGGAAATATGTTTTTTTTCGAACATTTTTTTGGGGGACTTTTTTTTTTCCAACATTTTTGGTAGTCACACATGATGAGACAGTGGCTCTGTCCTGTCTATGAAAGATGGACAAGAAGACAGAGGCAATATCCATAATATGTAAACATGAAAGGAAAGACCATCAGACAGGAAAGCAATATCTTGGGAGACCAAAGACATAATGGTGAGAGAGTTTCACAAACTGGATATTTGCATTCCAGACATACTTCTTGGCTGTCCGGTACTGGCACACTGTCAGAATGTCAGATACGAAACAATTAGGGTGTCCCGATTAACATAACACAGTGATCAAATGCATTGGACAGTGTCAGTCAACCTTAGAATTGAGTGGGCGGGACCTTGGCTGATCAAGCTTGCTTTCCCCAACTTATTTCCCTTAAACTGGTAAACTGAAGCTTGCCATGGTGGAACAAAAACTGGTAAAGCTACTTTCTGTTGATTTGGTTATGTTACTTTGTTCGATATTGACAGCTGGGTCATTCCATGTCAAATCAGGCAAATTTTAAGAAAGTCGACCGTCTCAGATCTTCTTAAAACTCCAGTCAGTTATTGATCTGATATCCAAATGAGGATTTCCAAAACAAAAGCTTCCACTGACACATAGTTTTGGATATACGGGCCCTTAAGCAGAGGGGGTTGTCAACAAGATTTGAAGAAAATCGTTCCAGACCATTTTTGAAGCTTCACATGGAATGACCCATCTATGAAGATCTGTCCTTCTAATTCTTGTCATAATATGTTGTAACCTAAATATATCTTGCTTTGCTTTTTTTTCATGTATATGTTACTTTGTTCGAAATGACAGCTATCAAGATATGTCATTTAATTCTTGTCATAATAAGCTGTAGCTGAAAGAAATCTTTCTTTGCTTTTTTTTGGGTATTTCGCCTATATCTTCTTTGTGATACATATTCAGTCCAAAGCAGACTCAGCGGAATCACAACTTTCATCATTTCTTACATGAAGGATCTTTAAAGACCCCAATCTGGGGTCACATCTTCACAACATTGACTCACTTTCATCACACTGTTATCATTCATCCAATGGCTCCTTCTGAAGTCTGTCTTCTCAAAATACACCACTTACTTCATCTTGGCGCAATCCTTGTCTGATATTTTAGGATCCTGTTACAAAATGGATCTGTGATCAGCATTTACCTATATGAAAAATGGTGTGAAATATTTGGATCTGTAATATTAGATATCAATCAGAATTTATTTCCACTAGATTATGGTAAATAATAAGTATGTTTGGTTCTGCTGCTTTCAATACCCCTGCCAATATCTTCTGCAGTTTTTAAGATTATTTTTTAAAACATATCTATAGATCTATAGTCCTCCTCGGGCGAGCATGCACAACCACCTCACTAAATTATAAACTTGGACAAGCTAAATATAACTTATTTAAATATCCGTATTGAGTGTTTTCCATCATATCATATATTTTTTACATATTGACAGGAGATTCAAATGTTTTTTACGTTTAACCAGGTTCAGTCTATGGTAGACCAAATTGCATTGCTTTTGGACCAATTCTTATTAGTACAATCACAAAATATTTTCTTGCCAGGTGATATTTATACTAACTGTTTTTTCATTTCATACCGGATAGGCATGCAGTATTTCAATTATCAATTCTGGTCAGAGTGCCAAATGGTCATAGCGATGCATTACATGTTTCTATCTTAGCTATTATTTTTAGTACAATTTTCAGTGCAACTTTCTGTTTTCTACCTGGAGAACCGCCATTCTTTCATCTCCAGCGATTTGCCCAAATTACTTAAATTTTTTGCTATCATATTATGCTTATGGATTTCTCAATGATTAGAGCAAAATCATATATAGTTTCCACTTTTACAGCAGTACTTTACTCAATCACTACTGTTCTCATACACTATGACAAAATAAGAGAATGGTCAAATGCAACAAGACTGTGCTGATTTTTATAAAATATTAATATGCCGAAATGTTGTAAAAGAGCTTCCAAAATGTGAGAAAGTTTTTTTTTGTAGTGACTAAATCCCTCAATAACATTCCCTGAAAGGCCATCTAACATTAATGGAATATCCAGATCTCTCTCTCCTGGAAAGATGGCAGAGGGCTGGGTAGCATAATATTTGACAAACACAGTGAATCAACTAGCAAAATTGAAGCATCAGGAGCAGGATGAACTACCAACTGGTAGCTGGATGCTGTTACATGGATTGGGAAGGCTGAGGCTTTTAAGATTGGCGGTTAGCTCCAGGGAAAATTTGTTATGTTGCTTTGAGACAATGTTTTTTTCTCTGAGAATGTTGCAATTTGAAACACCAAACAATGAAGGTAACCAGATGAACGTGGAATAGTGATTATGAAACAGTGTCAGTCAACCTAACAAAGTATTGTCTGGGTGAGACATTGGATAATCAATTGGTTACGCCAACTTTTCAAGATTAGATTTAGGCGGTTGTGTCAACCGACATGCATGAAGGTCAATTTAAATCCATCCTTTAAAAATTTTATGACCTTATCGACTTTTCCTAGCATATCCTTTGGATACTTTCCGGGAATTTTTTTTTTCATTCTCGTCATGATTTCCTGATCGAATAACAAGTCGTAGTTTAAAGAAACCCAAAGCTGTATTTCTTTGTGATAATATATTATACATATTCAGTCCAAAGCTCTGGAATTACACAATCCCAACTTGCCTCATTTTGTTCACAAAGGATCATTCTTTTCAAAATACCCCTATCTGAAGTTCCCCTCTATCCACATCTTCACAACATCGACTCACTTTCATCACATTGTTACCATTCATCCACTGGCTCCTTTCATTTCAAAATACACCTCTTCATCTCAGTCTTGTGTAAATTGTCTATTTCAGGCTTTTGTTAACTAATGGATTCGTGACTAGCATTTGTTATATGAAAAAGGGAAAAATGCAGTGAACTTCTTTGAATTGTTTGTTTGCCTGATATTGATCAATGCTTCTAAAATGATGTACTATTTTATTTAACTTTTGGCAACTTGCCTTTATTTGGATGAATAGGACTATATGTGTACCTTGACCCACTTTCTTTGCATCTGGGTCCCAGTGAAGGATCACTTTTATACTGGCAAATCTCCCTTCGAATCTTCCTTCCCCTTTTTGCCTTGTAAATCTCCCTCATTCCTGATGCAAAGCTGATTGATGGCACGTTGCAAGCTCCCTTGTTGGTCATGACCTGCTTTGCTGACAGAATTACGATAATAGGAAGGACAAATCAACACTTGAAATGTCTAATGGAGAGTGACTAATGGCAAGTTAATCTCTCACTACTATACCACCAAGGTAATGTCCGGGGGCGGGGGGGGGGGGGTGGACTTGGAGTTTTTTTAAATAAATAATTTCATGGTCAGTTTTTGGTGAAATAAATAAATTCTTTTTGGGCACTCTTGAAATAAATCACTTCTGGTGGGGGTATTTCTTAACAAGGTGTTGTTTGATTTAGGAGTGAATATTCGGGGACTTTGCGCACTTGAAATAAATAATTACTGCCGCCGTCACCATGAAATAAATAATTTCCCACTGAAAAAAACTCCAAGGGCTCCCCCTGATTATTAAATAGTCGCCCCCTAAAGCGAGAATCAACTGCTAATCATCCTTGAAATCCATGATGCTTAATATAAAAAGCCAATGCAACAGTCTTTTAATGTTTCGCTGGTGAGCACTGAGCGTGTTCCTAGAACCAGCACTATACAAATTCTTAACAATTTATTCTACAATAAACTGGAATACATGAGGGTTCAGTTTTTCAATTATTAATGTTTTGGCATGCGACTGATATCTCTCAGAATGTGACAGTGTTTTGAGACACAAAATGCAACTTCCCTCACGCCTAAAAACCGCTTTTCGTCCCGGTGCTACCACTCTCGAAATTACCTGGCTATGCCACTGAATCTGTGCGGCTAAATCTCACATTCAATGGAGGGAGGGTTAGCTCAGTGGTAACATGCTTGACTGCAAATCGCTGGGTCCTGGGTTCCAATCCAGCTGTTGTCACCTAGTCCTATGTTGGACTTTAGTTTCAATCATGTATCTTTGCCTCATTGCTGTGTCCTCCTCCTTTCCTAATTAGCCTACCAAGTGCATAAATACAGGACGTAAAGCCCCAGCCATCCATACACCCATCTTTCATTTGGTCCTGAGCACAACATTAGCTATTCATGCAAGTACTCACCACTGAAGGGGCAGGGTGGATTACTAATTGCTCCTTGGCCTTGATGGTTTGTAATTAAATGTCAAACAAAAGCCTGAGTAATGACTTGGCCCTAAATTGTCAATTGAAGGACATTCTTGACACAGGGAGGAGGATAGACACGACAGGCAGCATTGCTTGAGAGTAGCTTTCTTATGCCATCCAAATATGTCCGTTAAGTGTAACAGCACAGTTTGCTTATCTAATTTTATTTATTATCCTTCCAAAAAGTACGTAGAAAGTGATTTTTTTCTTGTAATGTAAAAGTGTGACATCATATGGCTGTTCCCATAGGTTAGCATTGGAAACCAGGTTTCCACATGAGGTCACAGGTAGTTCAGCCAATCATGGCTCACTCTGCAGAGGATGTCATATCAAATCTGTGAGGTAGTATACCAGCATAAGACTTCATGTTAAGGGTGTAAAAATGAAACACAACAAATAGTAGCTATCAGGGGCATATCTAGAAATGGCCTGAGGGGCAGGCACAACATGTGGTGAATATCCTAATATAGTGATCACAGCTAGAGTAGATCCTCCCTCCCTTCGCCAGAAGGGTGAATCCATCCAACAAATAATGTGCAACTGTGTATCCCCTACTTGAGACACCCTAGCTGTGCCACTGACAGCAAACAGTAAGCAACATTCAGATTAGACAGTTTATGAACTACAGTTTTTTATTGTGTTACACAGCTAGTAATCTTCTTCTTCTGCTCAGTTATGCTTGATAAGACTTCCATACTATGTCACATACCATATATGGCTATACTGAGTATTCTCTACACTACATCATATGCCGACACTACATCACACTCCACAGCACAGCCAATCGTGATGCCCAAGCAGTGTGAGGTCACATGCCAATTTTGCAAGATTTTTCAGATTCTACATACTTTTTGGAAGGATAATAACAAAAACGATGAGTCAAAAATACAATTTAACAGAGATAGCTGAAATCAGTTTTCTTTTCAAACTACCACATCAACTGTGATAATAACATGTGTGGGAAACACTATCCCCTGGTTAGTTTCAGTTCACAATGCATTAAGCAGATGGAAGTTGCAATCTTTAGATTTCAGCAGATGACAACAGACAGAATTTGTTGAACTTGGATCGACACTTAGCCTGCAACTTTTAACTGAGTAAGCTGGCAAAGCTGTAATAGCTTAGTCAAGAAACTGGGCTCGTTTCATTAAATGTAGGAAAAGGAGACATACAATTTATCATTCAGGAGTACTTGGGTCCATGCAATTGGGTTTATAACCAAGCCATATATTTATTGTAAGTGTCGCGGACTCATTATTACATGAGTTTATTTCTTAAAACGACAATCAATTAATCACACCAAATTTAATCAGGACTAAAATATTCTACCACTTCTTCCCAAGCCTAAGGTCATGCATGGACTCTATCCTCAGTGCGCACCAGACAAAGTATGTGCGGAACATTAGAGGCAGCAGGGTGAAGCTATGGGCCGACTTGCTCAAGGCTGAACCCTGAGGTCAAATACCTCTTATGCAGTCAGTTGAGTTTGTTCAGTGGACATAACCTGACCCCTTACAAGACTCCCCATAATTGGAGCTTCAGTAAATACCAACCATAGAACTAACCGCAATTCCCCTTGGACTCTTCGGTAGACTATAGCTATTACTTCGGACTCGTGGACCTTGGGTTTGCCTACCAGGTAGTATTGAAGGGATTCTGAATTCTGAATTTGTATAATTGGTAATGTTATAAAAGTCATCAACAAAAGAATTTTGGCCTACTTTCAAAATAACAACTAAACCAGAAACGGAAGAAATCCTTGAGCTTAAACAATTTAACCATTTTCATGCAATTAAAACCTGTCCATCTGGACCATAGAATGGATTTACAAACATCTAGTTCCCGAACAATAATATGTTTATGTCTGAATTTTTATTCTGAGCTTATTTTGATACAAAACATGGGTTTGGACCCCTTAAGAACTTTTCGATACATTATCTAACATGTTTAGCAATAATTTAGTCATCTACCACTACATACAATGTATCCATTAATTCCACTGAATATTTTAATATAGTAAATCACAAAAGTCAATCCGAACAAATTCATGATTTTTTTTACAATATTTCGGCTTTATTCAGCCATCCTCAGGTATGAAATGACAATGTTATAGGAAATAGAGAGTTACATGAGAAACAACAAACAACATGAAAACTGTGGGAAACGTAGACAATGAAAACAGTTGTCTTTTATTATCAAAGTCCAAGAAGCTACATGCCATTGATCAGAGACAGTTTTTGATAATAAAAGACTAAGAACAGATGCTAACAGGATTAAGGAAATTAAAGCAATCAGGGCCAAATTTGCCATTCTTAAACCCGACAATGGCAGTGGCATAGTTCTTATGAAATGGTCTCAATACTATTGACTTTTGTGATTTACTATACAATGTATGTACAGGATGTCTACAGAAAAAGAGGACAGTCTCTTGTCTTCCCTTTTGCACTCATATAAGTTCAGAATTTCGTGATAGAGTCTGACATAACATTGGATTAGATAGTCAGCCATATTAGATCTATTGCAAATATGTTTATTTGTGAATTAGATCACTACCAAAGGCAAAACGGAAGCATGATATGCAAAAGTGCTTGTGTTGCTTCAAGCTGACTAAGGTTGTCCTGTCTTCCTCGATGTTAATGAGAAATTTTTCACTATGTACGTTCACCTCAAAACAAACCTGATGAGCCATGTAAGTGAAACCCCTTGTCTCCTGAGCTGGACCCAGTGAATTACTCGGTATGGGCAACTTTGAAGGCAGAATCAAGCAAGTTATCCCAACCCTTGCAGTAATGTTAAAGACCTCCATCATGTCTGCATGGGGCAAAATTTTGGCGGAGTGCATCAAACATATTTTCGCATTATTTTGGTCTTATCTGGAGAAAGTTACCACAGCAAGGGGTGCGAATATTGGGTAATTTGACTCTTCTGATATACTGTTCATACACAAATCATGTTTTGTTGAATAATGATGCTTGGCACAAAATTAACTGTAAGCAAATCAAATTGTGTTGACGGTCCGTTTTGTCTGTGTTGACTGTCCTTTTTTTCTGTACGATATATATATAAATTATATAAATTATTGGTGCCATTTATGAATGTTGACAGACAAACCAGAGTGTAAAAGGATTTTAAATTACCAATCTGTCACACAAATAGATTAAAAGACAGTTTTATACCTTTTTCTGTTAATGAACTTTTAAATTCCCTGATTTTACTATGTTTTTATTGTGTTTTAATAATTCATAATAGTCGTAATTTACTTTTAATCATATTTTACTTTTATAATTTCGCATAACTTTTAAAATCATTTTCACATATAATATTTAATGTGTATTGCTACAACATACATATTTTATAGTACCAATTTAACCTGCGTGGTTACAATGTAATAAAGCTTTATTTATTTATTATTTAATATACAACATCAGTTTGTCGGGCAGAGAACATGAAGATACTTTGTTGCTGTGATACGTGTTCGAGCCTGCCAGCATTATGTACATTTGTAGGGATACTTTTTTTTTACCAATCAGATGCACATCACTTTGAAGCACCCTTGTGGTATCAAGTGGCATCAGAACATGCCGAAAACATCACAACAAAATGGGTAGAACCACTAGAGTGGAGACACTCAGAGAGACCTGAGCCTATAAGTCTTGACTCTTGATGTAAATTGCAGTTGTCAGTATTGGATGTAACTTAGCTCAATGACAGCATCAGATATAATCAATTTATTTTCCTTCCAAATTTGAATAGACACCAAAATGCTAAGATAAGCAAATCCTTAAATAAGAAGCATAGACAAGAACTGACTTAAACAGTTGCTGTCAATTCAAAAATTAATTTTTGGCCTGTATTATCAGGTTCTTATACAGAAAATAGACCGATTATTCCTTCACAGACAAAAATTTCAATCTTTTCACAACTCCCAAAAAAAATTGTATCAAACTTCTGCTCCCTAAATAAAGAAGAAGACAGATCTTTGGTGGCTGGTGTCAGTCTCAAAAAGCCATTGTCCGTCAGACTGGGTCCCACTCAATCTATTTTGGATGGTTGTTTGTCAAGAGTCAGTTTCCAATCTATTTCATGACAGGAGCTTTCCACGGGACAAGTCAGACAAGATCAGAATAAGATGAGCTAGAATGTCATATAGAAAGAGTGCTGATGTCAAGACAAGCAATCGTCTCAACAGATTTCTATGGAGATGAGGAATGTATGATGAAGGGGAGGTTGACAGCTGGGTTTGAGAGAAAAAATTCAGACAAATATGCAACAATGATTTGATTTCTTGGAAACAATGCTGAAGCTTCTCACTTTTTTTTTTTTGGTAGAAGCCCCTCTAGTTATTTGGCTAAGTATATTCATTACCATACAAGTAAGTAAGTATTGTTTGCCCATATTTACGTATTACATTATATACAATAACATTTGCATTTTCTATCACCAAAATTCAATATATGTGGCAATTGGACATTTATACAATGCATAATCAGTGACCACCATATCAATCAAACACAAAATATACCCAGTGAAGCATCATCCGAGTTGTTTTATCACGGTACAGAATGAATAAATTTGTAATGGTAGCCATTGTTGTTGTCTTGTTATCATTCCATAACAGAGACCACCAGTAAGCAGATTCATCCAGAATGTGCGCTTTATGAAATCATACAATATTACAACATAAGACATTTACGAAAGTACTACTTCCTATACATTTACAAAAAATACTTCCTGCACTGTACGCTTCCTGAATATCATCTATTTGGCATTGAAAAAGTGCAATATTATTATAAAAAATTCTAGCCTCTTCTGTCCAGAGTTTGAATCAAAGTTGTGACAGAAACAGCCAACACCCTCTCTTCCCTTTTGGAAAGCATCTAAAAACCTTATTGGATCTTTTCTTTTGGCACTCTTGATATTGATTACAAGGTCAAAGCATGATTTTTACAAAGGCACACAATAATTCAATTTCCTCTGAGCTTTTTCCCATTGGACTTGGCAAATTTCCTATCCACAAAGGCTGTCATAATGGCTTCAGTGTCACCCACAGTTACAGGGCATGATGCCCCATGACACCAGGGCTTTTAAGACACAGGAAAAGGGCTTGGGAGACCCCTTGGGTGAGTCAGGAGGAAATTGTACTCTGTATGAACCATATTGTAAAACTTACATTTAATTCTAGGCAACTTTTCTTTTAAACTTCTGTGAGAATTTTATTGTAATACACACAAGCAGAGAGAAGTACATCACAGATATCAAAACTGCTTCACAGTTGATGAAGCAACAAAGAAATGACAACACGCTGATCAAAATTGATCAGTGAAGTCCTTTTAAAAATATCTATACCATATCTGTATCATAGCCTTAACAAAAATTAACTTTTTCTTTTCAAATTATTCATCTAACTTACAGTCATATTTCACAGATTTATCCCCATGCAGGTCAACTCACAGGGGACTGTCATTGAGACTGACCCTTTCAAGGACAAACCCATCAAGAGCTTTTCTGCTTAGGACATTTGCATTTATCTTAAGGACATTTGCATCAAGGGCTTCTTTCTCTGGGTCACTGAGTCCTTAACAATAAAAAAGCTGGCACATCATCTGATAGAATATGGTTTCATCAGGTTACCGTGCTATCTTGTTTATTTAGTGCAATGTAGCATGGTAGCATTGTTTGGTTTCCAATTGTAAAGTACTCAATTCTATCTCAGTTCTGTGGCAAGACCTAACTTTGAGTTTTTTCATAGTTGCTTTCCATTACAAACTACGACTGAGGAATCAGTTAACGGGCTGTCTTTACAACTATAGATGCATCAAGCCATGGTCATAAACTACCAAACTGTTTTTCTTACCAATGGCCCTGTGTCCAACTTTTGGTTTGGTGATAATGCAACAAGCTCCTTGTCAATGTGGAAAAAATTAAGCAAAAGCAAAAAGAATCGGACCAGAAGTGTAAAATATTAAGTTACTGAATAATCCTTTTGTTCTTGATTTTATATGCTGTCAATGGAATGTGTTTGTCACTTTAGCAGATATTGCTTCTTTCCTTTTCATCTTTAAAAAGCAATGACATCCTTTGTAGTACATTCGCCTCTGCATTACCAGACCTATCGTTATAAGAACCATATGTGTAGTAACTAAACCCCACCACAGAAAACTTTAGGGCAGTTTTATGACAGGGAAAACTGTCATCAAAAGCAGTTGAATTCATGTCTGAGATACAAAATACTGAACTTACGGTGAGTACAAATTCAATATGTTCTCACAAATGATGGTGCATTCAACTAAGCATTCTATAAAAACAATGTTGGTTTTTTTAAACACTGAAGTTCCTTTTGATGGTTGTCCAGAATCCAGTCCAAAAAAGGTAAACTATCGATAAAAAAGAAAGAACATGCACCTTTCTTGTCTGACTGGTTTCTGGCCCGCTTTTATCTTTGTGCTGGTTGTTGCTTTTGAAACCTTGAGATAATTGGTTCAAAGGCATTGGCAAGTATCCCAATCTTATCATGGAAGGTCCATCTTTGGTTCCTGTGAAGTTCTTTTTCTTCCATGACAAAACCTGTCTCACTCCTAAACAATCAATATGCTTCCATTGCATAGCTATGGGGGTTAACAGGAAGAAAATTATAAGTTGTGCCTGGAAATTGTAGTGATCTACTTCAACTTCCAATCATGGCCAGCTAATGTGTTTGTGTTTTTGTGGAGGCATGAAAATTTCTTCATGAATTACCCTTTTATCAGCCAGTTTATCATCCATTTTTATATTCTGTCAATATTTCTGTGTATCCGTGTTAATCAGCTCCTGGAATGGCAGGGCATAGAGATAATTATGCTAGAGGAAATTCAAACCTAAATTAGACCCAATTGACAATAAAAAATTCTGTTTCATTGTGACAATTTATATTTACCTGAAGTCGATTCATAAATCAACATGGCTATTTCATAATTTCTTTACAAAAGTGTTATTTACACAACCTCACACAACCAAACTGATCAGAGATGTTCATGTTATTAATTTAATCATGTTTTGTTGAATAATGATGCTTGGCACAAAATGAACTGTAAGCAAATAAATTGTGTTGACTGTCCTTTTTGTCTGTGATGACTGTCCTTTTTTTCTGTACGATACATATATATAAATCATACAAATTATTGGTGCCATTTATGAATGTTGACAAACAAACCAGAGTGTAAAAGGATTTTAAATTATCAATCTGTCGCACAAATAGATTAAAAGACAGTTTTATACCTTTTTCTGTTAATGAACTTTTAAATTCCTGATTTTACAATGTTTTTATCATGTTTTAAAAATGCATAATAATTGTAATTTACTTTTAATCATATTTTACTTTTATAATTTCGCATAACTTTTAAAATTGCGTTTCATATATTACATTTAATGTGTATTGCTACAACATATATATTTTATTGTACCAATTTAACCTGCATGGTTACAATGTAATAAAGCTTTATTTATTTATTATTTAATATACAACATCAGTTTGTCGGGCAGAGAACATGAACATACTCTGCTGCATTGATACATGTTCGAGCCTGTCAGCATTATGTACATTGAAGGGATACTTTTTTTTTTACCAATCAGATGCACACTCATCATAAGTGAATTGGAAAATCACTTTGAAGCACCTTTGTGGTATCAAGTGGCATCAGAACATGCCGAAAACATCACTACAAAATGGGTAGACCCAGTAGAGTGGAGACACTCAGTGAGACCTGAGCCTATAAGTCTTGATGTAAATTGCAGCTGTCAGTATTGGATGCAACTTTAGCTCTATGACAGCATCAGATATAATCAATTTATTTTTCTTCCAAATTTGAATAGACACCAAAATGTTAAGATAAGCAAGTCATTAAATATGAAGCATAGACAAGAACTGACTTAAACAATTGCTGTCAATTCAAAAATTACTTTTTGACCTGTGTTATCAGGTTCTTATACAGAAAATATACCGATTATTCCTTCACAGAAAGAAATTTCAATCCTTTCACAACTCCCATCAACATGCACACATGAATCACTTTCAGTATTTACCCAAAAAATTGTATCAAACTTCTGCTCCCTAAATAAAGAAGAAGACAGATCTTTGGTGGCTGGTGTCAGTCTCAAAAAGCCATTGTCCATCAGACTGGGTCCCACTCAATCTTTTCTGGACGGTTGTTTGTCAAGAGTCAGTTTCCAATCTATTTCATGACAGGAGCTTTCCACAGGACAAGTCAGACAAGATCAGAATAAGATGAGCTAGAATGTCATATAGAAAGAGTGCTGATGTCAAGACAAGCAATCGTCTCAACAGATTTCTATGGAGATGAGGAATGTATGATGGAGGGGAGGCTGACAGCTGGGTTTGAGAGAAAAATTTCAGACAAATATGCAACAATGATTTGATTTCTTGGAAACAATGCTGACGCTTCTCACTTTTTTTTTGTTTTTGGTAGAAGCCCCTCAAGTTATTTGGCCAAGTATGTTTCATTACCATACAAGTAAGTAATGAGGCTTTCTTGCCCATATTTGCTCCGCTGGAGGCGGTGTATTGTGAGGGTGCCCATATTCTGGGAGATCTTCATGTGGGTTTGTGTGTTTGTTAATCGACTCCTGCAAATACTACATTTCATATCTAGCTGTCCTTTGGCAGAATCTCTTTTTTCCTCCCCCAGCATACCTGATTAAATTCTGGTAGCTATTCATGCCTGCTTTACTGAGAAATGACAACTTTGTCAATTACATCCTCTACAGTGCAGTCTATCCACAGCAGATTGATGTATGTGACATTTTTACACCAGATGTCCCCACTAGTTTCACTGAAGGTGTCACCACTAGGACTGTGGTGAAAAACACAGATGGCACTAGGAACAATTAATGGAAGCTACAAACTGAATCACAGAGGATCCAATAGGTTTCATGCCCATGAAATGTTTTGTTTGTTGCCACAGTCAAAGACGGAGAGATATTTAGTTTAAATCTTCCATTGGAAAAGCCATGTAAGTGTTTTGCTAAGTGAGCTATGTGCCATGCATTTTAACTCGTTTTTCATGCAGAAACATCAAAACATTATCATGTCATTCACCTGACTGCATGACACTGTTCATTTATTTGTGACTAAATTGGTTGTGAAGTGTTATATGTAGAAAAAAAACCCAAGGGTTTCGGCCTAAACCCTGTCTACACATGACAATAATATGCTTCCTTCAGAAAGTCTGTGTTTTTTCTAGGTCTTTTCCCATCAGTTGTGACATTTAATTCAGGGCATTTACTGCATTCAATTTCTTCTAACAATGATAAGTATTAACATTTAAGCCTTAACAAACTGCTTCAAATGGTGCAGCATTTTACTGTAATGGAAGTTGTGAAACTGCAAATTTAAGTGGACAGCGGAGCATGTGCTCTCCGAGCGCCCGTTCTAGTTACGTATTACTTTATATACACTAACATTTGCATTTTCCATCACCAAAATTCAATATATATGGCAGTCGGACACTTATACAATGCATAATCAGTGACCACCATATCAATCAAACACAAAATATACCCAGTGAAGCATCATCCGAGTTGTTTTATCACAGTACAGAATGAATAATTTTGTAATGGTAGCCATTGTTGTTGTCTTGTTATCATTCCATAACAGAGACCACCACTATGCAGATTCATCCAGAATGTGCGCTATATGAAATCATACAATATTAAAACATAAGACATTCATGAAAGTACTACTTCCTATACATTTACAAAAAATACTTCCTGCACTGTACGCTTCCTGAATATCATCTATTTGGCATTGAAAAAGTGCAATATTATTATAAAAAATTCCAGTCTCTTCTGTCCGGAGTTTGAATCAAAGTTGTGACAGAAACAGCCAACATGCTCTCTTCCTTGAAATAAATTCTAGTTTTGCTTTATTGATTATGGAAAGCATCGTAAAACCTAAGTGGATCTTTTCTTTTGGCAATCTAGATATTGAGTACAAGGTCAGAGCATGATTTTTACAAAGGCGTACAATAATTCAATTTCCTCTGGGCTTTTTCCCATTGGACTTGGCAAATTTCCTATCCACAAAGGCTGTCATAATGGCTTCAGTGTCACCCACAGTTACAGGGCAAGATGCCCGTGACACCAGGGCTTTTAAGACACAGAAAAAGGGCTTGGGAGACCCTCTAAAGGTGAGTCAGGAGGAAATTGCACTCTGCATGAACCATACTGTAAAACTTACATTTAATACTAGGCAACATTACTCTTAAACTTCTATGAGAATTTTATTGTAATACACAGGCTCTGAGGGCGTGGGTTCAAATGCCACCCCGGAACTCAATTTAGTCCGAGCCCTTGGGACATTAAATGGAGGCGGGTTGTACCCAGTGTTCTATGCTGGGGCAACTGAAAGACCCTGGGCATCCCTGAATTAATAGGGTATGTACCAGACTCACATTCTTCTCATCTCATCATCATACGGCGATCGCCTGCCTCAATATAGCCCACTAAGGTGCTACAGAGGCGTAAAACACAAACAAACAAAACAAATTTATTGTAATACACACAAGCAGAGAGAAGTACATAACAGATATCAAAACTGCTTCACAGTTGATGAAGCAACAAAGAAAGGACAACATGCTGAACAAAATTGATTAGTGAAGTCCTTTTAAAAATATCTATACCATATCTATACCACTGCCTTAAAAAATTAACTTTTTCTTTTCAAATTATTCATCTAACTTATGCCCCAGTCTCACGGCACGTTACGGAGAACTTTTTACCACTGAGGGGCAGCTTGAGTTGAATTCTAGGAAAAAAATTACCATCACGGCGACATACAATGTTTATAAAACCATTACATAATTAATTAAAAGCATATCACGGCGGGGTTCTTTTTGTTCACTGCGGAGAAGAAAAGTTGTACGCCGTCCCCAAAAGTTCGCCAGGGGAAAGGAATTTCCTCCTCCTGAGGGATACTTTTATATCGCCCCGAGATATAAAAAGTACCCCTCAGGGAACCTATAACTGCCCCTCAGTGAACCTATTTCACCGCGGCGGGATGTCAAAAACTGCCGGCGAGGCTTCAAATGTCCTCCCAGGGGCAGGAAAGGTCCCCGCGGGGGCAGGAAAGGTCCCCGCGGGGGCAGGAGAGGTCCCTTCAGCGGCAGGGGATGTCCTAATATCCCGGCGGAGATGTTTTTGAGGCGTTCTCACTGAAAAAATCCACGCCGGACATCCAAAAATTAAGAAAATTTTGGGCTCTGCTCCGCCGTCATGTAAAAAAAGTTTGTACCTGTTGAATCTTTTTTGACATCCATGGCGCAGTTTTTCCATTTCTAGGAACCGCTGAGGGGAACAAAAACTTCCCCTGGGGGGATGTTAAAAGTCGACGGCGGATCACCCAAATTCATCCAAATTACCAGGAAATACTTCGACGCCGTTCTAAATAGTTCTCCGGGAGCCGCCGTGAGACTGGGGCATTACAGTCATATTTCACAGATTTATCCCCATGCAGGTCAACTCACTGGGGACTGTCACTGAGACAGACCCTTTCAAGGACAAACCCATCAAGAGCTTTTCTGCTTAGGACATTTGCATTTATCTTAAGGACATTTGCATCAAGGGCTTCTTTCTCTGGGTCACTGAGTCCTTAACAATAAAAAAGCTGGCACATCATCTGATAGAATATGGTTTCATCAGGTTACCGTGCTATCTTGTTTATTAAGCAATCTATCGCCTTCTTTGTGCAATGTACCATGATAGCATTGTTTGGTTTTCCAATTGTAAAATACTCAATTCTATCTCAGTTCTGTGGCAAGACCTAACTTTGAGTTTTTTCCATAGTTGCTTTCAATTACAAACTATGCCTGAGGAATCAGTTAATGGGTTGTCATTACAACTATAGATGCATCAAGCCATGGTCATAAACTACCAAACTGTTTTTCTTCCCCATGGCCATGTGCCCAACTTTTGGTTTGGTTCTAATGCAACAAGCTCCTTGGCAATGTGGAGAAATTAAGCTGAAACAAAAGAATCGGACCAGAAATGTCAAATATTAAGTTACTGAATATGCCTTTTGTTCTTGATCTATCCGCTGTCAATGGAATGTGTTTAGCAGATATTGCTGCTTTCCTTTTCATCTTCAAAAAGCAATCACATCCTTTGTCGTACAGTCACCTCTGCATTACCAGACCTATCGTTATAAGAACCATATGTTTAGTAACTAAACCCCACAACAAAAAACTTTAGGGCTGTTTTATGAACAACACAACAGAAAACTTTAGGGCAGTTTTATGACAGGGTCTACGGTTATCAAAAGCAGTTGAATTCATGTCTGAGATACAAAATACTGAACTTATGTTGAGTACAAACTAAATATGTTCACACAAATGATGGTGCAGCTGAACAAATGCATTCAACTGAGCATTCTATAAAAACAATATTGGTTTTTTTAAACACTGAAGTGCCTCTTGATGGTTGGCCAGAATCCAGTCCAAAAAAGGTAAACTATCGATAACAAGAAAGAACATGCACCTTTCTTGTCTGACTGATTTCTGGCCCGCTTTATCTTTGTGCTGGTTGTTGCTTTTGAAATCTTGGGATAAATGGTTCAAAGGCATTGGCAAGTCTCCCAATCTTATCATGGAAAGTCCACCTTTGATTTCTGTGAAGTTCTTTTTCTTCCAATATGCTTCCATTGCATAGCTATAGGGGCTCACAGGAAGAAAATTATAAGTTGTGCCTGGAAATTGTAGTGAACTGCTTCAACTTCCAGTGATACGAATCATAGCAAGCAAATGTTTTGTGTTTTTGTGGAGGCCCGAAAATTTCTTCATGAATTAACTTTTTATCAGCCAGTTTTTCATCTATCTTTATATAATAATAATAATAATAATAATAGACATTTATATAGTGCTAATTCCAGTAAACTGCTCAGTGCTCACTAGCGCTTATTCTGTCAATATTTCTGTGTATCTGTATTAATCAGCTCCTGGAATGGCTGGGCATAGAGATAATTATACTCGCGGAAATTCAAACCTAAATTAGACCTAATTGACAATGAAAAATTCCATTTCATTGTGACAATGCATATTTACCTTAAGTCGATTCATAAATCAATATGGCTATTTCATAACTTCTTAACGAAAGTGTTATTTACACAACCTTACACAACCAACCTGATCAGAGATGTTCATGTTATTAATTTAAAAGTTGCCACTTGATCTGCCAAATTCCACAGTGTTTCCATAAAAGGTTAAGTTGGCTGCTTCCGTCTCTGATTAATTCCCATCCTGTTACTTGAGTGATGAGCTGTTCGCATGTCTTCACTGAATTAGGTGTCTCATTTAATCAGGCTAAATCAATCAGAGTTAGCTGCTAGATCATTCAGTCTTTCTTTGTTGGTTCTCTCTGCTGTTTTACAGATGTTTTCTGAATAAACTGTGTTTTCCTCTCATCTGGTTAATCATGCATGATTTGAATTAATAAGCAATACTGACTGGAGTAAAATAAGAAGATTTTAAACATAAGAATGCTAAGATAAGCAAACCAAAATAGATAAGAACATGTCAGAACGCCCAGGGTAAGTAGTGCCAATTTTTGCTGCAGAGAGAATTGATTAAAACACTTGTATCAAACAACTGCCCCCTAAATAAAGCAGCAGGCAGATCCGTGGTGGCCAGTGTCAGTTTCAAAAAGCCATTGTCCATCAGACTGGGTCCCACTCAATCTTTTCTGGACAGTTGTTTGTCAAGAGTCAGTTTTCCAATCTAGTTCATGACAGGAGCTTCCCACAGGACAAGCCAGACAAGATCAGAATAAGATGAGATACAATGTCTTATAGAAAGAGTGCTGATGTCAGGACAAAAATATTTGTCTCAATAATCTATGGAGATGAGGAATACACCCATATGATGGAGGGGAGGCTGACAGCTAGGTTTCAGAAAAAAAATTCAGACAAATGTGCAACTATGATTTGATTTATTGGAAAACAAGGCTGAAGCTTTTAGATTTTTTTTTGGCAGAATGCCCTTCTGGTTACTTGGATGAGTATATTTTATGACCATACAAGTAAGTATTTACTGCCCATATTTGCATATATTACATTACATATTACATTATCTACCGTAATATTTACATTTTCCATCACCAAAATCAACTTAGTCTATGGCAGACTGACACCTATACAGTGCAAAATATACCCAGTGAAGCATTATTCAAGTTGTTTTATCTCAGTACAGAATGAATAAATGTGTAATGGTAGCCATTGTTGTCTTGTTATCATTCCATAATGGAGAGCACATGTGAAATCATACGATATTACAATACAAGACTTTGACAAAAGTACTTCCTACACATTTACAAAAAAACTGTATGATGTAAGCTTCCTGAATATGTTTGGCAAAGTGGCAATATTATTTTCAAAAATTCGAGGAACTTGAGAAACAGCCAACGTGCTCTCTTCCCTGAAATATATGCTAGTTTTGCTTTATTGATTTTGAAAAGCATCTAAAAACCTTATTGGATCTTTTCTTTTGGCACTCTTGATATTGAGTACAAGGTCAGAGCATGATTTTTACAAAGGCACACAATAATTCAATTTCCTCTGAGCTTTTTCCCATTGGACTTGGCAAATTTCCGAGCAACAAAGGCTGTCATAATGGCTTCAGTGTCACCCACATTTACAGGGCATGATGCCCCATGACACCAGGGATTTTAAGACACGGGAAAAGGGCTTGGGAGACCCCCTAGGTGAGCCAGGAGGAAATTGTCATCTGCGTAAATCACAATGAAAAACTCATAGTTAATTCTGCATGGGTAAATTTACTCTTACACTTCTGTGAGAATTTTATTGTATGTAATACACACCAGTAGAGAGCAGTACATCACAGATATCAAGGCTGCTCCACAGTTGATGAAGCAACAAAAAAATGACAACACGCTGATCAAAATTGATCAGTGAAGTCCTTTTAAAAATATCTATACCATATCTATACCATAGCCTTATCAAAAATGAACTTACTTTTCAATTTATTCCTCTAAATTACAGTCTATTTTACAGATTTGTCACATGCAGGTTAACTCAAAGGGGACTGTCACTGAGACAGACCCTTTCAAGGACAAACCCATCAAGGGCTTTTCTATTAAGGACATTTGCATTTATTTTAAGGACATTTACATCAAGGGCTTCTTTCTTTGGGTCACTGAGTCCTCAACACTAAAAAGGCTGGTACATCAGCTGAAAGAATATGGTCTCTTCAGGTTACTGAGTTATCGTCTTAGTGCAACAAAGCATGATAGCACTGTTCGGTTTTTCACTGTTAAAGTACTAAACGCTATCTCAGTTCGGTGTCAAGACTGCCCTTTGTGCATTCTTATAGTTGCTTATCATTAAAACCATGACAAAGGAATAAGTCAATAAACGGGCTGTCATTGCAACTATGCAAGTCATAAATGCCCTGATTATCAAACTGTTTTTCTTTGCAATGGAAACGCATCAAACTTTTGGTTTGGTACTAGCGTGATGAGAAATGTTTAATAAATGCTGCAGGCAGAGAGCTAGCAATGCTAGGCATTAAGATACTGAATGCTAATTTTTGTATTTTGCTTGTTGATCTATCCTCTGTCGATGGAACATGTTTGTCATTTTTGTTGAAATTGCTGTTTCCCTTTTTCTTCTTTTTCAAAAAATGAGCACATCCTTTGTATACAGTGCATTATAAAACTGTTTTTACGAAACAGACCACCGTATGTGGCAAACTTCCTTCTGCAATTGCTAGTAATTTTAGATTTTTCCCACAATACAAAGGAGAGACTGCACACCACAGCAGAACAGTTAGGCTAACAGGGACAACAATGTATCAGAAACAATTGAATTCATGTCCAAGATATTAAAAAAATACTAAACTGAGTTCTGGTGAGGACATGGTGAATATGTTCAACTAACTCAGCAAATTCATTCTGGCAAGCCATTCATAAAAACTGTGCAATGCTGTTTTCTTTGAAATGTATACGGCTTTTGATGGTTGTCCAGAATTCAGTCCTAAGAAAGGTATGAGAAAACGATAAAGAAACGCAGTTGTTGTTTTTTTATTGGACTGGTTTCTGGCCCAATTTTTCCGTGACATTTGCTTCTTTTGAAACCTTCAAATGTATGTGTCAGAGGCATTGGCAAATTTCCCAGTCATGGAAAGATCCATCTTTTGTTTCTGTGATGTTGTTTTTCTTCATATACCAAAACCTACCACAGTGCAGCCTTGGGGCAACCAGGTAGAAAATTGTAAATTGTGCCTTGAAACTGCTATAGGCCTGCAGGACTCCAGTTTTGAGTGTGATTGTGACAAAGGTCAATTAAAAAGCGTGGTTTCCTTTATTCATGGAGGCCTTGGAGTGTCTACATTGTATATGCATTTACTTTATTCCCGATCAGCCAATCTCAATTATAATATATTTCTAGCCACCTTTCTGTCCATCTTGTATCCATTTTGATCAGCTTGTAAGTGTGAAGAGATAGTGTTACTGCAGTTGGCAGAATGTCTCCTGTTGAGATTCACATCCATTAATAAAGATTTAAAGAAGTCATACTTCTGCTGAAATATGTCATTTCGAGTACAGGAAGTCTCAGTGGAACTCAAAGGCCCGTTTTCACCAACATGGTATTAAGAGTTAAGCCTGGCGTTAACTCCTTTAAACCTGGTATAACTAAGTCCATTTCACCAAGAGTGTGCTAAGCATGTAAACCTGTCAAGGTTCAGTGAATCATACACATTGTCACCTGTCTACAAGTGGACTGCTCTTGCATTGCCACAGATCAGAACATATGCTGTCTTGTGTTGCCACCTAGTGACTAGTGTGCTATTCCGCGAGCTCCTGCGAGCGGTCCACCAACTTTCAACCACAGGAAGACACACAATTTTGTGTGGAAGACACCGGGGCTGTTTCTGAGTGTGTTGATGGCCTTGTCTACTTCCTTAGAGAATGTGATTGCCGAGTCTGACTCTGGTATACATCGATGTTGAATAGAAATTTTGTGAATGTGCAATGAAATTGGAACTATTTCTTGGGACAGCAATGCTGTAGCATAGGAAATCAACTTTTGTGCCAGGTGGCAGCAGCATGCAGTTCTCAGTTTCACCAGACTGCATTGTCACCAAACTCAAGGATCAGCCATCTCAAACTGATTTGGTGTCAAAAAGTTATTAGGCCAATGAAAACAGAACAAATGTTTCTTATGAGATGGCATGACAAATCAGTATTATAGGCCTTTGTCTATTATATTTGCATGTTTCTCCAATTTAACAGTCACCAAAGATTTTTTCAAGAAAGATATGTCACATCATGAGATATGAGTATAGGTTATACAACGAATTTGAGGTGTATAACTAACATTTCAGGTGGTTATTTACCGAGGGCTTTAGTTATACACCGAAAATGAGTTGTATAAGTAACTTATACTCCATATATGACTCTTGAAAGATTTTAAACTGATTTTTGTGGCTTTGTTGTCATTTTTAGGTGCGTTGTTTGCAGAAAAAACATTGCAACAGGCTAACTTAATCCCCAACAGTGGTATAACTAACAAATCCATTGGTTATACCATGGCAAAAGACAATAGAAAACTGTCTTGGTGGAGTATAAAGTTTGCAAACCAAGAACACACACTTACCTAGAAAATATATTTGTTGAAGTAACTGTTGAAAATATACTAGCCGTACTGCATTAAGCACACGATTTAAAAGTATTTCATGTATGAAACTATGCTTTTATAGCATTTGCCTATGATAGTCATGACACCAAATAGAGGCAATTCTTGCATGACTAACACGCTTCACAATCCTTGAAACTGAGGCGGCACTTATACCACTCAAGTCACCAACGACTTGTTGGTAACTGCCGGTAGCAAAAAATTGCAGGCACGTCAGCCATTCTGGGTACATCAGATTTTGAGGACCCTTATCATTAGATATTCAAAGGGATTCAACCATTATTGTAGTTTCATCGTGCAAAAATGCATGACCAGCTGATTTGTATTAATTTATTGTTTGAGGGGAGGGGGCTAAAGAAAAATGCATTTCTGTCACCAACACTGGACAGACAACTAATTAATTTTCTTTTTTATAAATTTCCAAGCCCACCCCTCTTTTTCTTACCTTCATTTGGCCATGTTTGGGAACTTCAGAGATTAATTGTGTTTGTAGCAGTTGAGTTGTTTAAATACTATGTGCAGACTTTCACTCAGTAAATGTTCCTTGATCCTGCTCCGCTTGAGTGATTGGCTTAGCCAGACCAGGTCTTAGCTAAGACCTGGCATAACTCTTAATACCATGTTGGTGAAAACTGGCCCTAGTGTTCTTTAGTCTCATGGGCAATATAAACCAAGACAGTTGTGATGCGTACCTTTCTTTGCTAAATACATCATTAAATATGTATGTTTAATGAAGTTTTACACAAGCAACCTGATCTGAGATTTTTCATGTTATTAATTTTATGAAAGTTGCCACTTGATCTGCCAAATCCATACAGTGTTTCCATAAAAGTAAAGTTGCCTGTTGTCGTCTCTGATTAATTCCCATCCTGTTACTTGAGTGATGAGCTGTTGGCATGTTTACACTGAATTAGGTGTCTCATTTAATCAGGCAAAATCAATCAGAGTTAGCTGCTTGATCATTCAGCCTTACTTTGTTGGTTTTCTCTGTTGTTGCTGGTTTTCAAACTGTGTTTTCCTTTCATGCTAGTTGGGCATGCAGTATTGTGATTGACAGTCACTTCTAATTGGAGTAACAAAAGGTTACATTGATGCATTACGATGATTGCATCTTTCTTCTTAAACCTTGAAAATTACAATTTTCAGCTGAAATTCCTTTTTGCACCAAGGGGAGGGGCACCAAACAATGCTCTGTTGCCTACTGGCACACAAATTGCAACTTGTCTTGAAAACAAGCCTTTGAACACAGGCTGAGAATCTGTGGACATCCTTTGATGAAAAGGGCATGTACAGTACAACTCAATATTTTTTCTGAGCAGATGCTCACACTTCCAATATCCCTATAGGATACTTCCTAGCACATCCACTACTTTTCCCTCCCTTGCAGGTCTTTGCCTCCAGAGCAAACGATCCAATTTACCCCTGCCTAGTATCCCTATCTATTGACTATTGCAATATGATGCAACTACCTGATTTAACAGCCGTTGGTGATTTGCTTAATTGAAATTCGCTACATTTCATATTGATCATATAATTTATGTAAAATTCAGAAACAAATATTTGAGAACGTGGCGCTCTCAAAATGAATAATTACTGTCATTGTTACCGTGACATAAATAATTTTGCATCAAGGAAAACTCCTAGCCCTAGCTCTTGAAGAGTTATAGTCACTCCTATATACAGTATCAGACGAAAGTTTAGACCGCGTCAATCTTTTGTCAATGTAAGGGAAAATAGGCGCTCAGCGAAAGAACTTCTGCATGGATTCTTTTGCCTATGTGTCACAGAAGTTCTACAATAGAGAAAACTTCAACTATTTTTATCACTTACTTGAATATGTGTGATAAACAAAAATTTCAGGTGGTCTAAACTTACGTCTGATGCTACTTACATCCAAAAAGGCCTTTAATGGCATTGTACATTAGAGGAAAGGTGGGTAAATTATTCAATGTTATTTTAGACAAGATATTCAATCATGTTTCATGTGATTTAAAGGCAGTGAGTCATGACACAGGAAGAAACATATTTTTTAATATTTTTATTCAATTTGAACTAATGGTAATTCAATGAGCCAAAATTGTTAATAAATGAAAGGGCAACTGAAACGCACATAGAAAATATATGTCTGACACATTTTTATCCTTCTAATGGAGTGCAAAAATGGTGTTTTTCCCTAGGTTTTGTCTGACAGCCACCCATTTGAAGTATCATAAAACAATGACCGAGGTGTTTACATTGACATGAGCATGTGTACTGATAAAATCAAAAAACTTTTGTTCTTTTTCAACAGTACAGACAAAATTACAGACGCTACTCGGGATGGTGTATTGATACGTAATGTTAACGAATGGGCCAGATTTATGCCTTCCATAAAAGTGGATGTAGTTTCATTGTAAGTAAAGCGAACAAACAAAAGTTGTTTGATTTTATCAGGACACATGCTCAGGTCAATGTAAACACCTCGGTCATTGTTTTATGATACTTCAAATGGGTGGCTGTCAGACAAAACCTAGTGAAAAACACCATTTTTGCACTATGGCTGGGTGTCGAGTGTAGTCATACTCCATTAGAAGGATAAAAATGTGTCAGACATATATTTTCTATGTGCGTTTTAGTTGACCTTTCATTTATTAACAATTTTGACTCATTGAATCTCCATTATTGCCCCTTATGTTGAAATTTTAAAAAAAAAGTTAAAAATGTGTTTTTTCCTGTGTCATGACTCATTGCCTTTAAATCACATGAAACATGATTGAATATCTTGTCTAAAATAACATTGAATAATTTACCCACCATTCCTCTAATGTGCAATGCTATTAAAGGCCTTTTTGGACGTAAGTAGCATCAGACGTAAGTTTAGACCACCTGAAATTTTTGTTTATCACACATATTCAAGTAAGTGATAAAAATAGTTGAAGTTTTCTCTATTGTAGAACTTCCCTGATACATAGGCAAGAGAATCCATGCAGAAGTTCTTTCGCTGAGCACCTATTTTCCCTTATATTGACAAAAGATTGACGCGGTCTAAACTTTCGTCTGATACTGTACTTTGGTCAATTCCACCGAGACTTGACAATTGATGCTTTTCCTAGTCATATCACAGGCACAATTTTTCTATCACCAAGGAAAGTAAATTAAATATGACTTCTAGTTTCCATGGCAAAAAATTAACCATTCATTTTCACCTTTACTAGTATGTGCATGTATTTTTTTAGCCGATGCCCAGGCCCTTAGAAATACAGGATATGTGAAGTAACTTACTTTCCACAGGCGGATATATGTTCACCACCAAGAGTCCACCAGGTGGATTTGTCAATGGAAATAAGGAAACATGTGTGAAGACACATCATCAAAGTTTGTGCACTTTTGGGGAAACCCTGGGCTAAATTTAGACATGTTGGGGAAATGTCAGTGTGACCTTGCTGCAGCTGAGATTCCCAGAAAAGGCCACAACTACATTGTGGCTCTTTTAATGGAGCAGAGGAGATCTTTTAGAGCTGCCAATAGCACAGATCATCTGTCAGATGGTTAAATATATATAATAGACAGACAGAAGATCTGTAGACAAGTATATATAGGTAGAAAGGCTATGAAAGAGATCAGACATGAAGGAACTTGCAGCATTGAATTGAAGCTGTGAATGGAATTCTCATAAACTCCTCAACAAATCTCTTTTAAAAATCCCATTATCTAGCAAAACAAATTATAAGTTTATAACTACAAATACCCTGTCAGCGTGCCTCGGCGGTCCAGCGTCAGCCCGGCGTCGGTCCAATGTCAGTAGCATCGGACCGGCCTTGGGCCGACGTTGGGCCGCCGAGGCACGCTGATAGGGTATCGGCTATATTTTTTTCCGAAAAAAATTTTCTTGTTCTAATGTTCAAACATCATACCCTCCCTCCGACATGTTGTAAAAAATTTATACCCCTTGAAAAACCTGTGAAATACAATGTATAAGTACCCCTTCAGGTAAAACTTTCATAGCCTAGTTCTGATCAGTCCCACATTGGAGTGGTTTGTTTCATTACAGTCTGTAACTGGTCCTCTATTTTTGCATAACTAATGGATAGGCTGTGAGAGGTGAAGGCCTTGAATGACATGATCAGAATAAAATATTCCAGAGTGACATACGTAAATGTAAATGTAAATGTAGGTCTTTTTATTGTCCATTACACCAACAAAGTCAGTCTCAACAGACTTTACAATTACACCCTTGGCAGGCATGTTCAAGCATGAGCCTTTCTCAACTCCCCGGGGAGCATACAGCCTGGCAGCCGTTTTCAGCGCACACAATGATAAGTTATGCCCTTATCATACGGCACTTTATGGAGAACTTTTTACGGCTTTGGGATAGCTTATATAATTAATTAGAGGCTTATCACGGCGGAATCAGATCTTAAATCGTTGGAATAAGATCGTAAATTGACGCGGCAAGATCATATGTCTGTGGGGCAAGATCATATGCCTGAAGGGCAAGATCTAAATGCCTGTGGGGGAAGATCTAAATGTTGGCGGGGTGTCAAAAAATTATAAATGTCCCACAGGGGTAGGTGAGGTCCCTATATGCAGCTGGAGATGTTTTTCACTCGTTCTTACTGAAAAAATGCTCGCCAGACATCCAAAAATTAGAAAAATTTGGCCTCTATCCCGGCGACATGGAAAAAAAGGTTTCAGATTGTTGAATCATTTTTGACATCCACGGCGGTGTTCTCTCCATTTCTAGGAACCCTGTGGGATACAAAGAATCCGTCGGAGGGATGTCAAAAATCTTTGGCAGGATGTAACAAAATCATCCAAATTTCAAGGAAAACCATCCCGCCGATGCCAAAAGTGCTCAGCAACGTGCCTGTGAGACTGAAGCATTACTCTACAATCGCCATCACTGCCTACAGCCAAGTCAAAGTACCCATTTACACCTGGGTGAGTGAAGCAAAGACTTACGGAGGATCTGCTTAGTTCCTCCATGCCATGGCTGGGATTCCAACCTGGTATGTCTCAGTTACCAGGCAAGTACCTTATCCACTAGGCCACAATACAATTCAATCATTTAGATATTATGAGACAAGGAGGTGATTTTGAGGCATTGAAAGGAAAATTTAAGACACATTTATTTTAGGACTGAACATATTTTATTCTTTATTAAACTTTTCAAAATTATACTGCATCTACAATGTTTAATCTCTACATTCTAATCTTAAAAGGCAACTTTTAGAGTTTCGGTCCCTCTCATTTCAGCCAAATTGTTTTGTTCAATGAACTTACACTGTCTTCTTTTTTTTTTCAATTTAATCTTTTTTTACCACCATTACAATAAACTTAAATTGTCATACTTTGGCTAAGGGGCTTCTTTTTTTTCCAATTCCCAATTTTTAGTTTTCATTTTTTTTATTACCACCATCACCAAATTCACACAGTGAACTTAAATGTCATACTTATTAGGCTACAGGGCTTCTTTATTTGTCCAACTTCAAAAAAAAAAATTCACAAAAACATGTTTTCACAATTTTGTCAACCCAAAATTTTTCTTCCAAATTTCTTTGTCCCTATTCTTAAACATAATTTTTCCCCCTAAATTTTGCTTCAGTTCCCTAATTGCGTGTTAATTGACAGATATCTAAATACCTAATAATATGCCTGTAGACGTAACAGTGCGTGTGCCCAGGTGGACTTTTCTAGTATTTTTATATATATATATATATAAACTTTTATTATGACAAACCGAATATCAAAAAAGATACATGCGTCATCAATATCACAAAGCAAAATCAAAGTCTACACTAGTCTACAGAAAGCTAAAAACAAGGTTAAGTATAATGTTATTATTACAATACTGGTCCCAGTTCTAGTGATTAAACTTGTAAATGTCCGGTGTGTTTTTTTTAATTTATTTTTTTTAAGGAGTGTCCAATATCAGTTTAGATTTTCAAGTAAAAGATAATTTTAAAAAGGTCCATATAATATAAATTTAATATAACTCCTTAAAACATAAATACAAAAATATATCGGATGGACCAGCAGCAACTGCTTAAAGGCCCTCCAACATAAAAATGAGTACTGTTGATATTCCTAAACAAAAACTACATCTAGTTAGCAACTTACATATCATTCACACATTATAATAAGGTATACAACTGTTAGTAAAAATGTAAAATATATACTCTGAAGAAAATTCCCACACATATCTAGCATTCAAACATATATTTAGTACATAAATTCATTTTGCAAACTTTTACTTGGAATGAAGAGTCATTTGTCCAAAATTGGGTTCGGAAAATTGCTACTCACTGTAGGGAGGCGCAGCTAGATATATTGATATCATTTATTAGTAGGCCTACAGAACTAAGCTTGAATGAGTCTATGATATATGGGCAAAATTATTATTAAGCATCTTATCATGCTTGAGCTTCGACTTTAATAAGTTCGGGATTAAAATACCTATTGTCTTTTTCACGATGACTGACAGGAACAGGCTTATCCTGGCGATAGTACGGCAGAGGAAGACGCAGACGGACTTCTTGATCACCAAGCCTTTCGGGCAGAAGAAAGGCCACGGTTAAGTGGTCCCATTGCAGGTCACTTCTGCAATAAAACATAAAAACATTTAAGTTAACTCAATCAACATGCATGTACATACATAATAGCAAAGAATCATGAGATATATATTGTGTCAATGCAGTTACCGGCTTTATAAGAATAGTTCTGAACAGTGGCCTCAACATTTTATAATGGAGCCCAGACTTTCCCTGAACTGCCATTAACCAAAGCAATGCAATATTTCAAACAAGAATTTGATAATTCAAAAAGTGAGAGAGAGACTTGTTGACCCATTATAATAGCCTAGTGAAAGCATAAAATGACATTAATTAATTAAATTGAGACTGACACAATTTATATTTAGGCCGAGAATTTAGAACGTAATAGCATAGGCCTTAACCAACCTGGTTTTATGTTTTGATGATATTCAATATAGTCATCATGAAATATCAATACCAGACACTGACTCAGCAGATAGCAGACTTGAACATTCACTTTCCCTGAATATCAAGTAGGTCAGTGAGAAGAATAGGCCAGGAAAGTGGGACACTTATGTCACATGATGTTCTGGCCATTCTCTCAGCCTCACAAGAGCTACTTAGCTGAGGCTTGCAGTGCTGAGTCAGATGGCCAGTTGGCCCATACATGGCAAGTTGGGGCCAGAGGAGCACAAAACAGATTTGTGAGTTATCCTGAATATGTGACTAGTAATGACGTAGCAACCTACCTTACCGTCAATCCATACCACCCATGCACAATTCAATGGATTTTGTCAAATGCAGAGCCAGAAAACGATCTTGAAAAATTTGAGATTTTGGCCCTTTCTAATTATAGTGAGAGAGAGCTCTCTCTCACTTAAAAAGCAAGATCAGACTTTCACCAAGACTTGATAAAAGCCTGTAGATTCGATGAAAATTATTTTCTCGGCATATCAAAGCAGGTCATCAACAAGTTGTCAAGTTCTCCCACCAGAGTTTGTCATCCTCCAGACTATTACCAACAATATGAATGAAAATGCATAAAAATTGTCCTTTTTGTGCTATTTTTCAGCCTCTGTAACATGAATTTGTTGTAAATTGGCTAAGTCTTTCATTTCGACCAATGTTTCAAATGTGCCACATTTTGTAAAATTTGCTTATACAGCCTGCATGCATCTATCCAGTTCAAGGTATCTTGATATTATAAGACTTACAATAAAAAAAGAACGATTGTAAAAATACAGCCAGAATCTGTACAAATGTACATTGTTTTACAAGCAGAACGAATTACAGTTGGACACCATGAGCAGTATGGCACTTTCTGTTTAATCTACACAGACCATAAAAAAGATTTATTATGTGTTTTTTTGTAAGTAACATAGAAATTTATGGTTTCAATGTTGTGGCGGATACAGTGGGGGGCCTAGGGGGCCCGGACCCCCCCCCCCCTAGACCACTGAGATTAATAACATTATTTTGAAGGGAATATTTTGCGACGCGGGCCCGCCAATGCCGAAACACGCCCGGCCCCCCCCCTAGATGACCGTGTCTGGATCTGCTACTGACATTTAGTGCTATATTTTACAGCATAGTTGGCACCCAAAACGGCACCAAAATTGTAATTTTACCGTAATTTCAACATTTTCTTTCTTATAGTGAACTGTCAAATATTTCAGGCCCAATTGTAAATTTTGAGCAATAAATCTAATTATTCGACTTACCTTGTACACCATGGTCTCCATATGAACCGGTAGCGCCCCTCCTCATTCCTTTCAATGACAACTTTTTCAGTCACAGCCAAACGTTCCTCTTCAGTTGTAAATGGACCGACCGCTATTTCAGGGAATGCGTCCAGGTGATCTTCCAGGTTGCTTCCAAAAATTTCCACGTTCGTTGGGGTCTCAGTCGTCGGACATATCAGAATGGAATGCATGATTTCATAAGGGTAGAAAGTACTCCCATGTATCCTGAACTGCACTTCCTCTATGCCCAGTAGCTCCTTGTAGCTGGAGATTAGTTCATTAAGACCACAGTGATATCTCGCCTTTGGTACTGGGCCATTGCTGTGCCTCACCCGAGCTATATAACCCAGGCTATAACTCTCCTCGAAAAGATCTGAAGTGCACAGCTTGTCAAATATATCATCTTCATCATATGGTTCACCTAATATCTCCTCCACAATTTGGCGATAACCACTCTTCACTTGCCCTGCTATATCATCCATTTTACTGAGATGCCACCAAGAGAGCGTTTTCCCCGGCATGACAGGGTTATCAGGGCCACCTCTGAATCCCACATTTTGTGGATCAGCAAAAACTTCACATTCATCCCTGCTCAGCATTTCAATTTTGACCTCACAGGACCGTGGCAAATTTTCACCAATTTCTCTGCTCATCCACTCTTTATCAGGCGATGCTTTATATGTTGCACGGTTCTTACATCGTGTGGTACCACTGTACGTTGGTCTGACATCAAACACTCCTTTCCTCATCTTAGCTTTTCGTTTTGGACTTAGACAGCTTATTTCAACCTCTTCTTCAGCCATCATATATGTCTAAATATTGACTTATACTGTGTTATAGTATATGTTGTAATTGATTTGGATCTTCTATAAAGTACAGTTCAGTGAGTATCAAGTAAAGTGATGGTCTGTAATCCAGGTCTGTAATCCACAGAAGGCAGTATTTTAGATTATAAAGATACGATAATCTCGAAATCTAGTGTTGTTTACAGAATGGTTCAACTGTCACAAGTAATATGATCCAGTCAAAGACAACGTCTTCTATGTATTGCGTCCACAGATTGAATGCAAGGGGCTTTTAAATGGGACACAACACTAAAGATAACAAATCTTCAAAGTGTCCAAAGAATAACTGATTACAGACACAAGTTACTTGAAATCATGATCACAAGATTGGGGCTGCTATTGTGTGTAAACAGTGTAAACACAATTACTAATCGCAATTCTGGTGTCACATTTTGAACGGTGACTGAGAATGACTCAAGATCTGAGAGCTGACTTTTTTTTTCTATCAATTACAATTGATGACAGTCATAACCAGTATATTTATTTCTATTATCTTTTGTACATACTCTTGTTGTTTATTTGTGTAAAAGATGAAAACATTTATAAATGTATTAACTTTTATATCTTGTTGACTATTTATCCCTTTTAACAAGTTGGTTAATTCCTGGTTAAGATAAAAAAAACATCTACATACTGTTGGCTGAAGTTCCCTGCCAATGTCGGTCATATTGTGTCTTCGATTTGGTAATATTTTTAAAATTATGTGTCTAACACTTGGTGCCAATGTGATGTCTACCAGTTAAGATCAAATCAAATCAAATCAAATAATTTTATCTATCGTCGGATTGAAAGGGTACAAAGAGGACAACATTAGCCATAGGCTAATCAACCGACCATGTAACAAATTAATAATATTTAACATGTAGAATTAGAAATGAATAGCTAGTTGCTGGTGTCTGGTGTCTACGAGTTTGTTGTCTACTAGTTGGCTGTCTACGAGTTGGTTTGTCTACGAGTTGGCATGTCTATGACTTAACTTGTTATCTTACTTACTGGTATCTATAGTCCGGCGGCGGTGAGCTACAACCTCGCAGTAGGGTCTGGACAATGTTTTTTTGTTGATTCTATATCTCTGAGATGTGCTCTTTCAGAATCTGAACGATGCCACTCTGTCATCGTTGGGCAATTTGCATAATATGCAAATTAAGGCGGCCATTACCAAAAATCTTGTTCTCGCCTGTATCTCAATAACTGTGCATGATATCAACATAATTTTGGTGTCTATCCCCATGTTTTGAGGGGTAAATAATCCAACTAGGCCATTTCCATAAATTTCACACCAATAGTTTTCGCAGAATTGACATATTGAGGCCACCATTACTGAAAATCTTGTTTCTGACGATATCTCCGAAACTTCAGGTGTTATCAAAATAATTTTGGTATCTACCGCCATGTTTTGAGGGTTAAATAACGAGATGAAGCCATTTCAGTAAACATCAAACCAATATTTTGTATTTAACAGGCATGTTAACAAAGCTGCCATTACTGAAAATCTGGTTTCCGACAATATCTTATTACTTCATATGGTGTCAAAACTCTATTGGTGCCTATCACCATGTTTTGAGGGATAAAGAAACATATTAAGTTATTTTTATAATGATTAAACAAATATTTTATACAGTATCTCACAACAACCTGTGAAGTTTAGCTGAAAAACCATGTGATTTACACCATTTGGTTCAACTTTGCCATCGTTGTGAATCACATGAATAATTATCTGACCTTGGCATGTACACAATGAGTAGTGAAGTGCAGATGTCACAATGTTTTGAGGCTCTGATTGGACAGTGTGGTTGCCAAGAATGTACTTGGGCCTTCAAGCAAAATAATGTCATATGAAATGACTCAATATTTTTGATTGCTGGTTCTATTTTTGTTGTGAGATATAACTTATTATCACTGATTATTTTGTTATTCTGCAATCTGACATTCAAAAGATTCACTGTTGTGAACCACATCCCTTTATATTTTATCAAAGAATGAGCATACGTATATCAAAATAATTGTTGGGAAACAAACTAAGCCATTTCAGAAAGGACCAAGCAAATATGTTTGGATAAAGGTGCAAAGTCATTCCAGAACAATTATTGCGCTGATGCATCTTGCCATTATTGATTTTTCTGTGTACGAAAACAAGTCACTTTCAACAATTTTGTCCCTGGGAACTGAACATTGAACACCACCCATTTATTTTAATTCAAGGCTAATTTAAAAGTGCTGAGGAAAGAGTTTGAATGCTCCAGTCTGTGAGCATATAATATCTTGAGTGATACAGCCAAATTATTGTCATACCAAATTACAAACATTGACACAGTAATCACCTTATCAGGTATACTTGTCCACGCAGTGTGCTTCCCCATGAAATTTGTAAAACATTGATCAAGTAAGCTATTAAACAAGATGTGTCCATAGCAAAATCACACCTTATCATTTGCAGCACCTCTGGAACAGCAACATTGTCACTTGATCCTAATTATACTGAATTAAGCATTTACCACATCAATCATTTTTCCTTAACAGACCTGATGGAATGCAAGATATTGTGAGTGTGAGCCAGTCGCCAAATTGCAGTCTAATATACCATCACCACTTTTCATTTAAATTATTTTTCACAGAGTGGCCAGTGTTGAAGCTCTCGAGTCCGGATTTGTCCTCAAGATTGGCCTCGAGGTCATATTCCAATGGACATGGCCTTGGATGCCCAATTCTCTGCCTTGGACTCGGTCTTGGGTGCATTTGGCCAGTGATGGAAGCCTCCGGACTTGCCCCAAGGCCACGTTTTGATGGCCTTGGTCTCAGTCTCAGAGGCTCATGCCTCAGTCTGGGTGGCAGATGTCTTGGCCTGAACTACAAAACTGGAAGTGGAGCTTGTGTCACATTTTTCTACCAATCTGTCAAGAATAAAACTTCTCCAACTGCCACAATAATATTCAGTGTAACCAATGCTTGCTACTGAAGCTCATTGAAAGGCTAGCAAATAATTATCTCCCTAGAAAAAATTAATAGGTTAATAAAGTTGTTGTATATCACCAAGGAAACTAGTTCTTAACAATTATTTGTGGAGAATAGCCAATTCTCGGCTGGTCAGTGACCAGGTATGGTGATCATAAACTGTAGGAACTGTTCTGAAACTGTCCTCATGCTTTTACCAGGCCAATGTACTACTTTTTCAATGTTAATTACTCCCATTGGAAGATCCTTAGGGTACAGGAAAGAAGCTTTAAAAATTAAAATTCAAATTTTTTTTCAAATTGTGCATTGTATTAGGATATAAATGTCATTCTTTACAATTCTGCATGAGTCCACTTCCCTGATTGGAGGACAGCTCCAGAGCTACTTTTCTCCTCTTGCCTAACTTTTATGCTTTATAGAAGTTGAACCTAACGTCTCATCTTACAATAGAAAGACCCAAGTTCTCCTCTTATGCACTCCCATTCAGTAGCTGACATCACAGGAGAAGGCCAACAGCCCAACACTCATGGGTGCCTGTCAGGGGATCAACAGCCATAGTTGACATTGAATATTGCTCCGGTCCTTGGCAAAGTAGAAAAATGTGACAAAACCTCCACTTTCAGTGTTGCAGTTGAGGCTGAGACATTTGCCACCCAAACAGAGGCATGAGCCTCTGAGACCAAGGCCAAGGCCATCATCAAAATGTGGCCTCAAGGCAGGTCCGGAGACTTCCATCACTGGCCAAAGGCACCCGAGACTGAGTCTAAGGCCGAGAATTGGGCATCCAAGGCCATGGCCATCAGAATATGACCTCAAGGCCGGCCTTGAGGACAAATCTGGCCTTGAGAGCTTCAACACTGTCCACTCTATGAAAAATAATTTAAATGGAGAGTGATGATGTTATATTTAGACTGCCATTTGGAAATTGGCTCTTACTCACAATATCTTGCATTCCATCAGGTCTGTTAAGGAAACATGATTGATGTGGTAAATGCTTAATTCAGCATAATTGGGACCAAGTGTCACCGCTGAGCTTTTAGCTTCAGAGGTGTCTTCATTCCTTCCTCTTGTAGGAAGTTTCCTCAAATCGCCATGAACCTCAAGACCTTAATTCTGTAATGTCATTTATATTATTATTGTATAAAAGTAATGTAATATATTATATTATTGTGTAATGAGCTACAACGATAGCAATGGGGTAGAACTCACCCCATGTTTCCATGGCAACAGTTACCCTGGTGTTTCTGCGCAGCTGCAGAACACCCTAGTAGCAATCTCTGGGGGCAAGCTTGTTTGCCCAGCCAGAAGAGAGCCCGCTCCCGCTGAGGTAGCAGGGGGGCTTCCTGTCTCCCTGACGCAGCGACGATTCGTCAGGTAAGGGTATTGTTGTTAGAGGTATGATCAAAGGTTTCTCTTAAAGGAACCCGGGGTCATGGTTGATTGAGATGGCATTTAGTTAACAGTATACGTAATTCGTTAAGATCGTTGTTTAATGTATTGATAAGTTGAATAGCTTCTGTTCTTTGAATGACTCTTGATGTAACTGTCTATAAATTGAGTATTAAACGAATAAGTGAACCTAAACTGTCGAGCCTCTGGTATTTCTTGAGTAGGTGTTTCGTGGTGACAAGTGCTAAAGTGTCTCCCGCAGGATCCCCGGTAATGAGTCCATCTACTCAGTAACATCAATTAGCTACCTCAGAGTGAGAGAAACCATACGAAGATGGCATGGAGGAGAGTCCGGTCTGCGGCTTCTTGGCGCTTGTCTGCTGTGTCACACTGTCTCTTGATTTACCATGTTTATTCAAATTTAGTGACGTTTCCTTCCGAAACACTAGCCTTGCAATGCTATGGGCCTACGGTTTCCTCGCATAAAGGAAGTCCACTACTTTGATGTAGAAATTCGATTATGTCACAACTTCATATCATGCATAGCGGGTTAGCCAGCTATGGCTAGAGAGCATCGGTTCTACGCCATGCCACCGATCAGGTTTTTCCTCTATTAATTGGCTATTGTTCTGCCATGTCGCCAATGACAGTTGATTTTCCTTCTTCGTACACATACAAAAAATTCAAAGTTTTAGTATGCTAGCTATGTTATCACGCCTTAATTCACCCACTAGTATAGGGGGCGCAATATTCCTACCAGGTAGCTCAGGGGCTTCGCCCATATCTTTATTTGGTTACCTATTAGCTCATGTTCAGCTTCGATACGCCTGCCTCTCATCTTCCACACTTCTCACAACTTTACCCACACACCTCATCCAGACCCGGACCAGACAGCGCACTCAAGTCTCTGGGGCATTTCTCGCATCATTAGGCCTTGCTTGCAACACAGCACATCTTCCAATACGGTAGGAGCTCATTTTGCAAACATTAATAGAAAAGGCACTTGATTATTATTTCCTTAATTTATTCTTTTCTTCTCTTTATAATGTTTTCTTAGCCTATCTGTGCTTTATTTTTCTATTTTAACATTACATCAACAATATGTCTGTCTATTTCCAATCACATAGCATGCTATTAAGATTTTCTATACACGGCACTTAAGGTTTAATAGCCTGGTCCCATGGCCACGCTATTCTGCCTTCTTCTCTCTTCACTTTGCAACTCACATATGCAACACTTCATTTTCCTTTTAAAATCTAAATCGCCATTACCCGTCCGGCGAACGTTATAGAGAATTTGATTATCACATTCTGACTATCGTTCCATTATTGTTTTTCTTGAATAACAGCTTGAATGACAGCATGCGCTACTTCATTTATGCACGCTCCCATTCATTTATTGACATTGCACGCACTGGCTATTGATGGTGTATCGTGTTGTATTTTGTTATATCAGGTCTAGTGCTCTATTTTTTTTTATCTATCCAATGCTAGTTACTTTGGTTTTCTTTTAATCAGGCAATCTCGTGAGTGTTCTTTCTTATTGAATTGTGTGTTAGGCATTTCTTCTTTATTTCTCCATGTCCAGTGACGTTTTACAGTTATTCCTGGATTCTATATATATATATATTCAAAGCGAGACAAGTAATTACTTATTTCGACTCGCATTATTTCTCCTGTTCATCCCATTCCTATTGCTGATATTTCTTATCCCATATGGCTCTCAAGTTATATGTTAATTTCCTTATTTTTTCGGGTCATTAGTTAACATGTGTTATGAGTTACACCCACGCTTATTGCAGGGAATCGCTGTGGCACATTTTGTAGCCTTTGCTCTTATTTTGACTTTGGGCTCTCTTTTCATACGTACTCTCCCTCAAATTAGTTATATTTTCGCTCTAGTAAGTGCTAGTATGCACGGTACGCTTACTCTTCTTACTTCTATTTTTGCTCTGAATGTCTGTCCCGTTGACACAGCTGACACTTCAGCAGTGGTTACTTAAATTCCGTTTGGAAGCTCAGACAGCAGTTGATAGGGGATATTTGTCTGCTCGTGCTTCTCGTTATATCAAACATCGCACTCCTACACTTCTCTTTCATGAATGGTTATTGTTGGCTGCCACTAAAAAGAACACTCAATGGCATGTCTACGAGTCGATACTAGACCAACTTGGCTATTTGACTCTTACCTTACCGGAGCTTGCTCTGTTTCGTGAGCCTTCTTTTGCTCGTTATAATACGTATTTGAGAAAACCTACCAATGTATGGCTTTACCCTCTTACCCTCATGATGTCAGAATCTGACTCATCCTCTGCTAGTACAAGTCAGGGTGATACTACAAATACTAAGGGACATCTTGATGCGACTGAGATTTACACTGACACAGCACTTTCAGGTGAACAGCCTAATATCTCGGGCCAACACATTGCCCAACAACTAGATAAATCCTCATTGACTGTTCCTTTACATGTAGAAGTTGGGGATACTGCTGACGGATCCCGTGTTTCCACACCCTCTCATGATAATTTAAAATCTCGTGAAGCATCACCTGGCCGACACGATCCTGATTCCGACGAGGAAAATTCACATCTTGCTCTTAAGGTCGCTAGGGATAAAGCTGATAATTCCGGTAAAGATAATTCCGCTGGCCATACCTTTGATAGTGATAACTCCGATAAACAGCATTTTGATAGGGATAAATCCCCAGCTCTCTCTGAATCTGAACGTCAGGTGCGTCATTCTAATATTGCTGATAATCTCGAAAATTCTCATAGGGCTGAAATAAGTGAGGATAATTCTGCCTCTCAGGCTGGTCACTCTGACGCCTCTGTTATACATCAATTAGACTCTCAACAACCTGGTGCATCATCGTTTGCTAATACTAATCAACAAACGCCTGTTTCACATTCATTTGATATTGACGAACAGCCTGGTGCTGCTGCACAAACCCCTCCTGTTACGTCTACTGCAGACAACATTGAACACCCCCAATCACCTCCTGCTTCTCCTGGTCATTCTCTACACGGTTCTGATACTCATCACCATCACACCCCAGACGTCAGTCCACGACTCTCCCCTCGACGTCATACCCCTTCACGTGTGCCTGGATCACAGTTGAGCGACGACCAAATTCCTTCATTGGGAGGTCTTCGTCACCACCATTACGTCCCTCCTCCTGAGGACCCTTTTCTGCTTGATAACGTTTTTAATAACACCTATCAAAACTACGAATTCGACCAGTCCCTTAATAACCTTCAATTTAATCACTCCCATCAGGATCCTTCATCTGAACAACACCCCCCATCGCCTCCCCCGGGCCACGCACGACTACCTCTCCCGCGGACTGATACGTCGCCCAGGACCACCAGGCCTGCACCAGGACCTTCTTCCTTCACTGTACCCCCCGCCCCCTTTAATACTTCTACTCAGGGAAGCCAGCCTGCATCCCTAACTTCTGCACAGACTTCTCTCACAAATACAGTTCAGTTTGCTACAGTTTCATATACTGTAAATACTATCACCAGACCACGTACAGCTAATACCACCACCCAAGTACTATTCCCTTCTCATACTCCTCATTCTAGTCGTAAACCAGTTATAGGTTACACCGATCCCAGCCATCAGACACTTCTACATCGTCTATCTGCTCAGTCTCCTTCTGGTTCCAACATGGCTTCAAACAACCAGACCTTAGGTGTTTCCAATCCTTCCAATTACAATGCCACATCGGGCGCCTTTTCTCATGCACCTGCAACTCGTACTGGTGATGAATTATTATTTGAACATGCTAACCAGCCCTCGCATTTTTCCCAACAGGTTACACAGTCCCAAGCCTCTTCAACTACTCAGGCCTTCCATGACCTCCATGATTTTAATTCCACTTTTAATAATCTTAATTCCCAGGCTCAATCTCAGCCACAAGACCTTACTAGCTTGCGCACATCTGTGTACTACCCACCTTCCTATCAGGACACCAGAGATGCGTCTTATCGAGCTACTCAATCTATTCAACGCCCAATTTCTTCCTCCTTCCCTGTATCTCATTCGGGCTCCCTGCCTTCTTCCTTTCCTGCAGCAGGATTTAATACCCAAATGCCCGAAACACAGACTAAAACTAAGCCTCTTAATTTTTCAGAGATGAAACCTCCAGTATTTAATGGAGAGTCCGATAGTTTGACACCACAGGCATGGATCACTAAATTTAAGGATCATGTCCAATTACATAATTTAAATGACCAGCAGATATTACATCGCCTGCAGTTGTTCACTGAAGGACACGCTCGCAATTGGTGTAATGCTCTGCAGCCCATGACTTTGGTTAAACTTGAGAAGTTGTTCTTAGATAAATTTTCATTGCTAAGGAGTCGAGCATCTATCCTCGATGCTTTGTCTCAGAAACGTATCACCTATGGTGATAACGTTGGCAAGTACTTGGATGAGATTAAGGAATTGGTGTCACGTTTGGGTCTACCTGAATCAGTTGTGGCTTTATACTTTCGTAAGGGATTGCCCCTGACCTTACAGCATTCTCTTCAGTTAATTGATGATAACAAACCTCTTGATGAATTAATTCCAATAGTGCAAAGTATCATGGAGCGCGAAGTTATCGCTCAGCATGTTGATGTTACTAAAATCCCTAGTACGAAATTCGATACAGGGAATTCGCAATCAACTTTGCTCACTTTACAGGAATCCATGGGCGCTCTTAATCAATCTCTGCAGCAATTGCCTCAGATACTCGGACCTCGAGATGCTTCCATGGATGACACTCAACCCCAATATGTCTCTCAGCAAATGCCTTATGGTCAATCTTCTTTTTCTGGTCCTACTTGCTTCCGTTGTGGACTCCGAGGTCATATAGCTACTCATTGTCGCAGATTCATTCCCCACCAGCAATATAGTCTACCAACATCTCCTGATTACCAGTCTGCCGGACGTTCATACAATCGTGATAATTCTGCAAACAATGCCTTCACTCAACGATATAATCGACCTAGCAGACCCTTTCCTAATAGATTCGGTAATTCGAACAGAAATCTTTCAGCCAATGGATTTGCTAACTCCAACAGATCTGGTAATAATAGACTATTCTCCCAGAATAACCAGAACTTTAATAATCAGCAGCATGGCAATGCAAACTCTGCGCAACAGCAGTATAACAGCAATGCCCCTAACAACTCACGTGTTCAGTACCCTAATGGCATTAGAACTGCTTACCGCTCTCAGAGCGCTGGCCCTTTCCCTCGCAACCAACGACCACCGCCTCAAAATCGTTCACAGGGACCACCACATCAGCAACCACGACGCAACGGATCATTTTGACTGTGCTCAGATACAGCCGTGTCTCGTCCTAACTTAACATCTACTAATACTTTAGACTCTCACCACTTTTCTCCTATCGAATCTAATGATCTTAGCACCTCTGCTCCCTCTGAAACTTTTATTTTTCATGATTTTCCTGATTCAGATGTAATTGTTGGGGACGACTTCCCTGATATCTTATATGCTGTACTTCAGCCTCCTATTCCTCTTACCCCCCTATCTATCAAGATTCATGATTGCAACTTTATCCCATCACTTTTGCCCGATGGCACTAAATTCTTTACCTTGTTTGATACTGGCAGCTCACACAATTTGGTTAGCACGTCTCTTATCAAACGTAGTCCCTTTTTGCAGGGCCTTCCTCGCTTTGATGCTGAGCCAATCAAGCTTATGGTCGGCAATGGCTCTTCTATTTCTATTTCTCAATTTATCTATTTTGTCATACAGTTTGGTGAGTGTAAAGTTCCCATTAAGACCTTTATTATCGATGTAGCTTCACCAATTGATTGTGTTATGGGTTTGGACGCTCAAATTAGATATAAATGTGTTTTTCGTTCAGCGGAATCACGCATGGATATTTCTGTCGACCAAATTTTACTTGTAGTACATAAGTCGACCACTATAACACCTAATACATCGTGCGATGTGCCAGTTCGAGTTAATCACTTGGCGCAATATTTTAATGGTCCATTTGAGGTTAACATATCTCGCATTATCTCTGAAAAGAATTATAAGGCACTTGTCGATCTACGCAGTGGTTTTGGTTCAATCAGGATTAATAATGTAGATTCTGAGGATATACATTTGGCTGCTGATATCATTCTAGGAGCGCTAGTTATGGATATCCCTTTTACATCGGCACCTTCTGTAGTTCAACAGCCAGATACTAAATCTGTTGATGATAATTTACTTGATAACACTCATTACGTCATCATAGATAACGGCCCTAATGCTATTTCTCAGCTTTCATACCCAGATTATGATGCTATGGACCCTGACACCCGTGCTCAAACTAGACTACGTAATTATCCATGGCTTCAACCTGACGATCCTGCTCTACGCATGACCGAATTTGATATAGTTAATCAGCAATTGAAGCTTGATAAGTGTGCACTTCAGCCTAAAGACGTAGACAAACTCCGTGAGATAATTTTGTCGCACACTCCAGCTTTTAGCTTATATGGTCAGATAGGAACCATCACTCGATATGTGTGTGATATTACCCAACAACTTATCACTGATTGTTCTTTTAAAGCACGCCCTTATATCACTTCCCAAGCTGATATCGCCTACGTGCGTAAGCAGGTACAGAAGCTTTTGCAACTGGGAATTTTCAAGAAGGAACTCACACAAGCTACCAGTGCACTATTTTTAGTCCGCAAATCACGCACGGACGAAAATCCCCGCTTGGTCGGAGATATGCGTTCTGTCAACAAGGCCTTTCAGCTCTTGCAGAGACCTTGTGCTAATATTGATTCCTTTAAGCAGCAAATGGGCAGTCGTCCTTTTCGTTTCGCTACGGCCATTGATTTAAAGCAGGCATTTTTTGCATGTCAAGTAACTCCTCAGTCTCGTCAGTACCTCGGCGTCGTTACATTCTATAATGCAGAGTCCATTACCTATACTAGATTACCAATGGGATATATCAATTCGGGGGCACTATTTGCTGAAATAATGACTTTAATCACTGCAGAATTGCCACGAACCTATGCAGAATGTGTTTACAACTATTATGATGATTATTTGCTTCTTAGTGAATCCTCTGAGGAGCACCTCGCTCTCATTGATGCTGTTCTTGCCCTTTTTCATAAACATGGCCTGGTTCTCAACTTGGCTAAGTGTTCTTTCGCTTCTAATTCTACTTTCCAATTTCTTGGCTTTGATGTTGATTTACAGGGACCTAACGGACCTACTTTGCGTATTAGACAGTCTCGCATTGATGCCATTATGAACTTGCAGGTTCCACAAACTAGAAAACAGATAAAATCATTCTTGGGCTCAATTCAATTCATTTCTTCGTTTATACCATCTTATCAAAAGACAGCTGAACCTTTGACGCGCCTGTTGCGCAAAGCTAATGAATTCCTTTGGACTGATGAACAACAGGTCGCCTGGGATGCCATTAAGAAAATTCTTACATCCCCACCTATTTTGTCATTTCCAAGACCTGAAGGTGAAATGATCCTGGTGTCTGATGCATCCAGGACAGCCTCAGGTGCAGCTCTTTATCAGTTACAATCTAATGGTGCAGATGATCCACCTAAGAGAGTTTTATTGGGTTATGCTAGTCGATTACATGGTCATATTGCTACCCATAACTATAGTATATCGGAATTGGAAATGCTCTCAATTTACTTTGCTGTCCAATCCTTTAAATTTTTTTTTAGCTGGACGTGGTAGGTTTACAATTCTGACGGACCACGCTCCTATTGCTCAAATTCTTAAATCTTCCAGTCATTTTGTAACACCTCGCATAGCAAAATTCTATTGGAAATTACAAGATTACCCTTATCGAATTTATTATGTAAAACCAACCACCACTGAATTGAAATTAGTTGATATGTTATCTCGTCATCATAACACCCAATGGCCAGCAGATGCTGAACCCATTATCCCAATAGCAGTGTCTGACAAAGATAGGAGCATTAATGACGAAGAGCAACATTCTTATTATAATTTCCTGGATACCAATACTCATCCCCTTTTGACATCTCGTCAAACCTACTATGAGAACCTCTATGCCAACTTTTCTGGCTATTCTCTATTTTGTGTTACAACAAGGGCCCAGGCCAAAGAACACTCAGATAATGATAGCTCCCTCCCTACATCACAACCCACAAAGGCTACGAAACCACTGTCACACCTTACCAGTGAATGTACCCATACCACTGGACCAGTCTTACCTATTACTGAGATGAAATATCAGACCATCGATAGTGATCAACCTACTATCTTGACAACAATGCCTCACCAAGCTGACTTAGAACCAGCTATTCGTAAATACATCACAGATGCATTTCATTACGTCAAGATACCTCATGATAGAGTCCAGCTTATAAATGCTCAAAAGCAGGATTTGTATTTGGGACCGGTCTATAACTTCATAGCATATAGTACGTTACCAACTAGTAAGCAAGTGGCAAATCAGGCAGTTGTATTATCTAATCATTTTGCTTTAATCGATTCACTTTTATTCTATGTTCAATCTAGTCCTAAAAGACATGACGTCATACTTAAATTGGCTATTCCTAACATTTATATTTTCGACATCATTGAATTTTTTCACTTAAATTTGGGTGCTCATGTAAAATCTAATAAATTGTATGATGTCATCACCTCAAATTTTCATATTAAGAATCTGATGAAATACATTTTGGATTATGCTAGGACATGTTTGATTTGCCAACGCTCGTCGCAGGTTATTGAAACAAATAAGCAGAGGGAATTCGTTCCTAGGCTGCTTACTGATTGTACTCCCTTTGTGCATATACATTTTGATATCAAAACCTTTCCCCATGCTACAGCTCAAATTATTCATTGTCTCATTTTACAAGATATTTTCTCCCGTTATGTCGTGGCGATTCCGTTACGCAGTAGAAAGGCTGATGAGATAGCCAAGAAATTTATTGAGCATTTTTGTTTGCCATACATGATACCTCATAGGGTAACTTGTGATAAGGAAGCTTCTTTCGTTGGTAAAATTATGACAGCAGTATTTAAGTCATTGAATGTTCAGGTACACCTTGTCCCTACAATGATACATTCAAGCAATATGGCTGAGAGGGCTATTCAATCTGTTTCGAACTTATTGTTAACTATGATAGAGTATAAGTATTCTCAATGGCCATCCCTTATTCCATATGCTTGTAAAACTTATAATTCGTTGCCTCACGCAGTTACCAAATATTCTCCTAATTTCCTTGTCTTCCTTAGAGAAGACCGCAATCTTGTGGACATTAATCCTGAAGCTCTTTCTGTGGTTGCTACTTCTTATGATCATTACGTGTCATCGATTAGAGAAAAATTGCGATTCGTTAGACAACAAGCTGTGATTTCTCATAATAAAATTAAGATTAGACAGACCCAACAACACGCTAAGCGTATGCCAAAATTACATTCTTTCAAAGAAGGAGACCTTGTCTTATTACTGGCACCTAAATACACCGGGGTGCAGTATTCCACCAAATTAAGCATTAAGCTTATTGGGCCATTGTATATTGCATCTGAGCCACTTTTGAATCAATTTTTGCTTAAGACAATTGACGACCGCACTTTACCAGGTCTATTTCATATAGGTAGATTGAAACATTGTATGGTTCGTTCCAAGAATGGTTCGCCAATTTATAACCAGCAACAATTGCGCATTCAAATTCTATCTGAGAATCTTAAAATTGATGATGTAGCTGCAGCCACTATGCAATTACACAGTAAGGAACCTCAAGGGCCTCCATTACCAGTCTCTATCCCAGCCCCACAGGTCAAGCCTGGGCCCTCGTCCCATTCATTGCTTGATCCCAATGACCTTTCACATCCTTTGCATCAATTACCCCAGCCTTCTTATAACATGTCTATTTCTAACCCTGACGCTCTTCTTTTATATTTTAAATCTCGGCAAGATGATACTCAACCAGGCCCTGGGTCTGCACTTCATGAATGGCCCTGTACTCTCGATGATGACAGTGCAGTCACCTCAACAATAACATCAGCCCGTTGGCGTGACGGTCATCTCCAAGTATATATCAACTATCCATCTCAGATATCATGTGTATCTGCTTGGCATTTTGTATTTCAGGAGTATGGTCTGTCTCCATTGTTCGACTGCATTTCGAACCTGCGACCTACAGGCCGACCTTTCTTCCCTATGACTTAAGTTATTACACCTTTATTTGTCTCAATACTATTGTCATGCCACTCATATTCTTGGCTTGTGAAGGCGCGGGACCGTAACACTCTCTTATCCAACCTGCCCTCAACCTGCTACTTAATTACAATAACATACGTATTTTAACTCATCACCTTTAATATGTTTATCCAACCTAGACCTAACCTTGTTGTGGTGATTACAACTCAACACACAAATGTATGTTTTAATCCATTTTAATGTCCAATCAGAATCATGATAATAATATCCAACCTGACCCTTATACTGTAAAACTCTATTATAGCAGCTTTCAATTGGCACACTGTCATAACCTCTAATGACATAACTAGTTTTGTCAAATGGTGCATGCTGCATAACTGGTGAAATAAATTGCATAACGAGCATAGATAATCAAGGTGAATATTTAGTTTGCTTCTGCATTGCGGCAGTGTGCAGTAATCCACTTGTGGTTTATTGTTTCTGATGTACAATCGCAGTCAGTCTCAACTGATGCCTACCCTATTGGCCAATTACTATGTCCAAGCAATCAGTGTATTAATATTTTCACCCTTCACTTTCACCTAATCTATGTGGGCAGATGTGACTTTCTGCAGAGCCTTTGTGCTAGTAATTTTACCGATGCAGAATATTATGTGATAACCTTTGAGAATTAAGTCTTATTTTCAATATAATATTTATCCTATTATATCAAAGCTCAGAATTATAGCAAGTCGATAATTTAGAGAAGGATAGCCACCTCTCTTCCTTACTATAAGCCATAGACATACCTAGAACTACTCTATAACCTTTTAGCAAAAGAATTTGCAGACTTTTCAGAATCTGTTTATCATAAATAAAAGCATCTCCCCAGGGAGCACTCTAAAACGTTTCCACTGCTCTCTTTTATCACCCTTCTTCCACTGTATGTTTCTCTTTTCACAGGAATGGCACACCTTCAACAGTTTATTCACCCCTCCTTCTAAAGTTGCTATTTTTACTTTCTATTTATCGGATTTAGTAAGCTGAAACTTTCTCCTAGCCACCCCTACTTGAAAAACGCCTTCCCCACATTTCTCATGTTTACTTAACCTAAACCGACTGCAGTCTCGTTTGTCTATTTGCCAGACGACACTTCATGTCCTGCATTTTACCCACTCCATGTGTTTACCCAACACGAAACATCATTTCTCCCAGAACACATATCTGTTTCAGACACACACTTTATAGTGTCTCACCAGTCACCTTGGCGGTCTGTGAATGACACACCAGTCAGATTCTTCAATCAAGACTCCTTGGATAGTCGACTGTAATCGTTGTTATTTGCGATACCACCTTGTGTGGGAATTACACATCCTTAACAGTAATTGCACAATTAAAACTGACTCAGAGTATTGCATAGATGCAATAGTTCCACTCTTATCATGTATATATGTCAACAAAAACACACATATATATATACGAATGTTGTTTCCAGTAAAGTTCTTAATCAGCATTTCTGCATGTTTCCACATGCTGTCACACATGGTCTAATGAACGTCCAGCATTTCTTCCATAACTCCTTATCTATAACTTATGTCACTGTTCCCCAGGCTTTCATTTCAAATATGCCTTTGCAATAATACCTAAGTAACGCCAAGCGGTCTGATGCAACCTCAACTTTGCCTAATGAACAGGTGCTTGCATCACTTTCCTGGTTTGTTCGCAACTGATCTTTCCTTATGGCGTACCCATTATATCTTGCAAAGTACTTGGGTCCAAATGTGAGAAAAGTGTCCTTGCTTTGTGTTTCTGTTACACAATGCAACACATCACTGACTACCCGAAATGAAAGAATGACGATGACCAGCATATTGCAAATATAGCTGTGCCTCAGTCGTCACTATCAAGAGTAATAATTAATGATAACTTCTGAACAGTGCCGTGGGAACAAATGAGTCATTTGCACACAAAAATGGTCTCCTACCCATGCATGTGAATCCATGATAAATTTATCCGAACACAATGTCGTCTCCTCGCATTGGGCTATCCTTTCTTGTTTTCTCAAGGCTTATACAATGCACTGGTCCTTCTTCCTTGTCTCAGCTTTTGAGTACATAATGCATTGTCATCGTCTGGACTTCCTCCAGCAATCCATGGTTTGGTCATCATCCAAAAATTTCTTGTGCACTATTAACAAGACATCAACCTCCAGACATCATAAAGTAAAATATCCTCTTCATAAAGCTTCACTATAGCATTCTTCCATAGTTCTCCATTCAGTGATCTCTGACAATGATTCCCTTTTGGACCTGCCAAGCAGGGCGGCAGTCATCCTACAGTCCTTCATCTTGTCTTCTGCCAATTTGATAATAGTAGTGAGACTGGAACCGACTTTGTCCAAGCAGTGCTTGAAGTGCCTGGTGAATCCTTTGGAAATCACACCGTTTCTTCCTTTTGCGGTATTGTCCTTGTCCTGATTGGAATACAGATTCACTATCCTCTTGATTTGAATGCTTCCAACCTTTCGCAATAAAACAGGTGAAGAACTCTCAACCGATATATTTAGCACATTGTTCCTGAAACAAGGCACTCAATATATAGAAATACTATATCAACAACAAAAATGATAACAGAACTGTAAAATAGCAGTGTTAACTTGGCCTTATCAGTCCTACTCTGGAATGTATGGATGGGACAACGTGCTTTTATTCTTCCACGTAAACCTTTATCCTGACCAATCACAAATTTTCTTTCGTGCTGACCATGCACAAATGTTCATGGTTACCAGCATACAAGAACATATTCAGGTATTCCTTCCTCTTCATTACAATGCTGACCATCGTGTTACCAATGTACATGAAGTACATCTTATGTCCTACCATTCAATAAATACCTTATATTCCAATTCCATTTACAAGCCATTCTCTATATGAAGTTCATTGCAGCATCCCTGCGATTCGAACCCGCGACCTCGCATATAACCTTTCTTCCTTCAAAATCAAAATCTTAACATTAGTGTCCGGACGCGCTACCAATGTCGCCACCGAGTCCACTGACTTGTAGCTCTTATAATTGGATCAAAATTTACTTTACTTCTGATTTCATGTCCAGCGTTGTCATAAGCCGACAAACGCACGACGCTTATTACATCTTCTTAGCTCTTTTAATATCACATCGTCCAACCTGTCAGCATTAATTTCCCTTTCTTTTAATAAAAGACGGTAATTACCTCGTTACAGCACATTTATTTTGGCCACATGCATGAATCATTACTCGCTATCTTCAGTGTCTATTTTTAGAACACTTTTTCGGTCTGAAATGAAAACGAGGCTCCCCGCCAGCTCAGCAGCATACATCGGTCAGTAAAAGTCTTAAAAATATGCTGTTGGCCGGTTCGGCCTTGGTCTAGGGGTAGCGTCTTCACGTGTTAATTGTGACTAGCTCTCTCGCAAGAAGAAGTTGAAGTTCGTCGCTTCGAATCCCATCGGGGACACGTCCCTGCTAGCCAAATCTTGAGGCACGGAAAGAAATCCGTTCCACATACTTAGTGAGGCTCTGGACTGCTAATTTCCACAGCTCTCCTGGCATATCAGACATGAAAATTGCATTCACATTAACACAAGCAATGGCTCAGTGAGTTACGCTTGAAGATAACACACCTCCTATCCTCCAAAGTCCGAACCAGGCTTTTATATTTCTTGCCTTGTCTTATTTATTTCTGTGAGAATGCGACAGAAGGTTTCCTTCTTTCATTTCCCTCACTTTCTTTCATGCAACAGGGATATTTGCATTAAGCTTCTTTTATAATAAAAAGTAGCGCAGTTCGATAAAAGAAGTAATCCACTTATGAATAATAAAGATACACGGAAATCGACAGAAAAGGCCACCTGGCTATGAGTTGTCACTTTGGCAATTATGCCCAGTTGCATATGGTATATCCACGTGCATGCCTTCAATAGTTCAATTACAGTTTTGGTTTTTATAGACATGTCAGTAAATTGGTAAACACAAGACTCAATTTAATTTTCCTTTCATTACTTCGATGTGATCCTAGGTAATTCAAGTACCATTGGACCATAATCCTATGACATCAGTGTCTTATTTTGGTACTCTGGTACCTACTCTCTTTTGCACAATATTGACCTTCGGTCAACTAACATATCTATAGACAAACTTATATAGATAAATAAATAGATAAATATATATATAGAAACAGTTTGCAATGACAGCTGTGTAAGTCGAAATTGCTTAATTCGGATCTTTTATGTCAACCTGTGTATGGTGCATACCTGTATGTCAGTAAAATCATGCATATGTTGCTTACTCTCGTCAACTAACACCTGAAGGGATCACCTGCTCGTGGTCTACTTCACCAGCTCACTGAAAAGTATCATCAGCAAGTGTCATAGTGACAGTGTCTTGCTTCAATAGTCCTAACCTTTATATTTTGTCCTCAGACAATTAAAAGGGTCGTCCGCACGTGGCATATTGGCCGTGCCAAAATGCTTAGTCTCTCGATTTCATGTTTACATGTATTCCATAATAATCTTTTATACAAAATATACTTTCTTTCATTTTTGCTAGTAGCCATATAAGAGCACAATTCTGGCTAGGTTTCTTTTCTCCAAGCTTTTCCCTTGAGACGCATATAGCTCTCAAAGAACGTCTCCTATCATAGGATCATCTCCTTCCTTTAGGACGCGTTTCCCTCGAAAAGACTACCGTCAAAAGGTATCGGAGAGTGTCGTCACTGGCACTGTCTTAGCCTGCTAAACATGCTAACTTCGATTGTAGCTCAGCATCCTGTGTATCTTTTCAACATTTTTTTTCGTTGCAATGTCCTGTTTCGTCGGCATCCTGACTCACAACTCATCTCAAATAAATAACAGATATCTAATTTAATCTCCCAAATAATTACACCAGCTTCTCTGTCCATAGCTATTTACAGCTATTTCAGTTGACTGTCTGAAACGGAGTGGCTTCAATCAAAGAGCGCCGTCTGCCAGACACTCTGTCTGACTACCTCTACCCTTCAACTGATCAGTTCTATTCTGGTCATGTAATGTGTGATGGGGTGATACCCATGAGCCAATGGGAGCCCGACATCAGCTTCCTGCAGCTTATCAGTCTTCTTCCAACTGATAATTAGTTTAATAAATCACTTCATGGATGGCCTTCTGCTTATGTCGTATTCCTCTTTTGCACATATTCATGCCACATGTATCTATGTGATACTTTAATGAATAATTCATGAATGGAGTTAGTCTGTTACCAATTACTTATCATTCTCCTCTGTTATACAGACTTGTCGTTGCCTTTAAGATCTCATATGGCTTAATGAGACATATGAATTCATGACATATGAATTCATCGCTCGGACCGACCTGCCAGGAACAGGCAGTGACGGTCAGATACAAGCCACAACAAAAAAAAACAGCGTTCCAACACCATTCAAGCAGTTTCATTCTAATTACATAATCCGAACACATGTGTAATCTCTTAATCTAAATTAGTCAGACCTTTCTTCACACCAGCTGTGATTCCTCGCCTATACACCCACCCCCTCCCCTCCCTGGATACTCTACCCCTTGTTTATGGCCACTCCATCATTTGGTATTTGTCTTCCGTTGACTCCACTACTGCTTCCTCAGTGTATCTGGAACAATGCATCGAAGGCGAATGTCCTATCCACCTTCACACCGCAACCTGGAATGGCTTACACCAATTGGTGTGGAAGTTGCTCAGCTTCAGCAAGTTGCTCAGTTTCAGGGACCTAAGCAGACGGTTTCTGTGGCAACTCAGACCGAGGCTACATGTATCTTCCATTCGCCTCCAACCCTCGATATTGATGCTTTTAACTCTGCAGCCAATTACGTGGCTTGCACATATGCTCAGCAAAAACCTCTTGTCAATGGATGGGATTCTGATTGTCCTAGTCCCACCTCTACAGCCGATTCATCATGGTCAACGGATGAGGACCTCCCAGGCTACCAAATGACAGCTGAGGCAGCTGCTCAACCTACACATTTCTTGCCGCCATTACGTCCTAAGCCTTTTCGCCATCGCCATTTCTTTGACGATGAACAAGAAGTACATATGGTCACATCACTGCCGATTTATACATCGACTCCAGTATCGTCACCTCCACTATTGATGCTTTCTCAGCGACTCCATCAGATACAGGAATTACCTGAAGATTTTCATGACGCAGAGGAACAGCAAACCAAATTGAGGTCGATTTTGAAACAACAGTGACCAGGTTTCTTTTCAATCTTATGAACTAGTGGACTCATTAAGATCCATTTACTTCTTTAAATATACACTTCATTAGAACAAGGAACAGTAAAACCCATTGAGTGCATTTTCTTCTTGTTAATCGAACAACTGTATGATACACATATATACCATAATATAGAACTCCGATATCTCGAACAAGTTCCTGACCAAATGTAGTCACAACATCTACTACATTTTCCTTCAATATGTACGTGACATTGCTGACTTATACACCTATTCATTAAATTTATAAACCATTAACAATTATAACGCTTCGTCTATTCTTTATAACCACATATTCTTCAAATATTTGCATTCATTATCTTAACAAGCCTTAAACCTCAACAAGAGTTCTTGATCCGCACATTTCAACAAGGTGCGATGATACCTTGCATTTGTTGCATCGCCAACTTGTTGCTTACATGCCACCAGAAGGGTGTAGTCCCTTCACTTCGTTCCCAGACCAATACGGTTGACCACCGCTAAGTCTTTTCTGTAGCTCACACGCATTCAGCCGGATTATCCATCTGCTTTGAGCCCACCAACCACGTTCTTAAAGCTTGCCATTCTTCGTTGAGAATTGTTCTCCATTTCTTATCAGTGTTTCCTCGTGACCAATCGATAGTATTTCCCTTTGTTTGGCCACTGTCTCCTCGCAGCATTGGCTACGTATTTCCTTATCCTTGCCTTTTGTTCTTTAACAGCCTGACTGCAATTCTTTGGATTTGTTTACCTTCTTGATATAGTACTTTATTGGCTTATCATTTTATCCTCAGCAAACACCATTATTTGGTACGCATATTTCAGAGAAAGAGTATCTCCACAAAGATCCATCGTGATCTTTCCTTAGTAAATCTGATTGCCTTTAAGCATTCAATCGCCTTTTATAACATTTTATGACTACTTATAACTGTTCCTTAATTATCTTTCAGTTACGCAGCTATTTTTATAGTGAGACTATTTTATGAAGGGTTTCTTTCATGGTAACATTATTCTTCCTTTGGATAAAGTGATTATGACACTGGGTAACACTTGTTGAGTTAATTTTGTTAAATTTACTGCGTTCGTATCATTAGCATTTTGTACATATTCCATTCTGCATTTTGTAGATATTCCATTTTACTTGAGTATTACTGACTAGTTTTTCTTTCTGCATTTCTGCTTATGTCGTGAATGTCGTTCATTGCAGATATTAGCCGTCAAATATCGTGCCACTTGAGAAGTGTTATATACATTCATTGATAGAGTATTTTCTTATGACTTCTCCACCACTTTGCCGTCATGCCGTGTAGGTACTGCTTCGATTGAGCATTCTTGTACTGCTCTGATCGAGTATTACCTTGAGCATTTTTTCTTATAATCATTGTGCAGCATATTATTTTGAGTACGTATCTCAATATGTTGCAAGTTCTCTGCCTGTCGGACTGGGAGCCCGACCACGATTTGGGGATATCTTGTGCTATTTCAATTGGTCCGGCATTGTGCCGTGTGTTTCAACTTAGCACAACTTTTCATGCGTTTCTGTGGACCTTGCTCACCCTGTGATTATAGCATCGCTTCGCATTTTGGGGAAAGAGAATTTTTTTTTGTAAATGACCGACTTACTCTACACAAATTCTAGCTAGCTAGCTAACTCCTTTTCCATAGTTCATTACATGGTATGGCATCACAACATAGCCCGGCAGGGGGCGCTTTCCGTGTTGCCATGGCTTCACCGAGACTGCCGTGGGAAGCAGTTTCTTGTTGCCTTGGTAGCATCCTCGCACCTTATATGGCACGCTCCCTGCTGCAAAATTTTCGGCTCAGCCCACAGGGCCCAGCTCTTGCGGAGCCAGTAAAACCTTAGCTTACCTGCTCTAATCTTTACACCTGTAGAGAGGCAGCAGTCCTACATACAGCTTGCAACATTATGTAAGTACATTTTTCAAAGAGTCATTTACCGGTCATTTAGGACCACCAATCTGCATATGCGTTTACTAACTAGTAAACTGGGAATTTGTTAGGCATTGAGTGTTGTTGATGAAGTTCAGAGGTTGTTTTGTGTTGAGGAAAGTTCACAATAACGATACTCCCAATTTTTCTTACACGCGTGTAATTTGTGGGAAAGTGCTTCATTAACTTACATTCTTTGACGGATATTGTTATATTTTCAGGTCTGGTCGATTCTATCGATTTCAGTGATTACTCATGATTTTAGAGTACATCTCTTGCATTTTGTGTTGACATACACGGCATTCTTTCATATGATAGGAAAAGTGGTTGGAAAACTCGTGTTGCCTAAATGTTATGAATACTTATTTCCATTGATAATTATTTGTGTATTGATAATTATATTCGTTTTGCATAGGGTATGTCGACCTGATTGATGAATTTTGCGCACTATATATGCTAATCATTGCCATTATGTAACCTTGCTTATGAACTTTTTCTACCTCTTATCTTCGTTTATGTGCATGTCTACGTTTACCTAATCATGTCTTTCTCACCACCTTACTGGTTGATAGTTATAGTATTACCTAATTTTAACTAATGACGCTAAAACCTTTTAGCCAACTATATACCTTGCTATCTCATTTTCTTTATAAACATTACAATGACGCTAATTGTCCTTTTCCCCTTCCTATTCCTTCCCTTGGTTCCGGCTCAATCACCACCTCCATCTGCTTTGCAACGAATTGCTGAGCAAGACGCTTTTCTTTATAAGAATTTTGGCTTCACCATTAATCCCAATACGGCCGCTGTTTGGGCCAAGCATACTTTGCTTCAAGCACAAGAACAACCTATGGCTTCTTGTAGAGTTTCTATGTTTAACGAATGGTGTTCTCGCAAACGAGACATATTCGCATGTGATTTGGGAGCCAACTTTTCTACACCACCATGTGTCTGGCCTCCCGATTCACCTCGTATCACAAAATTGATCCTTTCTTCTGGCCCACTTACTAAGGACGTTATGTCTTTCTTCACGACTATGCCTTTTATGAGATATCTCACGTTACAAAATCTTACTTCTGAAGTAATGTTCCCCGACGTTATCGACTCATTTCCTGAGATCAATTTCTTAGATCTGCCAAACAGGTGACTCATGTACAGTACGTTCAAGCACGTTCTCAGTTACATGCTATTACTAATTTAGTTCTTGATGACGCCTCTGTCTTTGCTCCATGGTCTTCCCTTTACCGTTTAAGACGCCTACAACTTACCTTACTTAGAGATTTATCGTCTCCTGCATTACCTCTGTTACCACAGGCCCAATTAACTCATTTAGACCTTACCATACATGGTTCAACATCTTTTCCTTGGAACCACCTCGGCGTTTCACAAACTAAGTTGATATCCCTTAGACTCCATCTACCAGATATGACTCGCCTCCCATCTTCTATGCCTTTCAATAATATACAACAATTGAAATTACAAGCTTCTAATGTTGCTTTCGAAGTTTCCAATCTTTTGCCTAATCTATCAGCACAACAATCTTTTAATTTTACACGACCGAAACCATTTCTCCAAACACTTATTCTTCAAGGTTTCTATTTTCAGAAAACTCAACAATTTAATGTCTTAAATTTAATTACAATAGTTATAGAAGATTGTCTTGGCGGAATACATAATTTAAATTATCCAACATCTCTTAGGGTACTTCGACTCAGAAATATTACTACATCACGATCATTAAGAGACCCGTTAACAAACACGCCAAATCTGCGCATTTTTGAACTAACTAATTCTAAACTAACATTTATTTCCAGAGCATACTTTAGACATGTCGATCAACTTTACTCCTTAAATTTATCTCATAATCAGATTCATACCTTTGAAATTAGAGATAGAGATATTCGTCATTTAGCTGTAATAGACCTTAGTTCCAACTCTCTGTATAGAATTTCTGGCCCTTTCTTTATTAGAGATCATCTGGAATATATATTCTTGCAACATAACCATCTGCAGTATTTAGATGGCGTTAATCTGCAAATTTACTTTCCTTCACCTGAAATGAAAGAACTTGACCTAACATCTAACCCTCTTATTTGTAATTGCGATTTGGCAGTTTTCTTGAACACGTTGCCAGATACCACTAGGATTTCTGGTACTTGTCAAGGTAACGTGTCCTTCCCTATCCAAAATATGACCTTCGAAGCATGTGACTCAATCCCTTTGCTCCGTTCACCCCGTTCCCTTAGAGACCAATTACGTCATATGCAGCTTCTTGCATCTGTCAATCACGAAGACGCTCTTGCAGTCAAAAGCAGCTCTGGCCTTTTTCCACCAGATGCAGCTTCACGCTGGAGCTCTGCACCCGCACAGCTTCTCCGCCCAGACTATGGCGTTGGTTATAGTTATAGGGGACACATTTTTCCCAGTGTTGAATTCTTTATCATCAATGCCAATATTTTCTACCCCGATTTCCACATTCCCACATTCACTTGGGACCTCACAATGTTTGAAGACATGTGTCAATCCCCTGATGATTTAATTGCTGCAATATGTTCTGATTTCGCTCCACTTTTAAAGAACACTATTGATAAAGTTGATTCTTATAAAACAGCTTTAAAATCTAAACTAGCACACATATCTACTATTTTTACTCAACAGAATTTTGAAGAATATCGTCCGCCTTCCCCAACGCATTCTACCCCCATCGCCCCCCCTCCTCTTTCAGCAGTCCACCACCATGCTAAGAGGGCAGCCCCAGAATCTCATTTTGTCCATGACACATTCTCATATTCCCCTCCACCCACTATGCCCCCCTTCTTTGATCAATACTCGCCACCCAGTCGTCCTAAACGAGCGGGTCGTACACCAACACCTCGAGATCCCCTTGCCTTACCCAATACTGATGATACGTCTAATACAACTAAACAATTAATGCAATCTACTAACGAAACTTTTCGTGTCAATATTAATACCCAGGATTGGCAATCCGAAGACAGTACTGCTTTCTGGCTTTCAGTTATCATCCCACAGGCCGGAGCAGGTATGTCTGCTAATATTAGACGACAGAGAGATCAAATTTTCGTAAATACTATTGAGTCTATGTCTGCGCGTCAGAATCTTATGAGAGACGCATTCCTTGAGATGCGTTCTGATTTGGTTCTTACCATTGACATCATAGCCAGTACTTTCACCAATACCTCCAGAAACATCAGATTAATTCATACACTCTTAAACGAAACTAATCAGGAAATTATTTCCCAATTTGCTGTGGTTAGTAACGCTATAAACGCATTACAACGTAAGATTCAAGCCACAAGGATCCTTAGCCTGCTGACTTCGAAATATCTCAGGCTTTGGTCCCAACAAACACAGCAACTTCACATCCTTTTGAATGAAGCTGATAAATTAATTACAGCTTTCCACGAGCTGGCAGCAGGTAAAATATCACCACACGTTCTCCCTGCCACATATGTCCATAAATTGGTACACAAAGTATCAGCAGTATTATATTCGTGGCACAATAGTTATCAACTAGCTTTCACAGATTTGGCTCATATCTATCAGAAATCCCAACCAATCTTTATGCCCACTCGAAATGGTTTCTTATTACAACTCCTCTGGCCAATCCAACCTAAGAATTCTCAACCTTACACATTGTATCACACAGAGTCACTCCACGTACCTGTGGTAGCTACCCCTGCTTTCCAAGACCGCGAGTCTAATCATGATTACACCCGTATCTCTATTCCAAAACCTTTTCTGGGAGTGCAACACGATTCCTTCTTGGAACTCAGTCTTGAAGAGCTCCAGGAATGTCTCAACATTGACGATCAATTTCTTTGTACAGAGTCAACAATTCAAATTGATAGCTCGCAGCTATCCTGCAACACTGCAATATACACGAATGCTACTGCAGACGTCATTTCTGACCTCTGTCAAGTCGATTATTTCTTTGAACCTTTTAGAGCAGCACCTCGTGTTATAGACGCAGGTCACCAGCTCTTGGTTACTGGCTTATCACTCCCATGGACTCGACGTTGCTCTAATGATCGTGTGGCACGTCCGGTTCCTGGTAGCCTTTACGCTGTACTTCAGCGTGGCCAGTTTTGCTTTTGCGAATTCTCCTCCCCTTCAGGCTTTATCCCCAGGCGTATTACAGGATGCCCTGCATCCGAAAATAACCAATATAAACCTTTCTTAATTAACTATACTATCAAGGCAATTGCGATGCATTCTTTTGAACGTGAACTTAACTTCTCAGGACTCCCACCATATGAATCTTATGGCATGCCAAATTTCACCTTGCCTAAGTTTGCAGTGGCTGCCAGAATAGCAAATACGTCACTTGCCAATATGACACATGGCATTATTAAGCTTAAGGAACTTTATTCAACGAAAGGGTGACGATTTTCTCCTCAAATGGGCCGAGCTGGAAGCTTCCTTCTATCTTTCAGCCTGGTTCAGCCTTCGCCATTGGATCCGTGGTTTTGCCTTTATCGGTTCCATGGCTGGGTATTTGTCTTTAATTTTGGTAATATTTATGTATTGTCGTGGTAGATATCTTAGTGGCCTCTTATCCTCTATGGTAATGGCTACTCATTTTAAACCATCCCATGCCAACCTGGTAATCCCCGGACGCCCTTTGAATTGCGATTCGGTCAACTATGTAATTTACCCTGTTTCTCTAAGTCCTGTCAGTCTTATACACATCACTACCCTTCACCTCCTTACTATTTGTGTCTTCTACATGGTCGTGAGTTTGGCTAAGCGTTGTCTTCATAGATGTTGCAGGGACTTCAGAGTGATGCATCGCTCGCCTGAAACCCGCAAATTTCCACAGATCGAAATATTCATGGAATTGAATAGTGGACACCAGCGCTTACTTCTATATGTTCTTACTATTAAGTCCCACCTTTCTACACTTTCTCTTAAAGGTGTCATTTGTCCTAATAGTTTCAAGTGTGACCATCACAGATTATACAGTATACTTAAACCCAACTGGGATACTGCATTGTGCTCTCTGCAGATTGACTCACTTAACGTAGAACTCCCTAGACTCATTAATGTTCCTTTATACAAGCAAAAAAAGTTACAGCAGATTATGCAAGGACAGTTTGCGGTGACTATGCTCGCATCTGACTCGGTTCACCTTTACAAATTGGGCCATAACATGCAAGAAGTTGTTAATACTCAAGAGCTTAATCCTTACTCAGCTCTAATTAGAGAACTTCGTCAGAGGGAGATGGAATGTCGGTCCACCAATGTTATGGAACCAGATACTACCCATTCAGTACAGATCGCACCTTATGCCACCACTTCTGGTTTGGCTGCGTCAAAGAAAATGACCCCCCCTACTCGGATACCGAGCCGTACAACCCCACCAAGGCGGACTACCCCGCCTCGCCGATCCAGTTCACCCCGGCAACCATCGGCCCCTCGCATGGGTACCCGAGTCGATACCCCCCCTAATCGCTCAGTAGTTGATATCGAGTTGGAACCACGCCCCACTCGCCCTACGTCACTGATGCTCCGCCCATCCTTCCCCCCTCCTGTTCCACCACCCCCCTCTCCTAACGACACCAGTACCAGCGTCTGATCTTATTTTACTGCATGATTATGATTACTTATCTTTGCACTGCATTTCCTTGAGATACCGTTTCATTGTACAATTGCATTATAACTGCATCCTTCCTTTTTCTAGTTCGTCTGCATGCGTATTTTTTGCATTTAACCCTTTTATTACCATGCTCGCATACCCTTACATTCAGTCGGTCTGTGAAGAATCACACCTTGATGGTTCGATTGTACGGGTACATTTTAATGACATATGCTTGTATGTATGCATATATTGCGTACATGCGTCTTATGCAAAATTTTCATCCAAAGATTTAACAAGCTTATACTCAAGTTGCAGAGTGACCTTCTTATTTTATTGATGTGATTCATTTTTGATCTTGGGGAGCTGATCAGCATGATGATGCATCAATTTTGCCGTGATTTGCTATCTTTCTATTTACATTTAAACCACATTCTTTTCCTTTTTAATTATAAACATATAACGACCAGCATCTTGCTGCGATTCAGATTATTTATGAAACCAATTATTATATTCCTTTTTGTACTTATTGATCATTAAGTTATTTACTTTATCTTATATTTTATATCACGTGCCTTTTCTTACATACTGTTTGCAGCAACCTCATTGGTTGAGCTCCTAGCCTATTTTTATTAAGAAACTTTAGTTTGACTATTTCATACCATATTAATGCTGTGTTGTCACATAACTTGCGGGAATGTCTCTTTGATCACGAGTTGCTGGTCGGGCTGGTCGTCAAACATCAGTGCAAGACTTGCTGTGGGCACCTATGATCAGAGACACATTCGATGCATATGTTCTCTAACCTTTGATCTGAGAGAGTCTTTACAGTTCCTGTGCTTCCATTATGACTTCTACTGTCATGGGCATCCTATCAAGAGACACACATGATTGGACATCAGAAAGTCAGTTGATTTTGGCACCACCTCTAATTGGGCACTACGATTGCGCATGGGACCACGCTCCAACAGGACGTGCGACCACTCCGAGTCGGCCATGTTCCTGTAATCATCTCATGGCAATATGAAGAGGGCACCATTTCGGGGCGACCACTAGTGTGAACATTCCGTTTCACTCCATTTCCGTTGTAACCACGGCAAGCATATCATTGCTCTGACCTGGGTTCAACATGGGGCAACATCATTGCAGAACTTTCCTTGAACTTTTGTGTCTGGCTTGGCATTGTGCAGTCTTCGTCGCACATGTCACCATTCGCAACCAAGCTCACATTGTATGATGATATGGATGATGTCATCTCCTGCTTAGCTTCTCGACAGAAGGCTAACATGGATTGCCTCTGTTTATTAAGCAGTATCAGCGAACAATCGTGCTTGAAGAGCATTGCCTCATTTTCAGTTGGTGACTAATATGGATTGTCCCAGCCCGCTTCTCGCATGCATCTTCTTAATGAAACTCCTTTCCTCTGGGTAACTCGCTTATTCAGGAGGCTAACATGGATCGCCCCTGCTATTGGTTACCGTCGCCAGGCACTAATCTGGATTGTGTCTAGTTCAGAAGAGTTTCTTCACCACGCATTCTCTAGCGTTCCCGCACAAGGTTGTGCTCGCAAAGACATTGTGATCTCAGAAAGTGTATGAACAAAAGACTCATGACGACGTCTTCTTCTCCATGACCCACCACGGTCCACCCAGTATCGGGATTGTCTGCATACACACATAAAGGTCGTGACAAACGAGTCACCTCCTCCTCCGCCTGACCCTAACATAAAAGTGGTGACAAACAATTCACCTCCTCTTCTGCCTGACCCTAACCTGGGTCAGTCACGCAACGAAGCCGGTCTGGCAAATCTTCACGGTATTGCAGATATATCAGTCCCTCGAGTCTTCAGCATGACCACCAAAATACCAGTTACTCGCTCAGAACTTTTCCTGTCTCCGCCATGATTGTTGTGCACATGGCACGACACCTCGCTATTTTCTCCACCCCGGTTTGCACCTCGCCTGTGCTCCATTCACAGAGACAATGTTCGTCCGAACTGACATTTACAGACGTGAAATGGTAGTCTCCCGTCGCTTCCATTCACTTAGCCCCTTCGGTACAGCCGCGCACGGTTGGATAACCAGCTAACCACGTTGACAATCATGTTCTGTATCTGTTAGAACAGTAACAACCCCCTCATCGTTTTGGGTTGATGGTAATAGGACCTCGAACTCTCGCAGCTCGTCCATTAGGTCCACGACGTCCGGCATCTTTCAAGTTGCCAGGTCGACACCCTGTTCGACCCTGAGAAACACATCGCTGTCAACGTTCCATCCTCTGCACCACGCACGGAGCGTCGGTGTCGCTCCCTTCGCCCTATATCAATGACTTATATCACTGACTCCTCCAATCAATGATTCTTCCAATCTTCTTGTCCACACGTGTATAGATAATGTTATCTTTCACATCATGTATTGACTCTCAAATCGTATTGTGTAAAATGCATCACTAATTAGACATTTATGCATCGACCAAATCAATATGCAATATTTATTATTCATCATTGGTTATGTCTCGACATGTCCACGAACAGTTATCACAAGTCAACTCTTGCACTGAACTATTTCTGTAAACACCTGATCTCATTTCTCATATGTCTATCTTATTTTAAGCTCATGTTTTACCCTAATTTGATAATTTCTCTGGTCTATGCAATTGTGCATGCCAGCTTCTCATACAAGTTTTCTCAGGTGTATTAATATGTACATGTACCATTAATATCGCTTCACTTTACCAACATATTGTTTACCTATTTTCGCATTGTTTTCATTTTCTGTACGCCTTATGCCTACAGTTCATTCGGATTGTTTAGAGTGTATGTAACAAGTTTTACGAAACTATAGTCCACTATTGATTTATTTCTCTCCATATTGGACTATTGTTTTATCATTTTGCTTATTATTTTGCTAATTGTCGCTTTGATCCATGCTATTACTGATATTTGCGTTTTGATTATGTTCTGTTCATGATTTTAATTGTTGCTTTTAATTGCTTATCGCTTATATGTCATTTACTTACTTTTGTAGTTTAGGGTATCGGACATACCAGCCCATTTAAATTTATAAGGCTGTCCTGTCTCAATGCAATTAATGCTTTTAACTTACCATTTTGGTTAAGCTTCGTGCATATCCAATGACACGCAAGGGATGATACCCGTAACTGCCCTTGATAAAAACAGCTATTTGACTCGCCTGGTGCTTGAGTCTCTTCTGCTGAGGAGCCATGTAATTAGCGGCTCTACTTCCAAAAATAACGTTGGTTTACGCACCCAACGATTCACAAAAAATTGCAAAATTTGACGAAAAGTTCATAAGAATAACTTGTCCTTTCTTGTCAATCATTAAAATCTAGGTTCCATTTTTTCTATCTGAGCTCCCCTCTAGCATCTCATTGACGCCATTAAAGGACTGTCATTCAGCTCCTTTCCTTTATATCGCCGATGCAAGTCATTTTCTTGCTTCCTTTTGGAAATTTTTCCCTTTTTCTAAATTGTCTTTCATGGGCATATTGCACACGCCCGATTTTCATCTTAAATTTTTCCCCCCCTTCCGCCTGCCCGGTGGTAGTGGTTACATCACGCTGATGTCACCACAACTTTCATTAAAGCATTCACAAAGTTTAGGTGCAATGAGACGCGTTTCCTCTATTTATACCTAAATTGGTATCAAGCACAAAATCGATTAATAATCCTTTCAATCGTTTTGTTAATCAGCATGAAGCATTTAGGCTTCCATCTTTAAAAGCAATTGTGGAAAGCATTCCTTTCAATGAAAGTTACATTATTAGGCACAGTATATGTTAATTCACTATCAAATGAATGTAATCCATATTCGATTGTAAGTTTAAATGATGTTTTCTTCAAAGCGGAGAAAAACGATCTTATAAAAAATCCTCGATTGGTCGGGATGTCACCGCTGAGCTTTTAGCTTCAGAGGTGTCTTCATTCCTTCCTCTTGTAGGAAGTTTCCTCAAATCGCCATGAACCTCAAGACCTTAATTCTGTAATGTCATTTATATTATTATTGTATAAAAGTAATGTAATATATTATATTATTGTGTAATGAGCTACAACGATAGCAACGGGGTAGAACTCACCCCATGTTTCCATGGCAACAGTTACCCTGGTGTTTCTGCGCAGCTGCAGAACACCCTAGTAGCAATCTCTGGGGGCAAGCTTGTTTGCCCAGCCAGAAGAGAGCCCGCTCCCGCTGAGGTAGCAGGGGGGCTTCCTGTCTCCCTGACGCAGCGACGATTCGTCAGGTAAGGGTATTGTTGTTAGAGGTATGATCAAAGGTTTCTCTTAAAGGAACCCAGGTCATGGTTGATTGAGATGGCATTTAGTTAACAGCATACGTAATTCGTTAAGATCGTTGTTTAATGTATTGATAAGTTGAATAGCTTCTGTTCTTTGAATGACTCTTGATGTAACTGTCTATAAATTGAGTATTAAACGAATAAGTGAACCTAAACTGTCGAGCCTCTGGTATTTCTTGAGTAGGTGTTTCGTGGTGACAAGTGCTAAGGTGTCTCCCGCAGGATCCCCGGTAATGAGTCCATCTACTCAGTAACATCAATTAGCTACCTCAGAGTGAGAGAAACCATACGAAGATGGCACAAGCGACAATGTAGCTATTCCAGAGGTGTTGGAAATGATAAGGTGTGATTTTGCTATGGACACATCTGGTTTAATAGCTTACTTGATCAACGTTTTACAGATTTCATGGGGAAGCACACTGCGAGAACAAGTATACCTGAAAAGGTAATTACTGTTTCAATGTTGTAATTTGGTATGACATTTATTTGGCTGTTTCACCCAAGATGTTATATGCTCGCAGCCTGGAGCATTCAAACTCTTTCCTCAGCAATTAATTAGCCTTGAATTAAAATAAATGGAACATGACAATCGGTGGCGTTCACTGTTCAGTTCCCAGGGACAAAATTGTTGAAAGTGACTTGTTTCTGTACAAAGGAAAAATCAATAATGGCAAGATGCATCAGCGCAATAATTGTTCTGGAATGACTTTGCACCTTTATCCAAACATATTTGCTTGGTCCTTTCTGAAATGGCTTAGTTTGTTTCCCAACAATTATTTTGATATACATATGCTCATTCTTTGATAAAACATAAAGGGATGTGGTTCACAACAGTGAATCTTTTGAATGTCAGATTGCAGAATAACAAAATAATCAGTGATAATAAGTTATATCTCACAACAAAAATAGAACCAGCAGTCAAAAATATTGAGTCATTTCATATGACATTATTTTGCTTGAAGGCCCAAGTACATTCTTGGCAACCACACTGTCCAATCAGAGCCCCAAAACATTGTGACATCTTCACTTCACTACTCGTTGTGTACTTGCCAAGGTCAACGATGAACCACATGGTGTAAATCACATGGTTTTTCAGCTAAACTTCACAGGTTGTTGTGAGATACAGTATAAAATATTTGTTTAATCATTATAAAAATAACTTGATATGTTTCTTTATCCCTCAAAACATGGTGATAGGCACCAATAGAGTTTTGACACCATATGAAGTAATAAGATATTGTCGGAAACCAAATTTTCAGTAATGGCAGCTTTGTTAACATGCCTGTTAAATACAAAATATTTGTGTGATGTTTACTGAAATGGCTTCATCTCATTATTTAACCCTCAAAACATGGCGGTAGATACCAAAATTATTTTGATACCACTTGTAGTTTCGGAGATATCGTCAGAAACAAGATTTTCAGTAATGGCGGCCTCAATATGTCAATTCTGCAAAAACTATTTGTGTGAAATTTATGGAAATAGCCTAGTTGGATTATTTACCCCTCAAAACATGGGGATAGACACCAAAATTATGTTGCTATCATGCATAGTTACTGAGATACAGGCGACAACAAGATTTTTGGTAATGGCCGCCTTAATTTGCATATTATGCAAATTGCCCAACGATGACAGAGTGGCATCGTTCAGATTCTGAAAGAGCACATCTCAGAGATATAGAATCAACAAAAACATTGTCCAGACCCTACTGTGAGGTTCCCATGAAATCTGGGGTTTGGCCGCCGGACTACTATCAAAACTACACCAATGAGGAAGTTTTCTTGCAGTTTGCAAGAGTTTGGGAAACATCTATAAATAGAACTCGCAAAATTACATGTATGTTGAATGTGTATAAAGTTGTAGTTAAACACAAAAAGCATAAACGAAAAAAATTCGAGTTGGTGAATCATGGCAGGTTGCACACAACAATCAGTCACACACAGGGGCGTATCTAGAAATGGCCTGAGGGGGGGGGGCCATTACATGGGGTGAATACAGGACGCTCGGCGGACGGCGGCTTTTCATATCTTCCACATTAATTTTTAGCCTGAGGGGTGGGGGGGCATGGCCCAATAGCCCCCGCCCCCTAAATACGCCACTGGTCACACACACTTGAGATTGAGGACAGGGCTGTGGAATAGCACGTATATTATATTGTCTGTAGTATTGTAGGCCCAATATGAATTAATAATGTTCTGTGATGTATCTTAGCGAATGGTTGAACAAATTAAACTGAGCAAGTACATGATAACAAAATTAATGAAAGTATGGTTTAATAAAATTTGCAAACAGTAGAAGGGAATTTAGAACAATTAAAGGGGCATGATCGAGTGCTTTTTATCCTAACGGAAAAATTAGTCAAAGGGCTATTCTGTAAAAGGTTTTTCCGGCCTAAATACAGGTTGTGGGGATGTATATGTATAGGTTATTTACCACGGGAGAGGGAATATGTGATTTATCACCCGAGGGCTTTAGCCCGAGGTGTGATAAAAACATATTCCTGATCCCATGGTGAATAACTGGCTTATACCGTGAGACAAACACTCAAACACTCAAACATGAGAGGATAACTGGACAGCAAAGAATATAGGAATTATTTCCCTGTAATACTGGCACGTGATTGGCTGACAGAGGTGTCAAATGGTATAACTGACCATTGTAGTCTTTCATGCATGCTTTGTTTGAAATGCGTTGGTTCACTTTGCCTTGCAATGGGTTTTTTCATTAAAAGGTTCCAAAAAAGTTAATTAAGTCAGGTTTCCTGGAAAAAAAATTATTTGGTGTGGTTGGTGCCTGACATTTTTCCTATTTAAATTGCCCTATGTTTCACTTTTGAAATGCCTATTCAAATGTATCTGGGAGCCATAAAGTTCCCCAACATAACTTAATTCCTATTCCAAAATCCCCTTTGTTTTTCCAAATCACTCACTCTCATTTACTTTAGTTGTTTTTGTTTTTTTTAAACCTTTATAAGATCAAGTTTTAATTATTGTAATATTATATGGCATCTCTGTAGTTCCAGAAGCTCAAAAAAGATTGAAAGAATTCTGGAAAGAGCATTAAGATTAATTAACTTATAAAGATTATATTTCTAGCTACGAATTGTTATTAGAAAAGAGTAATAGATGTCAAATGTATGCAGATAGACTTAAAATTATGGCAACTTGTGTATTCAAAATTTTTAAAAGATGAAATGAAACGTGTATCAAACGATTTTTATATAATGAAGAGAAATGGTTATGGCTTAAGAAATAAGATGTGTCTTGAAAGACCAATAGTTAATACTGTTACTTATGGAATAAATAGTCTACGATATCAAGGTATTCTAACTTGGGATAAGTTGCCCGAAAATGTCAAGAGATCTGAGAACCTGTTAGAGTTTAAAAGAAATGTAAATAGTGTAAAATTTTAATTAATCTCATTACTTTTTGTTTATGTTTGGGTTTTTCCACTGTGTTTGTGAAAAGCGGTTCGTCGCTTATGTTGTCTGTTTTTATTCTGTACCGACTTTAAATGAAGGTTTTTATTCTTTTATTCTTTATTCTTTATTCTTTTTATTCTATGGCTTGATAAATTCTACTACCCAGTTAAATGTCACCTTGGAGCCGTAAAACTCTTCCGGGTATGGTATACCTCACTCCCCACATTTTGTTTTGATGATTCATGAATTGATCATCCTGATATTTGAGCTCCTGGTATCTATGGCCATACCTGACCCAAAGTCTCTGAAGTTCTGTTATTTACACCCCCCTTTTCTGAGCTGTATAGCTCTATCGCTCGTCAAGAATATGAATGTCCTGTCGTATGTCACCATGGAGCTGTACAGTTCCTCTTCATAATCGTTCCAACTTAACATCTGGACTCGTGAAGTTTGTGACATTCCCAAGTGGATTTAATTTAAACATTTGTATATATACTAAGACTTCTCATGCTCACTGGGACTTTTGATCTATTTTCATTTTATTTTGTTTATATTTGGACATTTACTTACATTTACATTTTTCGATTTCTGATTCACTTCTATTTGATTATGATTTAATTTTTCAATTTGCGGCTTGCCGCCTCAAGTAGTTTTGTTGCCAAAAAAGAAATAAAATTTGGTGGTATGTTGTAGGCGGCAGTGCAGCAGACCTGGGGTAATCGTATTCTGTATTCGTAATCGATTACAGATGAATACAGTTTCATTGTATTCGTATTCGCATTCAAATACTTGTTGGAAAATATGAAATTATTTGCTTTCGTAATCGAATACATGTGTAAGGTATTCATTATTCATGATTACTTTGTGAATACTTCATGAAAGTACCAGTGATTGCCAAGTGCATGTACAATGCAATTACTGGTCATAACTTAAACAATCACATAAGGGATAAATGAACATTCAAATCCACAACCCCTATCATGCTATGTAATAGGGTGATGGGTGGCAGTTAATTATGTGATAAGATATATGGGTTCTGACTTGAGTTGTTGTTTGATATAGTTTAAAGAGGCTGAAGGGTTGAAAATGTGACCATTGGTTGCAAGATATCAATTCAAAATCTTCCATTTAGTAACTCTAATGTCAATATTAACAATGGATGCTGAACAATAATATTGGTTTCTTATTTTAGTTCAACTAATAGGCCTATAAACCTAAAAATGTTGTATTTTCTATCAGTCACTTTAAAGAGCAGACAACCATTCCCCCACAAAGTATTCCTTTAATGACATAATGCCACATTTCTCAGATATATGCAATATCATTGCTGGTGTTCTCTTTGGACATAATATCAGAGTTTAAATTTTACCAATTTTGAAGTTATTAGAAGTTTCTTGCAGGTGTGAAACATTTTCCTTAAAGGCAATTTCCATAATTCAATGAGTATTACTTTGCTTTTACATATATATGACAGATTTCCGCTTCTAAAAATACAACTTTCTAAATCTAGGTTGCATAAATCACAATAAGGAACATTAATATTACATTACAAAATAAAACACTTAAAATACTCCAGTCAAGAGGCAAATAGCAGTGACTTTGTGCAATGTGTCAATAATTGGGTAATCATCTGCTAACGAGACAAAAATTATTATTAATCCAATTTATTGGTCATTTGATAAATTGAAAGAATCTCTTGATTGCTAGCATATAGAAAGACACATTTTTAAGTTATGGATTGGTTAGTATAAATTAATAATGATCGCATTTTAAAAGTTTTGGTTATATCAAAAATACTAATTTTGAAAATTGTATTCATGAATGCATTCGTGAATACTTTGTAAAGTAATCGCATTCGTAATCGAATACTCTCTAATTTTGCTGTATTCGTATTCACATTCGTTTTCATGCAAGAACTAAGTATTCGCATTCGTAATCGAATACTTGTGTGCTTTGTTCACCCCAGGTCTGCAGTGCAGTTGGCTGACCAACACTGCCCTCTGTTGGGCAGCTCTGCCCCCCTGTTGGTCAGCCACTGCAACCTCAGTCTACTGCTTGCCTTCTAAGTATCAACATGTTGTTGTGAGTGGTAAGTGGTAGGCCACAGCCTTCCAAACCGTTTTCTAAGTTGAAAAAAAATGAAATTCCCAATCTACTTTTTTAAATAGTTAATCAGGTTTTTACCATTGTAAAATATATCGCTGAAATAGCTTTATAACCATTATATACTATAGCATTACAAATTTTGTCAAAACTGTTTTTGCCATCTCCCAGATTGTGGTATTTCAAGGTTGGTTCACCTGCTAGAGATCCAATGATTCCTTGATCATCCGCTAGGTGTCGCCGACTGTAGACGTGTGTTGCCTAGTGAGCGGTTAAATCTGGACTTTATCAGTATTTCGCTATTGTTTCGGCTCATTCATGGATTGTAATGAAGGATTTTATTACCTGGACTCCACCGAGTGACTTGGATTTGGAGATATATTAACTTTTTTGTGACATTCACTGTCTGAACTTTGAGCCACCCAGGTGGCAGTTGGCAACTTTTGTTTATCAACGCCATCTGTGATTTACCTTGGAGACGACGTCATCAGCCAATCAGAGGCTGTTATTTGGAGGCGTGGCAATGGAGTGAGATCGTACGTAAACAAACTGTTGACAATGAACTGTCAGATTGATGCCATTAGATGGATCATGTCAGAGTCATCGTCAAGTCGATGGTAAAACAAGTCCAAGGTTTAAAAGTCAAGGTAAACAGTATCAAGTCCAAGTCAAGTTCAAAAGTCCATTATCCAAGTCTAATAACCAGCTAATAGTTCAAGTCTACTAACCAGCTAACAGTTCAAGTCTACTAACCAGCTAACAGTTCAAGTCTACTAACTTAACAGTGCAACCATCACTTTCAAGATAAAGATTTAGTTGATAACGTGTCTGTGGCCAGTGACTGATGATGGCTACGTCGACAACTGACTCTGCTCAGCCAGAGTTGAGAAAATCTAAACGACTAAAAATCTCTACAAAAAAACCAGACTTTGATTATTTGTCTGAAGATTCTTCTACCCCTGTTCTTAACCCTCTGAGGCCAAAGTCTCTGAGCCCTGTAATGAGCAATGCATCCTTAATTCACCCGCCCGATGACAATGAATTAATTAATCAAGCTCAGGGTTTTCAGATTCCCATGCGGCCTTACGGTCTCCCATCTCAGACTGTTTCTACTCCCTCTACAGTCCCTGTTCATGTGCCCCAGAGCAACAGTACCCCCCTGAGCAGCAAAATAGCCACTCCTAAGTACACCCCTCTCTTATTCTCCCAATCGGATTACTCCCAATGTGGTGGGAGTGATTCCCCCCAAGTTGGCGGGAGCATCGTACAGACAGACGGGAGTCTTTGCATCGTCCATGACACCCAGGACAGTTCACTGGTGTACCCCACTGTGTCGCAAGTCATGAACAATTACCATTACCCCGAGTCTGATGTGCTCCACACCCGTTTACAACAGGAGATTTTTCAGCTCAAAGTGCAACTGCAACTTGAGAAATCATCCGCAATTGATCTTAAAAATAAACTGGCAGTTGCAGATGCCCAATCCTCCCTGTGGCAGAACCTGCTGTCTAAAGAAAAAGAAGAGGCGCAAGTACTGAGGTTTGATAATAAGCGCCTGTCAAAGCTCAACGAAGAGTTTCATGCCAGCAAGATGGAACTCGAGACCCTCAAAAAGACGCTGGATAAAGCTGCTCCCTGCGAAGCTGAATCTGAACCCTTTATCCGCATTCTACAAGTGCAAACTTTCTGAAGTGAACAGCTCAGGTTTTTCCACTGTGTTGTAATCTGCTGAGCACATGTACCAGTCGGAGAAGCTAAAGCGGCATGGCTTGCACAGCCAGGCGGAGAAGATCCGTAAAGCTTCTACAGGAGCCCAAGCGAAGAGTCTTGCTGCGCAGTTTCTACCAACTGAGAAGCAGTCTGCAAATTGGAAAACCTTACGGAAGAGTATTATGACTGACATTTGTTCTCTAAAAGCCAAGCAGTGCCAAGCATTCCGTAAGGCACTCCATGACAGTAGCAACGCAAGGCTGGTCCACAACATGGAGACAGATTCCACTTGGGGTTTTGGCTTTGATGGTCGCGGCGAGAACCTCATGGGCAAAGTCCTCACTGTTGTTCGTGAGAAATTACAATCCGGTGAACTCACCGAAGGTCTCCCAATCCAGACAAACAATTCCAGCTCTTCCCCCCCTACAAATGTTAAGTTGCCCACTGCGTCATCCCGAACCCCCTTGAAAGTCACTGTACTGACTGACTCTATGCTTTCTGGGATAGACAGACATTTTCCCGATACTTCACTAGTTGAGGTTGTCTGTATTGGCGGGGCTACCCCAGACACTCTGGCAGCTAAAGCTGACGAGGTTCTGGCCGGGGACAACCCCGATGTTGTAGTCGTGCACTGCGGCACTAACTGTGTTGCGTCGGGAAGCCGACGTGATGCCGTAAATGGATTTGAAGCCCTTCTGCGGAGGATCACCTGGAACTGCCCGAACTCAAAAATTTTGCTTTCCAGTGTTATTCACCGATTAGACGATAAGTCTCTTAACAGTGGAATTGATAGTATCAATGTGGCAATTCAACGTCTGGCCAGTACTGGGAGTAACACCATCTTTGTTGAGCATAACTCTACTATCAAGTACCTTGGTAAACTGCTCAACAGGGATGGTGTTCACCTTACAAATGCTGGCAAGAAATTAGTTGCTGAAAACCTCCACATCACCCTTTCGACTGGTGTGCCTCCTGTTGAATCAGCACGCACCTGGAACCAGCAACAAGCCAGTCTTTCCCCCAAGAATGCCCCTCAGCAAAACAAAAGAGGGTCACCACCAAAACAGAACTTGGCCCCAACCAGGACTTACCCTGCTCCGAAACCTGCTCAACAGAGCAGTGTTAGAGTTAGGGCCACAAACAACAAGCCCACTCGAAACCAGAAACGTTCCCCTCGCTTTAATAGGGCTAACCCAAGTTTCCAAGCTGGCATGATCCCGCCCCTGATGTCTGCATGGTATCCCTCTTCGTATGACCAGCCACCGCCTAGATACGACATTCGAAGTCCCCCACCCCCATTCCTGCAACAGGCACCTGTCGCCAACGTCTATGGGACCCCATTCTTCGGGCAGTGTCATAGTCATTCATTTCCCAACCCACATGCCAGTATGCCTTGGCAATCTCCTTTTCCCTCCTGCGTTCCTGACTATGTCCAAAATTTCCCTCCTTGGTCACATTACACACCCAGGATGATGTGCTCCAGTCCATGGGGGCGAATGTTATAACTGCTCCGTTCAACTTAACAGAGCAGCCCTGTGGACATGATGTCACTACTACTAAACTGGACATTAAATTTATAACTTTGAATGTTTGTGGTCTCAAATCTAAGCTCAAATGCTGTGAATTTGCTAATCATTGTAAACAGTATGATATAATAATTTTGTGTGAAACGAAATGTGATGACATTGACAATGCAATGATACATTCTTATTTTAATGATTTAAATTTTAAAGTCTATTTACAGAACAGGCAAAAAATTGCACAGCACAGATCTGGCGGTGTATTGATTGCTGTTAAAGACAATATTTCTAATCACATTACTAGGGTTGCTTATGACCTTAACTTTGTTATGGTGTTGAAAAGCTGTGGTGATATTTTTGAAAGTGGTAGAAATCTTGTCATTATAGCAGCCTATATATACCTCCATACAGAAGTAGGTATTCTAATATAGATTTATTTCAAAATATTTCAGATGTTATGCTAGACTTTGACAAGGATGAATTTAATATATTGTTATGTGGTGATCTCAATGCTCACACTTTGATGAAGTCTGACTTAACTGATATTGATGATGCAATATGTAAATCGCTTGAACTTGATGATCTTATATTGCAGTCTATGTGTTCTAGACAAACTATGATTGACTACAACTTGCCATTGACAAGAAGTAACTCGGATACCAAATCAGATATTGGCGGATACGGTGAAGCCTTGGTCGATACATGTAGGAACCACTTCCTGTGTATCTTCAATGGTAGGGCCGGAGAGGATCTACACCTGGGCAAGGCCACCACCACTGACACGTCAGTTATTGACTACGTTATAGGTTCTCCAACTCTGCTTTTCAACACAATTGAGTTCAGAGTTGAGGACTTTGATGCATTGCTTTCAGATAGGCACTGTTCAATCACTTTTCTGTTACAACTGGAGACCAATAATAATTCTAAATGTAGTCCCGCAAGTTGTATTAATCCACCTCATCCAGTGCCACCTGAGCATGGAGAGTCACTGGTTCGCCCAAGAAAGTGGCAACACGATAGGGCCAATGACTTTAGGTTGAGCACCAAATGGGAGCATTTGACGGACATTATGGCCAAGGCTGATACGCTCAGTGTAGAAGAACTTTCAACTTTATTAAAACGGACCATGCTAGATGTAGCTGTTGAGGTGTTTGGTTTAGTAAGACCAAAACAGCATGCCACTAATAATTCACCAAATAAAAGGGTACAATTTAAGTTGTCAGAAGAAACTAGAATTGCTCGTAAAGCTTATCATAAAGCCAAAAGTTTCAATAATAGGCACAAGAGTGAGAATTCAATCGCGCAGTTAAGTGAGAAAAGTAGAGCCTATAAGAAGCTAATCCAGAAGGCCCACAGAGAACAAAAGCGTGACTTTATTGCCTCGTTGCGGCAGAATAAATCAAAGGATCCAAAGCAGTATTGGAATGCTTTGCAGGAAAAGAAAAATTATCCCCCTCCGATCCCGTTGGAGGACTTTTTCAAGCACTTCCAGTCCCTATCTCAAGATTGTGCTATGACAGCCGATGACAATGCAGATACAAGGGATAAGGAAAGCCCTCAAACATTTGACACTGGTGCTTTAAAAGCTCCATTTACTGCAGAAGAAGTATGTTTGAGAATCCTTAAACTTAAAAATGGCAAAGCAGCTGGAGTTGATCTAATTACAAATGAATTTATCAAGAACTCTTCTGATCAACTTGTGCCGCTCTATGTGTGCCTCTTTAACAAGGTCATGCAGTCAGGCAAAGTCCCGGAAGCATGGCTAGTGGGAATGATCAAACCTCTGTTTAAAAATAAAGGTTCTAAAACAGACTGTAATAACTACAGAGGCATAACTCTACTGAGTTGTGTTGGCAAGCTTTTTACTTCTTGCCTCAACGCTAGACTGTATGATTTCTGTGAGACTAATGAAATCATCAAAGAATCTCAAGCTGGTTTCCGCAGTGGTTATTGTACAACTGATCACCTATTTGTACTTCATTGCCTAATAGAGTTATTTCTATCAAGAGGTAGGAAGTTATTCGCCGGCTTTGTGGACTATGCCAAAGCCTTTGATACTATCTCACATACAGCATTATGGCTGAAGTTGGGTAAAGCAGGCATTGACGGGAAAATTCTCAAGGTTGTGAAAAGTATGTACACTAACATTAAGTCCTGTATGACTCTTAATGGACAGAAATCGGACTATTTCACGACCTCACGAGGAGTTAGACAAGGGGAAAATTTGTCTCCACTTCTTTTCTCTTTGTTCATTAATGACATTGAGGAATTTCTAGTCAGTCACAATTGTACCCATATTACCTGTGATGATGCCATCCTGGACAGTTACATGAAATTACTTGTCCTTTTATATGCAGATGACACCATCTTATTAGCAGATACGCCATCCGGTCTACAAAAAGCACTCAACGTTTTAAATGATTATTGTTCCAAATGGCAACTGGATGTAAATATTAAAAAAACCAAGGTACTTATTTTTAGTAGACGCAAAGTGTCTCAAGGTAAATTTTCTTTTCAGTACAATGGCACTGATCTCGAGATTGTCCAGGAGTACAAATATCTTGGACTTACCATGAACTACAATGGGTCCTTCAAGAAAAGTACTAAAGCTTTGGAGGACCAGGCTTCCAGAGCCATGTTCGCCCTCCTATCTAAGGCCCGTAAATTAGGCCTTCCTATAGATTTGCAACTTGAGCTATTTGATAGCTTAGTGCAGCCTATACTGTTGTATAACTGTGAAATTTGGGGAGCGGCTAAAATAGAAAATGTTGAGAAATTCCATCTGAAGTTTCTTAAATACATACTTGGTGTGAAGAAATCCACCTGCAGCGCCATTGTTTACGGTGAGCTTGGACGCTTGCCGCTTTCTATAAAGATTAAGAAACAAATGATTGCGTACTGGGCCAAGCTTCAGCTTGGAAACCCATCAAAATTCAGTGCTGTCATGTTGCACTGCCTCTTACAGCATAGTGAGCGAGGGCTCCACTCCTCCAGCTGGCTTAATTACATTAAAGCCATCCTTGACGAATGTGGCCTCAGCAACATCTGGGTTACCAGGGAATTCCCTGGTATAAAGTGGCTTAAACTCAAAGTCGAGCGAGTACTGAAGGATCAGTTTCTGCAAAATTGGAGGAATGACCTACAAACTAAGTCTTCTTGTCTTTTTTATTCAGAAGTCAAGGAGAGATTTGCTCTTGAGTCATACTTGTTATTTGCAAATACTAAAATTCGCAATGCGATTTGCAAACTTCGTACCAATAACTCTAGACTTCCAGTTGTTACTGGTAGGTATAGGAATATTCCCCGTAATGATAGATTCTGTACTTTATGTGCCGAGAATCTCATTGGAGATGAGTACCACTTGTTGGTTGAATGTTGTAATCGCGAAGTCTCTGCTAAGAGAAATTTGTATTTACCACAAGGTATTCTTTTATGGCCTTCAATGCACAAATGTGTCACTTGGTTAAAGAGTGCTCCAATTAGTGACATTAAAAAATTAGGCTGTTTCCTTAGGGATATTCTCCCACTATATTCGTAAATAAATATGACTGTTTTAAGTTCCTTTATTTATACCTATTGGAATATGAGTGAATTTGTGCTCTATTTAGCCATTTTTACTGTTTACTGAAGTCCTTTGGTTAGGTATATTTAGGGCACTCTTACAATACATGTACATGTATAATTTATATATAATATGTATAATATATGTGATATGGACTCCTATATAGGTATTTACTTATTTAAATATGTTCATTGAGTCATCGATAAGAATGGATGACTTAGAATACTTTGTTCTAATGTTCTTAATTGTAGATCTATAAAAATTGGCTATAGAGTCCTATATTGGTATAGATGTGTTATTGTTATATTCACTGTTTTATGGTGCTAGTCGAAACTGTATCTATTCATAAGTGACTTATGTATAGTCGCATCTACTCCAGTAATGTAAATGCAAATGAAGGATAAATACTGTTATTTCAAGCAAATGTATATAATTGGAATTATCATTGAGACTTTTCATTTGACATTATTAGCCTGTGACTACTTTTGAACTTTTTATTAGTACAAATGAATACATTCATGAAGAGACTTTACATCTTGAAGAGACAATGCAAAGTGGTCTAAATGAAAGCCACACACTCACATGTTGGCAGTAGTTGCCACTGCCTAGAATTAGTCCGATTTCCACCCAAAATGCTTATCTCCACACCATCTCCTAAAATGCCCTTGACAAGTTAAGGTCATTTGTAACTTGTAAGTCTATAAATATTCGTGTTTTTTGCTCCTTGATTCACCAAAACCAAAAGCAGATGTTTTTCTTTACCCTATTCAATGAAAAGTTTTCATGCTGCAGCCACGCATATGATCACTCACTGAGACTCAGTAGAACATAGCTGTGTGCAGGTTTCTCTGGACTGAGTAGTCAGTGTCATTCCACTGTACTGCAGTTGAGACTAATTTATTCATAATTGAAAATTTCAGTTGCGATGTTTGTTATCTCTGTAATAAGCATGACAGTACAAAAGCTATAATATATAATTAGCATGTTTTGGCAAAAAAAATTGTGTGAAAAAATTTGGGGGCTGGGAGGGAGAGATCGTGGGGGAAACATTTTGGAAAAAAAAATTGGAAAACATTTAGTGGGGAATATTTTGGGGGGAAACACATGTGGGGTGGAAAATTGTCGAGCAAAATAACTTTCCAGCAATAAATTAAAGTCCCTAGTATTTTGAAAACTGATCATTAGTCAGCACCACGTTGGGCTCTTTGCAACCGATGGCTTGTGCCATTATTAAATTAGCCATGTTCTTAAGTGTGAACTGTGCAGTGGGGAAAATAAGTATTTGACCCCCTGCCATATTTTCTGTTTGGAGTACTTGAGCTTGCTGGAAAACTCTGAAATTTCTCCACTGCTTTACCCCACTGTAAAATTTAGGTAATCACTTTTGTGTCCTCAGCTGTAACAAGTCCTTCAGGAGGGGACCATTAGATATTCTGTTAGGGATTTTTGTTGAACGGAAATGCGGGACATAATTATTTATTTTGATTGCGCAATGTCCTAAAATAGTCAATACAGTTTTGAGGTTGATGAAATACACCTAGTTTATTTATTCAGGTAGGCAGATAAGTTTTCACCAGCCAACAAGGCAAATATTATAGACCTTTCAAGAAAGAATTGTCTTGTTTTTCCACAATTACTGATAAAGAAATTATTTAATTTAAAAAAAAACAATCGAACCCCTGCCACCCAGAAATTTAGCGGTTGCCCCGCTAAGTCAAGAAAAAGCTTGTTCTCTGGACACTACTTTAGTGGTAGCGTGCTGGACTGCCGATGGCTGGGTCGAGGGTTCGAATCCAGCTCTTGCTGGGTCACCTGGGCCTATGTTGAACGGCTGTTTGAATCATCCTTCGCCTCATTGCCGTGTCCTCCTCCTGTCCTAATTAGCCTACCAAGTGTATAAATATAGGACGTAGAGCCCCACTCATCTATCCATCCATCTGGACACTGCTTTATCATGTAAAATATCAATTTCCAAACTTCTAAGTATGATGCTAAATTTTGAACTTTCGGAGTCATACCTTAGACAGGTACTTCCCCACCCCCCAATATTGGACCTGTGTCCCCTTATGAAAAGTGTCATCGGTGTTAAAACATGCAATAAGCATTCTTAAGTGCTCACTGCTCAGTACCCCCCCCCCCTCCAATTATATTCTTTTTGTATTTTTTTTTAAATAAGAATTGTATGCAATATCCTCTTGAACACATATCACATATCATTCACAATGGGAAATTTTGAGTGGAATCTCTACAAAAATTTAATTTACATGTGATTTTTTGAAAATTAATAATAATCCTGTCATGTTTGGATCATATTAAATGTTATTTGATTTGCAATTACTTTAAGAAACTAGAGCATGACTTAACAGTTTTTAATAAACCCTGTTTGGGTGTGTCTTTCATTTGGGGTTGAAAATTAGTCTGAGTGACAGCCATGCATGTGGTGTCAATTACTGAGGGTTCCAAAAGTGCAATGTGATGACATTTTTACAACACAGACCCCTGATAAGGCCTTACACAGTTTGTTTTGGTTTTGAGACTTATACTAAGCACTGAAAATATTTTTCTTTCTGAGAAAATAGAAAATTTAAGATTCACAGTGAAATTACTAATGTGTTTGTCACACACCTTTATAAGACGTGAAATACAATATCTTTCATAAACAACAACTTTGTAGACATTTGATATCAGTAAATTTATTTTTTTGTGATGGTCTTATTATATTTCTGGCCTAATCTGAATAATCTCTTTCATTTTTTTGGACCAGTATCTGGTTCAAAATCCAGGTCACACCCCAGATTTGGAAAAGGGGTCAAGTTACGAAATATGTCAAAGCATGACGTTGCTGACGTAGACCATTTTGCCTCTTGCTTACGGCAGGTAGTGCCAGGAACGTCATGGATGTAAGGGGGGGGGGCATTACTTTGATTGATGGAGATTGGTCTACCATGTTTGTCCTGGTCCCACAGAAAAATACGACATGCCTACTAGTAGCCTACTACTGGAAGATGATTTTTCTTGATTTTTCTTATTATGTTTCCAGTTGTTTGTAGTTTTGTGAATTTTAGTAATTGAAAAGTAAATTGGGAAAATAAAATTGTAGCAAAAAGTAAAATGGCAGTATTCGTTGATTGCATTTTGTATTTCACACCTCAGTGTCTTTATCATTCCTATTGAATACAAAATTAGACCCATAATGCATACATTTTTATGATCCGTCATCCATCTGTATATATCCATCAGACCACAGGCAACTTGATTCCAAGCTGTAGATCCAATGCATTATTCAAGAGCCTTCTGACTTTATGATATTGGAAGAAAATTGTCTATCTGCCCAACAAACTGTCATGTGAAGTGCCAAGAAGTCAGTACACTTAAATTTCTTCCTGCACCTGCAGAATTCTGCAAAAAAAAATTCTGCAGTTCTTCATGAAGCTGCATAATAATGCAGTTATGGAATTTTGGTCCTCTGTCACTGCAGCATTTCTGAATAGTTTCTGCAGCAGAATCTGTAGTTTTGTAGAAGTTATGCAGCTTGGGAGTTTTATGCACTTCTGCAGCAAGCTGCAGAATTCTGTAACAGAATATTTAATTCTGAAGGAATTATGCAGCTTGGAAGGTTTTATGCACTTAGGCCTATGCAGCTAGCTGCAGAGTTATGCAGGAATCACAAGGCTCTGGAACCTGCAGAATTTTACCAATTCTGCAGCTGCCTGCAGAATTCTGCAGTTTCTTAAAAATTCTGCAGGAAGCTGCATAATTCTGCAGCTCCCTGCAGGATTTTTGCAGCTTCATTCATTGCTGCAGAACTGAAGAATTCTGCAGCTACCTGCAGAATTTCTGCAGAACTGCAGAATTGCTGCAGAACTGCAGAACTGCAGAAAGAAATTATATACTCCTCCAAGAAGTATATATATGACCTTCCTGACCTGGTTCCAGAGCCTTGTGATTGGCTGTGAACAATCAAGAATTACATTTTGAATTTTGAATTTTTTATTTGGATATCCTGCCCACATGTATATAATTATTATAATAAAACCCACAAATGTACATTTGATAAACCTGTAACTGCCCATGACCTTAGTTCTTTGCCTGAGGGGACTCCACAAGAAAGTGCCCTTCCTTCTTAACAGCTGGTTATTGACCTAGCCATGGATTAACATTAGAAATGTGGGAACTATCACAAGACAGATATACTTTTACTGAGGTTAAAGGGCTATTCCATGTTACAGGTGTCCCTGGTGGGGTTACAGACTACCATAGGTCAATATGAGGAAGTAAAGGGTGCTATTGCTAATTTTGTATTGAAGTATTGACATTCAGGTCTTGAGAAGGGTCAATATGTAGGCCTATTGATATAAAGATAACTTTTTCATAATGTAAAATTGATCATACTAGTACATACATTGAAGCATATGGTACATCGTGGTGCTGTATATAGATAACAGGTTAACCCTTTTAATGTTTTGTAGAAATACATGTATTATCTTTTCAAAGTACAGATAATCAAGGAGTCCTGAAACTGATAATGTGTTTGATAATTGTATCACTGCAATTAATCCCGAAAGATAATTGTTAGATTTGTAATATGAAATAGGAAAAAACAACAACAAAACAACAGTAAACAAATAAAAATATTGTTTTTCAGGTATGTCTGGCTGTACTGCATGTACATTTCAGTTACGAATATCTAACTTTCTTCAATTACCCTGCATGCATCACAATCAATGTCATATCATTTTCTTTTCAAATAAACCATGTAAAGTGGAAATAAAATTTCTTGGGGCTCAAGGAACAAGCCAACAATACAAGTACATATACAATATTACTTTTAAATATATATGATTCTTTTGAATCAATGGTATTATCATTGTTTTACAGTTGCAAATATATTTATCAAATAAATATGCAGTGATTTCAAATCAGTAGGGTTACAAGTTACAACTGATTTGTTATTTCAAATGTTCCACTTTCTCAGACATGTCCATGCAAGGTCACAAATCATTCAAACATAGAGGTCAAACAATTGCATTCATCATGATATCTGCCTTATCAATTGTACATGTGTAATGTATACAAGATTTTCTTATCATACATTCTTTGATTCATTGATACATTGATACATTACTCCATATTGTGTACAAATTGATTATCATGGGTTAATTGTGAAAAATTGATATTTCATCATCTATGGACATCTATGCAGTATATCTAATGGTAGCTAATGTCATAATTGAAAGAAAATATTATCATCCAGTGAAAGTCGCTCAAAGAGAAATAATAAACTACATTTTATTATCTGTTCATCAGATGTTTATCACACCATCTTTGACTTCTTCCTTGGTTTATCACAACATGGTGGTCTTCAACAGAGTCTTCAATTGAGTGTTTGTCACATCAAACATTTAATTTCATGTTGAGGAAAGGAATAGGCCTATTATTATAAAATTAGATGTTTATCACACCATCTTTGACTTCTTCCTTTGTTTATCACAACATGGTGGTCTTCAACAGAGTCTTCAATTGAGTGTTTGTCACATCAAACATTTAATTTCATGTTGAGGAAAGGAATAGGCCTATTATTATAAAATTAGATGTTTATCACACCATCTTTGACTTCTTCCTTTGTTTATCACAACATGGTGGTCTTCAACAGAGTCTTCAATTGAGTGTTTGTCACATCAAACATTTAATTTCATGTTGAGGAAAGGAATAGGCCTATTATTATAAAATTAGATGTTTATCACACCATCTTTGACTTCTTCCTTGGTTTATCACAACATGGTGGTTTTCAATAGAGTGTTTGTCACATCAAACATTTAATTTCATGTTGAGGAAAGGAATAGGCCTATTATTATAAAATTAGATGTTTATCACACCATCTTTGACTTCTTCCTTTGTTTATCACAACATGGTGGTCTTCAACAGAGTCTTCAATTGAGTGTTTGTCACATCAAACATTTAATTTCATGTTGAGGAAAGGAATAGGCCTATTATTATAAAATTAGATGTTTATCACACCATCTTTGACTTCTTCCTTGGTTTATCACAACATGGTGGTCTTCAACAGAGTCTTCAATTGAGTGTTTGTCACATCAAACATTTAATTTCATGTTGAGGAAAGGAATAGGCCTATTATTATAAAATTAGATGTTTATCACACCATCTTTGACTTCTTCCTTTGTTTATCACAACATGGTGGTCTTCAACAGAGTCTTCAATTGAGTGTTTGTCACATCAAACATTTAATTTCATGTTGAGGAAAGGAATAGGCCTATTATTATAAAATTAGATGTTTATCACACCATCTTTGACTTCTTCCTTGGTTTATCACAACATGGTGGTCTTCAACAGAGTCTTCAATTGAGTGTTTGTCGCATCAAACATTTAATTTCATGTTGAGGAAAGGAATAGGCCTATTATTATAAAATTAGATGTTTATCACACCATCTTTGACTTCTTCCTTTGTTTATCACAACATGGTGGTCTTCAACAGAGTCTTCAATTGAGTGTTTGTCACATCAAACATTTAATTTCATGTTGAGGAAAGGAATAGGCCTATTATTATAAAATTAGATGTTTATCACACCATCTTTGACTTCTTCCTTTGTTTATCACAACATGGTGGTCTTCAACAGAGTCTTCAATTGAGTGTTTGTCACATCAAACATTTAATTTCATGTTGAGGAAAGGAATAGGCCTATTATTATAAAATTAGATGTTTATCACACCATCTTTGACTTCTTCCTTTGTTTATCACAACATGGTGGTCTTCAACAGAGTCTTCAATTGAGTGTTTGTCGCATCAAACATTTAATTTCATGTTGAGGAAAGGAATAGGCCTATTATTATAAAATTAGATGTTTATCACACCATCTTTGACTTCTTCCTTTGTTTATCACAACATGGTGGTCTTCAACAGAGTCTTCAATTGAGTGTTTGTCACATCAAACATTTAATTTCATGTTGAGGAAAGGAATAGGCCTATTATTATAAAATTAGATGTTTATCACACCATCTTTGACTTCTTCCTTTGTTTATCACAACATGGTGGTCTTCAACAGAGTCTTCAATTGAGTGTTTGTCACATCAAACATTTAATTTCATGTTGAGGAAAGGAATAGGCCTATTATTATAAAATTAGATGTTTATCACACCATCTTTGACTTCTTCCTTGGTTTATCACAACATGGTGGTCTTCAACAGAGTCTTCAATTGAGTGTTTGTCACATCAAACATTTAATTTCATGTTGAGGAAAGGAATAGGCCTATTATTATAAAATTAGATGTTTATCACACCATCTTTGACTTCTTCCTTTGTTTATCACAACATGGTGGTCTTCAACAGAGTCTTCAATTGAGTGTTTGTCACATCAAACATTTAATTTCATGTTGAGGAAAGGAATAGGCCTATTATTATAAAATTAGATGTTTATCACACCATCTTTGACTTCTTCCTTGGTTTATCACAACATGGTGGTCTTCAACAGAGTCTTCAATTGAGTGTTTGTCACATCAAACATTTAATTTCATGTTGAGGAAAGGAATAGGCCTATTATTATAAAATTAGATGTTTATCACACCATCTTTGACTTCTTCCTTTGTTTATCACAACATGGTGGTCTTCAACAGAGTCTTCAATTGAGTGTTTGTCACATCAAACATTTAATTTCATGTTGAGGAAAGGAATAGGCCTATTATTATAAAATTAGATGTTTATCACACCATCTTTGACTTCTTCCTTTGTTTATCACAACATGGTGGTCTTCAACAGAGTCTTCAATTGAGTGTTTGTCACATCAAACATTTAATTTCATGTTGAGGAAAGGAATAGGCCTATTATTATAAAATTAGATGTTTATCACACCATCTTTGACTTCTTCCTTTGTTTATCACAACATGGTGGTCTTCAACAATCTTCAATTGAGTGTTTGTCACATCAAACATTTAATTTCATGTTGAGGAAAGGAATAGGCCTATTATTATAAAATTAGATGTTTATCACACCATCTTTGACTTCTTCCTTGGTTTATCACAACATGGTGGTTTTCAATAGAGTGTTTGTCACATCAAACATTTAATTTCATGTTGAGGAAAGGAATAGGCCTATTATTATAAAATTAGATGTTTATCACACCATCTTTGACTTCTTCCTTGATTTATCACAACATGGTGGTTTTCAATAGAGTGTTTGTCACATCAAACATTTAATTTTATGTTGAGAAAAAAAAAAAAACAAATAGGCCTATAAAAGTTATACATATCTCTAGTCAAGACACACTTTTAAAAAGCTTTCATACCATTAAATCATAACATATATCGTTATTTGAATTTTGAAAGGAACTGGGCATTGACTGTAATGCAGTTAAATAAGAGCTATGCACGATTAGGATTGTATGAAATTATGAGTAAAGGAAATTTCACATTAATTTTGTTTGTAAAGTACATTTTTGGGAGAATTCTCCTGACTTATGACTTTGTCACTTATGGGGTCTTTCTGTTTATCTCAAAGTGATTCACTGTCAGTTGCAAGTTGCAAACAAATTCCAGTTTGATGAATGGATCCCTTGCAAGTCATTGGATTATTGTTTGTGGCTTTTCACTGGAAAAACCAGTTTTACTTCCCAGAAAAACGAGGAAGGAAGAAACCCAATACAGGACATCCTGGGGACTGTACACTGAGATCAAATAGTCTGTCAGTGTTTGTGGCCCTGTGGGGGTGACCTTAAACTTGAAACTTTGAAAGAGAGAAGAGGGGGGGGTTGATGGTGAAATTTCATATCCAATAACAGTTGTGTGCTACTAATGAAAGATCCAGTGACCCATATTCAGTGACCTTTGGGCCTTGGTAGGATGACCTCCCGTTGTTATTGTGACCAATAGTGTAATGACTGATCCTGGAATTCCTGGTCAGTAGTCAATACTAGTCATGATGACATTGAGGTGAAGATGAAAGACTGCTTCAAAGACTGAAGCATGGAGGGAGGTCCCATCAATGTATAGACTTGGTGATCCAATTATTTAGCAGCTTTAAATGAGGTTACACTTTGAATGGCCTTTGAATAGGTTCCTTGTGTTGTGTTTTTTTTTAATCATTTGTGATTGTTTATCACTCATATCATGTCGACTACTTTTTTGTTTTTTGTTTGTTACAACAGCCAAGCCCTTGAAACAATTTTTTTTCTCAGTCAAATTTTTACACATATAGCTCACTATAATGTTGAGTTTTACACTGCACTGAAACTATTACAATGTTTTCTAATAATAGCCATTCAGATGAAGATATTCATCATATATGTAATTCCAAATCACAATGAATTTGTACTTCTCTTACCATTTGATACCTCTGTCAGCCCATCACATGCGACTTTTCATTGCGATAATTCCAATATTCTTCATTGTCTACTTATCCTGTTTATGTGTTTGTCTCATGGTATAAGCCAATTATTCACATTGGGATCAGGAATATGTGTTTATCACACCTCGTTGTAAAGCCCTTGTTGGATAAATCACATATATGCCTTGCTTTTTTTTTCTTTTATTAAATAATTTGTAACATTTTCAGTGTTGCCAGTACATTGTGATGAAAGGGCCTAGCACTGTTGGTACCCTTGCCACCTTGTGGTGCTTCATGGCAAGCTGCCTTGTGGCAGGTGACCTTGAAATTTGAGAATGACCTTCACCTGACCTACAGACAGTGCTGCCACCTTTGGTGTCTGGAGACACTGGGACCAACTCAGATCCAAGGACAGATCCAAGCATAGACCTAGTGGTGCATGGTAGGGAAATTCATCCAGGATATATTGGATCCTTGACTGCCAGGACCCCAGATCAGCAGGGGGCAACTTGAATAATTGCTGTTGAAAGATTCCTAGATTCTTGTGAATTCTTGAAAGTTTCTTGTCATTTTCCAGAGTTTCTAGTCATTTCTGTTGTTCTGTCTAGAAAGAGATGGTTTACAGACACATGTCACAGATACAGACAATAGAATTGTTGATACAGCATGGTCCTGATTATGAGATAGACAGACAGCCCAGATAGATGGTCCAGAGATAGAGCACACATCCTGAGATACCTTGACCTTGAACTACTTGGCAATGTCACTAGAGGTCACGAGATGCCACTGACCTCCTTAACCTTTGACCCAGTAAACCTTAACCAATCAGATAGCTCCTTGAAGCTGTGTCCTTTTCTCTGTCACCCTCCTCTGTGAGTCTGTCAGCCATCATGACATCTTCATTTGTGGAGTACAAATTGTATGCAGATAGACAAATAAGAAGTCACTGCTATGACATGCTATTGACCTCTCATGCATATTGTAATTGCATTCGTCAAAGCACATGGTTTGTCATAATCCACTTTGATGTTGTGTGGATTGCTCAACATGCTCACTACCACATGGAGAGTCACAGATCAGTAAATTATCAGTCATGATGAACTCTTGACACACAATTATGTTGGCACAATTCATTCTTTTCAATGCCAGTTTTCGATTGTCTGAACAAATTTAATGACCAAAAGAGTTAAGGCATAGACTCGGACTCATTTATTTCCTGCTCATAAGAAACAAATACACATATATGAAATTTATAAGACAATTTTCTATTTATAGATACGAACAATGGGACTCCTCGAAGGCAATAATTGAGTTGCCGCAGATGAGGGGCCACAACAGTACTACTCAAATGGTTTTGTATCATTCATTTGTTAAGAATGACTAAAAACAGTAAGTAAGTATTCATCATCTTTATTGCAACTAGTCATTTTCCCGTAGATTGGAGGAAAAAGGACAGAATACAGTAATAGATAGAGAGATATATAGTCACATGGACTTGAAAAGGGTAGAGTTGTCTCGTAGTAGGTTTAGAAAGACACATAGCAAATTAGAAGATCAGGGAAATGAGAAGATCAGACATTAAGTATTAGTTGAGATGATTGCATACACTGTATCATTTTAATTTATATAGCAATAAGCCCGTGCTAGCAGCAGAGTTACATGGAATAGCTATGGCACTAAATGCAAGTGCAAATTGTGCTGAAAGGAAGGGAGCAAGTGAAGCAAGTGGAGAGACCTTGCGGGTGTTGCCCTCTTGTGTATAATGCAGGAATCAGCTTAAGAGTAATTATCATTAATTAGTACATGTAAAAGAGTGCAATTGCCTTGAAAAGGGGAGAGTTCTGCCGTGAAGGGCAAATGAAGGCACAGGGAAAATTAGAAGACCAGGCATTGAATATAACTTGAGATAATATCATTAATTAGGACATGTAAAAGAGTGCAATGGCCTTGAAAAGGGGAGAGTTCTGCCGTGAAGGGCAAATGAAGGCACAGGGAAAATTAGAAGACCAGGCATTGAATATAACTTGAGATAAATCCCGTACGTTATCATTTTAATATAAGAGAAGATATGTAGAGAATTATAGTTTTGATTTGTGTTTTTCATCCCTTCACACCAACTGTCAGTATCATGTTCTTACAAGTGACAGAGAAGTTAACAACTACTAGCTAACTACTCAAATATTTCACACAATGCCTTTGCAAATGTCTAAAAATAGAAAGTATTCATTATTTTTATTGTAAAGATATGTGGAGAATTGTGTTTTGATATGTGTTTTTCTTCCCTTCACACTCACTGTCACTCAGTGTAATGTCTTCTTGGTTGTGGATCAAGGAGTGATACAGGGTGCTCCACAGCCAGCCAGCAGTGTGAGGGAGAGCAGGGCAACCACTGGCGGCTATGCATTCTGTGTGGGGGCTTTTTCTGTGTAACATTGTAGCCTTGAAAAAAAGAACACAGAAAATGAGAGGAACGAAGAAAAATGGCTAAAAAAAGAAAAAGAAATGAGAAAAATGCCTTGAAAAGAAAAAAAAAGAGGAAAAATTGTGCAAAAAAGAGATTTGCACCAGAAGTTGTCACAAAAAACAAAAACCCATGCTCAGTCCGTGACATTCCCTGTTCTCAGAGTGATCTGTAGCTTGTCCCTGCCTCCATGTGTTTCTCTCATCTGATCCCTGTGTTTTTATAAGGTTAGGTTGCAGTTTTTGGTTGCTGTTGCAGCCTGCCATACCAGGAAAGCACTTCACAACAGACCATGGGGTGCAGGGGTACTCAGTACTGTATTATGTGCAGTGCAGACTCTGCAGAGTGAGTGATGTTACTGGGGAGAGGAGGGGGTTGTGTTTGAAATATTTGTTGGACCATAACAATAACTTTTATCCTCAAAGCGATTCATTGTTGAGTGACTGTCTGATTAAGAATGGCCTTTATAAGTGCTTTTTATTGCACTAAGTTACAGTATAGATATTAACTTGATTCTTTTTTTTACCAAGACACTCCTTAGGTGCATACCTCCTCCAGCCATTTTCATAGCTTATTTTCTGATTCTCATTCCAGTGTTATCATCATGCTCTTGTCACTCTTAAATTCAAACACCGAAAAAAGTAATATTCAGCATTATTCGCTAAGATGATAAATCAATTTTAATGCCGATGGTGCATACTTGATGCAAAATGATATATTTCACTCCTAGAAACCTGGAAATACTATATATTGCACCAAGCCAAAGCTTTGCACCTCACACTAATGTTTTGGTCTCTAATTGGTCATTATACTCCTGTAAGAACTGCTACTTTCCACATGATCCAAGGCATACTGTGTCAGATTATTATCAGAGTTCAGAGAAAATCTATGGATCCAATACCCAGCACCAGTAGCTGGGCTTATCATGGGCCCCAGAAGTCATAACCCTTGAGAACTTATTGTGTGTTATGCCATGTGAATGAACTACTAACACTGTGAAAACATTGCTGTAATGCTTTACTTTGACAACATTTTAGAGGTGTTGGCGGATTTTCGGTCCAAACAGTTTCAAAATTAACTCTCAACTTGGTCGTGTCGGGTCGATGGCTCAAAAATTATTTTTTTTGTGTTAGTTATGATTAATCAGTTGATTCAGTGGAATCAGTGCTTATCGAGCAGCATATGTGACGACAATAAACAAAATAATTAAATGACTTCAGGTACTTCTTCAAATAAGAAGATTAGGAGACCAACAGAAAACTGTCGATGATGTGGCAAAGCTAGTGTGCGAATTGAAAATAGGAAAATTAGTTTTTCTAGTTGACCGCCAATCTGCACAACTTTTCTAGGTAAAAGCAATGTGGCAAATGGTCAACAAGACTTGAGTAACTGTTGTGAGCACTGCGAAAGCTGGTTATCTGTTGTTTTGCATTGCCTTATTATACCACTTATTGGTAGTACTGAACAGTTGCCATTACCATATGCAATTTCACATTCATATGGGTCATTCCATGTCAAAATAAACAACAGCATATATTAAAAAATGCCCCGTGTAAGCAATTGACCAAGTCGGATTTTAACCAAACTTCTTCGCCATTGAAAAATATTAAAGTCATGCTAAAAAAATAACACAGAACTTTGTGTTTTGGTCAGAACAATTAAACTGACACCTTAAATGATGAAGTTGTGTAAATCTGTTGCGCAGTGTTGGGTCGTATTGTCGCATTGAGGAAAAATATATGAAAAGACTTCTCTTGCCTTGAACTTGAAACAGTTCCTTTCAAAAGTTGCTGTATATTTTACAGCGCAAGCTTTAGCTGCTTTACAAGACAGGTCAGAAAACTTCAGTGAGTGCAACTTACACATGTAAAACATCCATGGACTGTACTATCAATATACTGAGGTCTCAATATATTTTCTCTTTGAGCTAAGATTAAACTCATCTGGTCAATAACAAGAAATCATTTCTATAATTGACAATTGTTTAAAGTGAACTCCTTCAAAGATAGAAATAGTAAGATGATCCATTCTGTGCAACATCTACATTTCAGGTTGCTTCAGCTTACAAAGGACATAATGCAATTTAAATGTTATTTATGGTTTCATATGTCCACTCTCCTATTTCAATATTGGTTGTCTCAGTCTGGAATAGTCTCTATGGTTTCCATGTGGGCATGATGTGGTCAGTGTGGCAGGACAATATCTCAAGGTTGGTTATTTCATGGATACCCACTCTCATGAGCTTCTTGGAGGAAATACACTTAGAGCTCTTTGCAGATTGGCGGTCCACTGGAAAAATTCACTTTCTCATTTACAATTTGCAAACTGGCTTTGCCACATCATTGACAGTTTTCTGTTGATCTCCTAATCTTGTCATTTGATGAAGTACATGAAGTCATTTAATTAGTTTGTTTATTGTCACCTATGCTGCTAGATATAATAAGCCCTGAATCAACTGATTAACCATATCTGACACAAACATAACGTTTTTAAGCCAGGGACATCACGCGACCAAGTTGGAAGTTGATTTTGAAACTGTTTGGACTGCCAATCTGCAAACAGCTATAAAGGTGTAAAGAAAAGCATCTCATCCTCTCACATAATCTGAAAGACTATCAGGATAACAGATTGTTTGTTAAAATTTAGTTTTGAGAGTGGAATTACTTTCTGAAACCTTTGCGGAGTTCCCTGGATGTATTGTTGTTGGAATTCAAAATTACTTTTATTACACGAATGAACGTATAATTATGTTTCACCACACAGTCATATACAATTCAACTTAATTATTAGGTACAATGGTAATGAGATCTTTATTTTATTTGTAAAATCAAAGTGACACTCAAGAAAGAAGTCCAAGAAATGAAGGTGGTGATTTAGGCAGTTGCAGGTCAGATCAAGGGTGGGGGTAGTGACCCCTCAACCCCCAAAAATGCTGGATCTCACGCTTCAAAGGGCTGAAGACACCCTGGGTGAGATAATGCCCCCAGGATGAGCTGAGATGCATGTTTGGGTGAGATGGGGGTTTTCTTGATTCTGTTGCTTAGGTCTATACACTATACAGTGGAATGGAAACATTTGCCCATACTAGTGATGCAATAAGTATAGCTATTTCACCACAGAGGAGTGAATATGTGATTCATCAACCGAGGGCTAAATAGTCCGAGATGTGATAAACACATATTCCCGATCCCATGGTGAATAACCGCGGCTTATACCATGAGACAAACACTCAAACAGGTACACATGGGAGGGCAAGTGGACAACAAATATGGGAATTATCACTATGAAATACTGGCATGTGATTGGCTGACAGAGGTGTCAAATGGTGTAAGCAATTTATAGCAGCTTGCCACCTTCGGAGGTCCCTGTATATTTTCTACGGTAAAATGCCGGTTGCGTTCGCTCTTCAGGGTCTGTCGTAGTACAAAAATTTGTAAACAATTTTATTGGAGATTATGGCCTGAATGTTCCATGTAGGTACCAGCTTAGATGTTTACTATTTTTCCCCTCACATTTGACCAACTCATAATTTTACCACACCGATGCCTACCAACATAGGCCTGACTGGAGTCCCTGGATAGGTAGTGGACACATGGCTCTGCCATCAGAAAAGTGGACGGGGAATGGGAATCTGTTGAGGCACTGGACATCTCAGTGGACTATGTCTTTGCATGGTTCATATTATACATCAAATGGCACCACCAGAAGATGGTCTGAAGACCTTTTGTTTGCACCTCTTTTATCTCCAATACCCCCCATGAGCTCCTAAACCTGGCTCCTATAGAACCAAAGCCTCCATGCCTTGAAGATTACCTCCATGGTCTTGTACCTGGGACAATGAATTGCACAATAGCTCCCAATGGCACCAGTTACCCCCATCACATACCAGTTACCCCATCACATATGACCTCAGAGTAAATGCAAAACTTTCAAGTTGTTGAACATCTTTAGGGCACAGCTTACTTGCCCTTAGTCCCTTACTCTCCCATTTGTTACAAATTACACAAGACAGCATGTAAACACCATAAAACAAACAGACCTTATGAGTTAACATTGTTGCCATGCATGTTTCTAATCGTAAACCATTTGAAGTCTTAAGTTAAAGTCAGCTTTTAAAGGGATGGACCTGTTATAGGACCTGTTGGGGTGCTTGCTGGAGCTCCCTGAATTCCAGATGCTGTTTTTCTCCCAATTTCTGTGCTATTCAGTGCAGGGTCACTGGAAATGCTGATGGGAATCAGGTCTTCTGTGATTTAATTTTTTTTCCCCAAAATCTGAAGAGTTTTTCTGCAAATGCGACACTCCAATAATCTGAATTCATCAATTTGTTGCAAATAGGAAAAAAAAAATGTAGGGGAGAGCCGGGCACAGTGAGACACTTTTTTTATTTTCAAGTGTTCCAAAATGTTGGCGGTGACGAGTTAAATAAGATAAGGTCCACATTATAGATAATGACATTGGTTATATTGCCCAGTAGTTTCAGGCACCTACCTTTTACAGGTTTGGAGAAATTTTGAGTTATGCCCATGCTCGTTTAGTGTCTCACTGTGCCCCCGGGGCACACAGCAGGCGGGGCACAGTGAGACAGGGCATTTGCTGCCATAACCGCCGATCGTCAGGACCTGCGGAATTGTTCTATCAATTGTTGCTACAGAAAGTACTGTACTCTTATAAAAGCAGCTGGCTAGGCGATTTTTTAGGTCCTTTTTAAAGCATGTTTCGAAACCTCATCGCACAGGACTCATGCAGGACTTATTTAACCTGCCGCACCTGTTACATACTAATCAAAGTTTTTTCTGATGCTTCCCTTTGGATATGACTCACTAAAATCAGTAGTTTACAGCGGGCATTTTGTTTTTAATAGTGAATTGTGAGCTGTGCATTACATTCAGGTCGTTTCAAATTTATTTTGTAATGTCTCACTGTGCCCCGCCTCAAACTGTCTCACTGTGCCCCACGCAGCTGTCTTGATAAAATTTTTGAATCCTGCGGACCGGATGCCTGTATTGTGGTTCATCATCTAACTAACTGAGAAAAATAATCAAGGTTTGAATCCATGGTAATTGATTTGCATTATACCATTTTTCTTGGGAATTATAACAAAAAGTCGTCAAGCAAAGTTATTTACTTTTACTGGCTAAAAACCAAAATATTGAAATTCCACTCTCAATATGCTGTGTAGGTATTCAGGATATAGGACAGTCTCTCACTTACTTACTTTTTGTACTATACAAAAGAGGGTTGATCTGTAAAGATTGCCAGCTAGACGCTATTGGCTTTGTCTCACTGTGCCTGCCGTCTCACTGTGCCCCGCTCTCCCCTATCTTTCTGATAGAGCAGCCTACTTTTAGCACTGTCCCAGAAATGTGTAATTTGATTTTTCTTAATTCAACACGAAGGAGAGCCAAAAGTTCTGCAGCTTTTTATTTATTTTTGGCATTCCCCAGGCTTGGAGACAGTTATTCCATCTACTTGGGCATGATTTTACCATCTTGCATAACAGCTTATTGACCCAATATTCCAATGTTAAGTTTTATAGTCCCTATTTTTATCCAGAATGATCCAAAATTTGACATGCTACCTGTACTTATCTATATATAACCCATAGTGCAGGTCATTACAGCCAATATAAAATTCGACATTGACTCCAAAATGACTCCAAGAGTCTACAAAACCCATAAAGGCTTGATGATTTATTGCCTTTGTTTTATAGGTGTCTTTTAAGTACCTTGTCAGCTACTGTTATGGCCAGCACCTACTTGAATTAGTTCAAATGATCCAAGTTGGATCTCTTCAAGTGCAATATGATAAACATCAAGAAGCACTCGCTGCTTGTGCCATTGTAAATAGTTGTTAGCATACAACAAATACTTGATACAAGTGTCATCATGGCACGTGATGAGGGTATGCAATTATGTACACATGTGCAGGTATTGCACTTCAAAAGCATCTATTAGCAGGGCTTTGGAGTCGGAGTTGGGAGTCGGAGTGAGTCGTGGAGTCGGAGGTTTTTTGGGTTGGAATCAGAGTCAAAATTTGATTTTCTGGTGGAATCGGAGTCTGAGTTGAGAATTAAAGTGGCGACTCTGGACTAACTCCTAAAAATAATAAATTTAATTTACAAAAACACAGTTACAAAAATGTGAAATGAATCCAAATTTTACATAAAACTTCCTAAGCAAGTATTTATGTAGAGTCAAGGAGGGTAAATCCGTCCACTTTCGGCTAAAACTGTATTTCCAGGAAAATGGTATAACATACAAAAATAAAATTGAGTACATTGGAAGGGGCACATTCCGTACTATCACGTGCAGAAAAAAAAGTAAAATATTCAAATATTTATTTGTGAAGCCATGGGAACAAAATATGAAGGTTAGGGCATCTAAATCCGTCCAGGTTGCTGCCAAATCCGTCCAGCAAGGATGGTAAATCCGTCCACAGGGCATTATACAGCATATGCCTTTCATATCTTATAATTTTTTTAAATTTTGCATTCTTTTAACTTTCACAAAGGATTTTCTGTCGATATTAGGACGTTGGGGTGCTGATTTCAGTTATAATAGAATAATTAAATAACAGAGGTTAAGTCATCTCTCAAGAATTTCAATTGACTGCCTCAATCGCAATTAAAGAAACATTTTAACCAAATCAAGTGGTGCAATTGCTAATTCTGATTTCTTTTATCAGTGTTATGCCGTTTATAATTATTAAAAGTCACAAAATTACTTTTAAATACCATTTGAAGTGGGTGGACGGATTTACAAGCACCCAATCAAACCATGTTTTAAAATGATGATGGTAAATCCGTCCACTTTTATTTCCGTTGTATGTCCTTTCCAAGTGCTGGGATTAAGTTGTTTAAGAAATCCTACTTGAATAATACAATTTTTCGTCTCATGTTATAATTCTTTGCCTTTAATACTTATTTCGTTGATGGAAATAAAGCAAACAAGAGCAACTATCTTTCTGACAAAATGGCTGTGATGACGTCACAGGATTTCATTGTATTTTGTTTTTGTTTTTAAATGGCCCTGAAAGAGCCTTTAAAATTCTGTCAACACAATGAAATCGGAAAATTAGTTGAAAAAAGAGTTTTTCTTTCTTTTACAACTCTCACAGCTGTAACAAATGTATTTATATGCCTATATAAGGGGGCGGACGGATTTGCCCTCCTGCACGGATTTACCATACTTGACTCTACAAAATCCTATGAACACTTTGTAGAATGACTATTTCTTTTCTGTTAACCATGTAATATTTATGTACAATAATGCTGATAAGCGGAGTCGGAGTCGTGATTCAGGAGACCCAAGGAGTCAGAGTGGCTTTTCAGAAAGCAAAAGGAGTCGTGAGTCGGTTCACTTATCACCCGACTCCAAAGCCCTGCTATTAGAATCTCTTGGTGTGGTAAAGCTTTCAGTGCTCACATCACAGATCTTTGATAGCCATTTTGCATACTTATGTAATATGTAAATGGCACAGCCATGAAATTCGCGCTGCCTTAAAAAGTTTTTTTAGGATTTATGGTTTTTTCCATAACTTTCATTACATTTATTTGATATTCAATGTATGAAAGGCAGTTATGTTACTGTTTCAAAGAAATTGAAAGATGGAAATACAGAAAAAAGGGAGAAATTTATACTAGAATCTATTAGAAAGACAAAATAGATCAAAAATAGACAGACAGACAGACAGACAGACAGATAGATAGATAGATAGATAGATAGATAGATAGATAGATAGATAGATAGATAGATAGATAGATAGATAGATAGATAGGATAGCAAATAAATAGGATTAAGGATAAATAGAATTGATAGATAATCAGCTAAATAGTAACAAGAAAAGTACCCTTAAAAAGGGTACTGTATCTACTTTAAAATGAATCAAACTTTTAAGGTATTGTTATTTGAAGTCTATTTAAACAATGAGTATAATTTTATGAAAGGTGATTTTCAATTAATTTTCTGTCAAAATTCTAGAAATTTGCAAGAGAAAAAAAAGAGTTCATTTCATGAAGCGTTAGCTCATTCAGAATTTCTAAATAATTTTTCAGTGCAGCAGATGAAAAATATGGCAATTAAGCAGCTTTACGTGTGCACAAATGAAGGTAAAATGAGCGAGATCGGGGTCAAAACAATGTGGATTGGAGCCAGAATACAATGTTTTCTACCTAGATAAAAGTGATTTGACTTTGACTTCGTTTAAGTCAGCAGGTAGTTGTCTGGTTGAATTACAAAGTTTGCACTAAAATCACTTTGAAAAAAAGCGGTATATAACAGGTAAGAAACACTTTACTGACAACCACACACAAGAACAGTAGCTAAATAAACCCAGAGCTTTACAAAAAGTTGAAAAATAAACTGCTGCTTAGTCACTCTGCTCACAGCCAGAAGTGCCGCCTGCCATTCTATAATTATCTCTGTCTAAACCCAGATGCATGGGAGCCCCTAATTAGAGACAAGAAAAAGAAAAAATGACAGTTAAAGGAACAGTCGATTCTAAGTAATATTCCATTTGCAGTTTAAGATCATGAATTAATAGATTTTTAAGTTTAGTACAATATCCTAATCAGCACAATTGCATCTTTCCAACAATTATGTGTTTACTTGATTTAAAACCTTGAGAGATATTTTCCCCTAATTTTCCTCTGCAATTTCGTAAATCTTTCAACATGTTTCGTTTGAGTATCCCTTAAACTTGTATCATCATTTTAGATGAACGAAATACTCACTACTCTACTTACAATCTTTTTTTTAAACTCTGTGCTTCCTTTTTTCTGAGCATCTTCACTTCAGTTTAGCGATGTTTTTCAATAAATCTCGGTTTTCAAAAAGCCTTTTTCTGGGAGAACTATTCATCTGAAAAACTTGAAACTATTTGCAAAGTAAAGATATTGGCTTGTTCTACACTGAGATGTGTATATTTAAGCTGAGAATTAATTAGAAGTTGGTTAGATTTGAGCTCAAAGTCGTTACACGGATCGAGGTTATTTTGCAATCTACAAGGGTCTCTGAACAGGTCTCCATGACGTTTTTCACGGAAAAAGTTTCACGCTAGAACTCTGAGTAATTTGGTAGTATCTTAAATTGTAACAAGCCTTTTTCATGTAAGAATTCTTACAGGTTACCCTTGTGGACAATTTCCTTTGAGGAACGTTGGTCGGAGGAAGCATTAAACCTCCAATCCACATCGGACCCAACGTTTGAAAACTACGTATTTTGTCGACAACTTGCTACGAGATTACTACGTACGTATATATCGTAAATGATGCGTATTTCTCCAACATTTCTTTACAACGTGTCCCCCACGTTGAAGGAACGGTCGTTATACGCCTCTGGGGCGTCAGGCGTAGCAGGCCAGCCCAGCGCGCTGTGTCTTGCGCATGCGCAAACATCTGACAAGAAGGACGCCATGGCTGTCCACGCTTGTGTGTATTAGACTTATATCGGTCCAGAACAACTTCTATTCCGTCGTAACGAAGTATTTAACCATGGCCGATTGATTCTAGGATGTGTCTGAGCCAAGTGACTCCTTCGGGTGGACTCTAGCTGCTGCGTATGCTTCAGAATCAGCCGGTCTAGTCGGCGATGTGAAGGATGTGGATTCTCAATAGCGCTCGCACTTCGGAATTCAACGGACTAGATCTAGTGAATTACGGTCTGAAATGACTTGTTAGAGGATGGATGTCATGCATAAGATCGAGGAGAGACTGATATTGAAGTATTACGGCGGATAACTCGTGTTCTGGACCGATATGTCGTGTGCACGGTGTACATGAATTTGCCATGTCACCCAACAAGCAGGGAGGCGCTGGCCAGGGGCGGAGCGCTCGGAGGGCCCGGGGGACTGCCGCATTGCTTGTGGCGGCCCAGCCCACCCTGCCAGGCCGGGTGCCCCCGTGGAAAAAAAAATTAAATTAAATAAAGCCCTTAAAATTATATATGCCCTTACTATGTATGGTTGAATAAAAAATATTCCCATTCGATTTTGCTGCAGGATTTTTTTGGTTGGGGGGGGGGGTTTCAAGAATTTTTTTGTATTTGGAGTTCGGATGCTTGGTTAGGATTTTTTGTTGAATACCTGCAAAGAGAAAACATGAATTAAAACAGTGAAGAGAAGAGAAAAACAGAGATAGTGAGAGCAGAGCCAGGCAGCAATCACTGCAGGTGGCTCCAAAATCAGCAGACTTTTCTTCCTTGTTTTACCAAGCAGTCCGCAGTCCATTTAAGGACTACAATTATTAATTAAAAAAATTCACTTACCTTGTGAGGGATTAATACTGCAACTCTGAAGAGTTGGAAAAATCCCAATCCAAATTGACCTGCTGGATAGGTGGCATTCAGATGCAAGTAGGCTCAGTTCAACTTCGGTCTTAACTTATTCTCTCTTGGTCGTTTGTGGTTGAACAGTACTTGTGGGAAATTTTATTTGCCCAATCTAATCTTACACAGTTTAAGAGATATTTATTAGGTAATTTTTTGACTGGTCAAGCTACTATTTCTTTATGGCTTCATCCAATTATCACCAGCAAGCATCCTGTTGGAGGTTTTATAATATCAAAGTTACCAGATAGATTGAATTAGGTATGGAATAGATGGCGCTACAAGACTCTCTGAGACTCAGGATACCAGGTTCTGCAACTTTGTGCAAACCTTCGACAAACCTTTGGCAGATACGTATGATCAGACGTTTGCCCTGAACATTACTTTCAAACGTTGTCCATACATATCAAAAACACGTTGGAGAAACCTTGGAACTTACGTATTTCCAAATGTGCGACCATACCTTTGATTAACCTATGAATCAAAGGTATGGTCATACGTAATAGTCTAAGGTTGTAAAAACCTCTCAAATGAATGTTCGACAAACCTATGAATCAAAGGTATGGTCATACGTTATAGTCAAACGTTCTTCAAACCTCTCAACCAAAGGTATGACTTACGTAATAGTCTAAGGTTTTAAAAACCTCTCAAATGTATGTTTGAAAAACCTATGAATCAAAGGTATGGTCATACGTAATAGTCAAACGTTCTTCAAACCTCTCAACCAAAGGTCGACTTACGTATGACTGACACGTTTAGCCAAACGTTACAACCAAACGTTTTTCCAACCTCTCAACCAAAGGTATAACTTACGTGCGACTCAAACGTTAGGCCAAACTATAAAACAAACTATCTGCCAACCTCTTACTAAGGTTGCGACCTACGTTTGGTTTTCCATCTGAGTGCAACGTTTGGAAATTACCTTTGCCCTACCTTTGTCATACGTTGTTTGGCCCAACGTTTGATTCTAACCAAAATAATTACGTAGGGAAAGGTTTGATTTACGTTGGTGCTCGGGAGGGTAAGACGTAGATACAAAAAGGAAGACAACACTGAAAGCTGCCAAATTTAAGTCTATGCTAGATTGTTGATATTACATAATAGTGATAACAAAAACAATAACATAATCTGCATGTAGATTAATTGCTCACTGTTACATAATCATCATTTGACAAAGATTATGTAACTTTAATTTTGTTATGTTTTCTTGTTGTCTGCTTTTAAAATAAATGAATTACATGTTAATAATTTAATTTAGCTTGTCAAGGCTGATAATTAAGTGTTCCATAAAAATATAGATACAGGGAATATTAATGGAGAATATTGATTTTTAAGACACTTTTGAAAATGAATATGTCATGTTTTGTTAAATTCAAAACTAAATCACTGATAAGAAGCTGGTCCCACTTGACCTAATTTCCTGCTGTCGACCATTGATGTTGAGACCATCACTGCACAGATTTTTGAAACCTTTCTTGTGCTAAGTTTCGCTTCGCGAATATTATAGATCTCTGCACTTTATAATTAATAAAGGCGGAGTACTAAAGCGCCCTTGGGAAAGCATTCTCTGATGTGTGTGGTAATGTTCCAGGAAGTGGTTGATGCACTGGTTGCCATTGGCCTTACCATGACAGTCATAAGGGATAATATTATGCTCATTTCTGGTTCTGTGATTGGCTGTCAGTGGGTTTCACTGGTGACTGCAGATTGGAAAGGCTATGATATCATAGCACACATATTTCAATATCAGTTTTGAAGTAAAATTTACGAATGCAAACAACAGGTTCTGTTTTTACATTGTGGAACTCGCACAATATGTTAAATTTTCCTCACTTTTCTGATAATTCTGAAAATTTTCATATTTTTGGTAATATTAGAGTCATATATATATAGCGCATGATCGCACAAAGTATCCATTCTAGTCTTCTAGAGATCATCTGGTCACCAGTGTTCGCAAAGTCAGACTATCCTTCATTTCAATTAAAAGATGGTAGTTTCAAGATTCATGCATTTGTAGTTTGAATTAAGATATGTGATCATCCATCTTGTAAGGATCAGTAAGGATCACACTTGATATAAATTTTAAATTGAATATGAAATTTACAAATTTCACACCTGTGATTTTGAGATTCATACCGGGTCAGTTTACTGAATTGCATTTGCAAAATCTATATAGATCAACAAATGTGACCTGCTCCACCAAAATGGGTTCAAAGTCGGCCTCCTATCATATTTAGTTATGAAAATGACTTTATTCTGCAGGAATTGAGCTTTAAAATGATGTTTAGTGTGTTTTGATATCTCCACCCAATCCAAAGATATGGCACCTCAACCATTGATGATAAGAAACATCAAACTCTCAGAAAATGGAATTTGAAATTCCCGCGATTGCAATGAAAGAACTAAGAAAATCAAGAAGGATGCCCTATTTAGATAATTTAAAATCAGTTTTTGGTTAAGATGGTCTTAAATAATCAAAGCAAATTACTTTTGCTAAAACATGGCACCAACAGCTAAAAATCAGCAAAATGTGACCTTTTGACACATTTTGCTCATTTCTGAGAAATATAGAATGCCTACTTTGAACTCATTTTAGTGGAGCAGGTCACAAATGTTAAAATTATTTTAGGCTCTGTTTGACACAACTGGCACGTTCACAAATGTCAGTGATGATCTGCCATCTTGATACTGCTAGATTATCGGATTACAACATTTCAAAATCTCAGTCAAGAAATAGTTACAATTCGATTGCATCATATCCGGAGACCTTTGAAATTGTTTTGAGTGGCCACCCTGGCCAGTGTGTCACATTGTTTGCTCCAATTTTTACCACACCTTCAGTTTCCTGAAAATTGATATTTTCACATGATATAATCTTTCATTTTTTATCATTTATTGTCTTTTTGGGTTTGAAGGATGTCTCAACAAGATCTGGCTTTTGTTAAGGAGAAATTTGATCCCGTTTATTATCTAATATGATCTAATAATGTAATGTATATGGTTTGGTACTCCATTTTATTAGAATCACTATCATCATTCACTATCATCATTATCATTCATTAGTTGTTGTAAATTACAACTAGAACTGGCGCTCGTAGAGCGCATAGCTTCGCTGTCCATTTAAAAAAGAACTACTACTACTGAAGAGGCCATACATCCATTGTAAGCAGTTGAGTAAGTTTTAGGGTTAAATTTTATAAACTCGTCGTAGAACTTTAAAAGAAAACTGATTGTGATAAATTGCAGGACTGATGATAAAAGACCCATGCAGCTAATTCTGCCAATTCTGGTCAGATTTTCATCAACCCTCGTGAGTGCCCAGAGCTGGGCTTAGTGGGCTGCACTTACCACATCTATCTATCTATCTGTCATCAAATAAACATTGGAATGTTGCTAATTTAGTGCTTTGGCACCTTCTGCCACATTCTATGGATGTTTAATGCCATTTTTGCTGAGTGAATGTAAAAATATAACCTCTTGGCTGCTAAATTGCTACAGCAAAAATTATGGTGAATTCAGCGCGGTAGAGGTCGGCCTTTTTAAGTGGGCCCATACAAGCTCCAATAGTCACCAAAATTTAATCAGGTATTGTGTGGTACAAATAAACACATCATGCCAAAGGACGTTTAAATCCATCCAGTAGTTTTAGCAGGAATCGACTCACATACCCACTAACACACATGTTGAAATGCCATGCTCCACAATAGCTTCTCAGCGAAGCTAATAAAAAAAAAAAACGAAAAAAACGATAGATGTATGCTCATTGATTATTCAGGAAGAAAAGACATAAACATAAACCATAATTTTTTTTCTTGGGGGAGAAAACACAGGTTCAACAAGATCCTTGCTTGCGACCCTTTAAATTGCCATCCTGACCTGACATTCTGTTTTATCTTATATCTGGTGATCCTATAACCTGTCATTCTGTAAATAACAACTTTGAATGCCATTATGTAATAAACAACAATGTATAATGCCATTATGGAAATAAACAACAAATAAAGGGGTCATTCTGCAAATAAACGACTTGTAATGACACCGTGCCAGTAAAGATTAACTTGCAACCCCATTTTGCCAATAAAAACAACTGAAAGTACAATTCTACAAATAAAAAACAATGTATAATGTCATTCTGCAAAGAAAAAACAATGTATATTGCCATTCTGCAAACAGAAACAATGTATATTGCCATTCTGCAAATAAAAACAATGTATAATGCCATTCTACAAATAAAAAACAATGTGTAATGCCATTTTGTAAATAAAAAACAATGTATAGTGCCATTCTGTAAATAAACGAAAATAAATAATGCCATTCTGGAGACAAACAACTTGCAATGCCATTGTACAGATAAACAAGAAGTAATGTCCTTCTACAATCAACGGCAACTTATTGTGTCATTCTGTAAACACAAAACAGTTAAAATATCACATCATTCTGCAAATGTATGAACAAGAACTTATAATGCCATTCTGCACATTAATAAGCAACAATACCATTGGAAACTAACATTTCCAAAATACCCTCACGCAGTCCGGTATGACTTTTGTAAGTGCTGATAAACATAGTGAAGTGAAAGGGAAAATGATGGAAAATAGAGAAAAGAAACAAAATGCAGGAAGAAGAGGGAAGGAAAAAAAGGGAAGGAAGCAAAAGTGGACGAATGCAATGAACAGGCCATTAACAAGAGTGATACCAAGGTTCTGAATGTGTATCTAAGTCAAGAGGGGGAGAGGAAACAATCTTGAGCATGTAATGCAATTAATTCCTGAGAACCAATTAAAAGTCCCAGACTCAGAGCATCCCCAAATTGCCCTGGGCAATTGTAGGCATCCAAGGATTCTGGATCAGACCCACTCCAACCACTCCAGTCACTTGCCTGGGATTTGGTTGTGTAGTACAACCAAAAGATGTTGAAGCTGGGGTCAGAGAACGGTCGCTCTGTCGGTCTAATTGGCTGTGGTTTTTCGGTCTAGCTTTCTCCCCTTTCTGGACACTTTGTCTGTCTGTTTTCTCACTCTGTGTGTTGTTCTTGGTTGTGGTAGATCCCTGTATCCTGGCTTTCCAGGCCCTGTCTCTATGTCTGATTCTGAGCTTAATAAACTGTAAGAATCACCAATACAAAGTGTGAATGCGCCCTGTTCAATAAAACTCCCTGTCCAATTTTCCCGGGGTCGCACTTCAAAAATTCACTCAGAGAGGCCAGGCTACTCATCATCTCATCACTGCAAATAGACTTTATTATCTTGGAGGAGTGGATTCGTTACTTTGGAGTGTGGCATTCTTCTTTACTGGTTCGTTTCTACATCGTCTTGAGCGACCGGTAATTAGGAGGGGAACGTGCTGTAGCATCGGGACCTGGGACAACGGTGGCAAGCATCTTCCCTGACTCCTTTGATCAACTCGTCGACACGTTCAGTTTTGGCGGGAAGGGCACCGCACTAACCTGGCCTAGTGCACGATCGTCAGAGCTCACTAGCTCTCATCACTACAAAAACGGTGAGCTCGTTTCTATCTTCTGTGTGACTTCCAGTCCACACTGTGCCCAAGCCATCTTCGAATTTTGTCGATTTCTCTTGTCCTGGCCGGCGTCGGCCAGCTGTATATTCTGATATTGACATTTGCTCCCGGCTCCAGGTTGGTGGTCGGATCAATTCACGGGCATACAGCCCCTGAAGTGTCCCAGTGGAATCGTTGAGGTCTACGGAGGCAACAAGCCACGAATCTGGAACTGCGTCGCTCGGAGTGGAAGCTGTCGCCGAGAGTGGAGACTGTCGCCGAGACCGTTCGCCCCAGCAAGGACCAACCCCAGTGGCGGGAGAGCTCCCACGGTCCGTCGTATACATCTATCTGGTGAGCTCGTTTTCATTCTTGGGCCTTGTGGCCCATTCCACGTTCCCCAGTCGTCTACTTGATTCCTTTCATCTTGACCGATTCGTCGACAGTATATTCTCCCATTGACATTGGAGCTCCGTGCTCCCCTTGTGTTCGCTGATATTGACACTTACTCGCTTTTTCAGGTGCTGGCTCTCCACCCATGGGAAGAAACAGGACTCGGAGGTGTGCGTATTGCCGCCAACCGTGCAAAGGTCACGAAGGTCCGACTGGTGCCGCGTGTGCAGCCAACATGACCTCCAGGATGCAGAACCAAGCCCCCATGGGTGGAGCTCATGCCCCGCACCAGAGTCACCGCCCGCAGGAGCACCCGAAAGCTCCCTACCATGGTATCTTCAAAGTCCTCGATACAACAGGCTTCGAGTCCGAACGCGAGGACATGTCGCACAGAGGGACCCCCACAAGGAGCATGGAGCGTCCTAACTCAGCATCACCCATTGTAAGTGTTCGTTCTTCTCCTACGAGTGTCACCAGTATGCTTGTAACAAACTCGATAGCCAGCTCAGCCTCGAATGCTCATGTCGTTAGCTCAGTTACAGGCCCCATAGTCTCCTCGGTAGCCAGCGCTCCTTCTAATATGACCTTTGTTCAGACTGTACCTGGCATGGTAATGTCTCCGAGCCACCCTGAGCGCTTCCCCCCTATAACGGCTGCTGGTTTTCCTTCCCTCGGAGGCCATGCCCTCCCGAATCACTTCTGGAGACACCCGTTGCAAGTCAGTAGTGCTGCCCCCTCATATAATACGCCACCCGGGATGATTCGCCCCCAAAACCCCGGGAATGTCATCGCTCATCCCCCCTACGTTCATGGTGGTGCACAGCAACCCTCGCCTGCTCATTTGTATGGTGCCCCCCCGGTCATAGCAGCAGTGGCCGCGAGTGCCCTGCCCTCTCGAGTTTCCTATGACCTCCCCGACCCCATGCCTTACTCCATGCCCCAACTGGGCCCAAGTCATGCCAGCATGGGATACGTCGCCCCCCAAGCCTCGCACCAGCCCGCTGCCCAGTGGGGCCAATACGTCCACACTTCGTCTGCCCCGATACCCCCAGGCTACTTCCCCCCTGGGGTCGAATCAGCGGGAGCTGGCCCCTATCGCTCGCAACGACAACCGAACGACCCCCCTGTGCAGGGTGAGTGTGTCAACTTGGAGGAGTTTTTAGACTGTACTTTGAATGATGTAGAAGAGCTAAAATCTTCAATAGATAACTCTGGAAATGTACAGGTTAAAACGGTTCGTAGTAAGCGTCTCATTAATTCCATTACTAAATGGCTTGAAGCATGGGTTAGCTATGAGATGGTCCTCACTAAAGTCTATGGGTACCCAGTGTACTATCAGATGGCCCGGTACCGGGCCTTCATGCTCAGCTTGTGTGGCAAATTTAAATTTAATCACCTTCTTGCCTACGATATCAGACACAGACAGCGGCTTGCCCAGTCTAGGTCCTTCAACTTTGCTCAAGTCGATCACGAATTGTACGTTACAATTTTCGACTCTAGTGCCGCAAAGGCCCAAACCAAATGTTCTAGATGTCACTCGGTCAATCACTTTACCTCTGAATGTTCTTCTAAGTCTTCTCGTTCCTTCCGGAGCAAAGGCCAAAGCCAGCCCCGGAAACCCCCTGCTGATAAAAATGAAATCTGCTTTTGCTTTCAGTCCAACCAGTGCCGATGGGGATCCAGCTGCCACAGAAACCACTGCTGCGCAGGGTGCGGGGGACCAGACGCCCAGATTGTCTGTAGAAAACCAGGCTGTAGAGCAGCTTACAACAAAACTCCAGTTTCGTCCAGCTCTTGACGTCTCCTACTGGGCCGATAATCTTCCTCGAGTTTACTCTTCTGAGGTTGCCGCCTCTATTCTCTCCCAGCTTGTCGACGGCGTTAGGATTGGTAGACCCCCTGCTCTCAACACTGTCATATCTCCTAATTGGCCATCGAACTTGGAGCATCACCATCAGGTATCTTCTATTATTGCCTCCGATTTAGCTGCGGGTCGCTTGTATGGTCCCTTTAGGTCCCCTCCGTTCGATGTTAGTATTGTTTCTCTGCTGGGGGCCTTCCCCAAGAGGGACTCTGATAAGGTCCGTGTGATCCATGATCTCTCTTTTCCGATCCATTCCTCTACCAACTCTCTCATCAATCAGGATGATTTCTCTTTATCGTATGCTTCGGTTGATGACGCAGTATCTATTTGCAGAAGTTTTGGTTCGGATCCTGTCTACATGGCCAAGCTGGACCTTCAGGATGCTTACAAGCACATCTGTGTCCATCCGGACGACTGGCATCTCCTGGGTCTGGCTTGGCCTGATTCTGCTGGGCGTTCGTGGTTCTACTTCTCAAAGGTACTTAATTTTGGCCTTAGATCCTCACCTTTTCTGTTTGACGTGTTCGCTTCAGCTCTTAAGAAATTCATGGTTCTTAACGGGGCCACTGAGGCCATAGTCCGCTATGTTGATGATTTTATAGTTCTGGCCCCTTCTTACGAGGAGTGCCTTCACTCACTCCAGATTATGCTCCATACTTGTCGCTCTGCTGGTTTCTCTGTACAGCCATCGAAGGTCACCACCCCCTCCACAGTCACCGAGTTCCTGGGGATAGTTATTGATTCTGACAGGCAGGAGCTTCGCATCTCTCCCACCAGGCTTCAAGAACTGAAGGACGAGGTCGCCACCTGGCTTCAACTCCGTAAGCTCTCTAAGAGAAAACTCTTAAGTGTTATTGGCAAGCTCTCTTTCGCCTCCAAAGTAGTTAGGACAGGTAAAGCGTTTCTTGAGAGGCTTCTTGCCGCCTCAAAGTCGGTCTCTTCTTTACATCACACTATCAAGCTTTCCTTTGAGGCGTGTCAGGATCTTGAGTGGTGGTCCTCGTGTATTCAGTCTCATAATGGCACGGCCTTCTATAATCCTGTCTGGTCTGATCTCTCTGCTCACGTCTACACGGACGCGAGCGGCTCTGCCTTTGCTGGTGTCTGTGGGGGGGAGTGGTTCTCCATTTCGTACACTGGTTCATTTCACCACATGGCCGCCCAGTCCATCAATTGGAAGGAATTCCACGCGGCGGTGTCTGCGTTGGCTACCTGGGCCCCACTTCTTCAAGGTCGAACGGTGATTTTTCACGTCGACAATATGGTCGTTTGTCATCTGCTTAATAGCTTGTACTCCCCCGTGGCTGAGTTAATGTTTTTTATCAGGCAATGGTGCCTGTTGATTGAAGAGTTCAGCTTGTCTGTAGCGGTTGTGTACATAAATACGAAAGATAATGTTGATGCGGACGATCTGAGCCGTGGCCGGGTCCGTGAGTTCAGGGTACGGAACCCTGATGCGTCCCCTCACATGACCTGGCCAGCTCAACATTTTATGGGTGCTTCTTAGATTAGCTATTGTTTCCTTCTCTTTCAGGACTGGACGGCCATGTCTCTCGTCTTCTCGCAGCTGGCTGGGCCCCGAAGAGCAAGGCTGCCTACTCGTCCGCGGTGAGGCGCTTCATTTCATTTTGCTCATCTCATTCTCTCTCTCCCCTCCCTCTGTCTGAGTCTAACATCCTTAGGTTAGTTGGCTTCTTAGATATCCAGCGCCTTGCCCCCTCTACCAACAGGGGCTATGTTTCTGGCCTGAGGGCGTGGGTGGTTTCTTTAGGGTTCCCGGAACCGGAGCTCTGGACCCCTAGGGTCCAGTTGGCATTGAAGGCAGTTTCCAGAGCCCACCCCCCACCCCGTCAGGCCACCCCCATTTCATATGATCTTCTTGCTAGGATGTTTTCGCTCCTTCGTTTCTCTCATGATGACCTTCTCTTCGGGGCGGCCGCCTCGCTTCAATTCTATGCTTGTCTCCGTGCGTCGGAACTCTGTGTTGATATTCCTCAGGGGCGTAGCCCAGTGAGATCTGATGTTTCTTTCTCAGCTTATCTTGGTTCCCCCACTCTCCAGTTTAGGGTCCACTCCTCCAAGACGGCCCCCCATGGCTTTGTAGTCCACGTAGGATGCTCGGGGAGGCCCGTCTGTGCTGTATGTATCATGTCTCATTTTCTTTCATCCTTCCCTAAGGGCCCCCGGGACCCTCTCTTTCGTCTCTCTTCTGGTCTCGACCTCACGTATGAGCTGTATAATTCTTGGCTCAAGTCCCTTCTAGCTGCGTTGGGGTTGGATTCGTCTCTTTATTCATCTCATTCACTCCGGGCTGGGGCTGCAACCCAGGCGGCACTGGCCGGCCTGTCTTCGGAGGATATAAAAAGGCTTGGTAGATGGAAGTCCAGCGCCTATCTTGTCTACATGAGGCCCCCTCCTGAGACCTATTCTCGGTTTGCCCCAGCCCTTGCTCACTCATCTCTTTCTTAAGCCTGGCCTCTCTGTCAGCACCCTGCCTACTCTCACACCTTACTCTCACGTAGGTAGGTTATCCGTTCACCTTTTTCTTCCTGCTTTTGGACATCTTCCTTTTGGCTGGTCGAAGCAGGCTCTGTGTAACTTTCTCTATCTGTGTGTCGTGTGTTCCTTCTTTATGTTATGTGTCTGTGTGATTGTAGTGTGTCTGATTGTCTTGTCCTTGTTACGCCAATAAAAACTGGCACTGCGACCAACTTTATACCTTGTGTTGAGTTCTATGTCCCTATTAGTTTCAATGGGATTTGGTTGTGTAGTACAACCAAAAGATGTTGAAGCTGGGGTCAGAGAACGGTCGCTCTGTCGGTCTAATTGGCTGTGGTTTTTCGGTCTAGCTTTCTCCCCTTTCTGGACACTTTGTCTGTCTGTTTTCTCACTCTTTGTGTTGTTCTTGGTTGTGGTAGATCCCTGTATCCTGGCTTTCCAGGCCCTGTCTCTATGTCTGATTCTGAGCTTAATAAACTGTAAAAATCACCAATACAAAGTGTGAATGCGCCCTGTTCAATAAAACTCCCTGTCCAATTTTCCCGAGGTCGCACTTCAAAAATTCCCCACCCTCCTCTCCCTCAAAAAATTTTTTGCTAAAAACTTAAAAATTTATTCATTTTTTCCAAATTGGCATAATGGCCTTATACGTTTTTGTAGACCCTCATACTTCGCTGCCACTCATCTTTCATTCATTCCTCATATTTTAATTATATAAAGTTTTCTTTAAAGATCCTATTTTCTTGTACATTTTGATGTCTCAATGTCATTTTGGTGTATAGGATGGATATGTCTATATCCGAGGTCTAAGTGCCTACAAGTGTCCAGTGATACTATTTTCATGGTTCATCTTGTGTAAAAAATAATTATAATAAAATGATGTATCAGACTCAGAATTAAGAATTTAAAAGATTATTTGTGAAAGTACAAATTTAACTTTTGTATGCCTGTTTTTATGGCTGGTCCAAGCAGGCTCTGTGTAACTTTCTCTATCTGTGTGTCGTGTGTTCCTTCTTTATGTTATGTGTCTGTGTGATTGTAGTGTGTCTGATTGTCTTGTCCTTGTTACGCCAATAAAAACTGGCACTGCGACCAACTTTATACCTTGTGTTGAGTTCTATGTCCCTATTAGTTTCAAACTCAAGAAATCTCTGCAGGTGGTCGGTAGCAAATTTCAGGATATCACAGTTGATAAGGGGTGACGCAAGGACCAACATTGTGTCTTGTATTGTTTTCCTATCCAACTTCTTTATTTCAGCAACACAACAAAAATGTCACCATTGTTTTGAAACAGTGACCTTTGCACCATTTTTTATCTCTTTTTTATGCGAGGTTATAAAAACTGTGTTATAAATTTCAAACAACAACAATATTATTCCAAGCATTGTTATATAATACCATGTGATAGATACTAAATGAAGGAAGGGTGGAAAGGAGGGAAGGAAGGAAAGAAGGAAGCATGGAAGGTAAAGGAGCATGAAAGGTAAGAAGCATGGAAGGAAAGAAGCATGAAAGAAAAGTTGCATGAAAGGAAAGTTGCATGAAAGGAAAGTTGCATGAAAGGAAAGAAGCATGGAAGGAAAGAAGCATGAAAGGAAAGAAGAATGAAAGAAAAGTTGCATGAAAGGAAAGTTGCATGAAAGGAAAGAAGCATGGAATGAGATAGCATAGAACCACAATGAAAGGAAAAAAGCCAGGAAAGAAGCCAGGAAGGTAAGCTAGAAGACGGAGAAAGCAAGGGCAAATACAGGAAAAGAGGAAAAAACAAGAGGGAAGGAAGGAAAGGAAGTTATCCAGATAGATCTGCTGTAAGGTAACCATCCATTTTGCAAGAGATTATTAGTCTGAAGATAGCACATCACACCATAACTGTATGCACATCTTATACATGCATTTTCTAACTCATGCGGACAGTCAGACACCTCAAAAACCACATGGCACATAAGCTAAAATGTGTGTAGTCATTTGGAATGGTTTACAAATAAACAGCCCATCAGCATCCTAGCATGTTGAATTGTGATGCATGGCCATAATACACAAAGGGTGACAGACTTTTCAACACATACTTAAGCAAAACCACAGGAATAAAATATGCTGACATGTAAGGTTACCTCCAACAGAATCAACAGACATATACTTCCAGAACTAGATCTGGGTCACCCACAAGCATTCTGTGAAATCTGGAGGAGTGTGAATGAAGTATTCTTTTAAAATGGAGTATTATTTTCAGGGGATAACTGTCAAATGTCAATTTTTTTCAGTTATTTTTTGTGTGAATTTTTTTGGATGCTGGTATGGTCACTATGGTGCAGTGGTGTAGCCAGAACTCTGCCACAGGTGGGGCAATGGGTGGGGCAGTACTTTTTAAGGGGGGGCAAGATACATGACCAACTTTATCGACATTTATCGACATTTTTTTGATAAAATTCGCATGACTCTGGACAGCAATTGTCATTTTCATCATCACTAAACATGTAAGCATGAAATTTAATAAGTGACATTTTTATCAAACAGGAATTTAGTCACAATGAAAATCTTCTTTCAGTCTTGGACGAGAAAAAGAAAACTTATTATTCTCATCACATAGCAATCATAGTCTTAGCATGTAATCACACTAGAACAGAAAAATTGCATTTATAATCAGACTAGGCCTATAAACTATTTATAATAATTGTTATATATACAGGAATGTAATGAGTGTCATATAGAATAATGAAAAACTGTCTCGATCCTTAATTAGAACAGAGCTGTGAAATAACAATAGAATCACTAAATTTCACATAGAATTATATAATTATTGCTGAATGGAATGTAGCAACATCAGTCTCTGATATGAGTTAAAGAAGCATGATCCTTCTGTTGTTGTGTGTTTGCAAATATGTCTCCAAATCAAATTAATTTGACCTTTGTCGTTCAATATGGATGACTCCTAAGTTTGAGAGCCTCTCATCTGCCATTGAATTTCTTACAAAGGTTTTTATCCTCTTCTTGCCAGAGAAGCTTTGCTCAAAAGAAGCACTGGACACTGGGATCGTCACTGCAATTTTAAAGAGCTTGTAGGCCTATAGCTCATGGAAGGCCCCTCTGAATGGTTGAGTAAATTTGACAAATTCAGAAAAGTCCAGATGGTGTTTCAAGGCCCTGCATGTTTGTCAGCTCCACCAGTCGCTTGGCCCACTAAATAATAAAGTTCGGCGATTGAAACACTATTTGGTGGAAGGCATCCTAAGCACTATGAAAACTGTTCTTATCATTCATGGTAAAATTTGATCCATTATCATCCAAAAGTGAGCTACATAACATTCACTGATAAGACTTACACCAAAAAATTCCTTACAAAATTTAGATTAATATAAGCCTTGTCTGATGAGTGAACCCCATGTAGCTTGTATTGAAAACTGGCCTTAAAAGTTTGAATCAGGGAAATTTTAAAATGGCCACCATTTGTTTTTGCTCTCCGCACATGCTCAATAGGTCTGAACATGCTCAGTGGAATCAGGTCACTACTGGACATGCTCAGTGCCAAATTAGGTCAGAGCAAATTTTCCATTGCATTTCTATAGTGCTAAGCAGAATAGTAAAACTAGGTCATGCACAGGACATTTCAAGCTAATTTTATTTGTTTCACTCCAGAGCCAGAGGGGCAAGAGGGGGGCAAGAGTAGCCACAGGTGGGGCAATTGCCCCACCTTGCCCCCCCTTCCTACGCCACTGCTATGGTGTTGTATCAGAATCAACACAATGAATCAATGCAACCATGAAAAAATCTGTTTGTCTTTTAGACGGTGTTGCCTTTAGAGGGTGTTGCCTTTAGAAGGAGTTGCCTTTGGAAAGAGTTGCCTTTAGAAGGAGTTGCCTTTAGACGGTGTTGTCTTTAGACGGTGTTGCCTTTAGAAAGAGTTGCTTTTGGAAGGAGTTGCCTTTCGAGGGTGTTGCCTTTAGACGTTGCTGCCTTTTGACCGTGCTGCCTTTCGACCGTGCTGACTTTCGACCATGCTGCCTCGAGGAAGATTGGATCGATGGATGGATGATGGGCTTTACCAACGTACCAACAATCAACATAGGTCCAGCTAGGTGACCCTGGCAAAGCTGGATTGGAACCAGGGATTGGAAGTGCAGAGTTCTCCAAACTGAGTCCATTCCTGGCAGAAGGTTGTTCACGAGAGACAGCTGAAAAGTCCAGAAGTACCAGAACAGCCTCAAAGATCTTTCGTGATTTACAACTGCATTTCTTTTACTTTTTTTTTTTTCAATTTTGACTCTCTAATGCTTTACTCTCTGAACTCATATTTTCTTGTTCTAAAATAGTTCCAAAATCCAAGAATCGTGCCAGGCTGAGAATGATAACATTCCTGAACATTCCATGAAAGTTGTATGCTCCTGTAGCATGTTGAAGTGCATGTAAAGGGGCTGGTGTCATCAACATTCTGCAGGTCCCAATGTCATCTTGGTGTCATCTCACAAGTTGAGGTTATCTCATGAGCAATTTGATCCTCTACAAACAACCTGGTGGTCGTCTTACACATTTGTGTAGGCCAAATGTAGGTACTAGTAGTCTACTACTACATGTAGAGCCATTTCATTCACTTCCAGTGAGTAATGACAGTAGAAACAGGGTCAAATTGTACATCTATCTATCTATCTATCTATCTGTATCTATCTGTATCTATCTGTATCTATCTGTATCTATCTGTATCTATCTGTATCTATCTGTATCTATCTGTATCTAGAACTAGAAAATATGAGTTGAGAGAATAAAGGGTTAATATTATTAACGAAATAAATAAATTGACTGTACTGTTGTCAATCACGAAAGATCTTTGAGGCTGTTCTGATACTTCTGGACTTTTTAGCATTCTCTAATGAACAATCTCTTTACTAGGGGTGGACTTGGCTCAGTTACATGTTAAAGCACTCCGTACTTCTGATCTCGACTTCAAGTTCCAATACAGCTTGGCAGAGTCACCTAGCTGGACCTATGGTGGTAAAGCCCATCATCCATCCATCCATCCATTCATCCATCCGATCTTCCTCAAGGCTACACCGTCTAAAGGCAACTCCTTCTAGAGACAACTCCTTCTAGAGGCAACACCGTCTAAAGGCAACACCGTCTACAACCACACCGTCTAAAAGACAAACAGATTTTTTCATAGTTACATTGCATCATTGTGTTGATTCCGATACAACATCTATCTATCTATCTGTATCTATTTAATACTTTTTTGGGTTGTTTCATTCTCTTTCTTTCTTCTGTCATTCTGTGCACAGTGTATGAGAAAAAAATATCTAAAGAAAAACCAGAACACCTTGTGAAAGCATTGTATTTTCTCTTAATATTTGATAATACTGGAAAGACAATATTAGTTTCCTTTAAATTGTCAAATTTGTTTAGAAAGATAATTGTAATCAGGTCAAGGGATTGTGGTCATTATGAGATCAGGAAAATTATATTATATTATATATTGTTGTAAATGCTTCAGTTACTGTAATTTTATGCACAACCAAGATCCACTCTTTGAGTATAGTTGATTAACTGAGGGTTTCTTTGGGTGATAAATCCCATGTGTCTCCAGAGCATATGTGAATCCCTCAGCCAGGCTAATTTGTTGAATGGAGAGGGTACTGTCGTGACTGTCCATATCAGCACATTTTAGCCCAAATAATACTGAAGTGACTGTTTTGTGTGACTGTTGTGGTGTTTTTTTAGCGTGACTGAACATTGTGACTATTGTTGACCAATTTATTAATTTTCAGGTAATTTTCATAAAAAATGCAGTGGCCTGTTGACCCCAGAATTACTTTTTCCGTAACAGGGACCACTTGGACTAAATATTTGCCATATTAGATTATCGTGATTCAGGGATTCACTTCTTTGCTCCTGGGCACCTTTTTGGCCCAACTTTTCAAATAAATGCCTAGCTGCAGAAGAACGCCACCAATGTCATAGCCACTGGCATCAGCTTCCATGATGAAACCTTTTTGAATGTTGTGGCCCCTGTAAAAGGCCAGTTTCTGTCTGGCTCACTGGCTGCTACAAAATTGTGTTATAAAGACACATGCAGAGGTTTTTGAAGGTCATTTTGCTTTTGCTGCATTGATTTATTGCGCTGTATTAAATTTTGAAGTGTCACAAGACTCTTGTGGACATTAAAATTAAATGACGCCTTTTGACTTCATTTTATGACTACCTGGAATTTAAATTTCGAAGATTTCAGCTCCTTGAACTGGCTGCAACTTTTCCAAGTAGATCAGCTGACTTTAATGCATTTATTGGGGTTTGACTTGTGACCTGAACTTTTTAAAGTGCACACCTAGATGCCCTTTGTGTGCTAGACACCACACGCCATTTTATGCATTTTTTATGCCTTTATGTAACTTTTATATTCAATTTGATTTACGATGTATTGTATTAGGGAATCTGAAATTGGTAACATTCAATGCTTTTTCATTTTATAAGGTATGGCTGCTGTGGAAAAATTAAAAAAGATATGATGAAGGAAAGTACCCTTATAACGATGGCACTAAAGTCAACAATTTCTGACAACAAAAGACAAAAGTACACATGATGATCACCTTTCCATAATGATGACGACAACTGATGATATATGGTAATATGGTGCTACAACTTCTAAACCTCTCTGCTTCTGTCTTGTATACTGTAGGCAACAATCCTCAATATCAATGTACCGGCTTCTCTGTGATGTTTTACTACAAAGCCAGTGTTTTCACCTTTACTGTCATGTTTATACTGCGAAAAAGAAGTAAAGATACATGTATTCCAAATATCCTGTATTATTTCCATTTCTTAATCACACGGCATACGAAGGAACAGTCATCATAGATTTAAAGTGATTTTGTACACTCTTCATAAAATAATTCAGTGCCCAGTTCTAAGTTTTTTCTGATGTAATTGCTCAGTTATTTATTTTATTTACTTCGTACTGATGAATGCAATATAAGTCTATCTTTTTTCTTGTTTTTTTCAAGCCAATTTATTTGTATATTGGAGGTTAAACTATTGTTTTGCATACATGTATCATTGATTTTATGAGGTTTTGGGTATATCCTATATCAATTAGCAGCCACACAGCCCATCCTTAGCTCAGTAGACTGGCCAAATTACAGAATTATGCATTGACAAACGTATATATGAGCCTATTTACCGGACGCATGCACAACATCATCAGATTCTACTCCAAGCAGTGTGAGCAGTCACAGAAGAGCCAGCTAGAGAGAGGTCAACAACCATCGGTTTCAGCCTAATCTGTCTATAAGTCTACAAGTCTACAAGTCTACAAAACATACAGTAAGATAATAAAGAAAGTTACCAAATGTATTATAGATCCTAAATATATAAAAACAAACAATAGTCCAACAATATCTCAATTTAGACCTTCTTTTGCCCAGTGGTCGAAATAGCCCCATGTCATTTGAGGGAGTCTGTCACTGGCAAGCATAGAAGCTTTTGGGGCCGGAGGTCCGGTGGGCCGCCGGAGGTCCTCGGGCTGCCGGAGGCCCCCCAGAAGCTCAAGGGCGTTTTAGAAAGGAGTACATGCACTCTAGAATGAATTCTGAGTGTTTTAAGCATGTATTATACCAGAAAATTACTTTTAAAAATCACTTTTCTTGATTAAATGCTGCACATTAAGTATCTGGGTTTTTTCCCCCCTGGGTCAATGTAAAAATATGTATTTGAGGTCCTAATAGCATTTGGGGATGTCAAAACCCCCTTGAACCCTTATTTTGAACACTGCTTTTGCCCCCCCCCCCTTCCAGAGACAACTCTAGCTACTTCCCTGCATCCAGGAATGTGGACCACAATGGCGTGTGATAAACTCCACTAGAACTCAAGTGCTGTGTAAACTGTAACGATTTTTCGGTTTCATCAAAAGATGTTCACAAATTCCAGGCTGACTGTGAGAAGGTGGTGACCTGATGAAGACATGAATGGAGTCGGAGAATGAGGACTTTCACATGACTCCAATTGTGTCAAAGAGCAACAGAGTACACTCCCTATACACTCATGCTATTTCCAGTACAATATCAAAATATCAAGATGGATGGATCGATGAATGGGGCTTTACGTCCTGTATTTATGCAATTGGTAGGCTAATCAGGACAGGAGGAGGACACAGCAATGAGCCAAAGGATGATTGAAACAGCCGTCCAACATAGGCCCAGGAGACCCGGCAAGAGCTGGATTCGAACCCTGGACCCAGCGATTGGCAGTCCAGCACACTACCACAAGACCAACCCTCCCCCTATCAAAATATCAAGGAAAACATGACCTATAGAATATGTTCAGTGTCTAAGGTTTTAGAAAGCTTTGGAAAAAATTACTTAAAGAGTATTTTAGTCAATATCAAGCCATTTATCACAGCATTTAAGATTTGTACCTCACAAATATACTGGGGCCTCGGCTCCGCATCCCAAAGGCCAAAGCGCAAAATCTTGTTGCTTGAATAGGATACTGGTTTTTGGCAGGGTTGGCAAAAATGATGTTCTTTTTTTTAAATAGTAATAATTAAGATTCAAAATGCATCCTTTTAATGCTGATGTTGTCAACCCGTCCAGTAGTCCAGGCGGTCAAACGTCAGCCCGATGTCTTTGCGATCCGATGGTACACTTTTCCAGGTCATCATGATTTAAGACAATAATTTACTTCGCGATTAAATAAAATTCATAGACAAAATGCTGTAGGAGTCATGACAGATTTTTAAATCCAATCGGTGAGTTTTTCAAATGTAAAAGGAGGCCTGCTGAACCAAGCACACAGTTGCTCTTGAAAGTAAGTACACCCTTCAATGATTTGGAGTTATAATCTTGCAAAAGTAAGTACACCCAAGCCCAATGCTATTTCAATGGAGCAGAGAGTGTAGGGGAGACCGGGGAAAGTTGTGCCACAGGGTAAGTTGTGCCTCTCACTGTTGGGGTGAAACGAAGAATCGAGTAATATAAGGAAGGCAATGCCACCCATGTATACACCGCTGGTCAACATCACTTCCAAATGCTATGCTTTGAAAAGCTAAATTCATAAATTCAATGTGTTGCTGAAAACTTGAAGTGCTGACATTCTTGTTTCTCAGTCATTTGTATTTGTAATAAGATGATGTCTTTGGCAGGATGGAGACAATTGTGTTGTAGATTTTATCTTGGATTGTAAGCCATTTTGGGTTGTTTTTGACAAACGGTTTTATCCAGAAAGTCAATGTGGGACAAGTTGTGCCATTTGGATTGGGGTGAGTTTTGTCAATGGTATGACATAGGATTTAATTTTTCTTATTTGAACATCTCTTATTGTCTGCATTTTATCATATGTAGCGATGCACCGACACCACTTTTTCATTTCCGATCCGCGACTGATACACTGGTTTTTGTTGCTGTTATCGATACCAGGGTTTAAATAGGAAGAAATGCCTCTGATCCCATACTGATACTGCTTTTTGGGTTCCAATACTTGTATCGATCTCGGAACATCCCTAATCAAAAGCCGGCTCAAGTTAAGAATCCAAGTAGTGACTTCCCCCAACTGAATAAATGGCAGGATTGGTTGAAAAGGTGTGAACAACTGTGAATAAGCCAATCCTGTGGCTCATTCAGTCCAGGGAGGTCACTTATAGTTGGATACTTAACTTGAGCCGTTTTACGAGAAATACCTGTGATTAATCCGGGTATTTTGCCTGATGAAGTTCGTCTGGCCTATTCCCGCCACATTTTCGCCAGTTCGCCGGGCCGTAAATGATTATACACCTCGTCATTGGATAATGATTGAAATCCATGTTAAACATTCCATTTAAGACTCGGCAATGCAAATCCGATGTGTTTGAATGGTTTTACAAGTGCTATGGAGCTTGGAATACAAGCCTCCATTGCCTTGACAATGGTACAAAACGGCGAAGTGTTCCCGGAAAAGGTTTGATCTGCACGGGAACGTCGGAGAGCAGGTAATTGAAGAGTTCCACTCTCACGACCTATTGATACATGCAATATCATTGATGTTACAGCCATTACAAATTCAACATTGTCACCAGTGGCAAATCATTGAAGAGTGTACTTACTTTCAAGAGCAACTGTAGGTGTAATCCTTGTGTTATCTCCATAATATCTTTAGTAGTGTGACTGTATTGTCACCTGATAAGTACTATTATAGCTCTATCTACAACAACTTTATAACATTATCATGTCCATTGTTGAGTTAGTCACATGGGCACTTGAGTAACAACAAGTGTACACAAGTTTGTAAGCAAACTCTTGAGGGGATCCAGTATCATAGTTCACATGATCTTGAAGATCAAATGGATCCCCATCACTATAAACAATAATGACATAAATCTGATAAGACGTGATGGTAAACTGCTACTGGAAAGATGATATATGGCTGTAGGGGTTGAGTGAGATTAGAATTAGGGGGGGGGGGGGAGTAGGATCAATGTGAGGTCCTGTAGGGTATGTAGGCTACCATGGAGTCAATTGCATTCTGGGAATGGGGATATAACATATTTGCATGTTGGTCATCTACTCCCACCAAATTATCAATTATTGAAAAATATTTTACCTTTGATCAATATTTTAAAAGAACAATAATTTTACTTCATTGTTTCTTAGGTCTTTGGGATTGTACATAGGTAAAATATGAGGACTCCAGTTGATAGATTTACCTGCGCTTGCAGAAACTCAATCCAAGAAGGGTTCTTTAAAAATTAATTTTCTGTCTCTTGCGAGTAATGATGAGTGGACAACAATAGGTTAATCATTTTTGATCTGGTTTCGGTAGTCTTTGTGAACCGTGTCAGCTCGGTTGAATTAGGAAAAATATCAAAAAGCGTGCACCAAGAAAACAATACCAGAAGAAAACATTATAAATCTAGAAAAATGATTGAAAAGAATAAGAAGAAATTGACTGAAGAATTATCAGAAATAGAAGAAAAGAAGAAGGAGCAAAGCCAAAGGAATAAGTATGTGAATGCTTGGATGAAATAGTGAAGAAGAAGGAGAAGAAGAAGAAGAAGAAGAAGTAAGGTAAAGAAGAAAGGCAAGCATGATTAAGGGAAGAAAATATTAAGAACAGGTACCAGTGGAAGCAGAGGAGGAAGGCGAGAAAGCAGGAGAAGGAAAAAGAAGGCGAAGAAGGAGAAAACGAAGAAAGTGATTATCAAGATATAACTATGATTGTTATAGGCCTATATATAAATACTTCGAACAAAAATTCCAATGCAAGGCAACATAAGAGTGACAAGGTCCCACTCTTCCAAGAACTTCCAAGCCAAAGCAGATCTTGAGCAGCTGCCCCAGGGCCTTCTTTCCATCTTGCACAAGAACCAAAAGTTGCAGAAGACAGAGATGGAAGAGGGGGTAAATTTCCAGGGTTGGTTAAGAGGGCACAGAATGACAATCCTTTGGCCTCTTTCCATTTGGATGGCTAGTTAACTCCAAGGTCACAGAGGGCGTGGGTAGCACTTGAATCCAGATGCCACCTATTGGTGAGATGTCAAATCAGAATTTGCGGGCCAAGGAAGTTGCAGGGGCCAAAAGGGCATTCTGGGCAAGTCGAGAATTGGGGCATTAGGTTGGTTTGAGCCTCAGAGGAGAAAACTATTACGCAATGGCTAAAGTTGGTTGAATTATGTAAGACCAACCATAAAATCGTTTTGTATATTGTAATTGAGACCTTCTTCTGAGGCAGGATGGCGAAAATGATACACTTATGACAACAATTCAACAGAGTCCTAGACATGAAAGCTGAATGAGATGTTGTCAGTAGTTTGCTCCAATTGTCTTGCAAGACTGCCAAGTGCTCTCAATAATTTTCCTGATTGGATCGAACGGAGTACCTCATGGGGCATTCATTGAGCCTATGTATGTCAACGGTACCATCAGGGATGAAGTGATAAAGTTACATTGAATGCTCTCTCACCCTGACCTGATGCATACAGCTTGATGCACACCAAGTTACCCAAAACGCTACAATGGGACCTAATATCTCACATTCCTCATCCCATGAAAATCCCATGAACTGGCTGTACCCTAAAACCCTTTTTTGCCCAAAGCCAGCTGGTGCCCCAAGCAGAGAATCCAGAGACCACCCAGTGGGAACTCAGTGAGGGCCCAAGGAGAGGGGTTGGGGTTACAGGTGTGCTCCATAAGGCTGCACCATCTCTGGGAACCCTTATTTCACCCTAAGAATTTCACCCAAACCCAAATGGTTAGCCTCCCAGCTCCAGCATATCACATGTTCTGTAACTCTGATTCTGACACTTGGAACTCAACCTGTTTTATCACAAGGTCAGGTGGCTGCTGCTGGTTCAGGCTGGCTGTGAGGAATTGTGCAGCAGTGGTTTAGGATACACTGTAAACTTTTACTGTTATTTGGAGAAGCAGAATAGCTCAGAATAAACCTTTGAGGCACGCTACCACTTCAGATAGGAGAGTTTGAAAGTAAGAGAGACGCAGAGCCTGCAGGAGATTTTTCGAACAAATTTCAGTTGCAGGGATTTTGCCTGAAGACAGCATTTCACCATCGGGTCAATAAAACCGACATGTTTCTCAGATTTCAAATTGAAGCTATATTCTCTCAAATAAATAATTCAAACAAAATCATAGATTTAAATTTCATAGACTTACATCCAGTGGTACAGCGTGCGGATAATTTTTGGCAATTTGACATGAAATTTTGAATCAAAGGCGCTTACTGCTGGGGAAAATCTTTGTCAGTGGTGGGGATTTTGCAGGGGCCGCCACTTTGACACTTAAAAAATAACGTGAACAAGGCAATTCAAAAGGCATTCTGCACATCATCTAACTACTGATCTGAAGTCCTGGTTATCTTGTTTAACTGTTGCTACTACATGACGGAGCATAAAAGGTAGCAATGCACTGATGAAGCATGCAGTGGTGTCTTGTCCTAATTGCTGACCTCTTGTTTTGGCAAATTCTCTGTGAGCTATATATAGATCTTGGATGGGGAAGTCCCTAAATGACATCGCAGGACTTCCTCTTTCCTGTTTTTCTAGGATGGTTTTCCTGGGTCTCTAAAATGTTGTTTAAACAATATGCATGTTGATCAACACAATCGTAGGCAAATTAAACCCTGTGTGCAAAGTTAGAATGAAGTTGGTGCAGTATTTTGTCTCAAAATTTGTCCACAAGATTCCAGAGAAGACAAGTAACAATAGGGCTGAATGCCCTAAAAATGGCTTGCGCATAGGCATTGTTAGTCATGACTGAAAGATTGAAGCACTTAACTGAAGTCTAAATGATTTACTAAAAAGGACTCAATAATCCTGATCCTTCGCTAGTATGAAACTTCTGTAGGTTGTGTTATTTTCAGAAAAGATAACTGTTATTTTACAGTATTTTCTTACAGTGTTGTGGTTTGTATGTAAACAAATGTTATCATGGTTATGTGCCTTACAGTGGTTGCTGACCATAACCTCCAGCAGGGAAACTGTGCCATGGATACAAACTTCACTGACTGCAGTGATAAACTTGGGGAGTTATGATCAATTGCCAGAACAATTTCAGAAGTCACTAGTCACAGACAATGAAATCATTTCTGATTTAACCAAGATTTTATTTTGTATCTCAGGTCCAATAAAGCTTTTAAAAGTATCTACATGTACATGCCATATATAAATGTCAAACTTGCTTTTGGGAAGCTAACCAATGACCATCGTTGGCATCATTTCAATTTGAGATTCTTCCTGATATCAGGAATTTCAAAACTTGATCTGGAGAGGCAATCTTTCTGATAGCTGCATGGTTGAGATCAAATTCTCAAACTGTGAAAACAGGAAATCTTTCACTTAAATTTTGGAAAGACTGTCTTAATAGATTTACACAATGGTAACACTAAATTTCGAAATTGAAAAAGTGAGTGAAATTCCAGTGTACCAAGCCTAAAGTTGAAATATATTTGACTACGTACTTTGTTTCAATTAATGTATCTGTCCATGCAGTATGATGATTTGGGCGTAGTACATTGGTCTATCTATTCGTAGGTCATCCAATTATAATCCAATCAATCAAGAATTTTGAAAACTCACTCCCATATATGATAAGCAAGCTGACCTCTGAATTCATAAAATTCTTGCAATTGATACAATATGGCCCGTGAGTTTGACTATACAGTCTCTTATCACTAATACTCCTAATCTCAGGAAGTCATGGGTCAGATTCCTGGCCTAAATCATCGACCTAAATGTGCCTGAAAGTGCCAAATGGGGGTTTAACTGGCCCTGACGTGTCATTTGCTGAGTGGGTCACTGCTTTTGACCTTGACTGTGACCTCTAGGCATTCTCAAGGTCATGTTGGTGATGTGATACATGCGCTGTTGCCGATTTGACCTTGATACAGAAAGCTTTTTCGAGGAAACTGTAAATAGGTCACTCCAGTAAAAGGAAACAAGAAGATGTATAGGTTATTCACCATGAGAGGATAACTGGACAACAAAGAATATGGGAATTATTTCCCTGCAATACTGGCATGTGATTGGCTGATAGAGGTGTCCAATGGTATAATGAAAGAAAATCCCATCAGATTCTGATCATCTCTTAAAAACAGACCATGTCATGTCATCAAGTCACAGACAATGAGACTCTCACTTGACTGAACATAGATGGGGTTTTGCATCATAGGATGGGGTTTTGAATCCAATTGTCCTATGGCTATTTTACTTTTGAATTCCCTGTGTCCTTTTGCAATTTTGCAAGTGAATTTTGAATTCCTTGTCCCTCAGCTCTGAACTCAGCTTTATGTCTCCATGTCTCTTGTCCATTTTACTTTTGAATCCACTGTCCCCTGGCTCAATAATCCTCCATCCAGAGCCTCAATCTATAACATAATTCACTATCTATCAAACTTTGTTGTTAATTGTTTAGCTCAGCCAATCCTTTATCAATCACCACCAAATTTTCCATACAGCTCCTTGCTGTCATTCTCCCTTGAAATAAGGCCTGCTATCTTCCTGAGTCATCTATATGCTCAGAAATCTATCTTTATACCAGGCTTATCAATCCCACCTCACTAAATACACTTCACACTGTCACTTTTAATGACTTACACTAGGTGTCTCATGTGCAGTGCATTTGCATAACCTCATTTGCATAGCCCACACTGCTCCACCTGCCAGCATTTTCATACAACTACTGTATCAAACTCCCAGCAAGTTGCCACAGCCTGCACAGGTGTTTATAGTAGCCAGAAGATTGGCAATGCAACTTACTCTATCTAGGCCCTATAGAAAAACCCAAAAGTTCATTTTTACAATACAGTTACTTATGTTATGTCACAACAAGTTCCAATGAACAATTAATTCTAACATACAAGTTAGTTCAACTTCATTTCTTGAGCTTCAAATAAAAATTAGGCCTAGGCTATACATTTTTGTCAAAAATTATTCACTTCTAAAATTATTAACTTCTGTGGCAGATCAATTTTGCGAACTGTAACTTCTATTTTGTCCTTCTACCAAACATAATTAGTCAGAAATAAACATGGAAAACTTTCACAAAAACAGAATCACAATATTCGAAAAACAGTTGCTCATAGCTAGATAAATCAGAGTAGGCCTATATTTTATGTCAATACATATCCCTTCATTACATAAATAAAGGTCACATTCGACCACACTTCTAATAACTTACACAATTTCTATAGCCTATAAATATAAATACTATTACGATTTACATAATCAACTGCTTAAAACCACACCATTAAGCCTGTAACTTTCTCAACATAATATGCCTACTACCACACTATTTATGTATTCATGGGCCCAAAAGTCGTGCCATGCACTCCCAGTGCTCCCCCACCCTTCGCAACCTCTGCCTCTTACCTATATTTTCTCCACGGGCATTCTAGTTAATTGATATGCTCAGTTGCTTTACAAACAGAGGCAGATTTCATTAAATTAATAAAAAAAGGAAAACAAAAGTTCAAGTCACTCGATTTGCAGGGATTTTAATGGTCATTCCTCAATATAAACAAAAGGGAATGTCATCATATCACCTTGAATTTACATCAGCAGCTATCAGCATCACAATACTGAACAACAGTGACTTGGGGGTTGTTTGGAAAGAGGGTTTTGTAATTCGGATTTCAGTCACACACTGCATAGAATAAGTCCGATTTTCACCCAATATGCTTATCTCCACACCATCCCCTAAAATGCCCTTAACATGTTAAGGTCATTTGTAAGTCCATAAATATTGGTGTTTTTGCTCCTTGATTCACCAAAACCAAAAACAGATGTTTTTCTTTACCCTTTTCATGCTGCAGCCTGGAGCAGCCACACACGTCATGATTACTCAGTAGAACAGAGCCGTGTGCAGGTTTCTCTGGACTGAGTAGTCAGTGTCATTCCACTGTACAGCAATTGAGACTAATTTATTCATAATTGTAAATTTTAGCTGCGATGTTCGTCATCTCTCTAGTAAGCATGGCAGTATAAAAGTTGTAACAGGCCTGAAGTTGTAAATTGTAATGAGCTATAATATAACTCAAAATTCATTCTCATATATATATAAATGTGAATGCAAAAAAAGTTTTGGGAAAAAAATTTGTGTGAAAAAAATTGGGGGCTGGGGGGGGGGTTAGAAGAGATCGTGGGGGAAACATTTTGGAAAAAAAGGGGAAAACATTTTATGGGGAATTTTTTGAGGGGAAACACAAGTGGGATGGAAAATTGTTGAAAATTAGCCATGTTCTTTAGTGTAAACTGTACAGTGGGGATAATAAGTATTGGACCCCCTGCCATATTTTCTGTTTGGTGTAGGGCTACTTGCACTTGCTCGAAAACTCTGAAATTTCTCTACTGCTTTTTCCCACTGTATAATTTAGGTAATCACTTTTCCTCAGCTGTAACAAGTCTTTCGGGGGGGGGTGTTTGAGATTTTTTTCGATGGGAAATGCGGGACATGATAATTTATATGTCCTACAATAGTCTATACAGTATTGAGGTTGATCATGTAAACCAATTTTATAAAGGTAGGCAGATAAGTTTTCACCAGCCAAAGAGGCAAATACTATAGACCTGTCAAGAGAGAATTGAATTGTTTTTCCACCATAACTAACAAAGTATTTAATAAATAAAAAAACGCTGGTGCTCCCCCCCCCCTTATGAAAAGTGTCATCTGTGTTAAAACATGCAATAATATAAGCATTCTTGAGTGCGCAGTACAAGTTTAACAGTTTAACAGTATATTATGTTTGAGTGCCAAAAAATTCAAGCACATCTCATCAGCACTTACAATCATTAAAAACACTTATTAAAATTCAAAAGTCTTTGAAATAGTCTTTGATTCACATTATATTCCAATATATTCTTTTTGTCTATTTAATTAAGGATGCTTTGTGTAATTTGTGGTTTTGAGGTTTCACCTGATGTCCTTCGACTGATCCAAACTCTTAAAACCTGAAAATTCACATATACCAATGCACAGTACACAATCACCAAAGCCATGTTTTACAATTTTTGTCAAAAATACCTTTATTTGCTACACCAGAATCACATGTTGACAGTAACTGTTTGTTGGGAACATTCAAACTTTTTTTCCAGTCTTACATACCTCTTAAGATATGACGAAAAATTCAGATTTACTATCCAAGGGGTTCTATTTTTTAAACTGAAAATAATGTATAATGGTTTTATTGCAAAACATATGAAATGTATTTTCACCTGATTTTGAAGTAGTGTGTACAGTCACATTTTGCAACTACAGGTCTCATATTTTTGTTATAAGGACAATTGCACCCATATTTTCAGTTTCTGGTGTCAGATTTGATATATCTCTATTACACAATTGGTGGCAGAGCACCAAAAAATGGCCGAGAAATCAAATGATCAGAACGGATGGCCATTTGAAAGCCCTGTCAAAGGAAACTGACTAGGCAACAAGACTTAGTGCTGAAGCTGGATTTGCAGTTTCACCTGATGTCAGTTAACTGATCAAAACTCATAAAATATATGTGAATTTACAGGTTTTAAGAGTTTGGATCAGTTAAAGGACATCGTGTGAAACTGCAAAACCTGTTTCAGCACTAATTGCTGATTCAGTTTCCTGCAGCTGAGCTTTCAAATAGCCATCCGTTTTGAAAATTTGAGTTCTCGGCCATTTTCGGAGCTCTGCCACCAATTGCGTAATAGAGATATTTCAAATCTGACACCAGAAACAGAAGATATTGGGGCAATTGTCCTAATAACCAAAATATTAGACCTGTAGTTACAAAATGTGACTCTATGCACTGCTTCAAACTCAGACGAAAATGCATTTCCCGACGAGTTAAAAAACCACCCAAAATTTCAAATGGTCATATCTCCATGAGTTTTGACAGCAGAGACTTCAAATTATGGTCAAGTGCCTATCTCAGGTAATACTACATCTGAGAATTTTTTTAATTTTTTCTGAGATGGTGACCTGGGGACCCCTGGGTGATTTGACATGGAATGACCCTATAAAATCTAATGCACATGTGATTTTTTGAAAATTAATACTTGTAATAATGTTTGGATCATATTAAATGTCATTTGATTTGGCATAATTTAAGAAACCTAGATCATGATTCCACAGTTTTTAATAAACCCTTTTTGGGTGTGTCTTTCATTTGGGGTTGAAAATTACTCTGAGTGACAACCATGTGGTATCGATTACTGAGGGTGCCAAAAGTGCAATGTGATGACATTTTTACAACACAGACCCCTGATAAGGCCTTACACAGTTTGTGTTGGTTTTGAGACTTATACTAAGCAGTGTTGCGGTTGAGGCTCAACCTGTTGCAATTTATGCAAAACGAAATAAGCATTTGTCAAAGAAAAAATTTTCTTTATTTTACTGTGCTTAAAATTTTTAACTACTTGTTACCTATCTGGGTATGTACATACTGTATATATGTTGAACTTGTTGTGTATTATTTTATTTTATTTAGTTGTTGCTCTATACCACAAGCAGTGGCCTGATGAACTTTGAGGGGGGGGCGCTATGGACATTTGGTGAAAAAAAAAAGATTGGTTGTTTCCCACTTTACACTGAGAAAAAAGTTGGTTCAGCCCATGTAGCTAGGGTACCGTAATAGTCCCGGGGGTAAAGTCCATACCCCCCCCCCCCAACTATCGTCTGGTCTGCCCCTTATGTCTGGCATCTAACATATTTTCTTTTAATTTTATTAGCTCAACTGAAGCATAAAAATGATTTTCTACAATGTTCATGTGTTGTAGCGAAAAATAAAGTCAACTCAATTATTATTTTGCACTGCGTGGCATACCAGATCAAACTTCAAAAGAAAAGAGAAGTTCTTATTTAGACCTATCCTTTATAAAGCTTTTGTGAAGTTCAGTCAGGTTTTTGAAAGTGACATAGTATAGGCCTATGGAAAGATTGGCAGCAAAGGAGATAAAGGTAGATTTGTAAGAGACTGGCTGGTAAAAAGAAGTAAATGCACCAGGGGAGCCACTAAGCAATGTACTTACTGGTGGTCTTATCTCTATGGTAAAGTAATTGCAGCTTGTCTGGCAAACAAACTTTTAACAAGGCATATTTTAATTCCAGGTCTGGCTTGTCAGATCTGTTCCATTGTTACGAGCTATTATTCATCAAGAACGATCCATCGAGTAAAGTAATAATCATCAACCATTCGAACATTGCAATGAATGCTGTTGCAGACAATCTATAAATCATGCCCAATTTTACAATTGGGCATGGCTATTTCTCCTATTGGTAAACTATTTCAACTATTGGCAAACTATTTCCCCTTTGGGCAAAACATACAACTTTACCCTAAGGAGCACTTTGCTATTCTAACTATTGGCAAAATTTGCCCATCTCTAAATGTCTCTTCGGGCCACTTAGAACATTAACAAAAAATTAAATCGTGCCCAATCCTGTAAATATTGCCAACAGGCAGTATTAAAATTCGGGGCACAGCTGTGGAAATCCCGAAAATGCGGGATTCTGTTTTTTGCGATTTGCACAACTTCTAGTAAAGATACAGACTTCATTTTTTCATCATTAAATGTGGCATGAAATTAGCAATTTTTTTACATCAAGTTTATCTCTGTAGCTTGCCTATGAAAATGGATATGTCTTTGCCAACATCTAAATCAAGTCTTTTTCAGCCTTTTTGATTATTTGGAGATTTGCAGTAAAATTTAGAGATTGGTTGACGCAAATACATTTCAGTTTTATCATTTCCGCAGCTGCTTTTGTTTCATTCAAAAACAAAAATCCCTCAAATCCAGATCAAATGAAAGATAAAATGATTCAATTCAATTGCTGAAACATCATAGCTTGCTTTCCAAAATGAAAAATTGACTCAGATGAAATGATTTCTATTAGTTATTCCTTTTACAAATATGCCCAGTATAATATTCATATTACGTCTGGCGTCTGGGACCATCATTTAATTTAATTTTCATAACTTCAAAGGAAGCGTTATGATAAATTTATGATTTGTCATTTGGCAAACAATTGAAGTATTATATCAACACTAGCTATTCACCCGTTAGGGTTTCTTGCTTTTCAAAAATGTGCTTAATTCCAAGTTCTTCCCAGGTTTGAGTAATGTGAAGCGAGCTCCTATGTATTGGCAGACCTGTGGCAGTCGGCTTTCAGTTGGCTGAAGTAATATGGATTGTTTGGAAGTACTATGGATGTACAGCGGGGTGTACAGCACAACAATTTAGTACAAATTAACAGCAAGAGCCTGAGTTGATGTTGGAAAATAACTGAATTTCTGGGGGGTAGTTATTTTGGAGATAGAAGTTCAATCAGTGTACGAAAAGATGCGGAATTTAATGGCCTGCAATATGATATGCATTACTGCCCTTGATGTCACAGAGAGTATATATATATAGGCCCCAGACTTGTGTGTGGAAAATGTGGTTTTTTGTGAAACTCCCAAGATGAATATCTGGTAACTGGGTAGTTATATTGGCCACACAAGGTCAGGCAGCATATCAAAAGATGCAGAATTTAATGGCCTTTAATATGAAATGCATTACAGCCCTTTTTGTGGCAGGTAAGTATACAGTTAGGTTATTTTTATGTGAAAAAATGTGATTTTTTGCCAATTTCCCAAGAGAAATTTGTGTAAATGTGGAAATAATGAATGTTGATAGGAAAAAGTTGTCCTATCGGGAACTTCAGATGAATTGACAGGCTTAGGAGTGTAATTTTTAAAAGGTGTTATGGGTTGAGGGAAAAAAGCCTTATGAGTGAGATGAGATTCCTGCTATGGCTATTATTATGATTAGATAGGGGAATTATTGTGCTGTACAGTCAAAAACTGCATTATAATACCATGTAAGTACTTTATTTCAAATGCACTAGAACAGCTGATTTACTCAATCATTACAAATAGACATCCTCGTTTTGCAATGGGTCAGTCATACACATGTGCCAAAATTGAAACAGGCATAGTCGAACACAAACCGTAGCACTGGCATAAATATAGTGGGTGGAGCTACTTGTATGCACCAGTAGTTTTTGAGAACAGTCAATGAAATTGGTGACATGCTCATTTACGTCAAGTTTTCCAATGTTGCCATTTCAGATTTTCACGCAGAACAAGATATATGATCTAGTTGTTCATTTGGACCCACAGTTGGGATGATACGGCAGACAGTACAATATTGTGGTAATGTTGACTCTGTGAGATGTGCTCATGTCAGTGTCCCAATCTCAACTGGAAGTGTAGCCACCAGAGGGCAACACTGTGCTTGCTCCTGATTGGCTGACGGTCAGCGGCCTCACTCTGGGGCTTGGAGGGAGACAGACAGACAGACAGACAGACAAACATTTTTATTTGGCCATTTGTACATACTACATAATAAGTTCATATCATATAGATTATCTCGTGGCCAAGGAGGCACTCACTATAAGTCAGTTAGCCGACGCTATCATGGGTGCCCCCTTGCTCAAAGTTACAATGCAAATATTACTTAGTAAGTAGACATACATGAGATACGAAATAAAGTTATTGTTACAAGCAGTATAAAAAGTAGTTGAGAGGAGATGAGGTTATGAAAGATGAGATGATATGATGAGAGAAAGACTAACACGCATATGATTAATGTCTAACTGTTTATGGAGTTTATTAATTTACATGTACTACCCTACAAAAAAAAATAGTAATAATAAAATAAAAAAATAAATAAAAAGAGGTTTTCTTTTTCTTTACGCTTGTCCACAAACATAGCAATTTGATATTGTACAATCAATTTTATAGTTATTTATCAGATATTTCTTATATACAGTAAGAAGCCGAATTCAGAGTGTGTGAAAATTTTGTCTGTAATTTGTGATATTCCCTTATTAAGTAGAAGAGGCAGTTTATATCTTAGGCAATTTTCCCCAAATTTATGGTGAAGTTGAGGCATTACAAAAAACCTATTTCTTGTCCCATAAACATGCTCAAGCCTACTAATGAAACCAGTATTTGAGAAATATAGAGGAACTTGACCATGCTGAAGTCTAAAGTAGAATTTATACATTTTTCGAGTTATTATGTCTTCAAGTTTCAAGGTAAATAGTGATTTGAATAAAGGATCAGTGTGTGAGTTGTATTTACTTTTCGTTATAATGCGTATTGCCCTTTTTTGGAGGTTGAATATACTGGTGCTATTGTATCCCCAACACAAAACACCATAGTTCAAATAGGAATGAATTAGGCTGTCATAAATTGTTTTTAGAATGTAAGGTGGTAGTGTATTTCTCAATTTCTTCATAATTCCAATAGTTTTACAAATTTTGTTTCGTACATGGTTTTTGTGGCTGTTCCAGGATAAACTGCTATCTAACACAATACCTAAGAAGTTGAATTGTTGAACATATTGTACTTGTTCCCCGCAAATAGTGATATTTGGATATATTACTTGCTTGTTTGGTTTATGAAATGCCATGCATTTAGTTTTCTTTACATTCAGCGAGAGTTTATTGAGCCTGAGCCACTTGGTAACTTCATTCAGGTGTTCATTCAGCTGTTGTGTCATATCTTTCTGATCATAATTTCTAGCATTTATTGATACTAAGAGTGTTGTATCATCTGCATAGCTAATAAATTTGAAGAAATCTGTTGAGAACGGCAGATCATTGATATAGATAATAAATAGTAAGGGGCCTAAAATTGAGCCTTGAGGCACACTGGTTCGTATTGGTAGGGGGGTGGATACTTCACTATCCATTTCGACATATTGCTCTCGATTTTCCAGATAGCTTTGAAAGAGAGAGAGGGCTTGCCCTGTGATTCCATAATTGTTGAGTTTGTGAATAATATGCTATGGTCAATAGTATCGAAAGCTTTAGAGAGATCAATAAAAATGCTTATCGGGAGATTACCTTTATCCATTTCAAGTATGATTTTATCAGTTAATTCAAGGGCAGCAAATTCGCAGGAATGTTTTTCTCGAAAGCCGTATTGGCTGGAGAAGTACAAGTTGTTGATGGTAGAGTAGGAATGAAGTTGAAGAAAAATGGCTTTCTCAAAAACTTTGGAAATAGAAGGCAGGAGAGATATTGGTCGATAATTGGTAAGTAAAGTTTCATCACTATTCTTGTGTATTGGAAGGACTTTTGCCATTTTCAATTTGTTAGGGAAGACACCCTTTTCAAAGGACTGGTTGATGATTACAGTTAAAGGTTTGTAGTCTCTCCTGCACTTTCCTGCAAGTGCAACTAGTGCCTTAGGCCTGGAGGAGGACTCCCATGCCAATGGACAGCTCCCTGTCCCATAGCTCTCCAAGACCATCATGACCTGGCTCTCCACCTGTGCACTTAGACAGTGTAGTTTAGAATTAGACCATCATGTTAATACTGTGTTTGCTGTGGAATAAACCTTGAAACTCAACCTGGAGTCCACCATCTCTTTTGACGTAGACTTGGAGGTCAAGAACTCTTAAACTATGGTCACCTGGCCAATATACTGAGCAAGAACCATTACAATATAATATCTCTGGCATTAACATGTTTTCCAAAGCATCCGTGGTTTGATTGATGTTCCTTGACATGGTTTCTCACACCAAGTATAAAATAGTAGTCTCTGGCAGTTCCAGTTGGTGGCGCATATTAAAGGACATCAACTGAGATTATTCAGTGTTGTACTACGACAAAATTTTTACAATGTCGAATTTGTTTTTTTTTTAATCTTTCAGAATGTTACGTATGTACTTTTAGACTCCTAATGTCTACAAGTGGACCGTTGTTACACCACCACTTCTTTTTCCAGCCTTGGCAGATCAGAACATATATTCTGTCATGTCTTGCCACCTTGTGACTAGTGTGCTATTCCGCGAACTCCTGCATGCCAGCTGTCTACATCATTTCAGTCTGAGGAACTCACACAATTTTGTCTGGAAGAAACCGGGGCTGTTTCTGAGTGTGCTGATGGCCTTGTCTGCTTCCTTAGAGAATGTGATTGCCGAGTCTGACTCTGGTATACATCAATGTTGAATAGAAATTTTGTGAATGTGCAATGAAATTGGAACTATTTATTGGGACAGCAATGCTGTAGCATACAAAATCAACTTTTGTGCCAGGTGGCAGCAGCATGCAGTTCCCATTTTCACCACACTGGGACTCCTATGTTTCGACAATCAATCAAACAAGGTGGCTTTCTGATTCATCAATGACCCTTTAAGGGGCTGACCATTAAATAAACAGGGAGCTTTCCTCGGCAGGAATTATTTATTTCACGGTTTATCTATTTTAAGTGCGTAAAATCCCGGGAATATTCATTCCTAAATCAAGAACCACCAGAAATGATTTATTTCAAAACTGGCCCAAAAGAATTACATTTTTTCACCAAATCTGAGCAAGAAATTATTTATTTCAAAAAGATTCTTCTTTTAAGAGGTATGCATTTTTAAGTGTGAGCAGTTTATAACCAGTCTCACTCATTAAAAATAAACATTCAAACATGTGTAACTACTTTTCAACATTTGAAAATTACAGGTCAGCCTCACAACTGTATACATTCGAGAATTGGGGGAGGGTTGTCCAGTGGTAGCGTGCTGGACTGCCAATTGCTGGGTCAAGGGTTTCGAATCCAGCTCTTGCCGGGTCACCTGGGCCTATGTTGGACGGTTTTTTCAATCATCCTTCGCCTCATTGCCGTGTCCTCCTCCTGTCCTAATTAGCCTACCAAATGCATAAATACAGGACGTAAAGCCCCAAACATCCATCCATCATCAGGGGAGGATCCAGAAAATTCCGGTGGGGGGGTCTATCGGGCTATCACGTCGCGGAATGCATAATTCGCGACATAACGCGACTGCGTGCGGATGAACTTAACATTTAAAAATATATTAATTTTGGTCTGGTGGGGGGATGCATCCCCCCCATCCCCCCCCCTGCGTCCGTCCCTGTCCATCATGCATGCATGAACTTAGTTGAGGCTGCTCATAATCTCATTGAAAAACTATGATTAATTGATTGTTCAAAGAATCTTGAAACATGGTCAGTGCAAGAATTACCAGAAGAAACCAAACGGGCAAACAATTTTTCCATTGGCATTCCATTGTAAAACATGCTGGTCATGTAGCTCCTAATTTATGCTCCAACAAACCATCATCATTTCAATTCCTAACATCAATTTCCCTTTCTATACCTGATTGTCTCATTGTTACTAGCAAGAAGCAATTATCAAGCAAAATATTCTTGATTAATGGCACATTGTGCTGGTTTTCAGTTGAGCCGTGTGATTTTCCTCAGCGTGTTTGCCATTCCCAAGCAAAAGCCTCAAATGGCAAAATCAGAATAAAACATTAAAGATCAAATGAATGACAAATGATTCAATTCAATCAATGAAATATTATGAGCTTGTTTGCCGGATTGATAAATTTGACTGCCATTTCTATTAATTATTATTTTGCAAAAGCTCCTGGTATTTATGTTACGTCTGGGTCTAATACGATCTTTTCAATTTTTTTTGGCTCTAAAATAAGGAATGAAAATGATTTTTGTCATTACATGTAGCTGGCAGCTGACAAAATCAATAAAATGCTGCTTGAGTTATCGGAAATATAGCTCTGAACAGCGTTCTTGAAAGAATGGGATAACTGATGTTCCTTGAAACTGCCACTAAAATTCTACTTGCCAGTGGTCCAAATTGCTAGAGCTTACTTGAATGAAAGTCTTTACATCAATTGAGCTTTAGGACCTTGACCCTGTCTACAAGTGGGCCGCTGTTACATTGCCACTTCTTTTTCCAGCCTTGGCAGATAAAGTAAAGTAAAGTAAAGTAATCTTTATTTACAGTTGGATATAAACAAATACAGAAAACATTTATAAGCACAAGTGCTTTTTACCGACAGTTACTGCAGATTCAATAAGTATGAGTTTATCTGGCTGGTTTTCTCAGTGTCTACGTTATGTTTTCAGCTTGCCTGATTGGCCCAAAAGCCATGAAACGTCCTCCAAATCTCTTAGTAGGGATTTTTCCCGAAAGGACTAAAAATTTAGGGAGGATGCCTTAAAAGTGCCTTAAGAGGTACTAAGTAAGGGAAGGCATTAAAGAGTCCCTATGCATTGCCTGAGGTGGATTACCAGTTGTAACAGCAAACCTTCAAATTATAACAGTTATGATCTATCTGAAATAAGCAAAAACATTATAACAAGAATTTAAATTGTGTAAACACATGAAACAATCAATTATAAATTGTACAAGCACACAGGTACATGTAGATATGCAGGCAGCATTGCACATAGATGGAAAATAGAAAGAAGGAAAAAAAGAAAGAAAGAAAGAAAGAAGGAAAGAAAGAAAGAAAGATAGAAAGAAAGAAAGAAAGAAAGAAAGAACGATAGATAGATAGATAGATAGATAGATAGATAGATAGATAGATAGATAGATAGATAGATAGATAGATAGATAGATAGATAGATAGATAGATAGATCTGACTGCCTTTCAGGTCCACGCTGCTGCCTATCATTAAAGGGAATTGTGAGACTTTTGAGGATCTCTTTGTTTATTGGAGGCTTTGTAAAAGTTCTATTGCTCTTGCAACATATATATATACATGAATGATGATGGTGCTGATTACTGCTTGTTCCTAAGAAACGGGTTCAAACGCCTGGCTAGAGCATTAAATATTATTGTGTGTACAATGTCATGTACACAGCATAAATTCAGTGAAGATGTCAAACACACCCCAAGTTGACAAATGAACAGGCCTTTGCACATGTTATGCTGCCTCTCGCAGACATAAAATCACTTTGACTGTATCCCTAATTATGTCGAAATCATGAGGTCATGTCTTGTAAATCAGGGGCGGATCCGGGGGAAGGGAGGTCCAGGAGGTCTGAACCCCCCCCCCCCCATTTCAAGTCTATTTAATGCTCAGAACACTCTTGGCGCAGTGTATAAAGTATAAGCTTCTGGCCACACTGGACCCCTCCTTTAAAATTTCCTGGATCCGCCACTGTAAAGTGTACCCAACTTTAATTTGTAATTTCCTCCTGTTGGCAGCACAATTGATCTCACAGTGCAACTTCATCCATTCATTCCAATCAGCTATCTGATTTATCATATTGATCATTCGATTACATTCAACAAACAATGTTCTAAAACATATCAATATGATTTTCTTCACCAACCGATTGCAATGGTATATATGTATCGATTTCCTGAGTGGTACCTATACATTTATCTATCTGTTCATGTACCTTTCTCTATCAGCCTCTCTACCTGTATATCTATCTACTTCTCTATCTACTATGGTAGCGATTCTTTTTATAAGAAATACAAAACATTGAATGGCAGAAACCAGATTAACATCACATAATACGATTTAAATCAAATGAATGATATCTATCAATCTATCTATCTATCTGTCTGTCTGTATATCTGTCTATCGCTGGCTGGTATATCTATCTGTCTATCTGTCTATCGCAGGCTGGTATATCTATCTATCTATCTATCTATCTATCTATCTATCTATCTATCTATCTATCTATCAATTTATTTATCTATCTATCTATCTATCTATCTATCTGTCTATCTATCTGTCTATCTATCTATCTATCTATCTATCTCGTATTTGATATCAATTGCATGACCAGTGTTAAATTTTGCATTTATGCTGCAGAATACATAGAGCTCTGTGAACTGCTGACTGACCATCCTTGACATTTGCTTTTAAAACACCATGAAACATCAGTCTATTTAGCTCATGTTATTTGTTTTAATCTCATTTGAGAGATAACATTATACAGATAATCCCGTCTAGGGACTGCCTAATGGGTCTAGGGAACCTTTAGGCACAATTTAGGACCTTCCCTAAGCTTAGTACCTCTTAAGGCACTTTTAAGGCATCCTCCCTAAATTTTTAGTCCCTTCGGGAAAAATCCCTCATTGAACGTAGCAAGCAATGACAAATTCACTATTCTGCTTCAGTGAACAGCATATTTTAGAAAGTTGATAAGATTAGCATGAAAACATCAACAGAAACTGCCACCACCAAACACGTCAGTGGCTTTGACAAACGTTTTTAAAGTATTCAAATTAGATTCCTGCTATGTATTTCAGTCTCTCAACCAATCATATTGACAGTATTTGCTACGTTTTCCTGTCATGCTGCAGAAACTCATACTTGTTGAAATTGCAGTAAAAGCAAGGAGGAAATATACAGATGAGATGATTATGGATATCGATATATACAATTAATGCCAAGGCAGTAGATTAGAACATACACTGGCATGTGTTGCCACCTTGTGACTAGTGTGCTATTCCGCGAGCTCCTGCGAGCGGTCCACATCATTTCAGCCTGACGAACTCACACAATTTTGTCTGGAAGAAACCGGGGCTGTTTCTGAGTGTGCTGATGGCCTTGTCTACTTATTATGACTTACTGAGTGCCAAAATCTTTGTGAAGCAACACACAATTTTTGCTTATCTAGTTCACAGGCTTTAAGATGTGGCACACCTTTGAGCTTGTTAGATACTGTCAGACCTGCTTAGGATATTCAGAAACTATATGATCAGCATTTCATACAGTTCATAGCAATCAATAAATGAAGGTGCATTAGTGCATTTATAAGCATTACAATTTACAAAATTTGTTAAGCATTCTATTGACTTGTATGAACCGCACATTAATTTTAGCTACTGGAACCCTGTCGCAATTTACGTTGTCACACTATTAATTCATGGACCCCTCACGCTACTCAAGCCAAACTACTGGTAGTTCATTTATGAATATGTTGCACTTGCAAGCACCTTTCCTACACTGTCCACAATGTCCTTAGCCGGGTTGGTGTATATATTAGTCAGAGAAATTCAAGTGATCTTTTCATAACATCTACCAAGGTTTTTAGAATAGGGGAGAGTCCAATGGTTCGTACCAGTGCCCGACTGGAACATTTTTATTATGACTTAATTTTAAAACTTATGAACAGCTATCCTATCTTCAGTGATTCCTTTTCGATGAATCAGAAACGGTCATAAATGTTTGACTTGAAAAAATGTTAATATTTGAAGTTAAGATGATTAGTATAAAATGGTAGCGTTTGATCTAACATTGTGATGCAGGTCTCACACTATCAGAATTAACGCACAGCTGGAAATCTTCCAGAATTTGTTTCAGTGACCTCCAACTTATTGTGTCCCGAAACCAAAAAGAAAATTTCATCTATCTACAAAAATCAAAGCACTGACTTAAATTTTGCAAATGACAGTAAATGCCCTCGATTGGACCAGTGGAGTGTCCTCGACCGGACCACCTTATGGATGTGTGTAATATGTATATTCATAATACAGCCTGTGAATATGATAATTTGAGCTTTTTATGAAGCAATAATCCCTATAAACATAAAATTATGGTTCAGAGATTAGTAAAATAAATTATGATAATTTAACTCCCATGCCGATATGCCCTCTACTGGCATTTTCTGGAACAATGTCAAAAAGTAAAAAAAACTCAAAAAATTCAATTTGATGCAGCCTGAGGTTAGTTAAAACGAATGGAAACTTGTTTCTGGGCTGCTAAATGATGCCAATCGCTTGGATTATTCAAAACATTGCTTTCTGTTGTGATCCAATCGAGGCAACTTGGTGGTCCACTTGAGGATACTACTGTAGAACGGAGTGACTTTGAACAGTTTTCACATCAATTCCCTTATCTTTAGAAAGATATAAGATATATGTGGTATTTCATGGGATAAAATGTTGGCCACTGGCATGTAGTTAACCTGTGCATCGGCATTTTTAGATAGACATCATGATTCATGTATATGCCTGTGTCAGTGGTTAAATGGGCGTTCAGACTCACCCCGAGATCTGGGGTGACTTTGAACAGAGTGAGTTTTAATGAAAGAAAAACCATCAATTCTCCGAAAACAAATGTTTTTCTGTATTATGAATTTTGCAGGGCAAGATTGCCTTACCCTAAAATTTTGTCACTGGTTTTTCTATGTTTTGTGACTTTTTTTATTCTTGATCTACTGACGTGCCTTTGGAGCTAAATGATTGCCTTATATAGTGAAATATGCATTCTGACATTGAATTATATGCATTGTATTATAAAATATGATATATCTGTGAATATAGTTTACGGGAAAATGTAATGGTCTCTGTGATGGTCTCTGCACTCACCATCACAACGTGATGTTCAAAGTCACCCCTAAGTTTGTTACAATTCAACATCATCCACTTATATTATTTCTTGTCGGTCTTTCTGAATAGCCTCCAACAAGTTTCTGGTGGATTTTGGAAGTATTTAAGTGACATTGTAATAAGGCAGGTATTTATAAGGCCAGGGTCATTCAGTACTGTTGTGGGCACAGAAGTTCACAGGCTATGGTATCTTGCAAAAATAAGTATGCTAAGTTTATTCATCAAAATCATGAAAAAAAAAATTCCAGTCACAATGACTTCATGTGGGTCATTCCACGTCGAATCAACCAATGGTCCCCACCATCACCATCTCCGATTCTAACAAAACTTTTTACTCAGTAAGTATATTGTGAGAAACTGATATATCCAAAATTTCAAGTGGATATCTTCAACATTGACTGAGTTGTGAAATTTTGAAAATCGGAAAACTTTTGAAAATCTTCAAAATCAACATATTTTTATACTGATGTAAATCTGGAATGGCAAGAGATATGAAAACAATACAATGCAAAATGGTTGATATTGTGTCATTGAACGGTTATGTGAAAGTTATATATCTATGCAAATTGCTTTGCCTTTGCGAAAATAGAAAAAGAATAACAGCTTTTGTTTTGTGCTAAATTACATATTTCAGGGTCCCGTAACTTCACTTATAAAGGGCAAAACTTTTTATGTTTGCATGCAGCACTTCATGCTATAGCATATTACCCTTCAGTGCAGTATAAAGAAAAATCACATTGTTTTCTTAAGAGTTATTAGCCCTAGAAGTTACGAAAAAGCCCATTTTTCCAGTAATTAGGAGACAAAAATCATCATGTGGGATAGGTAGGACAGCTGAGATTTGTTTAGTTGCTTAAAGCATGGCTTTTTACTTTTCATTTGACACCAGATACAACTTGCCCCTCAGAGTCCTTCATTATGAAAAATTGACATACTTATTGCTCCATGGGGTGCTCTACATATGCACTGAATTGAAGATTTTATGCACCCTTAATATTTCAAACACCATTAAAGTTGGGACTCAAAATTAAGGTCTAATTGAGGCCTGTCAAATTACAAAAGTGAGATGAACGTATGATTTGAATTGACAAAATTATACTATTGTGCAGATTCTGGATATGGCAGATTAGGCTGAAATTCGAGTGTTAAGTGCAGCATGAAGGAATCCGAGGGGCAAAACAGTTCTGGTATGAAATGAAGCTGTCACTCAGGTACCTTCAGTTGGTACTATCTCTAATTTGCTACACCCTATCCCACATGGTGTTTTTGGACACCCAAAATATCCCGTTTTCCACATTTTCCAATAATTTAGGGCCTACTTATTGAATACAACATGGCTTACAATGTTGAAACCGCTGAAATCTCTTCTTCTTATACCAGAAAATAAACATGAATTGTGATGAATGTCCTTCCGATTTTTAAAGAGGAGTTATGGAATGTTAAAAGTCGACTTTCAGTCCAATTTTTTTCTAATGTTCAAAAAATTCTGTGGGAGTAGCTGTACTGTCCGTACTTGATTAAACCCTATTTACTGGTAGTTGTATTCGATATTAATATACTCAACCAGTTTTTATGGCTGTGCTTCTCATATTTTAAGAGATATTCTCCTTACAAACTATGTCAATATTGGCAGTTTCAAGTATTTTTGTCATATTTCTGTAGCTTGCCATTTTCAAAGTTTCTAACACAGACCCTTCAAATTTTGCAAAATACCATGTTTCCATATTGTCATTCAGTGTTAGGAATTTGGAAAAAATCTGAGACGGGTAAGGTGGGAGATTTTCTGAAATTTGGTTGATTTGACATGGAATGACCCATGTAGAAAGAAACTAGGCTTTAGTAGAATATTACCAGAAGTCAATTACTTCCAGTATCTCATTTAGTTTTGCATTCAAAGAGGATCAATCTTTTTCAGAAAAGTGTTCAAAGTCACCCCGGCTGTTCAAAGTCACCCCGTTCTACGGTACATCAGTGATTTGAAAATTTGAACCCTTTCTTGGAAAATGGTCTCGTGTCAATATCGATCAAGCTTTGTCCACAACATGGAAGCACAATATATATCAGTTTTTTATCACCAAATTGCATATAATAATATTCTATGAAACAAAGTGTGATGTGTTCATTGAACAGTGAGACCATTACAGCCTTCCACTTTGATAAAGAAAACGATTGGACTGTTGCACTGTGAAAATGGCACTTGGTTTGTCATCATGATGATTTGTCATGATCATACTATAGAGCTATAAGGGGTTAACTTATACATCCATGATCATACCCAATACTTTCAATGTTAATTTGATTAAAGGAGACTAATTCCGCTTGTTGGTGACAGCAAAACGAAAGGATTATGTATCTGATTTTCACTCTGAAATCAGTTTGGACAAGTCAAATGACCTTCTATTGATCATGGCTAATCAAACAGCCTCTATGTTTCCCATGTTGAAGTGGAGAAGATGACACTTCATCAGCCAGCGTTATTCAAGAAATGCATTTTTCACAGTGAACTGATCCTCATTGTGTCTTTATCAAAATGGAAGGCTGTAAAAGGCATTGTGTGCCACCTGGTGCAACACCAGCAACTACATTTTCATTACTTCCTCTCCCATATATAATGTGTTACGTATATTGGAAGTGTATATTATTTTGTATATTGCTACGACATTGCTACGAAAATAAGACAGTAGGCTTTTATATTTAGAATATCCGGAGAAAGAAAAGGAAAGAGTATCTTTAAAACCCATGTTGAATAGCTGTAGACAGGTACAAAGTAGGTCAGGGTGAACAACCTCACTGGTGCAGTTTGTCATTTCTGCCTGAGTAACAAACCGATTGCTTGGCTTGTCCTGCCCCATTGAGCAGACTTTCTTGACATATAACGACCCCAGTTGGCAGAAAGACAAGCCCGAGTGTGAGAAAAACAGGTCTAGCGAAAGCTGCTTGACAACATAGGGCAAGGGCAAGAGAATCAATGTCTAAGCTACAATGTAGGCTATGTTTGGGAACAGTCTGATTGTCCAGACTGCATGGTGGACACAATTCGATTACAACAAGTAAGACAGTGATGCAAAGTGAATAATAATGAAATGACCTGAGTATTCATGAAACTCACACTGTGAAAGGCTGGCAACTGAATTTTGAAAGATGTAAATAGATGCCAACAATTTTTATTGGTTTTATTTTTACAAATCTTGGATGTTCAGTGTACCAACTGAAAGACATTCTCCACATTATTTTATAGTTAGAGAGAATTTGAGAGGATTTTAAATGTTTGATGGAGAAGTTTCTCACTACAAAAGAACAAAATTTACAAGAGCGACTTTGGAGCGTGGCTGACAGCATGTTTTGGAAATGTTGAGACTGCACATTTTCTGCATTTGGTGGAACAAACTTTTCTTCGCTTTTCAAATCCATTTACATTGCATCGGCAGCTACGACTCATTTCGTGCAACCAGCATGTCTGCATTTCTCACAATGGAGCACTTTTATTGTTGTAAGTCACATCATGTCAACAGTACATATATGCCTATACAGGAAGTGCATTAAAAGTGTTTGTTTGCGATTTGAAAGGTTTCCTCTATTCTGCTGTGGGGACTTCTTTTATTTTTATGTTAAAATGCATCAATGAAAGTGATTGTTCTTCTTCATGAAATAATAGACGGGACAGAGCCACTGGCTCGCCCAGTGGAGCGAGGTGATCGTCCTTTATATTATGGCAAACATGCGTGGAGTCAATAAAAAAAAGTGATACAGACATCCCATAATATGATCCTGGCACTTTTTTCTCATCACGCGTGACTTCCCTTCTTCTTTTTCTAAAATTATTTTCTGCCTGTTGTTAAAAAAAAAAAATCGAAAAACAAGCTTTTCAAAGAAAAAATGTTTTTAAAAAAAATCTCCCAAAAAAAAATGCAAAAGAAAAATTTCAAAAAGAAAAATTTTCCCAAAAAAAAATGTTGGAAAACAAAAATGTTCAAAAAAAAAGATTTTTCCCAAAAAAAAGGTCAGAAAAAAACAAAATGTTGGAAAAAGAATTTTCCAAAAAATAAAAGTGCTCAAGAAAAATATTATTAAGACAAACGCTCAAAAAAAAAATTCCAAAAACAACTATTTTCCACACAAAAAAGTTACATTTTCCCTCAAAAACTTTTTTTTAACATTTTCTTTAAGAATGTTACAATTTCACCATATGAATTCGAGAAATAATTTAGATAATTACAATTACGAGTCTGTAAAATTTATTTTTTGCATTTAGGCGGTCCCGTCTTCATGCTTCGGTATTTACATAATATTTATGACATTAATTACTACAAATGGTTGCCTGGCAATTCATATTTGATTGAATAGCCTGTAATCAGTCATTTTTGAGTTCCCACGGGAGAGGTTATCTTGAACAAAAGAACCTAGGGTAGACTATTTGATAATGTGGGGATATGAAATGGCATTGAAGAGACACTGAACTTACAATGGCTTCATGGAAAGTTAAACATATTGCTCCCACCCAATATGAATCTCTTTTGCAGCTTTGAATGTTTTACATCACAAAAAGCCACCCTTTGTCCTCAGCTGAGTGAATGGGTGTGTGCTGTCTCTGTTCGGGACTGTCAAGTGGCAGCAGAATGCTGACAGTCCCTGGAAAATTGAATTGGGTCAACGATAATTTGATCTGTTTTGGACAGATCACCAGATCAGGTCAAACAACAGCTGTCCATATTACTACGCCATACTACTTTCACAAAGCATGGTTGCTGGAAAATATCCAGTTCACTGCTTTGAATCAAAATGTTTGGAAATCATGAGACAAAAAGAAAGTTTTGAAACTTTAGCATACACTTTGCCTGTGAAAGGGATGATTTTACTAATCAGAAGTTTGATGGTACTCAATCTACTTATGCCATTTAGTGCATGTTAAATTGTGGTCAGAAAAGGGTCCAAAAAGAATGCATTCTCACTTATTCATGTGTCTATACAAAGCCAATGTTTTTGCTTTGTGATATCAAGAATGCTCAGTTGTATTTATTCTGTTACTTTATGGAGATTTATGAACTAGGACAACAATATAATTCACAATTTCATAAAAGCTGTGTTACACTCAGCAAAATGTCTTGTCCATGCCACAAGTGGCCCCCTCGATACTGGCAATATATGTGAGCTACAATGTATACATCCTCCATGATAAAAAATAGTTCCAACTTATTTTGGTATTTACAAGCTGTCTGCTTAAAATTGAAGCCAACCAAAGTCAGATTAGACACTTGCAGAGTTTTTGGAAATAAACTAGACCGTCACTAAATGACGTAACTGTCCTGGTTTCTTCCACACTGTCCTGGTTTCTTCCAGAGATCGAAATTCTGTTGACTGCTCACAGGTGCTCGCGAATTTTGCACCCTAGGTGGCAGCAAATAGCGGTCAACTTGTAGACAGGGGTGTGTGTGCACAGTGATAATCACCTTTCGGTAAGGAGTAAGCCGTACCAAATTTCGACAAAAGTTAACAAATCAGAGCCTTACCTTCCCAAAAGTTGTGCATGGAGTCCAGAAGACTTCCTGTAAGTTTCAGGCCAATTGAAGATGCCCTTACACCGGTTCCCCCGCTACTTTTGATTTGATTTTTGGGCTATACTCAACAACCCTTCCAACTAGAGAGCTGCAAATACACTCAAAATGTGTGGAATGGTCATATTTGGTATGGTCCCAACTTACCTGGACCTTCAATAGTTTCTGAGATATTTAACTGTTTTTATTACGCCCGTTGGTTATTATATTCAGCGTTATTGTGCTAATAATCCAGTCTACTGAGTAATAGTGTCAGTAGACCCACCACAAATTGCAAAATTACTAAACCAGTGTTCAGGGGCAGACTGGCGGCATTTCGGGCCCCGTGGCAAAATAAGCCAATAGGCCCCAATGTCGCTACCGGTGGCGTTATTTTCAAATAAGAATAGTAAAATTATTACAACCTAAATAATTTTGTAAATTTTTATCAGGTTGGGGGCCCTAATGTGAGGGTCTCGGGGAGTCAGTTGATTCGGATTGAATCTCGCAATCATAAACCACATGGCAAGGTTTTACTTCTGGGCTTTTTTCCTGGAATTTCTATTTTTTGGACATCATGCATGGGCCCCCCTGAGTGGATGGGCCCCCCTGAGTGGATGGGCCCCCCTGAGTGGATGGGCCCCCCTGAGTGGATGGGCCCCCCTGAGTGGATGGGCCCCCCTGAGTGGATGGGCCCCACTGAGTGGATGGGCCCGTGGCAGCTGCCACTCTGCCACATAGGCCAGTCCGCCCCTGCCAGTGTTTCTTAGAGTTGTCCTCTATGGTGATTATTTATTTCACGCAAACAGCTGATGTAATAATTTATTTTTTAGCATTCAATGTCCTGAAATATTTGTTTCTCTGTAATACCATAATACGAATACCCTACCACAAATTATTTTTTTCAAGGCTGATTAGAAAGAATTTTATCGATCACTTTGAATGCGCAATAATTTTTTTTTTCTTAACGTTGACCCCTCCCCTCCCCCCCCAGGGATCTCCCCTCCCCCCCAGGGATCTAATATTGCCCACTAAGAAAGAATGGACTTATTATGACTTAATCAGACAATGAACATCTAGGAAAATTTATCACAACATAGTAATAAAGCATTGCTGCAACGTAGATGTGCCCATTTGGATTAGTTATTTGGGGGAGGCGGGTGTTTTGCTTGATGGGAAATTATCTATTTCAAGGAAATGCAAGAAGTACTTATTTATTTCAAGTGTGCATGTGATGTCCTGAAATATTTGTTTATAACTTAATCCAGTGTTAAGAAGTCCACCCCACAAAGTGTCATACCCAAGGTGAGAATGTGTTTGAATCAACATATCGGTAAATTTGGCAATTGTATTTCAACATCTGGCAAAAACTAAAATTTCTGGTCCACCCCTTGTTATGGATGGAGCCATTTGTATCACGCCTTGAACACTTAGATTTCCAAATTTTTCAATTAATAAATAGTTGGATCAGTGTTGGAGGTCTCGAGGCCATATTTTGATGGCCTCAGCCCTTGGATCGGTCTCGGATACCATATCCTTGGCCTTGCCTCGGTCTCTGGTGTCTTTGGGCCAGTAATAGTGGCCTCTTCACCAGCCTGGTCCTCGTGGCCGGCCTCAGGGCCATATTTTGATGGCCTCGGCTTTGGTTTGGTCTTGGATGCCAAATCCTGGGCCTTGCCTCGGTCTCGGATGTCTTGGCCTCGACTCCAACACTGAGTCGTATGTGACTCTGTTACAGAAACGACATAGGGTTAAACGGAACTATATTCCTCTTAAATGATCTAATCTGCAACTGGGATATTTGAGTTGGTCTGAAAATGCAGCAACGTTATGGTTTTGCAATATTGGTGAATTACGTATTCAATCAACTCAAACTAATCGATAGAGAGAAACAATGGGTTTAATCACTTTGATTGTGCGGGAAAGCCAGTTTGTGTTTCATATTTGGTTAAACTGCAGAATTCTCTTCAAAATGTATCTAGTCATATTTCAGCAATGGGTCGCCACACATACATAAAATCGACATATTCTAAATCTATTTTCCATAACCAAGAAGCTTCTTTATATTTGATATTTTTTATTTCAATTTTATAGTACAATTTTTGTCTTTAAACATAGGCATTTACGCAAAAAATGAATGAAAAGGTGCATTTTTTGTCACTCAATATCATACCATGATCTCATAGCCTCTGTAAGCAATGTTACATCTACTTAATGTTGTTGTCTTGATCAAAACGCAACTTTTGACATCATTTGTGTTTTTCTGTGTCTTCCGATTGACGCGCAATTAATTTTTTACTAAAACTGAAAAACATTTTTTCTTGCTGTTGCTGCTGCAGCAGCTCACAGCAGAAGGTTTTTCCTCACTGCCCTACAACATGGTAGTAAAACTCCTCACTGCCCAATATAACTTCTCACTACCCAAAATAACTTTTCACTGTCAAATATAACTTTTTCTCTGCCTAATTCAGTAAGGATGTTATCCAAGAATACCCGCTTGTGATTGGCTGACACAATCTAAGTGGAGTATATATATATTTATTCATTTTCCTCAAAATTTGAGTAACAAGTGTGCCATAATTGATAAATACAATAGCAGTCTGCTACATGTACATTAGATTGAAAAGTCTCAATTACATATACAATTACAAATACACTGTAATTGTAATTAATTACACAATTACACAATTACAATTATGATTTAACCAAACCCTGATAGCAGAAAATACTTTTGATGTAAACATGTGCAGATAGATAAATGCCCAGGGTCTAAAGACCAGTACCAATTTCATCATTATTTTGATTTCTAAATTAATATTTTATTTATCATATTTTTTTATTCTGATTTATTTATTTCGTCAGATAGATAGACAGACAAACAGATAATACACACAGCCTAAGTGTATGACTGTAAATACTTCGCTGAAGTCCACACCGGTTGTCTTTAGGGATGCTCAAGTCAGCCCATTGATTGAATCGCCTACCTACTTTGATGAATAATTAATGAATTAAACTCAAGCCGTATTTAGGGGGGGGGGGGCATTGGGCCATACCCTAAGGTCCAAAATTGATATGGAAGAGATATAGGAAACAACGCAGAGAGTCACATATTCACCCAAGTATTAACCCCCCCCCCAGGCCATTTCTAGATATGTCCCTAATTAAGGTATTGATTGACTTATCTATCTGTTTGTCAATATCTAACCTACATATATATAGGCCTATTCAAATTTGCATGAAATTCCTGTGCTCTTTGGCATCATCTAATTGATTATTGAAAAAAGATAATATGATAAGCGACTGTGATGATAACTTCAAATATTTGTCACACACACATATTTGATTAATCTTCGATTGTGTCCCCTAATGCAACTGCAGGGGAGAGTGCCCTAAAACGCACCACTTCCTAAGAGGTGCACCCCTGTGTTTTGCAGCTGATAATATATTTGGGGAGTTCCAAATATTTTGATTATATAATTATTTCATCAAATTTTGTAATACTGCTAAACATAGGTGCCAGAAACAAGGACCGGGTAAAAATGGCTCCATTTCTTATACAGGGTGAGGAACCAATATTTTCCATAAACTTCCCTGTGCTAGAAAAGCATTTCACATTTGCAGGAAAATTGTGACAGCAATACAGCACACTCTAAAATATTTCTGGACAAAACTGGTTTTTTAAATGGAATATGGTTTTTTTTTTTAAACTTCCATGCAAAGCCAACATGGATTTTTCAAAAGACTATTTTGGATTTCAAAAAACCAGCTTTGTCCCAAATTTTTTAGAGTGCATAATCATTAAGGTATCAGCCATACTTGTGGAAGGCTAGAATGAGCTGCGACTTTTAAAAAATGACTCCTCAGGAGACAAAAAGGAAGAGGTGGTCAGATCTGCTGCAATGACAAATGGACTAAAAAACTATCCCTGACATAGTCAGAGTGACCTCACGACCAGAATACAATACAATGAAGGCAATCAATGATGGGACAGGAATAAGAGGGAAGTCTGGGACTTTGTGGAGTGAATGAAGAGAGGAATAGAGCATTCCTGGAGTCACTTTCAACAAAACTGACAAGGTACCTGCAACCTCAATGAGAGAGGTGGTTGCAGAGCTTCAGATAGACCTCAAGACTGCCAGAGCGGCTATGCAAAATGATTTTGGCCTGAAATCAAATGTCAGGACTCCAAAGATACCTTTAGGCTGATTCCATGAAGGCCAGAAGACAGAAATGGTTAAAAAAATTATGGGCTACATCAGGAAGCTTGGCTCGATAGTCAAAGTTTCTTCAAACCATAATCGTTTTGTTGTGGATGTTGTTGTCAACAGAAGAAATGGCAAATTCTTTATAAATCAACAGAAGGTGTCGATGGGACATTCAGGGCAAAGTATCCAGCTCAGGCAATGGTTTCGGGAGTCGTGACTTCAGATGGAAAAATTATGCTTTATTTCTTTCTCATGCGAGTGAAGGGGACGGACCTGATGCATCCTACCAGGTCCAGTGATGTCATGTCTTGCCATGGCTGGATGTGAATTGCTCCAAGGGCAACTATGGGTAGAATCATGATGGTTCTCCCTGCCATATGGCCAAGAAAGTTAGGGATTTCCACTTAAAGAAATTTCGGAGAATTCTGGGTGGCCAACTTCTGGCCCTCCTCCAGCTCGGACCTTAATCCCCTGGACTTTTCCGTGTAGGGCATCTTAGAATAGTTGGTCAACAAGACCTGCCACCACGATGTTGTTGTCCTCCTTACTGTCTTCATGACTCACGGGCTCAAAATATGAAAGCGCTTTTTTTCAAAGCACCATCAAGTTTAGACGGCCATATTGAATTTTTGATTGGAGATAATACAAGTCAAACTTCACAAAAACAATCGTTTTTGTCTTGTTTCTTAGCCTTAGACCTCCAAATACGAATTTGTTATGAATTAGCAAAGCCTTTCATTTCGACTGAAGTTTGAAATCTGCCAAATTTTGAAAAATTTCCTTTCTCACCTTGTAGCCATGATTTTGAGCCACTCTACCGCCAATAATGGTGGTGGTGATGGTGCGGAGACTACAACATGTCTTTTTCTGCTTTCTTTTCTATCAAAGGAAAAAATTCCAAAAAGCTCCATGGTTTTGGAAAATCGACAAAAATCAAGAAACATACACTGTAACCTAAGAGGCACACCCCAGTCTAAATCCTGCATTATAACCCTAAATACATTCAAAAAAATTCTTTGTGCAAAAAAATAATTTTTAATCTATAATAAACTGTAATTCATGTTAAATGTGAGGTGTGAAGGGGTGTGCATTTTAAGAACAAAGCATCTTATAGTAAAATATGGGGTGCCTTTTAGGCAACATGAGGGGTGTGCTTTTTAAGATAGGCGGTGCCTAAAAAGCCCCTTTTTATCCCAAAACTATTTCATCCTGTAAAAAGATAAATAATGTGTGATATTTCGTATCCTTGGCATACTTTGATAGAAAGCGTCTTACTGTACAATCTAGCAGCTAACTGATACATTTATTAGTGAACATCATCCTGATATTCAAGATCTCCCTTAGGGGGTGCGTTTTGGGGCACTCTCCCCTATCTGTTTTGTGACTTCGACATTTTTGAACTGACGAATATTGATGTTTCTTCGTGTCCAAGGTTTCAGCAAATGGATATCCACTTGTGATAAAAGACATAATTTGTAGCGGAGAACTGAGCTGACAATGCACACTGCATGGTCGTTTGGGCATTTTGAGGATTGGAGCATCATCAATTAGTATATCTAGGCCTACTTCAGAGCATACATATCAATTTGACTGAACTACGCTCATTTGCACTGCTGGAAATGGCTACAAGATTTCCCATTCTTTCGTTATTTTTCATTTTTGCAATCATGATTGAGGTTCAATTTAGTTTTGGAGAGACCACCAACTATTCGAAAAGTGCGAAGATTAAATGCCAGTCACGGGTTGACCTTGGAAATCACAGCAAAGTGAAATGTGCCGTGAAGTGTGTGCAATACAGAGCATTGACTGGATTTTCATGCAAGGCATTCAATGTTTCTAATTCTGTTTGCACGCTTTGTCTAAATGGACCGACCACAAGAACCGAACAGGTCACATGGAGTTTGACAGAAGATGTGTATGCAGTCGCGGTGTATGACATGAAAGCAGAACTTGAAAAAGGTAAAAACTTGACATATGAAATTTTTATCTAGGAATTGTAACCTCATAAAGGTACGTGTGAGTCAATCGTTTAAATAAAAATCTTGATGAGCAAAACTGCATGGACCAATTGCAAACTAAAAGGTTCACCCAAAGTTCAGATTGGAAAAGTAAGAAGAAAATATGAAAATACAAAGTTATATTTCAAAAATGTTTAATCAATTATACGTAACATTATAGTACACATTTCTTATAATGATCAAAATGTCACTTAACAATGTACTTTTACAATTTTCAGGGTTAATTATCCATGCTCCTTTTGATGAAAAGGTTGGATCTGGTTCGCCGGCAAATGGCACGACAGTTACACTAATGGGCAGCCCAGGTGAGTACTATTCAATGCTGATGAAATATCTCTGCCTTTAAATATGTATACACATTATTATGTTCTTCGATCTGATCATCAGATCGAATAACATTATCATTTCTTATTTAGTCTGATGACATATGTCCCAATAAGACACTAAGAGTGAGATAGTGATAGTAAATTTCCAAGTGCTCTCACGCAGTGGGATTTTGATGTAGGCTATATAAGCCAAATTTAACTTGTGCATTTTATAGACCAACCTACATAAAGTAACAGGCTCGTTTTCTTTTAATGTCGGCCTATGAGGGGGTAGTCGCAAAATAAAATTTTCACTTGCTCTCACGCAGTCAACTTTTGACACCCTGAAAATCTACCCTAGACGAATCTCTCAGTATCTGCAAATTGTAATTCATATACATCACGAGCGTCTTGGCCAATTAACGAGCTGTATTTCTGTTCACTTCAAATGTTTACTGGCAATTTACTCAGCGAGTTTTGACTCCACAGCGGTCTAATACATGTGTTTTCAAGCTCTCAAAGAGATCTTTCTACCAATGTAAGAATCAATTGAGTAAGATTTACGGAAATGTGTGAAACGGCGAAATATGCCTCATTTGCATAACATGTGTGAAGGCCTGTTCTTTGGCAAGGTTTGTGGGTGTGTCTTGCTTATTCACTGAAGGCCTTGCTGAAGTGGCTTTTGATGTATACAAGCCTAAATTAGCATGTATTTTATAGACCAACCTGCATCATGTAATGGGCTCCTTTTCTTTTTAATGTCGTAAAGACCCGAGGGGGATCTCGTAAAAAAAAAAATTTTTTTTTTTTTGCTAGTTACATTGCTAGGCTTGGGGTCACCTCGGGGGAAAGTACATTGAAAATTCAAAATTTTACAAGGCCCGAGGGGGTCACCTCGGGGGGGTACTCGGAGGGGGGTCTCATAAAAATTTTATTTTTTTTTCGCTAATTACATTGCTAGGCTGGGGGTCACCTCGGGGGAAGGTACATTGAAAATTCTATATTTTACAAGGCCTGAGGGGGTCACCTCGGCCGGGGGGATACTATCAAAAAAAAATTTTATGCTAATTATATTGCTAGGCTGGCGATCATCTCGGGGGGAGGTTCATTGAAAATTCTATATTTTAAAAGGCCGGAGAGGGTCACCTCGGGGGGGGGGGCGGTACTCGGAGGGTGGGTCTCAAAAAAAAAAAAATATTTTTCCTAATTATATTTCTAGGCTGGGGGTCACCTCAGGGGGAGGCACATTGAAAATTCTATATTTTACAAGGCCCGAGGGGGTCACCTGGGGGGGAACTCGCAAAAAAAATTTTTTTGCTAATTATATTGCTAGGCTGGGGATCATCTCGGGGGGAGGTACATTGAAAATTCTATATTTTAAAAGGCCGGAGAGGGTCATCTGGGGGGGGGGCGGTACTCGTAAGAAAAAAATTTTTTTGCAGTGGGTATTCTGGAGGTGAGGGCTTTGAGGGGGCAAGATCCCTAAAAACTTTAAATTGATGTCCTTTTCCACCAGATCACAGCAAGTGCCATAATGAAAACCTGCAAAAATTTAAGCGAGAATCAAGGCCAAAATTTGTTTTGGCAATTTGTTGAATTTCCATCACCGCAATGTTTTTCATGAGTTTCCCTGACTTTCCGTAACTGCAGAGCAGAAACTTAAATACAGCTCAAAAAAACTTAAGCAATACTTGATTTGTAAACAAAGACAGGGTTTTGAGGGGGAGGGTTGGTCTAGTGGTAGCGTGCTGGACTGCCAATCGCTGGGTCCAGAGTTCGAATCCAGCTCTTGCCGGGTCACCTGGGCCTATGTTGGATGGCTGTTTCAATCATCCTTTGCCTCATTGCCATGTTCTCTTCCTGTCCTAATTAATTAGCCTACCAAATGCGTAAATACAGGATGTAAAGCCCCATACATCCATCCATCTTAAGAAATACTGTTCTCTTATTGCATACAGAAGTTCGTTTTTAAAACTGTATTAATTTTAAAATTAGAATTTATTGGATATGACTGAAATTTGTCTACACCCATTCTATGAAATCTACAGATCTAATAGTAATATACAAATACTGTATGTTATTAATGCAATATTAAAATCCATTTGCACAAGGAAATTAATTATTTGATCAGTCAGTCAAACAATTAATTAAGCAATCACTCAATCAGCAGATCAGTCAATCAAACCACCCTGGTTTTATACCAGGTTGCCATCCTTTAACTTCGGATAAAAACGAGAAATTTGGTTGATAACACATGGAAAGAGACCTTTTTTTTTTATCAAGAAAAATCTGTAAAAGTCAGTTTAAGGATTCCATTAACGCAGCAATAAATGCAATTGATGTCGGGGAAAATATGTCTGAAGCAGGAACAATCACAGAAAAACACAGAGAATTTGCTCCAAAGCTTACTGTGCACTACATTATATAATTTTAGCTATCTTTATTTAGTTTCATTTCAAATATTAGCTCCAATAGGCTACATGTAAACTAGAAGAATAATTCTAATAAAGCAGCTTCCAATCATACGCTGGAACAACCTTGCTGACCACATTTACAAATAGATAATACAAACAACCAGGGCCAGGCGACAGTCAGGTTATAGGTCCAAATAACAATAAAAACGACCAAAAGTTCCGTGAAGTGGCACATTCAGTCCCATTTGCTGAATTTAGGTGTTTTTGACACTAAGACAATATGTCTGAATCTCTTGGATGACATGTTGATCTATCTATCTATCTATCTATCTATCTATTTATCTATCTATCTAGTCTATCTAGTCTATCTAGTCTATCTAGCCTATCTAGTCTTAGCTATTCTTATCATAAATTACATATATAGAATATGGGTCTAAAAACATAAATTATAGATAAGATGTCTCCAACCAAAACCATTGTAAATAGTAAGACTAAAACAAGGTTTATGCTAGTATATATATATATCTTTTAAGACTTAGCAAGTTGCTAGTTAATACAAAGGTTAAATGCTGGTCAAACTTTGAAGAATAACAATAACTGTAAAGAAAAAAAAAAAACATAAGAAAACGTCATATCTCAGCTTCTACTTGGCCTAAATTTTTTATTCAAATTGGGAATTTCTTTATTTGTTCAATATAAAACTACAAAGTTGGTGTCAATGCAGTTTGGACATATTTCTAAGAAAAAAGAAAATTTGTTAAAAAGTTGAGGGTGCTGTGCACTGCTTTTGTGCTCCTTTGTTCCTAGCTTTGGTCACTGGAGAGGATTAGTGACACAATGTTACATAACATGAATGGCTGGAGGGGAGGGGTGCAATGAAGCACAGACACAGTGTCTGCAGGCCCATTCAACAAAAACTGGACCCCTTCCAATGATGACACTTTTACCCCCTAACCAATATTTCTTTAAAATGCTAAAAATGCAATTGGAGTGAGTTTTAAAATGAATTAAAAGACAGATTTATCCAATAATGTCTTAAAATGTAAAATTACACACTGAAATTTGCAGAAATGGGGTTTGCATGCTAAGTAATTTTCTTTAATAACCCTCTATATATACATAGTGGTCTTATTGCCAGTCTGTCTTATATGTTCATATTTAATTTTCATTAAAGACCAAAATAAAAGCATGCTGACAGTACTTCATATGTTAAAATGTACGTAACTGAGGTTAGATTTAAACCATTAAGTTAGAATTGAGAGTTTCAGATTTCTTGTCAAAGGATTAGCAGGGAAGGCAATTACCCTGTGACATAACATTACATAATCAAGACTTCTCCAGTGCTCCATTCAACAAAAGCCAATCTGTCTGATTCATTCACATTTAATTTTTCATGCAAACAACTAAATAAAAGGGGCTGGCATTAATTTATCTTCTAAAATTTACATCACTGAGTTTAGATGTTAACCATGAAGTTATAATATTTGGGAGTTAAAGATTTAGTGTCAACATTTTAAAATATTAACACACAAATGCATGTTTTTGAATATACTTAATTAATGCTTTGAAAGTCCACATAATTATAGATAAACTTTATATATTTCCTATTGATAATATTTCATGAGGAGAGGTAAAAAAAAGTCAAATTTAGACATTATTGTGGTAAACTTGATTGACCAGGGCCGATATTTACTGATATATGATTATCTGAAAATCCTTAATATTTATCTAATTTTGTTAATATTGACCTCTGCTGCGAATAAAAATTTTCATATTGTTCAAAATCAGCATGATGATGATGTGAAACATGTCAGGTTTATTTTGACAAAAAAATGTCAACGACTGGTATGACATCAGAAGGAAATGGAGAGTAAATAGACATTTTAATGATTTTTTGCATTTTTTCAATCATAAATTTCAATGGAAACTTTCAATCATAAATTTCAATGGAAAAAATTGCAACAACTCATGCAATGGCTGTGAATATTAGTCAATAGTGTGTCTAACTACAATAAGACCTAAAGTTAGCTAACTTACCCATTAACATTTGGCTTTTCACGCAGAAATGTTGGAAAATTGGGATTTTTTCGAATTTTTGGGTTTTTATAAAAATTCATAGGACAAACATTCCAACTCATTAGAGATGTTTAAAGAGGCATAAGTTAGACACCTAATTGGAAAATTTCATAGATTTAACTTCAAAATTAACTGAATCATACAAGTTTAAAATAATAGTATTTTTTCATATTTTTGGTAAATTGTCGTCCGTTCAACTTTCTCAGAGCATTTAGACCCACAAAAAACACATCTTGGGTATTTAATACATACAATATGCAAATTTCAGCGTCAAAAGTACTGCAGTTCTTTAGTTCTGTCCCAGAAACAAAAAATAATAATTTTTCGCATTTTTCAATGATTGTGAGAAAAGTAGTAATGTCATGGGGATTAGACCTATGAAAGGCTCAACTGGGATAAAAGATACCATATTTACCCAAAAATGATGAATGTGCATGCCATAGTTTTCGCTTGACACCCAATACACAAAAAAATATTTTTTCACTTTTTTCAATAATTGTGGAAAAAATATTGATCTCATGTGGATTAAACCCCCAAAAGGCACAACTAGGATAAAAGATATAATATTGTCCCAAAAATAAAAAGTATACATTCCATAGTTTTGGAATTACTTCCAATACACAAGTGGGACGCCCGTTATCCGGACGCCCGCCCGCCCGTCCGCCCGCCCGCCCGCCCGCCCGCCAGCCCGCCCGCCCGCCGGACGGACAAATTTTCCCAAAGTAACTACAATACCCGTCGGCAATGTATACATAGCCGAGGGTAAAAAATGAGTAAGTGAGAGATTGTCCTATATCCTGAATGCCTACACAGCATATTGAGAGTGGAATTTCAATATTTTGGTTTTTGGCCAGTAAGAGTAAATAATTTTGCTAAATGACTTTTTGTTATAATCCCAAGAAAAATAGTATAATGCAAATCTATTGCCGGGGATTCAAACCATGATTAATAGTCTTAGTTCAGTGAGATGATGAGCCACAATACAGGCATCCAGTCCTCAGGATTCAAAACTTTTATAAAGAGAGCTGAGTGGGGCACAGTGAGACAGTTTGAGGCGGGGCACAGTGAGACATCACAAAATACACTCAAAACAGCCTGAATGTAATGCATAGCTCACAATTCACTATTAAAAACAAAATACCTGCTATAAACCACTGATTTTAGTGAGTCATATGCAAAGAGAAGCATCAGGAAGAATTTTGATTAGTGTGTAACAGGTGTGGCAGGTTAAATAAGTCGTGCATGTGTCCTTTGCGATGAAGTTTCGAAACATGCTCTAAAAAGGACCTAAAAAATCACCTAGCCAGCTGCTTTTATATGAGTACAGTAGTTTCTGTAGCAACAGTTAATAGAACAATTCCGCAGGTCCTGAGGATCGGTGGTTATGGCAGCAGATTCCCTGTCTCACTGTGCCCCGCCTGCTGTCTCACTGTACCCCGCCCGCGGGGCACAGTGAGACACTTAACGAGCATGGACGTTACTCAAAATGTCTCCAAACCTGTAAAAGGTAGGAACCTGAAACTACCGGACAATATACCCAACGTCATTATCTATGATGTAGACCTGATCTTATTTAACTCATTACTGCCAACATTTTGGAACACTTGAAAATGAAAAAGGTGTCTCATTGTGCCCCGCTCTCCCCTACATAGATTTTTGGTCCTAACGCTTGACAGGACTATATGTTATGTCTGTCTGTCCATCAGTTTAAAAGATACAGCAAAAATCACCTCATCATTTTTAATGAAACATGTTAGGGTAATTCCATTCACATGCGCAAAGAGATGGTTACTTTTGGTGTAGATTTGTGCAATAAATACAGTAAAATAACCAGTTTCGTGTACAGTGTACTATCAGTTACACCCTGCTCTTTTCGAGGGCATGGGAATATACACCACGAAGGACTCTATACATGTACACCATGAAGCCGAAGGCTGAGTGGTGTATGGAGACCTGAGTTGTGTATATTCCCGTACCCTCGAAAAACGAGCAGGGTGTAACGGTTTTATCCTCAGACTTCTTGTTTTTATTGATGCCCATAAATTGTCTTGAAAACTGAGTCTGAAATGTCTTCCAGTAACAAAGCAACAGCATTGTGACGTCACTAGAGGACTTTTTTTTGTTGCTTTGATTAGTAGGACCATCTTCTCAACTAACTTCACTGAGAATTTCATGGGATACAAGGAGTACTTTGTACTCTATAGTAACGTTACTGAAATATAGTTGTATTTGAGAAAAATGCCTTTGAAGTTTGAGCTTTACATTGATTTGTATGGTGAATAAAACCAAATAATGAGACAAACAGCCCTAATTTTTGTGAAATTACCCTGGTTTTCGTTTCAATAGGATATTTTAGACCTAATTTAGACTTTTTTGATGAAATAAGATAGATTTTTTTGGTCCAAAACCGCCATGTATAGTAACACAAATTTTACGACCTTGTGACACGTGACCATTTATATATAAGCATGAAACTTGGCGCACACTTAAAAAACATCTTTGCAAACATATATGGATAGGGCAATTTAGGGAGCCATCTCAAATTTTGCTTAGGTGAACTCTGGCAGCCATTTTCGAAAATGGCTGTCAATTCATCCATTAAAATGCTTTCTGTGTAGTTCCTACGAATATAATGCATGCAAATAGTGTTTGTTATTCCTTCTCTGTGTATTCAGAACATTACTATTACATTTGTTTAGTAGCCTCAATAGTTTTCAGACTATCTGGAATCCGTTTTGTTAGAAATAAAAAATATCTCAAATACTGTATTTTCGCTGTTCTGATGGTTTCACCAATTCTTTATAAATCTCAAAATTAGTTACATATTTGAATTTCTTGCAAAAAGAGCTTTCAAATTAGTACCCAAATTAATGACTTTCGTAAATTTGGTGTGGAAATGGAAAAAATTAATATAAAATGTTTTTTGAAGATTTCGGTTCTGAGGTTCATCTCGACAAAGAATTCACGGAATTGATTCTACCATTCATTTGAAAGCTCTTCTTACAAGGAATTCAAATATGTAGTCTGTTTAGATATCAATTGAGATTCCATGAATCTGTGGGAAACAGCAAAAATGCTGCATTTTCTTCAACAGTTCCAACAACATGGACCCTGACCACCCTAAAATTTCTCAGTTCAATCCAGGAATAAATTGATAGTGTTTTTTAGATCTGTAGAAGGAATAATGACCGCTGTTTTCATACTGTCAAACTATAGGCATTTCACAATAAGCAGGAAAATGAGAGAATTATTCGCCATTTTAGAAAATGGCTGCCATGGGTCAACCTGGTCAAATCTGAAGTGGCTCCCTATCTAAATATATTATATGTTTTTAAACGCTGTGCCAAGTTTCATGCTTCTATGTATAAATGCACACTTACTTCCTATTCATGACAAATCTGCCCCGCTATACTGGTTGTGAAGGCCACGCACGTTTATTGAAATTCTGAGCTCTGTCTGTGAAGCAAAATTAAGAGAACTTCAAAAATGGGCAGAATGAGTATGATATCAGGTTCACTTTCCAGGTAATAAAGCACAGGTAAGAATACACTTCGTCCTTGTAGAGCTAATGTTGCATACATTCTACCGGACATTAACCAATCTCTTGGCATAGGTATATTTTGATCACTTGTAATACTTATATAATAATCACACCTTTTTTTATTTTTGCCAGGTCCTTCAGTAACTTCAGGCAAGTTTGGCAATGCTCTTCTTGTCCCAAACACAGGCGATAACGATGACAACTTGCTCACGTTTGGTCCACACCTGGCCGAATGCTTCAGAAATGCCACTCTTTGTCCAGATGGGGCAACTATGTCACTCTGGATCTACATGTTTCCAGTATCTCATGAATGGGCCAATCCTCTAACTAGCCACATTATCAACATTTTTGCTTGGGCATCAGTGACCAACAGTAGTTTTATGGGGCTTATGATGTACAATGGCACTCACAAGTGGAGGATGAATCAGACCTTGATAATGGAGCACTGGCACCATTTTGCTTTTGTTTACACTGCAATTGATGGATTCACTGCGTATACGGATGGCTACCGACTTGATCCTGTTTTTCCTGATTTGGGTAGCGTTGCTCCGAAAAGTCTTGACATGGGTTGCAAATCTGGTAATAGTTATTATTATAATTGTGCAAGAGCAAAGTACGATGACCTGCGAGTTTGGAATGAGGCGAAGGATGAGAATTTCATTTGGCGTTTGTGGCAATCATAAAGTCACATTTAAAGACAAAAGTTCTGTCATGCAATCCTTACTTTGAATAAATATATCTGAATTATTCGTAGCCAACCATTTATGACAGAGCTCTGAAATAGTGATTTTGGGCCTGCTTTGAGGGCTTCGAGTCAGATGGCTCACTTGAAATGCAATTACGCAAGCCAAGTCAGCCAAGAATGACCACTACTTGCTCTTGTACAAATGGGAAGGTGGCAGAACTTTCCGGCAGTACATCTGTGTCCTTACTCATAAAATCTTCAATGAACCTTCAGAGAACAAAACACCATTAAAGGACACAATTACACCATGAAAGTGATGTGAACCAAATTGCATTAAGTATATATATGCAATAGTGCACAGTCTTGAACTGACAGGGTACTACATACACTAAACCATGAAAAGGCCTAACTAGACTAATTTACACATATTATGGAGCAGTTTCATGCATATAGAAGGAATAGGATGTGAGCTGTGGGTCGGAATCCCAAAAATTTGTTTATTTGTATTTTTATAAATTGTTCTCAATATTCCAAAAAGCATTAAAAATACCAATCAATCAAACCATCAAAAGGCACTAAAGCATTATATAGGTAACGTGAAGCAAATTTCATCTATGGATGTGCAATATTGGACAAGTTCCGGCCTGTAAACAAAAAATAATAATTTTGATAGAATATCCATGAATCACACCCACAAAAGGAACAACTTTATTATATAGGTGACATGTGTAGCAAATTTCCTCCATGCACCTGCAATAGTGGCCAAGCTTTGGCCCATAAATTAAAAAAATAATTGTTTTAACTTTTTTCTTAATATTTCAAAATTTATAAGATATCCAACAATCAGACCATCAAAAGGCACAACTGGACCATATAGGATAGATGTGTAGCAAATTTTATCCATGCACGTCGTGGTCAAGCAGACCATCAAAAGGCACAACTGTATCATAAAGGCCATATGTGTACAAAATTTCATCCATGTACAAACAATAGGGACTGAGTCCTGGTCCGGAAACTACCTATCCGCCCGCCGCCCGACAGCCCGGACGCCCGCCTGGTGGACGGACAACATTCTACCAAAGTGATTACAATACCTTCTTCGAACTTCGTTCAGATATAGTACATGACAGTTGCCCTTTAATGTATATTAAACTAGATGCAAGATGAAAAAGGTCAATATTTTCATACAACTTTGTTGTTCACTTATACTCTGTGTCACTAATGATAACTTTTCGGTTAACACTCACTCACACTGTCTTACAGTCATCGTTGGACCGGCTTATGTGGCAGAGTGGCAACTGCCACAGGCCCAACCACTCAGGAGGCATCATGGAAGGTGCCAAAAATTGTAAAAATCAAGAAGAAAGCCAAATTGTTATCTTTGTGACCAAGTTTGTGACTGTGTGATACAATCAAACTTTTAGGTTGGGGCCCCAATGTGAGAGGGCCCTGTATTGAGAAGAGCGATTCTCCCTCAGTGAAAATGGAGTGATGCTGAATATGGGAATGGCGGGGCCCATGGCTTTACTTTGCCATGTGCCCAAAATGTCCCCCGTTCACCCCCGATTACAGTAGTTCACGAATAGATAAAAATATATATATTCACGGGCTAGATGGCATCTATAGTCAGAACAATTGAAATATGCTTCTTGTCGATTACTTGTCCTGTTAAGTGTATGTTTTTCTAGTCTGTTTACCCATGGTGCTCTCACCGATGCCCTTATTGATGTAGTGTTAATACCTGTTATAAAAGATAAATCAGGTAATATTACCTCTAAAGACAACTACCGCCCTTGCGAGTATTGTTCGGAGAGGTGTTCCTGTTTACATTGTACGCCTGCTAATGTTTTGTATGCCCATCAGAGAGTTTGTGCCAGGTGGGGAAACACATATTCTGAGTTTTTTTTTGATGTTGCGAATGGTGTTCACCAGGGGGGCATACTGTCCCCATTGTTGTTTAATGTTTATATGGATGACCTCTTAACCTGAGTGTATCTTTCAGTGCATATAGTATAGGCTGCGCCAGCTCTGGTAAGGTTATTAAACACCTGATGTATGCGGATGACCTGGTCCTACTAGCGCCTTCTATATCCGGGCTCAAGAAATTGACTCGAGAGTGTGAAATTTATGGTTTGGCTCATGATGTGAAGTTCAATGCTGGAAAGTCAGCCCTAATATATTTTAGGACAACGTTATTGCGTGGTGTCACACTACCTGATATGTTCCTGAATGGAAGTGCTCTACATGCGGTGAAATCATTAAAGTATCTTGGTCATGTATTAAGGGATGATTTATCAGATGATGATGATATTTCCAGACAATGCTGTATGATTTATGCTCTAGGCAATGTACTTATGAGAAAGTCATTTATTCGCACTATTGATGTAAAACGTAACATTTTTATGACCAACTGTATGCCTTTGTACACGGCGTATCTGTGGATTAGTTATAGGAAAGCTATAATTAATAAGCTCAACATTGCATATCATAATATCTTTAAACTGTTGATGGGCTTTTGTAACTACGACAGCACCAGTCTACTAACTTTATTTGATGTGCTATCTTGTTCATCCGTAGTTAGAAAGTTTATATAAACAATTCTGTGTTCAGTTAGAGGGTTCTAACAACCCGCTCATTTCGTCATTTCTTGCCAGTGATGTGTATTACATGTCTGGTCTGAGAAGCACTGGTTAAGCTTGTTGATTTCATAGTGAGTGGCATATATGGTAGAGCCTGTCTCATTTGCTCTGTGCATGGTGTGTTTAATTGTCAATGTATTTTACTATAATTTATGGAACCTCCTGCGGGATGAGTCCTGAATAAAGTTTTAATAATAACAATAATATCTACTTCATGTGAGTGCAACTAGTCTTATTATCATAGACCATCATCATCATCATTCTAACATTCAAACTAAACTTCAGCTGACATGGCCTGACTGTTGTGCACAGTAAACGTCTCCCCCAGGCACCTCACTCGCCCAAAGTATCCACCTATCCCTCTTTTTCTATCATGTCCTCCTGATGAGGGCAATCAACCTCCTGACTACTCCTTTATTCATCCTTTCGACTACACCTCTGCCCCAAATCCAGGATTGCATGAATCTGTCATGACAAGTCATCAAAAAACCTTACAAATTCTTTTCTCCTACTTTCAATTTTCCAACTACAGCAGTAATACTTTCTACACCTCTAAACCGCTACCAAAGGTATATTATTGTACCAAATTCACATGCTTACATGCAAGTTCATTTTTAAAATATTTACTACGAAACTAAACAAAGCTACCTACCTGCCCTCTGCTGGAAATGCACACATTCTAATCTGCCATGACAAGTCACACATTCAAATCTGTGTGACAGCTCATCACATCAAACAGTCAAATCTTTTCAGTTCCCTACAGTTGTATTACAAAGGATACCTTTCACATTTCCTACCATACGCCTACCTTATACTCTTATTGCATCATTACCTCTTTACACATGCTGCCATTTACGTGATGTATGCTGTCAATGGGTTTTTCTAGTCAATACATAAGTCAACAATATTGTAAGGTTGACATTATTCATAACTTCGTTATTTTTCCCATGTCTGATAGAATACTTCCTGCTTCGCCCTTGGGTAAACCTGCAGGAATGATTCGCCACAAACCACATTTTACGGCAAACCAAACCAAGCCTTGCAAGTCTTTCATGTTAACATGATTTTAAAATGGAGATGGCAGTCTTAAATTTTGTGAATATTTCTTCCAGAAATGACAAATTGAATGCCTTTAGAACTGTAATCAAGTGGGCGGATGATAGGATTTGATAAACTGCAACAACAGCCCTTGTGGACAATTTCCTTTGAGGAACGTTGGTCTAAGGAAGCATTAAACCTCCAGTTCACATTGGACCAAACGTTACTAAACTACGTAATTTGTCGACACTTGATTACGGTATTTTGATGCGTAAGTATTTACGTAAATATAGCCTATTTCTCCAACCTCCCATCACTGCGTACCCCTTACATTGAAGCTACGCCCCTGGGGCGTCAGGCGTTCCAGGCCAGCCCAGCGCGCTGGTTCTTGCGCATGCGCAAACATCGGACAAGGTGGCAGCCATGGCTTGTACTCACTTGGCAGCTTTGCACCCAGTATATTCCCAGTCTGTCCTGATCAGTTTTGGAATATGATGTACAGTTGGTCCAGAAAGTATCAGGCTATCAGTGCTGCACAGTGCACATACCTATAGTCTATAAGCACCAAACATTCTGGAGTTACAAGTATGAGTACGAGTACAAGTACCAAGCACCCAGTACTCGAGTTCCGATGAGTACGAGTACTGAGTACTTGGCCCCAGCTCTGCTTATAGAACCATTAATTTGGTGATTCAAAGTTGGTAATCGGTAGCAAAGTGTACTCTGTTGATGTAAGTATACATCAGTAATTTTATCACCACATTGCATATCATAATATTCTAAATGCAAAACCAAGTGCGATTATGTTCATTGCACTGTTAGACAATGAAAAAGCAATACATAGACACCTGGAACAAAACTAGCACCTACATTTTCATTTCTTTCTCTCCCTCACATCAAAACGGACGTTGGTCGTGTACGTTATTTTGTAGATTATCCTGAAAATTAAACTGCAGGCTTTGCAGATATGGATTTTTTTTTTTTTTACACAACAAGAAAAGCATCTCTTAACCCATGTTGAATAGCTAAAGATGGTACAAAGTAGGTAAGGGCGAACAACCTCACTGGTGCAGTTTGTCATTTTTGCCTGAGTAACAAACTGATTGCTTGGCTTGTCCTGCCCCATTGAGCAGACTTTCTTGACATATAACGATCCCAGTTGGCAGAACGACAAACCCTAGTGTGAGAAAAACAGGTCAAGTGAAAGCTGCTGGACAACATAGGACAAGGGCAAGAGAATCGATATCTAAGCTACAATGTATGTTTGAGAACAGTCTGATTGTCCAGATTGCATGGTAGCACAGTTCGATTAAATGAAGCAGGACAGTGGTGCAAAGCAAATAATAATGAAATGATCTGAGAATTAATGAAACTCATAAAGTTGTGAAAGGCTGGCAACTGCATTTTGCAAGATGTCAATAGATGCCAACAATTTTTATTGCTTTTTTTCTGGGTTTTTTTTTACAAATCTTGGAAATTCTGTGTACCAACTGAATGACATTCTCTACATTATTTTATAGTTAGTGAGGATTTTGAATTTTTGATGGAGAAGAGTCTCACTACAAAAGAACAAAATAGACAAGAACGACTTTAAGAGGTCGGCTGACAGCATGTTTGGAAATGTTGAGACTGCACATTTTCTGCATTTGGTGAACAATCTTTACTTCGCTTTTCAAATCCGTTTTCATTGCATCACAGCTACGACGCATATCGTGCCACCGACATGCATTTCTTACAATGGAGCACTTTTATTGTTGTAAGTCACATCAAGTCAACAGTACATATATGCCTATACAGAAAGTGCATTAAAAGTGTGTGTTTGGGATTTGAAAGGTTTCCCCTATTCTGCTGTGGGGACTTCTTTTATTTTCATGTTAAAATGCCTTGATGGAAGGTCGAAATTTGTGAATATATAGGCCTGCCAGTTACTCATTTGCCAAAACACCATGAAACTTGTAGTAAAACAGGCAATTCAATGAGGTCATACAGCCACAAGTTCCTGCAAAACTATCAAAAAATTCAATTAAGTGCATCAATGTTTTTATAGAAAGTAAACATTTGGTGTATGTTTCCCTATTTATTCACTCATGGAAGTGATTGTTCTTCCTCATGAAATAATCAATTGGTACAACTGCCTGGTTATCTGGGAATTCATATTTGGCAGAACAAAGATTGAAGGAAAGCAAGCTTTTGTTGTTTTTTTTTGTTGAGTTGTTTTTTTCACAACTAAACACTGTATGGTGTTTTGTAGATGGTTCGTCATTTATATTTATATGGCAATGACGCATTGTTTGTGATAAGGAGTCAGAAGGCCGGACCATCACTCATCCCCACTGGTCTCCATTTTCCCATAGTCTGCCTGCTCATTACTAGAAACATCAATTGCATGGATGACCTAAACTGTCATATTGTTGTAGTGCCAATGTCTATGTCATCCTATCAATAGCTTCCAACACATTACTCATCCGGATGCCTTTGTTGGCTTTTAATTAAAGCAAAGTACAGGGATAGACTATTTGATAATGTGGGGATATTAAAGAGACAATTAACTGACAATGGCTTCATGGAAAGTTAAACACATTGCTCCTAGCCAATATGAATCTTTTTTGCTTTTTGCAGCTTAGATGGAAATGTAATTGTTCACGAAAAGCCACCCTTTGTCCTCAGCTGAGTTAATGGGTGTGTGTGCACAGTAATAATCACCTATCAGCAAGAGGAGAGGGCGACCATTACATAATATTATGTAGGAGGGGCTTAGAGTTATCCTCAATGGTCGATTATTTATTTCACACAAACACTGGACGTAATAATTCATTTCGAGCTTGCACTGTCCTAAAATTTTTGTTTCTATACAATACCGTGATATGAAATACCCAATCACAGATTATTTATTTCAAGACTGCCTAGAAAGAATATGTCACTTTACATGCAAGAAATATTTTTAAAAAACCTTAACCCCCCCCCCCCGGGATCTAATATTACCCCCTAAGAAGGAAAGGACTTATTATGACATAGTCAGAAAATGAACAACTAGGAAAATTTATCACGGGATTGGAAATTACCTATTTCAAGGAAATGCCAGATGTAATTATTTATTACGAGTATGCGATGTCCTGAAATGTTTGTTTCTAACTAATCAATGCGATGTTATGAATTACAGATCTCATTTTAGTGTGCCATGTTCTTTTCAACTGCCAAAGCGCTCTTGTGATTTCAGTAGCAGCAAAAGGATTTGACTGTCAGGGTAAATGCCTATGGTTTCAGTTTGCCTTCGAACCCCCAATAGAATTTTTAAGAATTGAATTTATATTTTCTCTATGACATCGATTTTCTTTGCACTGAACCATAATTCATTGTCGTACTCCAAAATTGGGAGGACATGTGTGTCAATCATTTTGAGACTATGTTGAGGAGTTAAATGACCTACTGTCTTTTTAATGTTATCATAAAGTAAGTGGACTGCGCTCTGTGCTTGAGTGGCAATATGACAGTGCATTGAAGAATGGATATTTCCGGAGGAAGTTAGAACATGGCCAATATTTAAATGAATCAACAACTTCCAATTTCTCATTGTCTAAGACAAATTTGTGCGTGGTTTTAACTTTCTTAGAGACATTATACATCATAACTTTAGTTTTGCCACAATTAACAATGAGGTGCCATTTTCGGCAATAAACTGCTAGATTGTCCAATAATTTTTGGAGGCCATTTTCACTTTCAGACATCAATACCAAGTCATCAGCATATTATAACAGATGGGTGAAATTGGTGCCATTTATTTCTACCCCTTGGTCACTATCAAGATATTCATACAGATCAGCTAAGAAAAGATTAAATAATTTTGGACTGATAATACCACCTTGCGACACTCAAGGGGATATTGTAGATATGCCCCTGATTTTACTTCGCCGCATTAATTGTGTCACTTCCGGTATCCCATGAGATGACGTCACGTCTACCCAGAATTCATTTTCGCCACGCTTCCCGCGAAGCAGTCTTTCATTACGTTTTCTATTCGTCTTTAACTTCATTTTTCGATTAATTCACTCAGACTCAGACTCAGACACAGACTCGTTTATTTTTTTGCTCTCAGAATATACATAACATATATTAACAGTACAAAATAAGAAAAAAGAGCAAAGGGAATACTCGATGGCAAAAAAATTGCCGCTGCTGAGGATCCCCAATGTTGAGAAAAGTATCAAGGCACAGCAGATGGCAACGTACTTATCATTTCAATATGACAGGTAAGAAAGGGACAGAAAAAAAGGCAGAATCGTAAAACAAGTAGAGAAACTAAAACGCAGTTTTAGAGCGACGGGCTGAGACAAGAGGGTCTGCAGCAGTGAAAGATCTTTTTCACCGCTGTTACACTTTCCTGGACGTCGTATTACTTCGAGGAACTTTCTGGGACGCTTTTCACGGGTTCCCTGGACTAAGACGACCCGGAACTTTGCCATAGTTTGGCTTGCGGTGTCTCGACACACGCCCGAAAAACTCCAGAGAAGTTCCGAAAAATTCCAGAGAAGTTCCGATAAAACCCCTCTACAACCTGTGGATGACAATGTCAATAGAGGCAGGAATGACAATATGGCCGCCACGGGGCCTACAGATTCGACCCCACGGGGCGTTTCACCTCCCAGATCACGATCTGAGGATAACAACGATCCCAGACCACGGTCTGAGGATGACACATGTGCCAGACCACGGTCTGAGGCTACTCAGGATGACAGTATTGCAGGGCCTAGTGGTGAAAACGATCGTCTTGACGACCTCTATGCCTGTATGCACACTATTGTGGCTAAAATTAATGACATGGACAAGTCTGGTTCTGCTGATGTTCATGCTTTGTCTGACAGTGACTCTGACGGTGGCCAATCGGACCATGAGGGGGATCAACTGGACGATCCGATGGCTCATCTGTCTTCGGTGTTTGCATATCTGGAGAAAAGCCGATCTGTTGAGAACTCTACGGATTTTACCAAGGTCATGGCAGATTTTGCTGGGAGTTTTGCCTCTAAGGAGGAGAAGGGCCCTCCTCTCCATCCAGGGTTTGCCTCTATTCTCAATGATGGGTTGCGCAACAAACCTAACAATACGATTTTGAGACCCCTCATGCAGGGGTTTAAGCTTCCTGAAAATGTTCCTAATCTGACTGTGCCCAGTACCAATCCGGACATTACTAAGGCCATGTCCATCAATGGGAAAATGCTCGACTCCCAACTTTTTAGGACAAATGGCCTACTTGCTAAGGCCATTGTTCCCTTCGCTACTTTGATCGCTGATGTCGGGGAAGGCAAAATTAACCTGCCCACGGCCCAGTTGGAAGATGTGAATGCTGGTCTTCGTTTGGTCACGGCCGCTTTTAACTACATCAATCAGACCAGGAAGGAAGTGGTAAACACTAACGTTCGAGAAACCCATTTGCATGCCCTGAGCAAATGGGACACTCCAGTCGGTCAGGATGAACTGTTTCCCTTTGATGTTACTAAGAAATGCGACGAGTTGGGCAAAGTTCGCACCTTGGGCAGTCACTCCAGCTTCTTTACTCTGAATAAGAAGTTTCCTCGCAAGGTCAACAATACCTCGAGCGAATTCAAATGGCCTCCCCACCGTTTCGAACAAGGTCAGTCGAACAACAACGGCCCTTACAGCAACAAGGGTAAGGGGCAAGGGAAGACCTCCAAGAATTTTTTAGGCAAGCGATCCCACAACAACGACCGAAGCAGGAAACGGTATTAACTTTACAGGTGGGCACTTGGTTACATAATACTCCCGATAATTTCATTGGTGTTAAAATTGCCCATTCAGTGTCGCATTGGAAGGATCTTTCTAATGATCCCTGGTTAGACAGCGTCATTCACGGGAATGTCATTGATTTTGACATCCCTCCAACTCAACAGTCTATTCCGGGGCCTCTACAGTTATCTCAGAAGGATTTGGCTTCTCTTAACTCTGCTATGGAACAATTCATTGCCCATAACATCGTTGAACCGTGCCCAGGCAGAGATGAACCCTCTTTTTATTCCAATATTTTTCCTCGGGAAAAACGAGATGGTTCCGCCAGGGTCATTTTGAATCTGAAAATATTAAATCTCCACATGGAAAAAATCCATTTTAAAATGGACACTTTTCAGGACGTTATCCACTTGGTCTTTCCTAATTGTTACTTTGCCTCTGTTGATTTTAAACATGCATATTACTCGGTGCCGGTTCGTCCGGACGTCAGGCAATGGCTACGGTTCATTTGGCAGGGCGAACATTACCAATTTACTTGCCTGCCTCAGGGACTACTTCAGTACCCAGGATTTTTACTAAGTTATTAAAACCTGTGTTGGCCCATCTACGTACTCTAGGCATAGTTGTCCTTTGCTATATTGATGACTGTATTTTCGTGGCCGAGTCTCCTTCAGAATTGGTCCAACATTTGGACTATGCCATTGGCCTCTTTGACAAGCTGGGCCTTACTATTCATCCGTCCAAGTCTGTTTTCTCCCCCTGTCAGATTATTGAATTTTTGGGTTTTATTATAGATTCCAAATCGATGACTGTGTCTCTGACTCAACGTAAACAACAAAAGATTGAGGGCATGGCCAAAAAGCTACTTCATTCTTCCAACCTCACCATTCGGGACTTAGCCTCTTTCATTGGAAATGTGGTCGCTACTGATCCAGCTGTTCCCCTGGCCCCTCTCCGGTATAAATACATTGAGATTGTGAAAAACCAGTTACTTTTGGAACACAAGGGCAATTATGATGCTCGAATTTCGTTACATGGGCGAGTACTTTCAGATATTACCTGGTGGCTGGATAATATTCACTCTCAGGTCAAATCCCTAGCCTCCGACCAACCCATAATGGAAATTTTTACGGATGCTTCTCTCTCGGGCTGGGGTGCAAAATTTCGATCTACTACTACCGGGGACGATGGTCCTTTGGGGACAGTGCCCATATTAATGTCCTTGAACTCAAAGCTGTTTTGTTTGGTCTTCAGGTGTTATGTTGGAATTTGGAAAATGTACACATTAGAATTCGCTCTGACAATACCACTACGGTGGCATGCATTGAACGTTGTAGCAGTAAAAAAAAAGTTACCCTTACTATCGCTGACTGACCAAATTTACTCGTGGGCTTTTAGGAGACAAATCTCTCTTTCTGCAGTTTACATTCGGCATATTGACAACGTGGATGCTGATACGGCCTCCAGATCATTCAATGTTGACACTGAATGGATGTTAGACCCTCATGTGTTTGATGATTTGTGCTACATTTATGATACACCTGACATTGATCTATTTGCGTCTAGAATTAACTCTCAAGTACAAACTTATAGTGCTGTGGCAATGGAGCACATTTGGGAGATAACCCCAACAGAAGGTATAACAAAGCACAACCTATACCATCTTGTGCAGAATATTGTCTGGGATCTGGAAAAGATGGTTGTGGTGATTTCAAAGGTGTCTGACATGTTCAAAAGAGCATATATCCGAAGTGAAGTCAGTTACGAAAACGAAAAAAATTAAAAATCACTTTTCTGCCTATATGGGCTCCCCAATGAAACTTAAATGCTTCTAAATGGTCCTTACTGATGCCAATGGGTGTAGAATAGTAAATTCTAGGTTAGTTATTGTAATAATTTCTGTATTTGACAAAGCAGGGGTGTTTTAATTTCAAAAATTAGCAAAAAAATATTTCATTTTCAGATTTCCGAGCCACTTAAATTGCATAATACCAGAGAACTATTCATCAAATGTGAACATATTATACATCAAAATTTTCCTTATTTAGTCCTCTATCCTGTGGTATATAACACATACATGTAGGTCTGAGTAATTATGTAGCCCCAAGAAGACAAAATGCTTCCCCTTACCCTTATTTTTCGAAAATCGCATACATTTTGCATCTGCAACAAGAAATGGGCAAAAAAGATATTTAATGAACAACAATTGACTACATTAGCAAAAGAAGATCAGATGAATGTAATTCTTCTTTATTCAGTACATTTTGGTGATTTATGGGCTTAATTACTATATATATAGTAGTTCATGCATACATTATGGCATAGTATAGGAATGGCCCCTAATCAACACAATCACGACAGAATTTCCTACCAGCAATCAACAACTTGCATCTACAATGTTTCATATTTTCTACATTGGCTGATGTCATTCACATATATATAGGCCTTGTTTTTTATGATCATGAACTCTAAATCAGATGTTGCAATGTCATTATTAATTATTTACATAATTTCATTTGTGCAGTAGGTGTTGTGTTTGCTTTTCTGAAAATGTCTTCGTGCTAACTTGGTTTAAGAGCTTTTCGATAAGTGACATAAGATTTTTTTGGGAGCAAGTCACACCCCAACGAAGAGAATCACCACCAAGGGCCCTTAACCAAGACACACAAGAAACTAACTTTGCTGAAAAAAGGTTGCATCAGAAAAATTGCAACCTTTTTCAATGCAACAGAATTAGGAGGGAGATATTGCATAGACTGCAGTTACTTTGCTACAAAGATGACATAATACTGTCTTGTAAGATTTTGTGGAAATGTAATTTATACACAAGCATAGAAAAAATTAACCTGCTACATGTATGTGCTACAGAAGTTTAATTCTGAATGCAATATTAGTTCTACCGAAGAATAACCAAACACAACCATGTGCAGCTGACATTATCTATATGCACAGCTTGTAAAAATATTCTTGGAACCGACCTGTGTCAAACAAAAATTCTTACAAGAGAATATCCCAGAAATGTGAGAAGAAAATGCTGTTGTAGAGTAGCGCGGGGCATGCAGCCCCCCTTAACTTCGAGGTGCAATTTGACCTACTTTTTGTGGTCGATTAATTAAATGCTCATGTTGTCAGGAAGGGATCACTTGACTCTACTTATAACTAGTGAATCAAACGTCTACCAATTTTAATAAAGGAGTAACAGCCCTTTTTGTAAAAAATTTAAAATGGCCTTCTTACCCCATCCATCGGGCAAGAAGCCCCCCTATTATAATCCAATGGCAATTTTTTTTGCGAGGGCATTCAGCTTGAAAGTTATTTCTTGGGGTTCTTCTATCATTTTTAAGGCATTCTATTCACTTTTTACGAATTTCAGAATTTTAGTGTTCATACATTTATTTTTTAATATTTTTTGCCCTTTTTAATTTCGGCCAAATTTTTTTGATTTCAATTAGTTATTCTATCAAGATTTAAGATAAAGTACACATTATGAAATGGTTCCTGAAGCAGCTTCGAGGCCTCAGTGAAGGGGGGCCTCATGCCCCATACCATGTGGGGCCTCTCGCCCCAAACTCACATATTTTAGTTTGACCTCTATATTTTGAGCTAAAATGCAAAAAATATGATCCAAATCATATTTATGTAATGGTCAAAAAGTGGAGCAATGCAGATATCCATTATACTTTTAAAAATTTCCAAAGTTATTTCTTACAACCACTTTCAAAGAATTAATCAAAGTTACAAAAACCATGCACCTTTTTTTGTTTATTTAATTACTTCTATGGTTTGGTGCTGTTTGCCCTGAAAATTTGTGACGTTACCTAAAAAGCCTCTAGCTTCAATCCTATCAATAAGAAAAGCACCAAAAATGTAAGTTTAGATATAACCCTAGGGGGGCCTCTCACCTAACCCGGGCATCTTGCCCCGACCCACTCTATTTGGAAATTAAAACAGCGTCTTGACAATTCAGAGGGTTTCTTCTGGTCACTGAACACAGATGCAAAAAATGACATCGTGCAGTCAAGTGAAGTCACAATCAAGAAAACACTGCAAAAAGCGTCTGAATTGCTGGAACACATAGCAACTGTTTCAATCGCCCCGAAATAAGCTGGTTTTTACAAACTTAGAGACATCTTCTAAATGGAAATAAAGAGCTGAAGGGATGAAGAAGCTTCCAGGTTCAGACCTGGCTAGGAATTCAGAATGCCATGCAGAAGATACCTTTGTATGATCACTCGTACCTGGAGGTACATGTATGTTTCTCAACATACAAAGTCATACTTACCAGATGGAATATGGTCACAAGCTGTAAAAGAACCATCATTTCCACATAGCATGATTTGCTGTGTTGCTCCATCAACCCAACCAGTGTTGGTGGGGTTGATGGAGCATATTATGTCCCACCATGTTTTGGTTAAAGCATAGATTATAAAATATATTTTTTTAAATTGTGAGGATGCAAGGACCTCGGTCCATGAAGGCTGTTGCCTGATTTTGCCCCACCACTTTAAAAATGAAGCTGATGCCCCTGTTATTTGAATTGCACTGAACTTCCTAAAAAAATTTCAAACTGGGCAACATGTGAAAACATGTGAAAACCATTACATAATAGCTGGTCCTGACATTCAGAGCAGTCTCAGCAGGGCTGTATTGAAGCTCTCCAATGATGGTACTCGGATTGCACCAATTGGTACCAAGTCCCAGTTGTCAACGGATTGTCCTGGGGATGAGGCTGTACTTGTATGTACTTGTCATGATGCACAACTTGTCATTGCAATATTGTCTAGCAGGTGCCGATGTACTTTGCACATATTGTGGGATGTTAATGGTAGCTCCTCCTCCCTACGCCTTGAAAAATGGAATTAATCTTCTTATGCATGCCACTTTAGCAGTGTTTAGATTCAGGAGGATCTTTGTTACAGTTCCCGGCTCTTGGCGGCATATGCAATTCCAAGTAACAAACCTGGCAACCCTCCATTGCACCAACTCAATGGAATTGATGTTGCAATTGTTGCATTGTCTCTACAGATCCCAGATGAAACATACTCGAGGTGTTGGTGCACTGAGGATTTGTATGCTTGCCCTGTAATGTCCTAAGGACATTAGCTCGGGGTTCCTCTCAGGAATCCCTGTGTTCATGTTTCCTTATTGATCACATTCTCAGCAAAATATTATGCATCATTTCACAGGGGAAATGAGTTGAGTGATCCCTGAATGTCTTTAGAAGCAGCAGAGAAACATTTCAGAGTCAATGGTCAGCACACCAGAGACATAGTGGAGGTATAGGTAGATCCGAGGCTAAGCTGAGAAGGAAACCGAGGCAAGAGCCACTGAGACTGAGGCCAAGGCCATCAAAATGTGGCCTTGAGGCTGGTCTTGAAGCCTTCAAAAGTGGCTCAAAGACGCCCGAGACCTCTGTCACTGCAGCAAACCAATCACGAATATGGTTGTGAATGTCAAGTGGCGAACTACTACATCTTGTTGAAGATATGGGGAAGCCCAGCAGTTCACATTATAATAATTCAGGAGAAATTGAAGGAATACTCTGAGCATGAGTTCTGACTGGTCAATAGGAAATGATATGGCGTGTTAGTTGTTGTGCACTCCAGTTATGACTAGCTAGCGTATTTATGTGACTACATGATTCTTTGCATGATTTCTCGGATGGCAAGTCATTTTTGTTTGCGTAAGTCACACAAAACTATTGAAAAGAAAACTTTAAATCCAAATGTTGGATCAACACTGTTTTGACTATGTGTCAAATGTTGATGGAAAGAAAGCAGTAGACCTACATTTTTCTTTGTATTTCATATAACCAATTTTTACTGTTATGTACACCATTGTCAAAATGTGGTTATTTCTCCTTTCCGGCAAGCCAGCGGTCATCCATGTTATGTTGTAGTTGACTCACTTCATTTTTTCTCCACAAAATGTTTACTTAAAATGATGAAATTATATTATGAAGTGTGACAAAGAAGCTGGAACAATTGTTTTTTAGAAAGCTGCATGCATTGTCGGTACAATGCACCAGATCGTTTCAACACTCTTCTTGATTCCCTGTCATAAGTGGTCCATCAAGCCAACTTTAGTTCAAACAATTCACAATTAAATCCTAAGCTAACTTATAAAGTAACAACAGATCTGCTGTTTTGTGGCAAAAAGCAAATTGCATTTTGCCCTTGGAACCGTAAAACTGGTGTGCATCCTCACTTGGGAACAACCAGAATGTACATATATATATAGATTAAATCCTTCCATAATTCACTAATATGTTCCTAAGTAACAAAGAAGAAATTAAAAACTCAGCTTCATCATCAAGACTGTCTATCATAATATCTTTTTTGGAATAATAACAAATTTCTGATATTGGCAAAATAAGGGTATGGGTTTGACTCCCTTTGGTCATATACATTAGAAAACTCATGTGTGTCATATATCACTGGCTGGAGGACAAAATGGGGAAAGCAAGGAATCAGATATATAGGCAAGTTTTTGATTGCCTGGTGAGAATTGCTGTCGTGATTGTGTTGATAAGGGGCCATTCCTATATTATGCCATAGTATATGCCTGAACCATCATATATATAGCAATTAAGCCCATAAATCACCCAAAATGTACTGAATGAGGAAGGATTGCATTCATCAGAGCTTCTGTTGTTAATGTGGTCAATTGTTATTCATTAAATATCTTTTTTGCACATTTCTTATTGCAGATGCAAAATTTATGCGATTTTCGAAAAATAAGGGTAAGGGGAAGCATTTTGTCTTCTTGGGGCTACATTATTATTCAGACCTACATGTGTTATATACCGCAGGATAGAGGACTAAATAAGGATAATTTTGATGTATAATATGTTCACATTTGATGAATAGTTCTCTGGTATTATGCAATTTAAGTGGCTCGGAAATCTGAAAATGAAATATTTTTTTGCTAATTTTTGAAATAAAAACACCCCTGCTTTGTCAAATATAGAAAATATTACAATAACTAACCTAGAATTTACTATTCTACACCCATTGGCATCAGTTAGGACCAGTTTGAAGCATTTAAGTTTCATAGGGGAGCCCATATAGGTAGAAAAGTGATTTTTAATTTTTTTCGTTTTCGTAACTGACTTTACTTCAGATATATGCTCTTTTGAACATGTCAGACACCTTTGAAATCACCACAACCATCTTTTCCAGATCCCAGACAATATTCTGCACAAGATGGTATAGGTTGTGCTTTGTTATACCTTCTGTTGGGGTTACTCCCTGTTTTAAGCCTCTTTTGAGAATATGCCACAGCACTATTATGTTTCATGGAGACCTGACCCTCAGGCTCAGGCTGTCGATGCTTTCTCCATTACATGGAATTATAACTTTCATTATGCATTTCCTCCTTTCAGCCTCATCGGCAAGGTTCTTCAGAAGTTAACCAGGGAACGGACCAATATTCTCCTCATCGCCCCTCTTTGGCCCACCAGGCCGTGGTTTCCTCGGGCTCTCCATCTGCTGTCCGACACCCCCCGCCTTCTCCCCAAGAACTGTCTGTCTCTTCCCCAGGATACTACCCAGCAACACCCACTCAGCCAGAAACTGGTTCTGGTGGCGCTGCCATTATCGGGAAATCGCTCGAACAATTTTACTTATCGCCGGAGGTTACCAAGTTCCTCCTCGGGTCTTGGCGAGTTGGCACTCACAGGCAATATGGGGTCCATCTCCAAAAATGGGTCGCTTTTTGTGCCAAACGGCAAATTAGTCCTTTTTCCCCACCTGTAAGTGCCCTCCTCCAATTTCTCCTCAACGCTTTTCAACATGGGAAGAGAGATGACTCCGGTTTGGGGTATAGCTCGATAAACACTATGCGTTCGGCTATTTCAGCAATTGCCTCAATTGAAGGACAGCCCGCCGGCCAACACCCCTTAGTTAAAAGGTTTCTCAAGTTTGTTTTTCAGCAGCGGCCCGCTTTACCGCGTTACTCAGTTACTTGGGATCCTAATGTGGTGCTTCAATATATTAAATCTTTAGGCCCCAACAAATACTTAACCACCCTTCAGTTGACGAGAAAATTGGCCCTTTTGATGTTGCTACTTTCGGGCCACAGATCACAAATTCTCTATGCTCTTGACACTCGAAACATGACATTAACCCCCTCTAGGGCTACATTTACTATCGGGGACTTACTTATATATACTCAAGTGCTGTTCTTTCTAGTCTACTACGACTTATGTAAGTTGGAACAATTTTTGAGACATTAAACTTGTTCGTTTTACAAACAATTGTTTGTTCTGAAAAAGGGGGGGGGGGTACAAGAGTTGATAATATTGTATGGTTAGGAAGGGGGAAATCTTTTCATCCAGGCGAGGGAGTCAGTCTCTAAATTCTCTTGGGATACCGGAAGTGACACAATTAATGCGGCGAAGTAAAATTTAAGGTTAAGCGAGGACTTACCTGTCCGATGGTTGACCTTGATTTTACTGAGCTTAATTGTGTCACTTGGTATCACATGCCCTCCCATTCCCATCCCTTGGGTTTGGATCTGACTCCGCTCGACCTGGTCTCTAAAGGCTGAATTCTGGGTAGACGTGACGTCATCTCATGTGATACCCAAGTGACACAATTAAGCTCAGTAAAATCAAGGTCAACCATCGGACAGGTAAGTCCTCGCTTAACCTTAAATTAATAAGGTATTGATTGACTTATCCATCTCTCTGTCAATATCTACCTACATATATATAGGCCTATTTAAATTTGCATGAAATTCCTGCGGTCTCTTCGGCAACATCATATTGATTATTGAATAAAAGTTAATATGATCAGCAGACTGTTATGACTACTTCAAATACTTGTCATCCATGCATACTCGATTAGTCTTCGATTGTGTCCCCTTATGAAACTGTATCTGCAGTGTCGTATTTAGGGGGAAGGGCCATTGGGCCATGCCCCCCCCGACAAAAAAAAATATGGAAGAGATAGGAAAAGCCGCGGAGCGCCCCGTATTCACCCCATGTACAGTAATGCCCCCCCCTCAGGCCATTTCTAGATACGCCCCTGTGTATCTGTTGCATGACTTCGGTTTTTTTGAACTGACGAATATAGATGTTTCTTTGTGTTAAAGAGTTTCAGCTAACAGATATCCACCTGTGATAAAAGACAATTTGTAGCGGAGAACTGAGCTGACAATGCACTGCATGGTCGTTTAGGCATTTTGAGGATTGGAACATCATCAATGAGTATATCTACTTCAGAGCATACATATCAAGTTGACTGAACTACGCTCATTTGCACTGCTGGAAATGGCTACAAGATTTCCCATTCTTTCGTTATTTTTCATTTTTGCAATCATGATTGAGGTTCAATTTAGTTTTGGAGAGACCACCAACTATTCAAAAAGTGCGAAGATTAAATGCCAGTCACGGGTTGACCTTGGAAATCACAGCAAAGTGAAATGTGCCCTGACGTGTATGCAATACAGAGCATTGACTGGATTTTCATGCAAGGCATTCAATGTTTCTAATTCTGTTTGCACACTTTGTCTGAATGGACCGACTACAAGAACCGAACAGGTCACATGGAGTTTGACAGAAGATGTGTATGCAGTCGCGGTGTATGACATGAAAGCAGAACTTGAAAAAGGTAAAAGCTTGAAATATGAAATTTTTATGTTGCAATTGTAACCTCGTAAAGGCACGTGTGAGTCACTCGTTTAAATAAAAATCTTGATTGAGCGAAAGAGCATGGGACCATTGAGCCATGCCCCCCCCCCGACCAAAAATTAACATGAGAAAGATAGGAAAAGCCGCGGAGTGCCCCATATAATGGACCCCCTTAGGCCATTTCTGGACGAGCCCCTGCACCCAAAGTTCAGAATGGAAAAGTAAGAATAAAATATGAAAATACAAACTTATATTTCAAAAATGTTTAACCAATGATACATTACATTATAGTACACATTTCTTATTATTATCAAAATGTCACTTAACAGTGTACTTTCACAATTTTCAGGGCTAATTATCCATGCTCCTCTTGATGAAAAGGTTGGATCTGGTTCGCCGGCAAATGGCACGACAGTTACACTAATGGGCAGCCCAGGTGAGTACTATTCAATGCTGATCAAATATCTCTGCCTTTAAATATACTCATTATTAAGAATATGATTTTCAGGGCTGATTGCGTTCTTTAATCAATTGCGGCATTTTTGTTCCATCCTGTCTAACAGGAATCAGGGGACTTTGTTTGTAAGATGCCTTAACTCATTTTGGCCCATTTTACAATACACAATATTGGTTGTAGCCTACATAGATGAGGCTCTGGATGGAGTTTTGTGTCCCCCTGTCCCTTGGCCATTTTACTTTTGAATTCCCTGTCCCTTTGCAATTTTACTAATGGCAATTTTGAATTCCCTGTCCCTCAGCGCTGAATGGAGTTTTAAGTCCCCCTGTCCCTTGGCCATTTTACTTTTGAATTCCCTGTCCCTTTGCAATTTTACTAATGGCAATTTTGAATTCCCTGTCCCTCAGCGCTGAATGGAGTTTTATGTCCCCCCTGTCCCTTTGCAATTTTACTTTTGAATTCCCTGTCCCTTGATCATTTTACTTTTGAGTTCCCTGTCCCCCATATCCCCCAGCCAGGTCTAATGTTATAACTTACGTGTGTCTGTCTGTCCATCAGTTAAAAAGATACAGAAAAAACCACCTCATCATTTCTAATGAAACATGTTTGGGTTATTCCATTCACATGCGCAAAGAGATGATTACTTTTGGTGTAAATCTATGCAATAAATACAGTAAAATAACCAGTTGCGTGTTCAGTGTATACATATTCATAACAGTATGATTAATCTCTATTCGTATATATAAAATATATATATTTACAAAATAATTAGAAGCAAACATAACAATAAAAGACAAACAAATAAAATTTAAAAACAAATAAAAATAATAAAAATAAAATAGCTAAAAACTCAATAGGTCTGTCTCCATATGGGGATTACGACAGGTATTATCAGTAGGTGGTGCAACCATAAGGTAGGAGTGCTATTTTTGTCTTGGGGAAGCCCACCTGATGACATATTATCTGGTTTGTTTGTAAAGTAAGTGAAATCCTGTGACCAACAGTTAATAATAATTATAATCTGGTTGTTAACATGTAATAATCCCCAAATCTGTATGATAACAACACTCTTTTTTGTTGAACTGCTGTTTTGAGAACATAATCAATCCAGTGTAGCTGACCCAAACAATCAAACATTCAACAAACACTCTCATTAAGTCAGACTCCTTGGCTTGGTCAACAACACCAATCATCTTGCTGAAAGGCAAAGGGGATTCCATCAGAGCTCCTATTGCTTGGAGACACCACCTGTACATAAATTCAGAACTACAAACGGAGACAGACCTATTATATCACAGATTTCTGAATAACTGAAATTAAACTCCTCACACACTGCATCTCTAATAAATACTAGTTCTTTAATCTGAACGCCAATATATTTGCCATTTTCTAGCACCATTTATACTATTTCTTCTTTATCATTTGACTTATAACATTTGGACTAGATTTCATCACAAAATCCGGGCTAATTCCATATTTTCTACAAATGAATCTGTAGTTTCTTGCCATAACAAACTGATCAAGACCATTACATAATATAAACACATAGTTAACAACACTATTTTTGTGATTAAACATTTGACGAAAAACTACACCATACAAAGTTACAAACTCGTACAATATTGTTGAAAAGACGACCCTTTAACTTAACTGATGTTAGACAATCAAGAACTCCGATAAAAGCATTAACCTCTCTATTAAAATCTGAAAGCACTGGCTTTACAATTGAATCCATTCTATCACCCTTAATAGTATAACCAAGACAATATATTTTACACAAACAACTTTCTGATCACTGACACTAAATTCAGGCTGACTTTTACAATCACAATTTTTGAACACAATAGATTGACATTTACAACCATTAAATTTGATCTTATAATCAGCAGCATATATGATTCACAAATCCTAATCATTTTACTCATTGCTGTTTGACTCAGTGACAATAAGAAAACATCATCACTCATCAGCGTAGCCTATAAGTCCACAATATTTGTTTCCAACATTACATCCTATTTTAATACTTAATAATCACACCTTTTTTTATTTTTGCCAGGTCCTTCAGTAACTTCAGGCAAGTTTGGCAATGCTCTTCTTGTCCCAAACACAGGCTTTAACGATGACAACTTGCTCACGTTTGCTCCACACCTGGACGAATGCTTCAGAAATGTCACTCTTTGTCCAGATGGGGTGACTATGTCACTCTGGATCTACATGTTTCCACAATCTCATGAATGGCCCATTCCTGTAACTAGCCACATTTACCACATTTTAGCTCACGTATCAGCGACCAACAATAGTTATATGGGGCTCATTATGTACAATGGCACTCACAAGTGGAGGATGAATCAGCCCTGGATACTGGAGCACTGGCACCATTTTGCTTTTGTTTACACTGCAATCGATGGATTCACTGCGTATACGGATGGCTACCGACTTGATCCTGTTTTTCCTGATTTGGGTAGCGTTGCTCCGAAAAGTCTTGACATGGGTTGCAACTCTGGTCGCAATTGTGCAAGAGCAAAGTATGATGATCTGCGAGTTTGGAATGAGGCGAAGGATGAGAATTTCATTTGGCGTTTGTGGCAATCATAAAGTCACATTTAAAGACAAAAGTTCTGTCATGCAATCCTTACTTTGAATCGATATATCTGAATTATTCATAGCCAACCATTTAAGACAGAGCTCTGAAATAGTGTTTCTGGCCTGCTTTGAGGGCTTCGAGCCAGCTGACTCACTTGACATGCATTTACATAGAGCTGGGCACCCCCTCCCTCCTCAAGCCAAGTCAGTCAAGAATGACCACTACCTTCCCTTGTACAAATGGGAAGGTGGCAGAACTTTCCGGCACTACGCCTGTGTCCTCACTCAAGATGTGTCATGAAAAAGGTCAATATATAACTTTGTAGTTCACTTATACTCTGTGTCACAAATGATAGCTTTTCGTTACAGGCAATTTCATTACCACGCGATTTTGGTTATTCACAGTTGCCTGTGAGGAATCAATGCTATACAGGTAGGGGAGAGTGGGTACCGATGGGCCACTTGACAAATTATTGGCCATGGAGGCAAATCTGCTTCAGAACAGGATTCATGCTGTGCACCCCATTAGCCGGTAGGCCTATAATTCTCTATAAAATGATATAAGATTCACATACATGTAGATCAACCTAGGAAGAAAGATGAGAGAACACATTTTCTGTCAAGACAGATGGTGGCCCATCGGTCCCCAACCATGGGGACCAATGGGCCATCCCATGGGGTCCGATGGACCATGTTAATAACTTGCCAAAGGGTGGATGAAGAATTCGAAATTTGGTTCCAAGGTGTTTTTGTTGATCCATCTGAGTGTATAGGATAATAAGAGATCGAAAAAATTTAGATATGCAGAGATTTTACACTTTTAAGAAATGCTAAATTTTCACCGATGTTATGAGTAATTTTTTGTAGTTATAGTAAATCTATTGTGATTATATTTTAGCAGTACATGAACAGATGTATTAGAAACTATACTGGAGAATTCTAAAGTGATTGGTTCATTGGTCACTAAGCAAAAAACAATTATTTGATAATTGGTCGACACAGAAGTTTGGCTACCACTGTGACCATCGCAATCTTGCCTAACACCTCAAATTTGTTGATGAATATTTAAAAATGAGTGTATTTTAATTTTTTCTTCATCAATAAATCATTTCTGCCAACCAGTTACATTTTTAGGGGAAAGTAACATTTTTGATTGATCACTGTACTAGTATGCCACCTGCAGGAGAAATCTGGAATCGAAACAATGAAATTCATCAATCACCCTTCATTAGGCTATATTTTGGTGAAGCTTCAATTTACACTCAACATTGTATCATGTCTTGCCGGGTCATTGTGTTTATTATTTCCAAAATACTAACTAGATTGAGCATTTGTGATTTCTATGGATATCTCTTATATTAAAATGATAACGTACGGGATTTATCTCAAGTTTTACTGATTGCCTAATCCTCAAATTCAGCCTGCACCTTCCTTGGGATATTAAGGCAGAACTCTCCCCTTTTCACCTCAATCCAAGTATTCTAAATGTCCTAATACATGTAAATTACATTTTTTGCGCAGCAGACAAACAAACATTTCCGCCATACTTCTCATAACACAGTGTGGCGCTACACACAACCACCACGTGCACAGAAATGCCACGCCCCTTTTTTCCAGGAAAAAGTCGCCAATCACTTGGCTAATTAGCTCTAATTGCCGATTGTACATTTATGGGCCAATGCAGAATTTCCAATCACTAATTCATTACTCAACTTCTGTCTTCTTCAATGCCTCTCAAAGCTGCTCAATGCCAATTGAGTGTGCATCTTTCAGGGGAAGCAATCTACTCAATTCAAATCAATCACACTGCCTTTCATTTAAGGAAATATAACCAGTACGCCTTATCAAGTATATTTATATCTTTCGCATATCGTTTTTACAAAGCTCACACGCTTTTCTGCATCTATTTTAATTCCTTTTTATGCAGGAGCCCTAATTATTAGTGAATGCATGCACTTTCAAACAAACTTTGCCCACTTTTGTTGTTTCCAATCTACAGGTTTTGTAAACTCTTTATTTATCAATAGGGAGTTCTCTGCCCTATAAATCAACACAGCTATGTCTATCATATTTATCTGCCTCTCTATACAAATGTACATCTGCATCTATCGCCATCCATCTATTCCATTTATGTTCTATTTTGTTCCCTCCTATCTACGGGAAACTTCCTAGTTTTCATTAAAATTATTCCCACCATTTTGTGTTTCAAGCCATTACTAAGGCAAATTCATCACTGTAAATCGAGGGCAATCCTTCTAGTCGAAACCTCACATTTAAAGATGAAAACTGAAGTTTTATTGGGCTTTTTTCCCTAAAGATTTTAATATCCAGCCCCATGCCAATATGCCACCTACAGAAAATCTCAAGAAATAGTGGCCCATTGGTCCCCATGTTGGGTGGCCCATCGGTCCCCAAAAGCTTTCAGATTAGTTAAAGCCTCCTTTTTGGTGAAATAAGGTTCTTATTCCTATAATTCAATGTGTAAATTTCCACCAGTGTATAGGGAAATTCGTGATAGGAAATATATAGCCTCAAGTCTACATACATTTGAGATATTAAACTTTTCTGAATCAGTAAAAATTAATATTTTAGATGTTGAAAATTTAATTTTGCCCACTAAACACTTGTGCTATTACCTATCGATCAGTCATCAATATGGCATAGATGTGGTAAGCAATACTAAAAATGCAAATTAGATGTTCCGAAACGTTTTTGATGTGGAGTTATGAGGATGGCCCATCGGTCCCCATGGCCCGTCGGTCCCCATTCTCACCTACTTACTATGTTTGAAAAATCAGCTGTGTGACGTTATGTTGTTCCTGAACCAATCAGATTTACCAGAAATGCTATGTATTTAGTGGCCAAAGAACCTGAGAATCACGTACTAATGGAATTGCCTGTAAACACTCACTCACACTGTCTTGCAGTCATCATTGGACTGGCCTATCAGGGATGGACGCAGGGGGGGGGGGATGGGGGGATGCATCCCCCCCCCCACCAGACCAAAATTGATATATTTTTACATGTTAATTTCATCCGCACACAGTCGCTTTTTGTCGCGAATTATGCGTTCCGCGACGTGATAGCCCGATAGACCCCCCCCCCACCGGAATTTTCTGGATCCCCCCCTGTGGCCTATGTGGCAGAGTGGCAACTGACACAGGCCAAACGACTCAGGAGGCATCATGGAAGGTGCCAAAAATTGTGAAAATCAAGAAGAGAGCCAAAATAGGTATTTTTGTGACCAAGTTTGTGACTGTGTGATACAATCAAACTTTTAGAATAGGGCCCCAATGTGAGAGGGCCCTGTATTGAGAAGGGCGCTTCTACCTCAGTCAAATGGAGTGATGCTGAATATTGGAATGACGGATATCGGTCCTTTGGAAAAGACACTTCGAAGAACTATTCAATTTTGTTACTCCTAAGAACATTCCAAGTTGTAAATTTGCCTTAAGTAACTATGATGACGTGTGTGTGACCTGTGAACAATTAAAAACTGCCAAGAAAGAACTACTGTTGGTAAGGCATGTGGGCTAGATGGCATCTACTCAGAACACTTGAAATAATAAAATATTACCTCTAAAGACAATTATGCTGCCCTTGCGAGTATTGTCAGAATTATTGAGATTATTATATATATATTGAATCGCATTTATGAATTCTTGACAACAACTCTGAACCAATTTGGCTTTAAGAAAAATCATAGGACAGGTCTTTGTATCTATGCTCTGAAAGAATGCATAAGTTCCTACGAAGCCTTGAATAGTTCTGTACTCACATGTTTTCTTGGTGCGAGTAAAGCTTTTGACTGTGTCAATCACAGAGTTCTTTTTGCCAAGCTGGTTCAGAGAGGTGTTCCTGTTTACATTGTACTCCTGCTGATGTTGGTATGCCCATGAGAGAGTTTGTGCCAGGTGGGGAAACACATATTCTGAGTTTTTGACCGTTACGAATGGTGTTCACCAGGGGGGCATACTGTCCCCATTGTTGTTTAATGTTTATATGGATGACCTGAGTGTATCTCTCAGTGCATATAGTATAGGCTGCGCCAGCTCTGGTAAGGTTATTAAACACCTGATGTATGCGGATGACCTGGTCCTACTAGCGCCTTCTATATCCGAGCTCCAGAAATTGATTCGAGAGTGTGAAATTTATGGTTTGGCTCATGATGTGAAGTTCAATGCTGGAAAGTCAGCCCTGATATATTTTAGGACAATGTTATTGCGTGGTGTCACACTACCTGATATCTTCCTGAATGGAAGTGCTCTACATGCGGTGAAATCATTAAAGTATCTTGGTCATGTATTAAGGGATGATTTATCAGATGATGATGATATTTCCAGACAATGCTGTATGATTTATGCTCTAGGCAATGTACTTATGAGAAAGTCATTTATTCGCACTATTGATGTTAAACGTAAGATTTTTTGACCAACTGTACGCCTTTGTACACGGCGTATCTGTGGATTAGTTATAGGAAAGCTACAATTAATAAGCTCTACATTGCATATCATAATATCTTAAAAGTGTTGATGGGCTTTTGTAAATACGACAGCACCAGTCTACTATGCACTTTATTTTATGTGCCATCTTGTTCATCCGTAGTTAGAAAGTTTATATAAAGAATTCTGTGTTCAGTTAGAGGGTTCTAACAACCCGCTTATTTTGTCATTTCTTGCCAGTGGTGCATATTACATGTCTAGTCTGAGAAAGCACTGGTTAAGCTTGTTGTTTATTTCATAGTGGCATATATGGTAGCCTGTCTCATTCGCTCTGTGCATGGTGTGTTAAATTGTCAATGTATTTTACTATAATTTATGGAACCTCCTGCGGGATGAGTCCTGAATAAAGTTTTAATAATAACAATAATATCTACTTCATGTGAGTGCAACTAGTCTTATTATCGTAGACAATCAATACATAAGTCAACAATACATTTGTAAGGTTGACATTATTCATAACTTCATTATTTTTCCCATGTCTGATAGGATACTTCCTGCTTCGCCCTTGGGTAAACCTGCAGAAATGATTCGCCACAAACCACATTTTACTGCAAACCAAACCAAGCCTTGCAAGTCTTTCATGTTAACATGATTTTAAAATTGAGCTGGCAGAAATGACAAATTGAATGCCTTTAGAACTGAAATCAAGTGGGCGGATGATAGGATTTGATAAACTGCAACAACAGTAATACCGACTTCTGTCATTGAACCAGTGCATTCGGTATTACATTACCAGGAATGTTGCCCATCCCTAAAGCATATGATATGATGCGTTGATAGATATATTGTATTTTTTCACACAGAGTCATCTACATTACTTGACAAATATACAACTAATGCTTGAAATAAATAGTTTGCACAACATTTGAAGATGATGTTGTACACATTATTCAAATATTTTAAATTATTAAAGTATACATCGTCATTCATGCACTTTTTTTTCTCATTGGCTATGACATCACAGAAAAGCTGCCCTTTGGGTCAAATTACACTGAATGTAAGATTTGTAGCCCATTTATATTTAAAGCTGATAGAAGCACCAACAGAATCAATGAAACAATTTGCAATATTCATTATATTACATTTGCAAACCACTTTTCATAAGAGCTCATAAGCAGAGCATCAGACTTGATAAAACTATCTGTGCATTGGGATGACGAAATAATCACCATTTGGGAAATTAATGTAGTGTGAAAAGTGTTTATCAAATCTGTTCAGATCTGCATGTTGGCGTGGCACTGTGACAACTGAACAAATTGACACAGGCATTTGTGTTAATTCCATAAAGGTGTGAATGCATCTGAATGATAATGAGGATTCGGTTGGTTGCTTATTACTTTGATTAACGGCTCTCATAGAGGGAAATGAAATAAGCTGTTTTCAAGCTAATCTCACTTCTTTGATTGCATGCACAGTTTCCACACTCATCCTCGGATTATGTTTTACAAATTAATCATCATAGTCCTCGTCATATTTATATGGAATCTCAAGTTTTTTCTATGCTGTTGAAGTTTGATTTCAGAGATGACTCTATTCTCTAGCATTGCAATATATGTAAAGTAGCTAAAACCTGTGATGTCATTTTAAACTGGGTCAGATTCCCCGACTTCTAGTCAATGTGGATCCAAAGAAACTGAGCATCGCAGTTTCAACACAGTGTCAGAGCTGTCTCTGTTCGGGACTGTCAAGTGGCAGCAGAATGCTGACAGTCCCTGGAAAATCGAATTGGGTCAACAATAATTTGATCTGTTTTGGACAGATCACCAGATCAGGTCGCACAACAGCTGTCCAAATTACTACGCCAAATTACTTTCACAAAGCAGTGTTGCTGGCAAATATCCAGTCCACTGCTTTGAATGAAAATGTTTGGAAATCATGAGACAAAAAGAAAGTTTTGAAACTTTAGCATAAACTTTGCCTGTGAAATTGATGATTTTACTCATCAGAAGTTTGGTGGTGTTCAATCTACTTATGCCATTTAGTGCATGTTAAATTGTGGTCAGAAAAGGGTCCAAAAAGAATGCATTCTCACTTATTCACGTGTCCATACAAAGCCAATTATTTTGCTTTGTGATATCAAAAATGCTCAATTGTATTTATTCTGTTACTTTATGGAGATTTATTAACTAGGACAACAATATAATTCAAAATTTCATAAAAGCTGCGTTACACTCAGCAAAATGTCTTGTCCATGCCACAAGTGGCCCACTCTATACTGGCAATATATGTGAGCTACAATGTATAAATCCTCCATGATAAAAATAGTTCCAACTTATTTTGGTATTTACAAGCTGTCTGCTTAAAATCGAAGCCAACCAAAGTCAGATTAGACACTTGCAGAGTTTTTAGAAATAAACTAGACCATCACTAAATTATCAAACTGTCCTGGTTTCTTCCACACTGTCCTGGTTTCTTCCAGGGATCGAAATTCTGTTGACCGCTCACAGGAGCTCGCGAATTTTGCACCCTAGGTGGCAGTAAATAGCGGTCAACTTGTAGACAGGTGTCAGAGTAAGCATTTTATCTGGGAAAGCCCCTGCAACCACATTGTCACAGCTTGCCTGCCAATGGGCTGACAGCAAAACTAAGCATCACAGTTTAAACATCCAGATATTGAAAGAAGCATTAGGCCTACATTCGTTGTACCAATGACCTATCATTGGCAATCATCTGTCTAATCTGACTAAATGGCAGCTTTGTGAGCATTCCCAGAAGACAACTGTTATAATCCCTCCCAAATTGTTTGATTAACCTGCCAACTTGCGACTTTACAGCATAACCTGAAACAGAAGAGAAATAATACCACCACATTCCTCTCTAAGACGGAAATCAATTCAATTTCCATATATACGTGTTGCACGTTGATGCCAACAAATTAATGAGATTTTTTACTGGAACTCTCTTCCTTCTCTGGTAAGTGAATTAAAAACCTATAACAACCTGGTTGGTATTCTTCACTAGAGATTTCATCCCGTGGATTTACGGTGAGTGTGGTAAATTGACATTCCATGCACATCCTGTATGCCAAGGTTGGTGCATCACCTTGACAAGTGGATTGAAGTTAAAAAGACTCCATTGATCGATGACATGCTATCTCAGATTCCTCCCTTGATAGATTGGTAGTCTATGCGAAGAGATGGTAGGCCTGTTGGACCCAAAGACATGAAGACATACAGTCAACACCAAAATTATTTGCACACTTTGATTTTTCATCATATTTCACAGAAAAATGGCAGTATGATAAAAAAAAACTGCCCTATGTTTTTGAGTAGTGTTAGTACGTTAGGATCGTATGCATTTAATTTTTTACCAAATCCATTTTCTTGGAAAATGTGAAAAAACTGAAATTTTGAAAACAGAAAAATATTTTCACACTTCAGCCAACTGCCAGAAACAGAATTTTTGATAATACTAAATTTTTTCTTTTGAAATACTATTGTTTATAGTATCTTTAGCTCATCAACATCTATCAGACATTATTTTGGGTTCACAGGTGGGATTACAGGTGTTATACGCCACTAAGACACTTTTCTATTGTCTTTTGCCGTGGTATAACCAACAGATTTGTTAGTTATACAACTGTTGGGGCTTAAGGAGGCTCGATACTCGTGAACTTTCCGAGATAGGATTTCTCAAAAATAGTTTAGAATGATCCAAAATATAGTTTATAGCATAGATACGCAAAAAAGAGTGGTCGCTACCAGCCTTTAAAAAAATATATTTGAGATTATGCACGAGAAAGTCAGTTCACCCAAACCTGAAAAACTGAATTTTTTTCTTACATTTTTTACTGTGAAGTTTTCCCTGCTATTCCATGGTCATGCATCCCATATTAAGCAATGAAGCATGAAATTAAAGAAGACACCTGAAGGGAAAAGCTGATTGCAATTTCAAAGAGATACTAGTTTAAAGGACTTTCCAAGGGTCTCGGAATAAAAGTTTTGATTTTGACAATTTTAACTTTTTTTATAAACCATAGTGCTAAAAAAATTGACTAGAGAGGATTTTTTAATTCTTTGTCATTTACTTCCAAAAAAAGTGGGGAACACTATGATAATACAGACAACCCTTCCTACCGCACTTGAAATTGATATACAATTTTTTTTAAATTACCAAGTCATTTTTGAGAAATTAGACCTGCTTGAGGAAAATCGCCAGTAAAAATGTTCTGTTCAGAGTATCAAGCTGAAACTCCGGCTGTTTGTGTACTCTTCATAACGCATCTATTGCTCTAAACAGGAAGTCTCTAACCCAAATAGAAGTGGCGCAATTTGCAAACGAAGCGATCGACGCACAGAATTCTCAAAATTGAAAAAAGATGACGAAGCAGTCTCAGCAGAGGCTGCTGCCAGTCTGGTCACAGACTCTAAACGAACAGCACAGCTGGAGAGTCTGCCAGAAATCAGATGACCTCAAGCTGACACATTTATCAATATGCAAGTAGGTCAGGTCATGTCCAGGTAGAGGGACCTCATCACTTGTGCTCATACGCACACCTGAGCTGCCAACAAGATATAAAGAAATTGTAATCAACAATGTTTTAAAAACGATCAATCCGTGCACATGCACTGCCAATGAGTACCATAAAATTCAAATCCTTTAACAGCTTTTCCAGCATGATTTAAATGATAGTTTATTGTTTTCAAGAAACTAATTGAAACAACAAACAGACAACAATGAAACACTAAAGCATTCATTCAGTTGCTTTGAGAGATCTGAAACAGGTAATTATGTCTGTCACACCAGAGGAGAGTTAATCTTTTTGTTACAACTTCACAAATAATGTATATTGTGGTCAGGGCAAGCTTAATAAGCTTATACTGAGTGAGGGTCTTCATGCTTGGCTGTCTGGCTGCCAAACAGGGACGACTCACAATTCCCTGGGCAGGAAAATAATCATTCCGCCAAAAAAAAGTTCCACAACAAGTACCACTTTGCAGCAATAGCAGCATTCTAACCATAAAACGGCCGATTAAAAGTTATTGAATATTCAATTCTAGACCTAATTCAACAGACCACGTCGTTACTCCACTTCACTTAAAAAATGTGATAGTTACTGCTTCTGAAATCTCTTAGAGCTCACTGACGAGTCAGATCGATTGTAGTTTCTGTTATGGATTCAAGAGGGCAGCACATACACAATTTTGTGAACCTGTTGAGCTCTAAGTTTAGAGTGGGCTGCTGCAATGGTGACGTTACGATAGATAGGGCCTGCCTGGCTGCGCGTGAATGTGCGCTAACTACCACTTCGCATGAGTAGCGAGCCACCTTAAGGTTTTAAGCCTGTCGTACTACTTTTTCTGCAAACAATCCACTTAAAGATGGCAACAAAACAACAAACGTCAGATATTAATCCTTGTCAAACAATAATTTAAGGATTTACACCAGTAAACTTGTCTTATTATTAAAGTTTCATAAAAATTCGATTGAATAAATAATGTACTGGTCACTGAATGTCACATAATGGCATAAATTTTTGTGAAAAAAAAAAAGATATAAAAAAATATGAAGAATATATTCCCTTTAAAATAAATAGAACAGATAGATGGATGGCAAGGAATAGTCTATAGACCTAGAATCTTCAATCAGATAAAACAAGGCAGAGAGAAAGAGAGATAGATAGACAGTTAGACAGAAAGACAGAAAGACAGAAAGACAGAAAGACAGAAAGACAGATAGACAGATAGACAGATAGACAGATAGACAGATAGACAGATAGACAGATAGACAGATAGACAGATAGATAGATAGATAGATAGATAGATAGATAGATAGAGAGAGATAGAAGATAGACGGACATACAGGTAGATAGATATATAGACAGATATATAGACAGATAGACAGATAATAGACAGATAGATAGACAGACAGCTAGACAGATAGATAGACAGACAGCTAGACAGATAGATAGACAGATAGACAGGCAGATAGCCAGATATATAGCTTGTAGGGTTGAATGAACTGATGCATGGTTGTGGTTTTATGTCCTGTTTTTATGCACTTGATTGGCTAATTACCAGTTAGGACAGGAGGAGAACACGACAATGAGGTAATATATGATTGAAACTAAACCTGGCAGGGCAGATACATGTACACAGATGAATAGATTGATAGATAGATAAATGACGAAGCATATCAGCAGTCAGCAATACAAAAGAAATTAAAGTTACATTGCAGCTAGGATAGGAAGAAGTGATAAAGATAAAATAAAAAAATACTCACAGACAAGACATAATTGTACATCCATCCATCTATTCTGGAATTCAGCACTGAAATGACTTTAATCCTTTTGTGCTAAAATTTATAATCCTATCAACAAGTCAACTGAAGCAAACTAAAATTGATCCGACAACAAAACAAAACAAAACAATTGTACTGTGAAAGCTAGGAAGCATTATCAGAGGTTGATTTAAATATATTCATGAGCGCACAAGAAAGAGTCCCTTTTAAAATGTCTTATAACTTCATTATTTAAAAATATTGTTGCCATATCTCAAATGGAACATTTCCAGGAGACACTATATTGAGTATAAGTAGCTTATACAACTCGTTTTTCGGTGTATAACTAACATTTCAGGGGTTATTTACCTCGGCCTAAAGCCCTCGGTAAATAACCACCTGAAATGTTAGTTATACACCTCAAACTCATTGTATAACCTATACTTACCCAGGGAAAGCACTCAATCCCATCATGATCCCATGTTCTTTTTTCTATGTATGACTACAGAAATTTGAGTAAAAACAAGCAACTCACATGAAAGTTGATGAAACTGAGTAGTAAACTCCATCATTATGTCTACTTGTCTGAAAAAGTAATTTTGCAGGTATTGGTAGGTAATTGTTTTCTATAAGCAACCAAAAAATGCTGGAAAACAGTGATACGAATAGAATCAAACTGAAAAAATCGTAATTACAAGATTCAATTTTGCCCCTGCAGGGACTATTTTGACCGTAAGCTGTGAAAATTGGTTGTGATAATTTTGGAGAAAGTCAGCTGAAATAATTAAGAGAAGTCGTTTTCGAAGTTTGCACAATGTAATTACCTTCCTTCATAGGGTACCCCAATGGTCCATGGAGAACCTCAATGAGTGAACAACTGAACATTTCACAATATAATGGGTTTCCTTTGCAAAAATAAGCTTTGAACAATGAAAAGTATTCACTATCATAATAATTTAGGCCATAATTATTGTATAGACAAGCTTGAGTGAATCTTAATAATCGATGCATGACAATGCATTCAATATACCACACTTACGTTATGCTAAAATCAAATAATAACCTAATCTGTGAGCAAATATTAACAGAAACAAACCTAAATATTCTTTCTTAATATAAAAACAATTTATTAGCCAGTACAGTGGTTAAATAACACGTCCGAGGCAAATTATCAGTTGTATCTCAGCACAAAATCACCAAGATGCTTTTTAGGATATTTCCTGATGAGATATTGAGCATAGTTCTTCACAAAAACCTGCATTGTTTATCTTCTTCTCACAATTTGACTATTTTAAAGGACTTTACAGACCAATTTCATGACAATTGCTATTTTTAAGTAATTTCTTATACCTACACTGCTCAAAAAAATTAAAGGAACACCTCTTTCAAGCAAATTTTTGGAACTTGGAGCAATGCAAATGAATAACAATACATTTTCACATTTTGAAGGGTTCATCAAATCACAGCTAAATGGATTGAATGGATATTGTCTGTACAGGGATGTTGAAACTTAGGTGACCCCCAAAACTGATATGAAAACACAATATGCCCAAATCCAAAATTTTGTTCAATTCTCAGTCTACTGCTTCCAAACCCAACTTGAAACTGTATAGGGTCAAGACGAGCATGAACAGCCTCTTTAAAAGGGATTTGCAGTGCATTTGATGAAGCTGTGAGTGGGAAAGAGGGTCAACTCTCGAATGTGGTTTTGTCCATGTTCCTGTGGGATCCAAGGAGGGTGATAGTGCCAGGAAACACATTGTAAAGAATGTCAGGTCAGATAACCTTGCTGGCCAGTCCATCACTGCAATTACTTCAAATTTAAGATGAGCTTTGGTCACTCAAGCAGGGTACAGATGTGCATTTTCATTGCATCAGCAAAATAATTTTTTTAACTGACCCACCGTTAGGCCTCAGTGTGATTTGCACAAGCCCATTGCTGCACATTATGCCATTCATTTGTCCTCTATGCGCTCCGTACAGTTCGTGCACCCCTCTGTTGACAAGGTATCGAGAACCATCAAGAGAGCTCCCAAAAAACTTAATGTTTGAAAAGGTTAGACTCAAAAAGACATTACCTTGAGTTTCTTCCCACCCAGACATGATGACAACATGTCAAAAATGGGACCTGCTTGCATCTGCAGACAATAGAGGCCACTGCTCACAAAACTGATAAAAGTGGGGCTCCCTGTTGAACCCCAACATTGTTGCACGGCGAGGTGGGGCAGTGAGAGTGGGGCAAACTCACTTTCTGCATCTCAAATGGTCTTCAGGCAGTTGGTTCCTAAATTTGGGTCGAAGATTACAAAATTTTTGGCACCACCAGATTAATTTTTCAGTCACATGACGAGGCCAGTGCCGATGTTGGTGGAGATAATGGTCCTGTTGCTGCAGCATGGAGTAGTGTCTGCCCTTTCCAGGTCTACTGCCATCCATTGCGGTGTACCTGTGCCTCTACCATGGTTGGGAAACCACATTTGGTGCCACACCAGACCTTTAGACCCCCTTCTCACTTTACCACCTTTCTGTTGGAGTTACTCATCCCTGACAACCTCAATTTGAGACAAAAACGTCGTGGCACACATTGCCCTTGCCTGCAGTTGTCAGAAAAACCAGGTGAATGAACAATTTTTTCATCCTTTCTTTGGAAACGCTTTTTTCAGATTTGCAAATTGGACAGAAATCACTAGAATTTTTTGGGGTCGCCCAGGACTATTGCTCCTGACGAGGGAATTTTTTACCAATATTGCTGTTACAACTGAATTTACCAGTCAAATGAACATACAATAGAAACATGTTTAAGTCATTTAGTTGCTAATTGCCCAGTTTCAGAAAAATGGTCTGAAAGAGGTGTTCCTTTAATTTTTTTGAGCAGTGTATATTTTTTGGTGACATAAAAGTATTTTCAGTCAGCTTCTGCAGGGGTATTTCTTAACAAAGTATTGCTTTGATGGAAATGAACATTTGAGGACACGTGAAATACATAATTACGATAGATAGATAGATATGGTAAGTGCAATAAATACACTACCGATAGATATCAGATATTGTAAGTACCGCAGTTACCACAAAATAAATAATTTCCCACTGAGGAAAATTCCAAGGCCTCCCCCTGAAAATTAAATAGTCACCCCCTAAGTTGGCTGACATTTTGGTGGGAACAAAAAAGTGCTAAACTCAGGCAGGTCACTCAGCCCTCATGGACTACACAGCACTGCACAATTCAGTCATGCTTGCTTGGCAGAGTATACAAACAAGGGACGTTTAGAAAGTTCTGACCATTTTTTTAGCAGACCTTTTCTCTTTGAAACAGATGAATGAAATTGTCACACAGTTATATATTTCAGGTATATCATGAATTCACTATCTATTTAAATATCATATCTGTAGAAAATATTAAAATTACTTTTCAGCTACCATGGAAAAAACACTCCAGCACAATGTAAACACTGTACAGCAGTTTGAATATATTATTCAGAGTAATCATATAAATTCATGTGAAAAAAGTTATGGCTTTTGACTGAAAATATTTCTTGACAGCCTGACAGTATTTCAAAGTGTTTGTCATTGCTTTCCAAACATGTACATATGCACAGGTTTAAACCATTAGCTGAGATAATGACCAAGGCTTTCCTGAATACACAGTTCCTGAATCTGGGAGTTTCACTGGCCCCTCATCTCTCAGGATGAATGTCATCTTATCCCTAAATTTGTAAGGTCATAGTTAACATTTGTTGCAGATGATGTATTTCAAAATATGGTAAAATACCTGAAAATAGTTCTGTGAAAGTTTCATTCAGTTTCTACAAAAAGAAAATTCGGCCAAAACAATTGGTCAGAACCACAGGTGACTTCCTTTGGGTTGGGGTTGGGGCAGTTTTTTAAAATATCAAAAAATTGATCACCATAGTTGATTATGGCTCATATGTGTATAAATTTTGAGGAATAAAATATGTTGTTTTTTGTTTGTTTTGTTTTTTCAAGCAAACATGTCTATGATAAACTGTGGAGATTAAGGACGTATCACAACTGATTTCAATTGCATTTCTGAATGATTGAACTAAAAATAGCCATCACAAGCTATCACAGTTTGACGTTTGGAACTCGGCTTGAACCCATTTTTCTTATCAAATTTCACAGCTTGGTCAGTCGACCATGCAAGGCATGCATGCACACAGGCTCTTACAAAATGCCCAATCAAAATTGCTGTTACGAAATGCCCAACAAAGGTTGCACACTTTAAAGTACTTTTAACAGGAATTGTAAGATGTGATATTTGCAGGTTATGATTAACAACATCGTCAAATATTGTGAGTAACTCATACCAGGCAGGTAGATGTTTTTTCTGCATAATAGAGCAAAGCAGAATGGGAATTTCAGCATAGTATAATGATATGGGAAGCCTCAGAAGCTTCAGAACTTTCTGAATGCCCTTCATACACTGCAAGTTTCATGGTTGGCTGAGAATGAATGTTATCTATTTTTGAACTCGTTTTGAAATGCAAATAGATTGAGGGGCAAGAGTGTAATGTTTCTTGAACGTTTTGAATTGTGGTTTTATATTTATATAAACACATTCATACATGTAAATGTGTGGGCTGCATTGACAAATCATGTTCATCATTGCGTACATTTTGAAAGATATTGATTCATGCATATTGCATAATCAGGATCTGAAATTTTAGAAACCAGGATTATAATCCTAACTTCAATTCCCTGTTGGCAAAGACTATAATTTATTCTATGATCGTGGATCTAGGACATTCTGAAAGGGTTAAATACCAATACCTGATACCAGTGATACCTTTCTGTGGAGCTGAATGTTTTCCAAATAGAAACGAGAAGGATTTACCTGTCGAGAACTCACAAACTGCACAATTTTGATTTGACAATTCAAACATGTGATGATGGCCTCCCAAGAAATCATTCAAACAGAAACTTGTGGAGTCATGGATGCTCAGTTGGAAAAAAACCACACAAATGTAACATTTTCCAAATCAATGTGGATTAGAAAAGCATGTAACATTTGCGGTCGAGGGTAACATTTGCGGTCGAGGGTTTCCAAATCAACGTGGATTAGAAAAGCATGTCAGGTCTCATTATGATGAGAGTGGATCACAAGACCACATCAGAACTGCTGAGAACGGATTGAAGGACCACACGTATATTGAAACTGCTGAAAATGGATTAGATGATCACGTAGGAACTGCTGAAAATGGATTACATAAATAATGAAATACATGTAGGTGAAAATGGATTTAAGGACCACATGGATATTGAAACTGCTGAAAATGGATTAGATTATCACATAGGAACTGCTGAAAATGGATTAAAAGATTGCATGAATAATGATATAGGTGAAAATGGATTTGAAGACTATATGGGAACTACTGAAAACGGATTAAGAAAAGACATGTCTATAGGAACAGGTGAAAGTGGATTAGTCGACCATGTAGGAACTGGTGAAAATGGATTAGTAGATGGTGAAGAATCTGCTGAAAATGGATTAATAGACCACTTTGGAACTGCTGAAAATGGAACAAGAGACATCATTCGAAGAAATATGAAAGGTCATCGGGGAAAAAAGCTACATGAATGTTCAGTTTGCTGGAAAACGTTTGCGAAAAAACACAGTCTTGATGTTCACATGGGAAGTCACAGCAGAATAAAGCCATACATGTGTTCCATTTGTGGGAAAAGGTTCACTACAAAATCTGGTCTCAATCTTCACTTGAGAATTCACAGTGGAGAAAAGAGATACAGATGCTCCGTTTGTGGTAGAAGGTTTACGGCAAAAGCCAGTCTAGATGGTCACATGGGAAGTCACAGCGGAAAAAAGCCACACATGTGTTCCATTTGTGGGGAAAGGTTTGCCGCAAAAACGAATCTAGATCGTCACGTCAGAAGTCACAGTGGAGTAAAGCCACATGAATGTTCCATTTGCTCAAAAACATTTACGGCAAAAAACAGTCTTGATGGCCACATGAGAATTCACAGCGGAGAGAAGCCGTACAGATGTTTTGTTTGCGGGAAAAGGTTCACGGCAAGACCAAGTCTAGACGGTCATTTGCGGGCACATCGCGGAGAGAAGCCGTATGAATGTTCTACATGTGCTAGGAAGTTCACTGAAAAAGGTAACCTTAGGAGACATGTGAAAAGTCACAGCTTTGTGAATAGGAATCTGTATGAATGTTCTATTTGTGGGAAAAAGGTCACAACAAAAGCAAGTCTTGATTTTCATTTGCTAACACACAGTGGGGAGAAACCACATGAATGTTCTTTATGTGGCAAGGCATTTGCCATCCCATCAAACCGTGACCGCCACATGAAAATACACAGCGGAGAAAAGCCGCATGGATGTACGGTTTGTGGTAAGACCTTCCGCTTAAAAGCAGAGGTTGGAGCACACATGAAATCTCACACTGGAGAGAAGCCATTTGAGTGTTCTGTTTTTGGTCATCGGTGCCACAATAAGGGAAATCTCAATATTGAGAACACACACTGGTGAAAAACCGTACGGATGTACTGTATGTGGAAAACATTTTGTTGCAAAAAGTTATCTAAACACTCATTTGAAAACGCACAGCGGAGAGAAACCACATGGCTGTTTTATATGCGAAAAAAAGGTTCAGAATGACAGGATCTTTAAATATACACATATTAAGGAAACACAGTGCAGAGAACCGTATGGATGTCCTGTATGTGGTAGAAGGTTCAATCTAAAACAAAGTGTCAAAAGTCATATGCAAACACATGCACCCAGCAGCGAGAAGCCGTATGAGTGTTCAATTTGTGGTAAAAAGTTTGGTGGAAAAATAAATCTGAACGCGCACATAAAAACACACAGTGGAGTAAAACCATTTGAATGTTCCGAATTCGGGAACAAGTTCAGTACGGCCTCAAAATTGAATAGACACACAACGACACACACTGGAGTGAGGCCCTTTGGATGTTCTGTTTGTGGTAAAGCATTTGGCCTTCGGGACACCCTTGTGAAACATCTCTCAACTCATAGTGCAGAGAAGCCATATGGATGTTCTGTTTGTGGTAAAAAATTCACCACCAAAGGAGGTGTTAAAATCCACATGAGAACACACATTGGAGTGAAACCATATGAATGTCCCGTTTGTGGTAAAATGTTCACCGAGAAAGGAAGTGTTTCAAAGCATCTGAAATTACACAATGGAGAGAAGCCTTAAAAATACACAATGGAGAATCTGAAATTACACAATGGAGAGAAGCCTTAAAAATACACAATGGAGAATCTGAAAATACACAATGGAGAATCTGAAAATACACAATGGAGAATCTGAAAATACCCAATGGAGAATCTGAAAATACACAATGGAGAATCTGAAAATACACAATGGAGAGAAGTAATGATGCAGACCAGACCACCTTTTAGAGCGTGGTCCGGTACACAATGGAGAGAAGTAATGATGCAGACCAGACCACCTTTTAGAGCGTGGTCCGGTGTTAACAAAAGTGGTCTGGTCCTTGGTGAGGTGATCCGATTTTGGTCCTGGACCGATCCAGAAGTGGTCCATCCGCATTTAGAAAATTATGATAAAAATGAGGGGTTAAACAAGCTATATGATGTGAATTTCATTTTTAGATATGACAAAATTCATGCGATACCCTTCATGACATCAAAAATCACTGGTCCGGGCAGGCACTAGACCGGTCCGCTCTTGCGCACTGGACCGATTTTTTGCAGGTGGTCCGGTATTTACCGGTCCAGGGCACTATAGAGAAGCCTTTTGGCTGTTCTGTATGTGGTGAAAGGTTCCACGAGCAAGGTCGTTTGAATGAATACATGATGACACACAATGTGGCAAAGGTTTGAATGAATGTTCTGTTCCGTTTTCGATCAAAAAATTATGTAGAGGTTTACATCAAAAAAGTTCATGAATAAGAAAGAACATGGTATAGAGATAATTGTAGTTAAACAGCCTAGTGCTTTGCTAATAATGACTTCATATGATGTGTGGCATGCAGCAAAGAGTTAGAGTGGTTACTAATTTCACAGCTGTAAAACAACATGTAATATTATGATTTAGAAAAGCAGCTATAGATAAGGTGCACTGGAAGAGAAGGATGTAGAAACCCTGTATTATCAATTGTGGAGATGTTTATATATATATATATATGAAATACATTTGTTGTAAAAGTAATAATATTACTTAATTGCCTTGATGAAAACATTGGACACACACAGCACTTGGAGAGATGTTGTGTGCGTATAAATTTATTGTTGTATAGATAATCATTTCAGTTAAATTGCCTTTGAATATAACCGCATTGGACACTTGCAGTGGAGAAATGCTGTGTGCATATTATTATCTAATTGTTGTAAATAATAATACTTCATAGTTATATAAATTGCCTTGATAACAACATTGGACACTTGCAGTGGAGAGTTGTTATTTGCATATTATTATCTAATTGTTGTATCAATTATAATTTCATTTAAATTGCCTTGATAACAACATTGGACACTTGCTGTGGTGAAATGATGTGTGTATATTATTATCTAATTGTTGTATCAATGATGATTTCATTTATTATAAATTGCCTTGATAACAACATTGGACACCTGCTGCGGTGAAATGTTGTTTGCATATTATTATCTAATTGTTGTATCAATGATAATTTCATTTAAAGTGCCTTGATAACAACATCAGACACTTGCTGTCGTGAAATTGTGTGTGCATATTATTATCTAATTGTTGTATCAATAATAATTTTATTTGAATTGCCTTGATAACAACATTAGACACTTGCAGAGGTGAGAAGTATATATTATTATACTATATATATATGATTGTTGTATATATACAGTCAAACCTGCTCGAGCAGCCACCTCTATTAAGCAGCCACCTGCTGTAAGCAACCACTTCCAATTCCTCCCAACTGATTTTGCATTGTTTTACACCTGGATTAATCAACCACCTGCTGTCTGTGGTTAAAGGCCAGTGTTTTCAACCCCAAATGGCCACCCTGACCTGTATTAAGCAGCCACCTAGCCAACCCCTATCTTGTTACATAACTGCAAACCAGCATCCAATTGCATAACATGATGAGGGCAGCATAGAAACAACTAACAAAATATGAATTTCATTGTAGCCAGATACAACAGTACAGTTTCAATGTGCTATTTATCTATTTAAAGTTTATTTAATTCAAATAGCATGTTTAAACAACAATTAATTGGTTAGAATTTTATTATTCATTGATGTTATGGCCTAAAATATGGCTTTTGATTCACAAATTGTTTTCACGGTGAATGGAAGATATCAACCAGCTCCAAAATCACACCTCTATTAAGCAGCCACCTGCCTTAAGCAGCCACTTTTGTCCACTCCCTTGACTGGCTGCTTAACACAGGTTTGACTGTATGTCAATAATAATACTATTTAAATTAGCTTACGTAGAGCTGGTTATCATTAATGGTCAACTTTATGCCCGAATCAATGGCTCCTTACTGCACAGTGTAACACAGTCAGAAAAATGTGCAAGCTTGCTCTGCTGACAGTGATGAGACAAAGCTTTCCTGAAAATGATGAATCTGAAAGAAAATAGTGATACTGAATATGTAATTTTCAGAAAGTGACCATCTCTTTTGGATATCATTAAAAATCATGGTTGTATAATAATTGAGAACATTTTACTCATGTTGACACCCCAATGGCAGTGATTAGAGCTGAAGAGAGGAAACCGATGAGCTCGGAATTTTGTTCCAAATTAGCATACATGTATACCAACTAAAAATTCCTTGCATTTGTTTTTACAGACAAATACATTCCCGTAGATAGGTAAAGTTGGCTACCCAAGCAGTCTTCATGAGTCATATAAGTGGCAATGTTTCAAAGCAATTAAACTTTGGGCTTGCTGTAAAATCAAATCATGTCTGCTGATTATTGTTTGAAAATGAACGGATCACAACGATGTTCAGGAGCACAACTCATTTTGATTTGGCAATTTACTCTGCATCGCACTGATGAAAACAAGTTCTTCAACTGTCAAAGTTACCATAAACATGTCAGGACAGGATGCTTGCTTTTTGAAAAATCTTAAGTCATTATGACATTTTTAAAGCACTGGATTCTGAATGTATTGTTTTTCTGATAATGCCATATACAATTTTTTGAAAGGCACCTACTGAGTAGAACTTTTTATTGCTTCAAAATACCTACTCTGTCAGCATGCCTCGGCGGTCCAACGTCGGCCCAGCGTCAGTCCGATGTCAGTAGCTTCGGGCCGACGTTGGACCGCCGAGGCACGATGATAGGGTACCTATGTTGTGTTTTTATTTTTTCACAAGCCCAGAGTACTTGTTTGAATCAATCTAGCATTTTGAGGAATTGCCAGGAACGACAAAATGAGAGACTGTTTGGAAGAACACCAAACCATTAGGCTGCAACACGTGAAGCCTGGAATTGAAAAATGGTGACATATTTGTGTATTGTTCAAAACATCCAGTTGACAATTTACATTGATCAAAAAAATAAAACACATCCTTTTAACTATAAATATTCAATGGAAGCGAAATTGGATTCAATTTAAATTTACGTCATTTGCAATAAGTAGTAGAACCAAAGTAAAGCATCAGTTCCACACAGTGCAGGTCTATACCAAAGACTAAAAATACTTTTATTTTTCTATTTTTTTTTGTTCCTTATCTACATTGAACTGTTACAAAGGTTTATTTGGCAAAATAACCACACACAAAGTGACATTGCATTCTGTCAGTCAATCTTGAGATTCTAGTTTTAATTGGTTATTTCAGATGGACTATTACATATTGTATTACCATCAAGAAAATTCTATATCACATACATTTCATCAAAAACTAGAGTGAAACTTTTGTTTATTTTAACAGCTCGTCAAAGTTCCTGTTGTCCCAATAGCATTTGTGCATATTCTCTCTTGGTTGCTCATAGAGTAGCTAAGACCTCATAAGATTAGACCTAAGGATATTTACCCAATAAATAAGAACAAGGCTCCATGCACCACATGCATGTGTGCTAACCATATCTATAGCAGTAGAACATTTATTACTTACTGTAAACAAGATAAAATATACATGGGCGGCCATACTAATCATTGAGAGACAAAAGGTATCAGGGCATGCAAATGCCCTGATACCAGGGCACGCAAATGGCTTCAGTCCGCCTATGTACTAGCATATATATGGCAAATCAGAGAAATGCCCAAGAAATGTGTGTTTTGATATATTTGTCACAGATTCCATCCAACTTTACAGACGATTATAAAGACATTTTCTCAAAATTCACAGTTATTGTTGGTTGTTGTTGGTTCTACAAGTTGTAGATTCTTATCTACTTCTATCTGATCTTGTGTCTAACTGCTAAAAGCACAAATAGTAACAAACAATGTATAACCGTTTGTGATCACTCCTGTTGATGTATGTTAATTGAAATTTGTCTTGAGGGTGAAAGCACAGTAAGCGCCTCAATATTTGGCCCCTATGACCTAATAATTATTTTCATCAGAAGTGCAAGTGTAGTACATCACTTTAAACCTAATAAGGTGTAGAATACAGAATTATGTTTGTCTAATAAATCAAGACAGGTATTTGCTGGGCTGCTATGAACTACATAATGAAAGTTCCGTGAAAATCTAGGTTTTTCTGCTGAAATGGACTATTGGCTTTTCGACAGTTTTCGCAGATGTGATATGGACAGTTGGCATGAACTGTGACCAATTAAATTTTTGAGCCTTGTCAGCGTTCACTCACCCAGAGAATCTACCCTAGACAAATCTTTCCATAGCCGACCATTAGGGTGTATCTGATCCCCATCAAAATGCAAAATTTTGTCACATTCCTTCTGACTTTTTTTTGGTGGTGAGGTTCATAGAAAGGAATATTTCTGCCAAATTTCATCCATTTTGAAGGTTGCCTAGGGGTGGCTGTTTTCATTTGAAGATTGCAAACTCTAAAAAGCTAAGAAAACGCCGAAAATCCTTATATTTTGTGAACAAGTAGAGGGCTTATTATCATTGAAATTTGTGGGGACCCTCTTAAAGCATGCTCATTGCCTCCAGAAACAAGGAAAATATTACAAATCTGAATTTCAAGGCTTATTCCAACTGCTACTGGCTTTAAAATGTCAAACCGCGTCTATTTAGATGTCAAAAAACGTATTTTCCATCAAAATATGAAAACTATTGACTTCAGGCCATATAAATGTATTGACATTGAAAAATGTGGAGAGCTTGATTTCCAGGAAATGTATCCAAGTTCGAAACTGTATAAAAGTATCAACTGAGAACGAGGTGATTGAAATGTTCAAATTTCACATTGGGAATCCATAAAAAATAATGCCATTGTGAAGATGATGATCCGTCTATCTCTCAGGACCATTCTATCTGAATGTGCACCATGACCATCTTTCCTCAACAACAGCTTGCAAATATATATGCCATTGTTGAGAAACTGCTGGGGTAAAGCCATGTTCAGTTACAAGCGGGCAATGCCATTCGGCATATCTGCACGAAATTGATTATAATGACAACGATGTGTCCGATTCAAAATTATGCATTTATGAAGACACTATAAATTTCAATGAAAGGGAGATGGAACAAAAGTTGCTGGTCCCATAATTACACATGCTACTGTTTCTGCAATCACAACCAGAAAATATGTTGGACTGCATGTTGACAGGGACGAATTTCTCCCCTCAGCTGTGTCACCGTAAACCACAGGAAAAATTTCAGTCATGATAGCGTTTGACTTTAAATTGCTGGATGTTGTTTCAGGCTTTAGTGTTGGAGAAGAATACAAAGCTGTAGAGGCTCATATGAATGAGTCTGCTGCACACAATAAGAAAATGGCAACTGTAGGCCTACTAGCTGATGAAGTTAACTGAGCAGATGCTGTTAGGAACCCTTTTGTGTCAGCGACACAAGGCTTGATTTTTATTTGGGTATGGCAAATATATTGAAATGCTATTGAGGATAAAATAGACATGCAAAATGCATTTTGTATGCTGTATGTGGATATTTAAGAGGGGAAAAGATTCACATGAACATTGTCATTGTTTGAAAGTTTTCAATAGTTATGGAATTATTACTATCATTACTAGACCTTCCAAGTGTTTAAGCCATGGCGGGTCATGTTAAACCTTCACATGTGTGTCAGTCACAAATTTTTGATGAAATTTTTGTCCAAATACGCTGAATGGCGTCAGGCCCCTGTACCTTAATGGTATTAATAAAGACTTGAACTTGAACTTGAACTTTTAATCCTTTCTAGCAGAAGGATACACAATCTAGGCTATTACCAAATAATGAATGCTCCGTCATCCTTTGTCACTGTGATGACTTCAATTAATTTTTGAATTCCAAATATATTACCAAAGGACACATTTTAGCCTGCATGCAAAGTGCGATGCAATGAAATTTCTTGGTGTTTCTTGTTGCAGCATTAGGATTAGGAATTCACATCACTTCCCAGTGCTCCTCAAACCAGTTTTCATAGTATAACAACAGAGATGGTACCTAGAAGGTAAACGGATAGATGGATCATACCAAATATGACCACTCCTCCATTTTGAGTGCATTTGCAGCTCCCTATGTGGAAAGGTTGTTGAGATACAGCCCGAAAATCCCAAAAAAGGCCACTTTTTTATGTGAAATCAAAAGTAGGGGGGTGAACCAGTGTAAGGTCATCTTCAATTGACCTGAAATTTCACAGGAAGTCTTCTGGACTCCATCAGCAACTTTTGGGAAGGTTTGGCTCTGATTGGCTAATTTTGTACGGCCTAGTATAGAGTCATTAGAAAAAGCCAAATTTCTTGTTTGAACACGATGACCACCACTGCTTAAAATGCATGAAAACATAGGTTGTTGGTATTCATTTTGAAGCTCTTGATCAGGGCTTTCTAGAGAAATCATTATCTTTGATGTATCTGTAATATTGACCGAGTTATGGAGAACCGCGGATTATTTTAATGATCGAAAAACTTAAATATTGCATAATTTTCAATTGCAATCAGCCACCCCTAGACCTTAATGGATTTCAATGAAATTTCAGGGTTTTATTCAGGACACCAAACCTCACCCCCAAAAAAAAGTCAGAGGTGATCCAACTACGTAAGGGGGTTAGATGCACCCTACCGACCATTATCATAATATTTTGCGTCATAGCGTCATAGCCAATCAGCGTGCAGGATTTCTCTCCATTTCGAAACTTTACCGGCAATTTACGAAGCAACTATTAACTTCTCAGAGATGTATGACCTATCATTGTGAAGGTCTCAGAGAGATCTATCTCTCCATATAGGAATCACACCTCTAATCCTTACGGGAATGTGCGTAAGAACGAAATCTGCCTCATTTGCATAACCTGCTTGAAGGCCTGTTCATTGGTCAGCTTTGTGGGCTTGTCTGACTTAATCACTGAAGGCTTTGCTGAAGTGCGTTCACTAAAATAATCCAAATTTGTCACTAAACATGGTATCCCTGCTTTATTTGTGACATACCAGACCTCAAAACATCAGTCCCCAGACTAATTTGAACATTTGTGTGGACGTAATGGACGGACATTTACACTTTTTAGCCTGGTGTCCAGTGTATAAGTTAAATTCATTGTGTTTTTAAATTTTTCAGTTGCATACATAGGTAGAGAGAGATAGACATGCATTTCTATCTCAGTTGACGTGTTAGCTGGTCTTTAATTCATTTAAATTACCAAAAAATCAGTTGTGGACGTAATGGACGGACATCTATTTTAGCCATTAAAGGTTCTTGTATCTTACAATCATCAGTGGCCATTGGAAATTTTTTGCTTGAATTCATTACTGCAATTTCAATAAGTATGAGTTTCTGCAATAGCATAGTAAAACGTAGCAAATGCAGTTCATTAAGGGACTGAATTACATGGCAAAAAACTAATTTGAATAGCATAAAAACGTATTTAACTTACAACTGACGTGTCTGGTTATATTAGTGACTGGCTGCATTTACCTGTTAATCTGATTTAAGTTGTCAAACTGGGCTGCTCACTGAAGCAGAAGATTGACATTCCATTGCTTTCTACGTCCAACCAACTGATTTGGAGGACGTTTTATTGCCCAGGGTCCAATCAGGTTAGCTGAAAATGCTACGTAAATAGTGACTAAACTAGCCAGAGAAACTCATACTAATTGAATCTGCAGTAAACCAATATCATATCTAGGCAAAAGCACCAAATTCGGCTAATTATTACATAAAAATACCGTCCAGCCAGCCTTTTGAACCCCTGACTGTAAATTTGCAAAAATATGGTTACAAGCAGACGTTTTCTTTGGACGTCATGGCTGCAATAATCATCATATTGAAAAGTCAGCCAATGGTCCCTACAGAAGGCCAGGGAGGAACAGTAAACAGATAATGTCACCGGCAGAATGTGAACTAAATATTAGGCTACAGCATTGCTGCAATAGATGGTGCTTCAGAAAAAGGGCCACTGGTTACATGCTAAAATTAACAAATGATACCCACTTTAAAGGTCTGCCCAGAGCATGGTTTTAATTGTATGCTCATGAAAAATGCCTAAATTTCTCAGATTTACTTGTTGGTCAAGCTTAAATACTGCACTGTTTCTTCTTTATGTCAGAAATTGGTTTATAGGACCCTAAATTTACTTTTATCTGATCAAAACGCAATTGAGGCCTTTACTGTGCTTTCACCCTTGAAAGTGATTTTGGAATAGGCTCCCACTATATGCAAATATGCAAATACTATAAAGGAAAAAATTATTTGCAAGCCGCAGCAGTATCAAAGTAAGTGGGATGTACAAGGTTAACTATTGCATTTCCACCATATCTGTTTGTTATTTGCAAAATGACCCTGCTTCTGCAATCTCCAAATTCGAATTGCATACGCTTGTATTGTCTTATAGGGTCTTATTGGTATGCATGCGCGTGTATATATAGGCTCGTCTGTGTTACATCTATAATGACAATTTTCCTTTATCTAAAACTTACAAATGAACTCAGTGTTACTAGTTTTGGATGATGATATTAATGCTGATAATTTATAATAGAACATTAAGAACAATGATCGTCAAATTGCAAAATGCTGTACATGTAGTGTCAGAATCCTTAATTTGCCCCCACAGGAACTGGAACATGCAAAAATTATCCATTTGGTTCTAATATAGTGAAACAGGAATTTTGAATTTCATATTTCAAGCTCCGAACAACGTCAACAGATTCAACTCAAACATTTGCAATGCTCATTAGATTACACTTGTGCACTACTTCCCCAGGGACAGAGCACAGCATGCGATTTGACAAGCAGAGCTGTGCATTGGGATAATGAAATAATCACCACTTGGGAAATTAATGCGGTGTGAAAAGTGTTTGTCAAATCTGTTCATAGACGCATGTTGGTGTGGCACGGCTGCAAGAGAACAAATTGTCAATGGCATTTGTGTCAATTTCAGATAAAGTGCAAATGCATTTGAATGACAGTTATGATGCTGGTTGGTGGCTTATCAGTTTGATTTAACAGGAGGACAAGAAATAAGCTGTTGCCTAATGCACGCTCAATTCCGTAAGAGAAATTACATGCAAACATGTAACCTGATATTATTATTTTAGAATCCTCAACAATGTCAACATTGAATTGAGGTGCAAATGAGCCAATTGTTAATTAGGTCTTTTTGAAAATTATCAGAGTAATATATTATATAAATTTGATATATTTTGTATCCTCTTGTATTGGAAACGTGTAATAAACAATGTGTTTTCAATATGTGTCGATCTTGGAACATATTACATTATTACATGGTTTGGACAAGATGAAGATGATTGTGTTGTTTATAGCCCACAATCATTCCGCCAGAAAGCAGCAAAGAAAACCTTGAATTACTGACTGAAACACAAGAGGTGAATGCATTGAATTTTGAAAACAAATTAAACTTACTTTTTTCTTGACCCTTCTTCTCTGGTAAGAGAATTTAAAGCCTATAACAACCTTGTTGCACTTCAGCAAAGATTCTCTGGGTGCCTTGTTACCATTCTTCCCCCAGATTCATCAGATTGATCTTGGGTCAGCGTGAGTGTGGAATACCTTGTATAAGTTCAGCATACATCCCCCATGTCAAGTTAGCACATTTTCTTGACGAAAATACATACATCTTTCAAAAAAAGGTCATTATAATAAATGACAGGATGTCTTCTTTCTATAAATCTAACAGATCTGAATTTGGCCTTGTTTTTCCAGCATAACTAGGTCAATTTATCCTGAATGGACAAAGAGGTAGGTATCTATATTTTTAGTCTAGTTCCAATCACTTGTCTGTTATAAAGAAACCGAATGTTCGGGTACAACGATAAATTTCACATCCCAAAACAAACATTCATTCAAAAATGCAAGAAAATATTGTCTATTTGGTTCAAATTTAGCTAAACTGGGAGGTTCGCATTTCACATTCCCAGCTCCAAACAACATCAACAGATTCAATACAAACATTTGCAATGCTCATTAGATTACACTTGTGCACTACTTCCCCAGGGACAGAGCAGAGCATGCGATTTGATAAGCAGAGCTGTGCATTGGGATAATGAAATAATCACCACTTGGGAAATTAATGCAGTATGAAAAGTGTTTGTCAAATCTGTTCAGATCTGCATGTTGGTCTGGCATGGTTGCAAGTGAGCAAATTGTCAATGGCACTTGGCGTAATCCGGAAATGTGTGCATTTCATGAACACATGTTAGCTCATATCATGATTTGATATCTCCCTTTTTTCTTATGGATAAGTTTGCTTTTTTTGTTTTCCACAGTCACTGGGTTGACCCCATCTGGAAAAAAAGTGGCAGATTTAAAATAACAGTTCTCATTTCTTGCTGATACATCACACATGCATAGCATGTTGACGACAACTAATTCATCACGTTTTTTTGGACCACTATTGATTCTCTGCTAAGAGAATTAAAAACCTATTACAATGTTGTTGGTATTCTTCTCAGTATGTTCATCAGGATTATAGATCTGTTGTTAAAGTTCAATGCACATCCCCAGTGTCAAGTTAAACACATTATCTTGGCAAATTTATACATTAAAAAACCCCACTGGATGTCATCTGTCGATTAATTTGAAGTGAAGAGACTGTAGAACCTCAAAAAATGAGTACATTGCTTTCACATTAGCCACAGGGGAAAAAATTGCACATTTACTTCTGGCCAACAATTAGTAATAATACAATTACGATTTTAATGATCTGCATGAATAGAGAAATAAAAAGTTTGGAATATACATGTATTATCCTGAAGGGATCAGCTACATGTCCATCTCAAAATAGAGGGCCCCATTTAAGCATGTAGCTCCAAATGGAGCCTCCATTTGGAACTTCAGGGAGTTACGGGAGTTACGGTAGTTACGGGAGTTACGAGAGTTACGGGAGTTACCGGGAGTTAGCGGAAGTTACCAGGAGCTACAGGAATTACCAGGAGTTAGTGGGAGTTATGCACGAGCACTTGACTTTATCTTCTGGTGGCATAATGGTTATGTATACATAAGAGTATGAAAGCTGTTAGGAAAATGAACCCGACCTTGTCAGGGATTTCCCAGTGGCTCAACTACCATGGGGGCTGGCTAGGGCTGCCCTACGGGCCCCCACCCCTCAGGGGGCCCCCACCCCTAAAGGGAGGCCCCCACTCCCAAAGTGAGGTAAAAAAATTAAAAGCAAAAAAAAAAAATTATTAAATTCCATTGGGGGTCAATCATGGATGAATTAGCATGTCATCTGCATTAATTTTCTAAAGAACTGACACATCAAATATAAGACAACTAGGTAACCAAAAAACATGGGGCCCTTTAAATTCTCTAACGTCAGCTTGATACGATTATAAAATATAATACATTATTAGTCCAAAAAATGTTAAATTACTGTAGGGGCGCCACAGATAAAAAAAATATATAAGCTTTGTTTCAAAAGAAGGGACGCATCAGGGCCATTCTCAAATTTCGGGACAAAATTCCCTGGAAAATGTGGTAACGGAGGGGACTTTTGATGCAAAAAACCTGCATTTTGAGCAATTTAAAAATAGAAAAAATGAAAAAAATTATTTAAGTCTTATTTTCAGAAGTACTTCATCTCAGATCAATCGTTTTTAAAATTAAATATCGATTTTTTGTGGTAACGGAGTGGACAGGAATGGTAACGGAGTGGACAGGAACGGTTTGGTTTTCTCTTAATAGTGGTTTCTATTTGGGAGATAAAAAGTTTTGATTGCATTCTGTTGAATCCTCTCACCCTCAGCAATATATACATAAAATTTCTTTGAAAAGGTATCAATGGTAAGCTCGGAATTGGAGGTAACGGAGTGGACATTTCAGTGGGACCAAAAAATGTTCCAATGAGATTGTGCCTTAACTTGTTGAATACCTGTTTAATGAAAATCTGCAAAGCTGTGGTAGTTTGGCGCATGTGCATCTTACGACATTGAGTGGAAATTGCTCATTAAAAACAATAGCGAGCCGAGCTATGCCTGGTAACGGAGGGGACGAAAAATTTAACATAAACTAGTGACACGTCTTTTACATCAATTATTTAAATGAAATGAAACAAGAAAAAAGTTAAATATGATGTATATATTAATTCAAGTCTATTTTCTCATGAATCGTGCATAGAAACTTTAGAAATGATGGTACTTTAGGAGGAAAATGAACACTTGATTTTGTCATGTCAGGTGCAGTGACAGGGAAAAACCACTGATTTGGCACGGATTACTGGATACAATGCACCAAAAAAAGGTCTAATAAATGACGTTTTGTTCCAAATGCAGTGGTTCCAAATAGAAATATGAATAACAGCTGTGGAGTGATGCTTCAGATATCAATTGCATTCAAATTAATGTCAGGGAACTGGAGTGACGCATATTGTCCCGAAATTTGACAATGACCCATCAAACAAAAATTGAAAGAGGTGGCCCAGTGGCTCAAATACCTGAAAATGTTGGAATAGTTATGGGGCGACCCTGGAGTCTTTTAACACGAATGAGGTATTAGTGGGGGCCCTTTAAAGTAAGTCTGCAACTCAGGAAGTCAGAATCATATATCTGAAAAATGTTGGATTAGTTTGGGGGGCCAACAGAATCTTTCACCATGAATGAGGTATTAGTGGGAACCGTTCAAAGTAAGTCTAAAAGTGTGGCAGGCAGAATTATGCATCTGAAAATATAATATTAGAGTAGTTCAGGGGGACCCGTAGTCTTTCAGCATGAATGAGGTGCGACAAATTCAAGTAGGCAAAACTCGTATCTCGGAAAAATGTATTTCAGGGGCCCAACATAAATTTTCAACTGATGATCAGCCCTACTAAATGACGTCCGATGGCGCGGGTAGGGGCCCCCAGCCTTCCTGATCCTACGGGCCCCACAACCTCTAGTTGAGCCCCTGGGATTTCCCTCAATCAAATGCCAATGTACCATAGTCATGATTTAGTCATGATTTAGTGACAGTCATACCCTGTGTGTCTTTCTAGGGAAATGGATTCTACATGTAAACTGTAAAATTTGAAAGCTGTGTTGAAGCAATATTTTAAGCAGTCTCAGAATGTTTCACAATTTTCAGGCTATGATGGCTCCAGGGGCGTAGATTTTTCATTTTTGTTTGGGGGGATGATTGCGACGAACGCAAACTTCGCGTGAGGCCTAACGGGCTGAAAGATGCACAGCGCAGGTTCTGGGGCCACTAGAGGACCCAGAGACCAATATATTTTAGAATATGTAGGATATTCTCATAGCACTGCAGTAAGTTTTAAATAATTATTTACTTTAAAGAAAAAAGAACATTTGTTTACACCATCCTGGAGAAAATTGAGTAGCACACCACTACAGGCATGCTACAAGCTAACCAACATTTCCAAGTCTGAATATGTTCAAATAGAGGCCTAAAGCAGAGCATACCAACTCAGATGAGCCTCAGGCCATTTACATTTCTTCACTAGAAATTCATTTTTGAATTCTCCTTCTGATGCAATGGCCTGTGTTGAATGCATATTGTGCCTGTCCATGATTAGATGTGCTAAAATAAAGCACACTGGATTCAGGTGAATCCCTTTGAGAGATCCAACAATATTTTGGGATTATAACCCACATCCATTAAATTAAATAACTTTATAAGACAGATCACACAAATATAAATCAAACGCAACTAAAAATTTGTCAACTCAGCTAAATATTTTGAGTCGTCTCGCCTTGAATCAATAAATCGACAAAACTCAATATTTTGAGCTGTCTAGGTAAAAACATTGTATAAGGCAACCCAACTCATTATACCACTGTTTGCTTTTTCTGGCCAATCAGAAGGCAGGATTTCGCACTGATATAATGTATATCACAGCTCATACACCTGACCATGATATTGCATGCTTGGCTGAATACAAGTTGACAAAATTGAAGGAAACACTGAAACAAAACTGACCAACAAAGGATTAAAACTGAACAACACAGACAGTAAACAAGGAGGAAGATTGTATCAAATGTAACTGGTCTCAATAAAAAGGCTATATTCACTCTTTTTCATAAATACCATTATCTGAAATAATGATCAAATTTAAGGTCACTTGATAAAATAGTACATTTGGGATATGTAAGCTGCAAAAAAAATAGCGGAGCAGCAGACCAACAATTTTGGCCCCATTTGGCAAGCTCAAAGAATTATTTTTTCTTCTTAATTCGGGGGCTTCCGCCCCCGAACCCCTGCTTCTTCTTATTTCGGGGGCTCCCGCCCCCCAACCCCTGCTCCATGCTTTCTGTTATTTTTCAAATTTCTTTCATAATTTAAAACTAGAAGGCAAACCAGTTTGCTATGGCCGTACGTCAGCCTTCGTCAGACTTAGAGGGAGTGATCCAGGTGATGGCTTGACATATGTTCCAGATAACCCTAACACAAATTAACTGCAGTTTGAACACCAGATGAAGTGATGACCCCAGAAGAAAAACCAATGCAATTTCTTTTATGAGTGGTGGGGGGGGGGGCTTGGATTTTTCCTCCGGGAGAAATTATTTATTTTGACGATGACGACGGAAGTATTTATTTATTTCAAGTGCGAAGTCTCCAAATATTCATTCCAAAAGCAAGCAACTCCTTAAGTATTAAGAAATTAAAAGAAAATAACTCCCAAGGTCCCCCCTGGATATTAGATGGTGGCCCCTAATACAAAAATATTTATCCATCTGTATCTAGTCATGAGCTGGAGGAGATGCACAAACTTGAGTTTAAATACTCATTTATCGCTCATCTGCTTGCCTGCTCAAAAAGAATCAACAAGCTTGCCTTTTGGTATTATATTTAAGGGGCAGAGATTTACATGGAGTGGGTGATAGCGATATTCATGTAATAGTCATCAATATTTACTGGAGACATGTGAATCATAATTTTGGATAGTAGGAAAAAATACATGAAATTCACAAAAAAATGTTTCAAAAGATAATGCAACATGTTAAGCCTTTTGTGATCAAGAAAATGACAATGCTACTGGACATGAATACATTGCCAGAGTAAATGCCACAAAAACATACAATTCTGAAAAGTTTGACAGACACAGTCAAGAAATATTAAGAACCTGATTGTTTCAAATATATTGAAATGAAACCAGAAAAATTATAAATATACATTTGAAAATTATGAATTTATAATTTCAAATTAGGACCTTTGTTGTTGAACCGTTAGAATTCAAAAAGGGTTTTATATCTGAAAGCTCAACCACAGAATATGTGTTGTGTACACCCACAATTTTTTGTTGATCTGTTGTTTTTGGGTAATGCCATGATAATTGGAAATGGTGGTTAATTAAAGCTACAAGGCCAAATATTTTTATATGGCAATCATCAAAATAATTACATGTTTAAAACAGTAATGTTTTGATCAATCAAAATATGGCACTTATATACTTTCATGTTCAGTTGTGATAACAGAATACTTAATATCAAAATAAATTTAAGCAAACATGAAAATGCAATTGAAATTGCATTTATTCTGTCATCAGGTCAATTCTATTTCATACAAATGAACTTTTTGTGACACTTTTAGTAAACCCTAAATGCCAATTGTAATTAGTTTATATTTTCTTTCACACTGATACAGCTCATTGAGTAATTGCAATCATTAGACACTACCTGTCAACTCAAGCCAATTGCCATCAGTTATTATCTTGACACTGCATGAGCTCTATGAGTAATTGCAATCATCAGACACAACCTGCCAACTCAAGCCAATTGATTTGATACTTTCTTTGTCACAGTTCAATGAGTAATTGCAATCATTAGACAGCACCTGCCAACTTTTGAGCTCAGTTACTGCTCAGTGAACAGTATAAAGACCAGCCTTGGTAGCCTCATTCAGTGTACTACAAGACATGTACTGGAGAGGAACAGAAAAGAGGAACATGGCTAAATTTTGTGGACATCTGGACAAAAAAGGTATTTGCTATAATGTTGTGGATTGTGCATATTGTGCTAAGATATAAAGTCATGTTGAGGTTTTTTTCCCCTTTGATCTTACTGAAACTTATATGTATCATACTAATAAGTAGAGCAGAGTAGGCAACTAAGGCAAGGTAAATTTCTCAATTCTTATAACTCACTGGTGTAAGCCCCAAAATCATTTAAGTCAATTTATTATATAATCTCCGAATTTTTGCACACATTCTTCAGTAGTGTGAATTCTAAGTGAGTGTGAATTACATCTTAATTAATGCAACAGATGATGGCTCATGGCTTTGATGCTCAACATCAATGTAAAGAGAACAGCTACATATAGTTCTATGGGGAAGCCCAGACCTAGACCCCCTTTTCACTGAGAAAGGATGCCTGCCTGATAGGCCTACTCATGGCTTTCAAGTCCCACCAGAAGCCACCATTTCCATCGGTTCCCAGAAAAAATTTTCCTGGGGGAGCATGCCCCCAGACCCCCCTACCTAAAGGCCTATGATGCAAATTCATATGAAGAACCATTGCGAGTGGTTCCCCTTGCAATATGCTGATATATTCGGGGGAGAAATTGCGCTAGAACATCGTCCTTGGAGATCGTGAGCCAGAGACGCTGCTGAATTTTACGTCAAGGGCGCCCCCCCGTACGACGTAAATATCTGCAAAATGGCCGGTACCACCCCGGTGGTATGGCCATAATTAACATTTGCTAAGCGACTCTAATAATCAACCTCCCCAAAGTGACCTTGGCTGAGATGGCTGCACTATCGACCTACCTATCTATCTATATATCTATCTATCTATCCGTCTATCAATTTATCTGTCTATCCATATCTATCTATAAAATCAATCAATGAAATTAATGTATTTTGTTATTTCCATCTATCTATCGATCTTTCTATCTATCTTTCCATCTATCTTTCTATCTACAAAATTAATGTATTGAATCATTTCCTGAGAACAAAGAATTCTGACCTGTTGCCTTCAGCGCTGCCAACCTTCAAATGAACTGAGGAATATGAATGTGCAACAAATACAATGAAATGTTGTCAAACAAGAAGGATTGAAGGCAAACAAAGGGATTTAAATTGATTTGTTTTGTACTTAGTGGTATAAGTTAGATAACACCCTTGTTTGTGACAATATGCAATAGTCCTCGGGCTAAAGCCCTCGGATATATGGCATATTGTCACAAACGAGGGCGTTATCTATTACTTGTTTTTAGTTTTCTTAGCTTGAATGTCTAAGTCAACATAGATCAGCATTTTGAGTTATCTCAGCTCAGTATTTTGAGTTATCTCAGCTTAATACGGTAATCTATGCTAGCCCAATCAACCGGTGCAACCATCTCACTCAGTCAATCAAGGTGAATCAGTGCATCCGATTTCACAGCGTACCAGTATAACTTTTTTTTTAAAGCCGACAAGCATCTGAAAATATTTTGGTTCCCAAAGGAAACTTATTTAATCACTATGATGTGAAACTAATAAAAGTGGGTTTTAGATACATTTGAAAAATGGCAACTCTGATCAAAATGACATTGACCGAACCATAGATTTTTTTCCATATACATGGCTTCTTTAAACAGCCCTCCCACAAAGCACATTTTTTATATATTCGAACTATGTTCAGAATTTGGAACCTGTATGAAGGTTTTTGTGATAAATCCATGCATCAATGTAGTCTGGTGGCTTTTGACCACTGACCCGTGTACTTTTAATGCCGATGAAAGTGTGAAATTTCCCTAAATTAGCATATAAGTGATAATTGTCCGAACACAGCGAATAATCAATTCCTCGAGTGGTAAGGCAAATTTAAAAAATTAAAAAACGAATGTTTTGTATAAACCAGTAGCCACAGACTGTGACTGGAGGGTTTATTAATAATAATTATTTGATAGCACAGAAAAAAAGTAAAAAAACATATATATTGCATTGGTTGTGGTATAGTTAACATGGAAATGAAAATAATTTCAAATGTTAACTAGTGGTAAAAAAAAACTGAAAAAACTGTGCATTGTGCTGGAGATTTTCACTGTTCATTGTGCTACAAAAGAAAGACAAAAAAATATAAATAAATGTAGAAAATCTGATATGCCAATTTTTATATATATTTTGCGTTTAGCTGTTAACTTTTATTCATTGTGTGCCAGTGGTCTAGTGGTTTGGGTTCATTCCTTCAGTGTGCCAAGTTGAAGGTTCAAAACTCCATTATGCTACCCATTAGGGCTTCGAGGTGACAGTATTGTACCAAAAATATTGTCCAACTGTCCCTGTTCATTACCAGATAGAACTAGATCTCGTATTTAATATATTTTTATGAAATATTTTATCTATCCATTGATTATAATGATAGGTGGATGAATCAAAAGAACAAATTGTAATTCAATATGTTTTATATGTTAATTGTTACAAAATTGAAAGATTGAATAATATAGTTGACGAGATGTTTCTTTCACCCCTAATTGAAAGCTGCGATATACTTACCTCACAGTAATACTTCATCAGGCCCTTCATCTGGAAAAGAGGAGGTCTCTCATCCGGATCTTCAAGCATGAAGTCCTCCAGTGCGCTGTCCAGGACATCCGGGGTCACTCCGAGGAGATGGTCCATGGAGGAGAACAATGCTGCAAGGCAGTAAGTGTCGTTGTTCTGAAATATATGGAAGTAAAAAATATAAGGATTTGTGTTGTGATACAAATTTAATGTACAAGATATGTCTAAAGTATATACAACAACAAATAAGCTTTTGTGAAATGACTCAAAATTTATATGCGATCGAAGGCCTGCACTTGAGCTGCAATATTTGGGGTAAAACAAATACAGTTATTTTTTTCTTATCAGCAGCGTAAAAAATACTAATATCTAATAAACGTAGCATCAAATATGATTTAGGCCCATCTGGAATTATAATACAGACGTACTGACCACAATATACATGGCCTTACAATTATCATGAAGTTCTTGGCTCACTCTAAAAAATTCCAGACAAAATTGGTTTTTTAGATTCAAAATGGTTTTTTGAAAAACCAAATTTCAATGCAAAAAACCAAAATGGTTTTTTAGATTCAAAATGGTTTTTTGAAAAACCAAATTTCAATGCAAAAAACCAAAATGGTTTTTTAGATTCAAAATGGTTTTTTGAAAAACCAAATTTCAATGCAAAAAACCAAAATGGTTTTTTAGATTCAAAATGGTTTTTTGAAAAACCAAATTTCAATGCAAAAAACCAAAATGGATTTTTTTAAAAATCCATTTTGGTTTTGCATTGAAATTTGGTTTTTCAAAAAACCATTTTGAATCTAAAAAACCAATTTTGTCTCGACATTTTTTTTAGAGTGCTGGAGAGGGTTAAGGAGGCTATAGATAGACAAAACAATACTCCTGACACTCTTCTGACTTTACACTGGGTTGCGAAGCAGGATATGTCAAATATAGGTTGGTATGGATGGAGCTTAATTTTTGCCAGTCATGGAAGTTGATTGAGGAAATTAATCAATACCTAATTCTACACAACTGAGGTGTTTGACATTATATTCATTTTTAAAAAAAACCTTCCCGAATACTTACAACATGAATTTGCCTTTTCGTATACACCTCAGGGGCCATGAAAGGAAACTTCATTTCCATAGCAGCTGTAGGACGGTGGCACGGTTGCAATTTAGCTGTCTTGTAAACGGCAGTTTTCATGTCGACGAGGTAGACTTGCTTGTCGGAGATGCGCATGTGATCCAGAGTGATATTGAGCAAGTGAACGCCCATGCGCTGCAGGTCGGACACACCGTCACAGAGCTGAAATAAAAATTTTGATTATTGAGTTTCAAAACAATTTGATATTAAACTGAACATAATTTCCTTATAAGTTTCAGTGTTGCAAAGATCTGAGGTAATCCTCTTTGTAGGTACAGTGAAGTATTTGTGATGTGCAAAGTATTTCAAAGTAATGCGTATGGCATAAATTGCTGCTTAATAAATGCGGATGGATTAAAATTATCAGTTACTTCACATAAAATCGTGTCCAATAGTTGTATATAGAAAGATAATATTTAAACAAATCCGTATCCTGGTTTTTCATACTTAAAATGTACAAGACTAATCACTAACTGAAGTACTTGAATTTTCAGTGACATTATGCGAAACTTGCTGGTACTGAATATTTAAATAGTTTTCTTCTTTTTTTTTTCTTAAATTTTTGGATTGACCACTTACGCTGAGGCAAACATTTGTCCACTCCTGCTTGTTGAGCAGTGGGGAAGTTGGTAGATACTTCATAACTATGGCACATTTGCAAAAGGCAGCACCCTGAACAGCTAAAAAGAAAATGAGAACATTTTAAGAAAAGCCAAATCTCTCAACTTCATGGTTGAAAGTGAAGTAAGTAGAAAATGTACCAAGACACTGTCACTGGATTCATAAAAGGTCCAAGAAAAATGAACAGAATAAATAAATTTTTTTAAACTTGGGAGTGGGAAAATAGGCAAAAAATCTATAGAATGTTAATTGGTTACATTTCGTTTTTTCTTTTATATGAGTTATAAATTATCTAGTATTTGAAAAGTATATAAAATTGTGTCAGAACTTACCAGCAAGTCCGTAGACTTTTGGGATGATCTTTGATTTGGAGGAATATTGCGTAAGGCATGCTTCATACAATGCTTCCTTTTCACTGATGAGGTCACAGTAGAAAACCTGAAAGACATAATTCCAAATTCTTAAAATCGACAGTTTAATTATTAAATTATTAATTTCAGTGGCAGATTCCACCCCCCCCCCCACCCAAGACCACCAAGATTAATAGTAGAATTTTGAAGAAAAATTGGGATAACACGGGCCCCCGAAACACGTCCTGGCCCCCCCCCCCCTAGACTATCGTGGTTGGATCGATGATAAACACAGTTGCAGAAACAGACACGGTAGTCTAGGGGGAGGGGGACGAGTTTCTTGCAAGATACTGTTTGACATAAAAAGAGAAAACAGAGGAACTATGTTTAGTAATTTTATCCAAGATACACTATTGACATTACATTGAAGTGATTGAACCGAGTTCAGATATATCAGGATAAATAGAGATGTAAACATCATCTTATTTCCTCATGAATGTTGATTACCTTCATCATGTGAAACTTTCCTTTGATCCTAACCAACAAGGACACAGAGTGTTCGTTCCTCTCCAGGACAACAGGACTGGAGTCTTTCTTCAGGACGAACTTGAGTCCTTTCATGAGGTTGGGGGATTTCACACTTTTCGGGAGCTCGGAACTCATTTCCCTCATCATGCAAAAAATCCACTTGCCATCTAGGCTCTGGTTCCATTGAGTGATCTTGATAATAGACTGTAGAAAAAAATGTTTTATTAGTTTGTGTATATTTGGTAGCAAATAAAACTATTTTGTTCAACAATCAATAAATAATTACGATATTACTAAATGTTATTCTTTTAGTTTCATATTAAAACTTTGAAAACATTTTATTCAATTTCTAGCTTTCATTATGCTAAATATTTCATAGACCTTAGATAGACATTATAGTACTTCTGAATTTTGGTCTTTTATATACAAAGTTGCAATGAAAGTTACTGTGATTACCTTCACATTCAAAGATAGGGTAAATATTTGACTGCATTAGGTAAAAAAATAATTGTACCTCATCAATACGACACTCTGTAGCTTTGTTCAGCGCAGCACCTGAAACATGATAGGATCATAATGTTTGTTTTCATTTCAATGACATGTTATTATTCAATATTTAATTTAAATTTTAGATGTAGAGTAGGTCGGGCATGCAGCCCCCCTTAACTTCGAGGTGCGATTTGACCTACTTTTTATGGTCGCTTCTTTGAATGCTTGTGCTGTCAGGAAGATCTCACTTGACTCTATTGATAACTAGTGAAACAAATGTCTACCAATTTTAATAAAGGAGTTACGGCCATTTTTGTAAAAAATGAAAATGGCCTTCTTACCCCACCCATCGGGCAAGAAGCCCCCCTATTGTAATCCTATGGCAATTTTTTTTCCGAGTGCATTCAGTTGGAAAGTTATTTATTGGGGTTCTTCTATCATTTTTAAGGCATTCTATTAACTTTTTCTGAATTTCACAATTTTTCTGTTCACACATTCATTTTTTAATATTTTTGGCCCTGTTTCAATGTCAGCCAATTTTTTTTTTTCTATTTTAATTAGCTATTCTATCAAGATTTAAGGTAAAGTAGACATTATCAAATGGTTCCTGAAGCAGCTTCGAGGTCCCACTGATGGGGGCCTCATGCCCCATACCAAGTGGGGCCTCTCGCCCCAAACCCACTTATTTTAATTTGACCTCTATATTTCAAACTAAAAGGCAAAAAACATGTTCAAAATCATATTTATGTGATGGTCCTAAAGTGAAGCAATGCAGATATCCATTATACATTAAAAAATTCCCGAAGTTATTTCTGACAACCCCTTTCAAAGAATTAGTCAAAGTTACAAAAACCATGCACATTTTTTTATTTCTTTAATTTCTACTATGGTTCGGTGCTGTTCTCCTTGAAAATTTGTGACATCACATAAAAAGCCTCCAGCTTCAATCCTAACAATACGAAAATGCACCAAAAATGTAAGTTTAGATATAAACATGCGGAGGCCTCTCACCTATCCCGGGCTTCTTGCCCAGACCTACTCTAACATTTGAATTTTTTTATAAATTAGCAAATAGATCAAAGTAAAATAGTTTAGAATGTATAAGCCTGTTTACCTTTAGATCCAAGATCGCAGGTGGTAGCTCTTTCTTCAGGCTGCAAAGAAAGAATTTAACAATTATATTATTGGACGTTGACAAAAAAATGACATTAATGAAGGAAAATAACGAGTCCCTATTGTAACAAGAAAAGTACCCTTAAAAAAGGGTACTCTATCGATCTTACCATGAACCTGAGGGTATGTGGTATGTACTAAAAGGTTTTAATATCTAAAAGTAGCATTTCTATGAAATAAATGCCCATAGAAAAATTCCAAAGCCCCTCCCCTTGTTTCATGAAAAATATATATAAACAAGGATGTGTCCAATAAAAATAAACTTCTGTTGTTTAAAACCGCCGGTTTGCATATTATTTTGTTAATTGCTACATGCACATTGTACATGTTTTTCAGAACTATTTAATAAATTGTGAGAGATGGCACATAGGCTTTGATTTTGTAATGCATTGCTCAATTGAGCAAGTGTGTCAATCGTTCGAACTTCACACCTTTATTCAGAACTATCGAAAATGAAGTGTGTGATGTTAGGCTTGTTGAAAAAAAATAAGAGTTGATTCTTAACATATTCTAAAAGATAGAAGAATTGTGTTAGATAGGCTACATAGACAGATACATTGTTAGTTGTTTTCAACCGTTTATGAAACTATGATTTTGTTATTGTTATGATTAATGATCATTCATTTGAAGAGTTTTGCTGAAATAAATTTTTTAATGCAGAAGAAAGTAGGCTTGAAAAATATGTTTGTTTGAAAAAAAAATAGATGGATAGATAGATAGAATTGCAAATAACCCCCCCCCCCCCTCACTTACAAAAAAAAATCATCCCTATTATAGTACCAATAATTTATGTAAGGCGAGTATTTTCTTCAGCGGCTGTTCATAGACTTCTAAAGACCTTAGAAATTTGTGAACAGTCGCATTAAAATAAATTTTGGATCTGTATCAATCTCGTCAGACATGACCTAACTTTGTGCAACTTCAACACTGGACACGCACAGAAGAGCGCGAATGATGACGCACTTAATCCCAGGGTCCATAGCAACGCCAAGGTCTCGTAACGTCACATAGCAACAGTGCAATCTGGCGTGACTTGACCTTTGACTTGACAGAACAATCAGATGGCAAATTGTGGTTTTGATTCCAACTTCTTAATAACTTTCTGCTAAAAGTATTCTTTGCTTTGTTTTAATAATAAAATCCGAATTTATCTGGTGGAAATATACACTTTTTGGTACTCAAGTGAAGAATTACTTGTCTAAAAAAAAATTCTTTTTTTTCTTCTATGATTTATCTTTCTTTCCTTTAATTTTACTTTTTCAGCAGAATCTGATGTTGTTCGAAAAACATATTTCTTTTAAAAAATTGTGATTGTTTGTAGAGCCTTGTATCCAACACTGGAGAAGTTTAAGATTTATCAAATTTCGTATGTATATCCAATCATTTAAATTCCCTTTTAAAAGTTTAAAAAAATTCAATACATGTAGTATTTTTGGCGGGACCCATAGAATATATTAAAATATAGGTCTAAAATATAGACCTACGTGACAAATGATAGTGTGACAATATATTGGATAGTAAAGATTAAAAGAAAGAAAAGACAAAAAACAATAATTTCAAGACATCAAAAAAAGATATATGAGAATGACACAAACACACCTTTTTTTTCTTTGAAAATGTGAAAAAAGCTCGAAGAAGTCAATAACCTGTAAAACGAAATAAAATTTTAAAAAATAATAAATAGGAATATATTTACCTTTTGATCGCCAGAAAGACGGAGAAATCTTTTCATTGCAGAAATCATTTTTCGCGAGCGAAAAAAAAAAACACGTCCGAACAGTCCGAAAGACAAACAGGACAGACCAAGACAGATGGAGTCATGTGACCTTTGTTCCTAAGCAATCTCAGGGGCCCTGTGAGGGTTGCCTATATCTAAAATTTATTGTGACCTCCTGCAACCTTTATGGGCCCCAAATTGTATGTACAAAAATTCAACAAAAAATTAGCATGATGGTTAAAAAAAAAAAAAGAAGATTGAAGGCATGAAGATTGTTTATTCCTTTTACTGATGATTGAATTGTAGACTGCATGATTTTTAAAATTTCTTTTTGTTTCATCTAGACATGTGTATAATTATATAAAGGCTTTTATTGAGAGAATATCAAAATTATGCACTTATCATAATAAAAAAATATATATTTACATTGATTATTTCTGGATGTTCCAAAGTACAAAATAATACTTGTGAAATTTTTATTTTGGTGAAATTTATGACTTGAGTTAGTAGGTTTTTTTTTGCTAGAGGGGGGTACTTATTTTTTACAGGTTTTTCAAAGGGAGGGGAGCTCAGGGTCATATCCAGAAATGGCCTGGGGGAGGGAGACTTACCATCATGTGGGGTAAATATGTGGTGCTCGGCATGCGTTTCCTATCTCTTCCATGTTCATTTAGGGCAGGGGGTGGGGGCACCTTAACATGCCACTGTAAACATCTTAGGCAACATATATCACATGTCTGAAGGGGGTGTACCAAAAATTTTTCATGGTCAGGCCTGGTTGGGCCTGGATTATCCATTAGGCTGAGTGGGCTATAGCCTAGGGCCTCACACCTCAGGGGGGCTTCACATTGGGTGAAAAAAAAACACCAAATTTGTCAAAATTTTTACGAAGTCAAAAATAATTGTGAAAAGACAAGATGAAAAGTTGGATGAACTCATGCTTGTTGAATTTGCTGTAATGAATTATGACGATTTAAAGGTAGTAAGTCCACCGATTCTATGTAAAATTAAAATTGCATTAATTTTATTTAAACTGATAGATTTTAAATCTGGTACACTTCCAATCAACATAAATACATGTTTTCCACAATTAATTGAGTTTAATTGATTTTAAAGCCTTAAATTACTTAAGGATAGCTCTGCATTGCTTGATTTGTAAACAAAACAAGACTCTTTCATGGCATGAAATACTGTATGTTTACATTTTTGATGAAACTTATCTTTCATGAGGTCAAACCCAAGATCAGGCGTCTGTTTCTGAATTTTTTGATAAAAATCGGCACAGCTTGGCCAATAACCAACATACAATGACCGTTCTAACCTCAGATTAAAGGAAACTTTGTTTTTAGTGGCTATAGGACTTTCGGCACTATAAATTTGATACAATTTGAACAATAGATGATGATATCAACAAAAATCATCAATTTTGTGGTGTCCCGCGTCGCAAAAAACCTGCATCTGCTGTGTTTAACAGTTGATATTTTTGTAATGGTGTACCGAATCAATATGAAAATTTCTCAGTGTCTTCTATGGTATATTACGTGAATATTCTGAATGTTTGAGACAAATATTGAAAATCAGATAGACATACCAACAGTTTAACTGATGTGGTGCGAGCTGTCCTGATTTATGAGAATTTGCGAACACCTGACTTTTGGACTCAATACAAAAAAGGTAACATGAATCTTATTGATTTAACAATGAACTTCCTTGGTCCCACCTGTCTACTATCTATTAAAAAAAACAGGACCAATCTGGCATGTATATTTGATGAAGAAAATAAAAATGGGTCATTAAATGATCCGTCATGAAATTTTCACAATTTTTTTTCAACTTTGGATTTCGGCATTATTTTTTATCAACTTCCTGACCACGAAATTCAATAAATATAAACATAAAACAAATAATTGGATAACGAAAGGCTTACTGAACTCAATAAAATTTCGTGATAAACTGTATATCAAATTCAAAAAGACCCCATTGGACTCCCCCTCTTATAGCGCCTTACAGATTAATCTTGCAACTTACAACAAAATATCGAAAAAGGCAATACGACTTACCAAATTACAGTATTACAGTGAAAAATTCAGAAAATTTAAGAAAGATATTAAAAACACTTGGGTCACAATTAAAGAATTGATAAATCAAACTAACAATAAGAAGAAATTACCAAAAATTTTCAAGGTAAATGGTGAAAACGTATCTGATCCTCACTTAATAGCCAATAAATTTAATAAATATTTCAATGACCTTGGACCTGAATTAGCAAGAAAAATTTCTCATCAGAATAGTCACATTACCTTTAGAAACTTTCTCCCAGATAGGATACCTCCACAATTCCAGTTTCATGAAGTTTCAGAGGAACATGTTTCTCGAATTATTGATAAACTCCCGACAAAAACCAGTCGAGGTATAGACGGACTGTCGACTAAATTCTTGAAGGAAATCAAAGAAAATATAGTATCCCCACTTAAGATGATAATAAATCAGTCAATACAAACCGGGTCTTTCCCCCAGAAATTAAAAATTGCACGAATTGTCCCAGTTCACAAAAAAGATGACAATATGCTTATAGGAAACTACCGCCCAATATCAGTACTGCCGGCTATATCGAAAGTTTTTGAAAAAGTCATGCACCTCCAACTAAATACTTACTTTGAATCTCTTAACTTAATATTTCCAAGTCAATATGGATTTAGAGAAAAGCATAATACAGAGTATGCAGTTATTGAAAATATAGATAGAGTTGTTGATGGCTTAGAAAATAAAAGAATCCCACTGAACATATTCCTGGACCTGTCAAAGGCATTTGACACCCTTGATCATTCAATTTTACTCAGCAAATTTCTCCATTATGGAATTTCAGGAAACTCATATAAACTCTGTGAATCTTACCTGACGAGTCGAAAACAGTTTGTAGAATACAATGGGTCAAAATATGAATTATTACCTATAACTACAGGTGTGCCACAGGGATCTATTCTAGGACCCCTTTTCTTTCTCATTTATATGAATGACTTTGACAGGTCCTCGGATATGTTCAGATTTGTCATGTATGCAGATGATACAACTTTGTTAACCATGCTCTCCACAAATGATGGCGGTGCAGTTAATCAAGAAGTGGTGCTAAATGACGAATTAGAAAAAATTAATACTTGGTTGAAAGTTAATAAGTTGTCTTTAAATGTTGCCAAAACAAAATATATGATTTTTCATCCTAAAAACAAAGTTATTAGTGACATGAACTTATTCATTGATATAGATCATTTAGAGCGGGTGAAGACGTTTGACTTTCTAGGTATAGCAGTGGATGAATGTCTGACTTGGAATGAGCATATACATAAGGTCCAAATGAAAGTTACCAAGACATTAGGGGTAATGAACCGCATTAAACTGTATCTACCATCTGAAACTCTACTTATCATATATAATTCCCTTATTTACTCACAGCTCTTGTATGGAATTTTACTCTGGGGACCAAGACATAGCAAACTACTTAAGCTTCAGAAAAGATGTATTAGAATAATATGTAAAAGTAAGTACAATGCTCATACAAACCCCTTATTTAAAAGGATGAAGGTTTTGAAACTGGAGGATATTCTTTATCTACAAGAATTGAAATTTTACCATAAACTAATAAATCGAAAAGTGCCTAAATATTTCCTACAATTGAACTTTCCAAGGCAGTCAGACATTCATCCCTACTCTACCAGAGATCGACATTCCTTTGTTACACCACAATTACGGTACCTGATCTCAGACTGTTCAATAAAAAATAGAATACCAAAAATTTTAAATGATGCACCATTGGATATTATAGAAAAGATGCACTCTCATAGTACATATGGTCTGCGTTTTTACATAAAAAGAGTGAGGGTTAGTGCCTATCCAATAAATTGCACCATCGAACACTGTTATATATGTTGCGCCAGGTAGCCCAGAAATGTTAAATGTTATCAATGTTACAAACAGCTAGAATACTTAAATGCAGCATAATCAGTGTACCCACCATGTAGTAGCCTGTCATGAAAAAGTTTGTCACGTAAAATTTGTCAAGTTATCTGACAACTAGCCTATGTAGCACTATTTATCTGTGCACACAGATTAAATTTAAGTTGAATAGTTAATAATACTTTCACACTCATATTGACAATACTTTCCTTATACAGTTATAAAGCTATGCAGCATGATTTGAAATTAAAAAATTAACGAAATTGTAAGTAGGGGGGCATGCATACCAGAGGCCAAAGCCAAAGTGTATGCCTCCCAGACCAATTATATATGTTTAAATCATATTGCTACGATGTAAAGTGTGATATATTTTTTTGGTCAAAATAAATTAATCTGTCTGTCTGAAGGTGACTTTTTTTCGGGATTCTGTTGGTCCCAGCAGTTGGGATTATACCCTGACAAAATTAGACTTCTAATTAAAGTAAAACTTGACTTTTCTCTTGAATCAAAAATGGGACATCAAATGTTCCAAAGGCACATTTTCATGGAACATGTACATGTATGTGGAAATGCAGGAGATCATAAAACTAAAAACTCTGGAAAGCCGCAAAAGTACACCATATAGACTTTCTACAAACCAGGAAACATCAGTGAAAACTGCAAACCCATTCCTATTCCAAAAACTGGTTATTATTTTGTTTCCTGTGACAATATTCTAGATTTGAGGGTTACAAGTACATTTTCTTCAATTTCAATAGTGCAACTACGATTATTAATACATCCGTGTAGGCAGTCATGACCACAATAATATTTGCTTCCAATAACTTTTTAAATCATCAAAATTGTATGATTTGAACAGATAGTCCGCGGGCCACCAAAACCCCCCCTCCCCCCCCTTGGGAATTTTGAAGACACATACCATCGGAAAGCTAATATTCTAGAGAACACATTTTTGCTTGTTGGTCATTATATAACCTCAACGTCTGGCGGCCATGATGGATAATTCCAAGATGGCCGCCAATTAACAGTTTGGGCTATATCTCTGGATCTAATTGGGCTAGAACAATGGTTTTTGGGTCTAAATATATGTTTTCATGGGTCAGGCATTCATTAAGACAGGTTTTGATACTCTCCTGGGAAGTTAAGTGCAGTTTAACCCCGTTTTTCAAAATGGCCGCCGTTTATTTTGTCTCAATCATCGATATGATAATTCCAAGGATCTTTGGTGTTATACTATCTATTTTAATACACTGAAATATTAATATATATTAATAAATGTTTTTATAAATATTTAGGACATGAAGAGGGCATTGTTTCATTTTGGACCGAGGGTTTGGACACCCAAGCCATAGCCAGCTCCAAGTATGGCAGTAGTTAAATTTTAGCATAAATTTGCTATAGTCCAAATTTTTCAAAGTGTGGCAGGGGTGTCTAGACATTTGGTCCAAAATGAAACTGTATTTTGCCAAATATAGCCTGTTAAACATACTTAATATTATCATATAAAACTCAATATGCCTAGCCATTTTTATGACCACCTTTAGGCCAGTTCAAAGTTGGAAGTTGTTGGAATCTAGCGAAAATCTGCGATAGTCTTTATTTTGCAAAGTGTGGCTGGGGTGTCCAGACCCTTGGTCCAAAATGAAACTATATGTGCCAGATAGCCTGGTAAATATACTAAATTGCCATATAAATTTCAATATGCCTACAATTATTATGACCGCTGTTGCAAGCAATGCAATCAGTAGTTTTTACAGTTGCTGTCTTCAGGGGTTTCACAGTTTGCCACTCAGCCATACCTGTGAATTACAACAGCAGCTTTGTACAGTGTCAGAACAGTTACAAATGTGACACTGGTCATTTCATGTTTTAAGCAAGTTACATTCAGGAATATTTCCTACAACTTCAATACATATTTAAAACATCATTTGAATGCAGATGCACATAGATGCAACGTATTGTAAGTACCATTTTACTCTTGTATATTTTATGTCTAGATAAACTTATTTCTTATCTTTCATGTAACTTTGGTTAGCCAATTTTGTGTCATCCAATTTTTGTGTATTGGACATTTAAGGTTTCTGTAGGCTAACTCATTATTTTCCTTTGTATAGTATCATATTCATTCACAAGTGTTAATCATCAGTAGCTTATATCTATATAATTTATGTATGTTTAATATAGACTCCATAGACTGATTTGAGGTTAAAAACTTTATTCATTTGTGTAAAAATAGGTAATATTTATTTTGTTTAAACTCATTTATATGATATAGGTTATTTCTTTTTCTTGTCAGATTCACCAATCAATGGTCCAACATGACTACATTGAGTTGAATAATAATGCATCTAAACCACTTCTATGACTTTTCACTGCATCGCATTCAACAGTGAATAATACGCATCAGTGTCAGTGTGGAAGATGGCAACTCAAGAAGATCTTCTGGTTAAACGTCGTCAGTGGAAAGCTGCAGTTACAAGGCATGTGAATACTTTGGAGCGCCATCTGGCTGAGAGAGACAGGGATGCTGCAAGTAAGAAGTTAGACGACTTAAAGAAGTGTTTTCTGGATTTCGAGAAAGCCCACGAATCTTACCATGCCCTTCTGGAAGATGAAGGTGCTGTTGATGCAAGTGACAAATTCTTTTTCGATCATGAAAAACTTTACACTGACACAGTTCGGAAAGCTATGGATTTTCTTGAACCTGAGGAAGATCCCAAGATGGTGAAGCAATCCACATCCTTCGGTGATGAGTCTTTAGCCAGTACAGCTAGCAGCACATCTGAATTAGCTTCGTTGTTGAATATGCCACGTCAAGAGATGGAGAAATATGGAGGTGATCCTATGCGGTACCATATCTTCATGTCTATGTTTGAGGAGAATGTTAAAAGTATAGATGACAACAAAGTGAAACTGACTCGCTTAATTCAATGTACAATCGGTAAAGCTCATGACGCCATCAAAGCTTGTGCATTGATGGATGGGGACAAGGGTTATGAAGAAGCACGCAAGGTCCTCTACGAAAGGTTCGGGAACGATTACATCGTCTCTGAGCGCATGATTCAGAATATCCGTTACGGCAAGCAGCTCTACACATCTGAAGAAGTACAATGCCTAGCTGATGACCTGAACCAATGCTATCTCATTCTGAAGCAGATGGACAAGGTTCAGGAAATTGAGAGTCAGCGGTGCATCTCGGAGGTAGCCGATCGTCTTCCCAAAAACCCTCGTGACAGATGGAGACGTCGGGCCCATGATACGAAGGAAGAGAAGAACAGATTTCCTTGCTTTGAAGAGTTCCTGACGTTCGTATCGAAGGAAGCAAGGTATATGAACTGTCCTGTTTATGGTGATCGTGCGAAATCTTCTACTTCCCATACAGGCCAAACTACTCATGGAAGTCAATCCTCCAAGTCCAAGACTGCAACTTCGTTTTCTGCGTCTGGCTACAACCGCCAACCAAGGAAGTGTATTTTGTGCTCTAATGACCACAAACTCTTGTACTGTGAGAAGTTTAAAGCCATGAAACCAAGACAACGTCTGCAATTGGTGCAGGATAAGAAGCTGTGCGAGATTTGCTTCTTGTCAAATCACAAAACTGTTGATTGTAAGAGGACGTATGTGTGTTCCGTGGATGGTTGTGGTAAGCGCCACAGTAAGTTCATACATATTAGCTCACAAGTTGCGGAAGCACAAAGTAGTCCAGCAGTTAACTTAGTTAATGCCAATGTTAGTGTAAATGTAGATGTACACATGCCTGTGGTAGGGGTGTCTGTGAATGGTAGCCATGAAGTCTGCGCACTTCTTGACACAAGCTCATCAAATACTTTCTGTAGCAGATCACTAGTGGATGGTCTTGGTATTAGTGGTACAAGAATGTCATACAATTTAAATACCATCAGCAAAACTAATGAGAATCTCTCATCTGAAGTTGTAAACTTGCAGTTAAATTCACTTGATGGTTTAGGGAGTCTTAACATTGCCAATGTATATGTTGTAGATGAAATTCCTCTCACCACTTCATGTCCTGATGTCACCAAATTTCCTCATCTCAAAGGTCTTCAGTTTGTCGCAGGTGGTCAGAAAGTTCAGCTTCTACTTGGTCAAGATAACGCGGAGGCATTGGTTCCCCTTGAAGTCAGACAAGGAAAATCTGGTGAACCTTTTGCTTCTCGTATGCTCTTTGGATGGGTTCTCAATGGTCCCTCAGCTCCAGGCGGCAGACTTGGTAAGGAAGTAGTTTCAAATTTTATCAGTAGTAATTCTTTTCAAAGTGATATTGACAAACTTTGGGAGATTGAGTCTGGCGGTGATACGGAATTGGCCATGTCTATTGATGACAAGTGTGTTGAGGATTTGTGGGATCGTGAGATCAAGTTGGTTGATGGGCACTACCAGCTTCCCATTCCTTGGAAGGCAGGTGTCTCTTTGCCTAGCAACGTTGGTGTAGCAGTGGTCAGGTTAAATGCTCTTCGAAAGAAGTTCTTGAAATGTGACATGTTTGATTCTTATCATTCAGAAATTACTAAGCTGTTGCAGGAAGGTTTCGCTGAAAGGGTTCCAGTTTCTGAAGTTGTGAAGTCTAAAGGAGTCTGGTATTTGCCTCACCATGTTGTCGTAAATGATCGAAAGCCAGGAAAGTTTCGTGTGGTATTCGACTGCGCTGCCAAATATCAGGGTGAGTCTCTTAACGACAAGTGTTTCCAGGGTCCTGATTACATGAATCGGTTGTTGAGTGTCTTGTTGCGTTTCCGACAGCATTCATATGCAGTCACTGCTGATGTTCGGTCAATGTATTACCAGGTCAAAATCCCACCAGAACAGCAAGACAGTCTCAGATTTCTATGGTATGATTCGTCTGGCAATCTTGTTCATTATAGAATGACACGCCATGTCTTCGGCGGTATCTGGTGCTCTAGTAGTACTACTTTTGCATTGCGTCGTTCTGTACGAGATTTTGAGGCAAGTCCACTTGTTTCAAACACTATCTTGCGGAATTTTTATGTTGATGACTGTTTGTGTTCAGTTGAGACAGCACAGGAAGCTCTGCAGGCTATTGAAGATGTTCCGAAGTTGCTTAGTAAGGCTGGTTTCAAGCTTACAAAGTTCATTGTCAGTGATCCAGTGTTGTTTGAACATGTTCTTGAAGAAGACAGAGCGGGTGGAGCCAAGGTGTTCGAGTCTGAGTTTCACAGTAGAGCTCTAGGTGTTGAGTGGGATGTTGCGAGTGATGAATTGGTGTATTCAGAATTCAAGTTTGACACAGCAGACAAGGTTACTAGGAGGTTGATGCTCAAAGTTGTTGCTTCATTGTATGATCCTCTCGGGATAATTGGTCCTTTCATAGTTGTTGGAAAGATTTTACTTCAAGAGGCGACTGTATTAAAATTGTCATGGGACGAAGAAATTCCATCCCATCTTGCTCTCAAATGGTCACAGTGGCTTGATTTCATGGGTAGTTTGCCGTTGATCCGAATTCCAAGGTGTGTAAAACCATTTAGCAGTGATGATGTAGTCCTGGAGCTCCATCACTTCTGTGATGCCAGCGAGGTTGCCTATGGCTGTTGTTCTTACCTGAGGTGTGCCAAACGGGATGGCTCTTTAAGTACTTTCTTGTTGTTCAGCAAGGCCAGGGTAGCTCCCATCAAGTTTGTTGGAATTCCCAGATTAGAACTGCAGTCGGCAGTCTTGGCAGCTAAGGCAGAAACTTTGTTGAGGTCTGAATTGGACGTCACTTTGCTCCCATCGTATTTCTGGTCTGATAGCGAAATAGCACTGAAGTACATCAGTAACAACTCTCGCAGGTTTCACACTTTTGTGGCTAACAGGGTTAGCACAATTCGAGAGGTTAGTGATCCTTCTCAGTGGCATCATATCTGTGGAAAAGATAACCCCGCAGATATCATTTCTCGAGGAAGCGCCATCACTTCACTCAACTTTGATCACTGGTTCTATGGTCCGGAATTTCTTAGAACTCATCGGTCTGAGTGGAATATCAGTTCATGTGATTTGTCTCTCCCAGCAGATGATCCAGAAGTCAAACGTGATGTTAAAACAAAACATGTTGTGTCTTGTCTTGCTAGTACCGTTAGTCCCACTGACAAAATCATCACTTACTTCTCTGAATGGCACAAGCTCAAAAGAGCTGTTGGTTGGTTGCTTCGTCTGCGTCAGATTTTGAGAGGTAAAAGTTACAGCAAGGATAAGCATCTTTCTGTCAGCGAACTCAAAGATGCAGAAACAGCGGTGTTCAGGTTTGTTCAGCATCAGTCATATGGTGAAGAAGTCAAGGTGTTGGCTGCAGGTGATCCAGTTGGAAAATCCAGTGCTCTCCGAGATCTAGCTCCTTTCATTGATGGATGTGGTATTCTCAGGGTAGGGGGAAGGCTGAGGCATGGTATGCTCAGTAGTTCTCACAAGCATCAAGTCATTGTTCCGCATGGTCATCATGTAGCAAATCTACTTGTTAGGCATTTCCATGAGATTGCTCATTTGGGTACTGATTGGGTTTTGGCTCAGCTTAGACAAGCATACTGGGTCACTAGAGTCCGTACAGTGGTCAAAAGTGTCAGACACAGTTGTTTCAAATACAAACGTTTGTTCAATGTTCCTTGTACTCAGCACATGGCTGATCTTCCTTCTGATAGACTCCAGTCGCACAAACCACCATTCTCTTTTGTAGGGGTTGATTGTTTTGGCCCTACCTATGTAAAACAGGGTAGAGCTCAGGTCAAGCGTTATGGATGTCTGTATACCTGCTTTACAACTCGTGCTATTCATCTTGAGGTGTTGCATCAGATGGACACTGATAGCTTCATCAACAGCTTCAGACGTTTTGTGTGTCGCAGGGGTAAGCCAGAGAGGGTGTACTCCGATCAAGGTACCAATTTTGTAGGTGGTCAGGCTGAATTGGCGAAGTCCATCAAACAACTAGACAAGTCAAAAATCATCACAACGTTCAGCTTAGAGGCCATCGATTGGGTTTTCATCCCTCCTTCAGCAGCACACATGGGAGGAGTTTGGGAGTGCTTGGTTCGTGTTGTCAAGAAGGTTATTGCAGGTGTTCTTGATATTGGTTGTTCTGTTAATGATGAAGTTCTTCTTACACTCTTTTGTGAGGTAGAAAATATTGTCAACAGCCGACCCATTACGAAACAGAGTGAAGATGTCAATGACCTTGCACCAATATGTCCAAATCACTTACTTCTTCTCAGGGAATGTCCTGCATTGCCCCCTAGTGTCTTTCAAGGTGCTGATCTTTACAAACGAAGGTGGAGAGTTATTCAGTATCTTTCAGATCAATTTTGGTCTAGGTGGCTAAAAGAATATCTTCCAGAGCTTCAAAAACGAAACAAATGGCACAACAGAAGCAAAAATCTGGAGGTAGGAAATTTAGTCTTGATCTGTGGTGAATCCACTCCTAGAGGTATGTGGCCCATGGGCCTAGTCCAGGAAGTGTTTGAGGGAAAAGATGGCCTAGTCAGGTCTGTGAGAGTAAAAACCAAAGCTTCAACACTTGTTCGTCCAATAACAAAATGTGTTCTTCTTGAAGAATGTGGACAATAATTGTGTAATAACATTTGTGTGACAGTAATACACACAAATTTGTATTTGAATTGATGTACTTGAAACTTGCAGGTAAAAAATTGCCTCAAGTCTTTTATTTTTTTGCACACATTTTGTGAGTTAATTTTTGTCTAATGGTGTAGACCACGTAAACTTAATGTGTTTTTTTTTTCTTCTCTCATTTAATGTGCTTGGTTTAATTATAATTAGCTTCTTATGTTTTTTGTATAGCTTCAGACATGAAACTCTGTATTTTGTATTGTAAGATTTCATGATACTCTCCTTTGATATGTTTGTTTATACTTCTTTGTCACAGTGTATATATTTGTATGTATCAATAATGAGTTAGCGGGGGGAGTGTTGCAAGCAATGCAATCAGTAGTTTTTACAGTTGCTGTCTTCAGGGGTTTCACAGTTTGCCACTCAGCCATACCTGTGAATTACAACAGCAGCTTTGTACAGTGTCAGAACAGTTACAAATGTGACACTGGTCATTTCATGTTTTAAGCAAGTTACATTCAGGAATATTTCCTACAACTTCAATACATATTTAAAACATCATTTGAATGCAGATGCACATAGATGCAACGTATTGTAAGTACCATTTTACTCTTGTATATTTTATGTCTAGATAAACTTATTTCTTATCTTTCATGTAACTTTGGTTAGCCAATTTTGTGTCATCCAATTTTTGTGTATTGGACATTTAAGGTTTCTGTAGGCTAACTCATTATTTTCCTTTGTATAGTATCATATTCATTCACAAGTGTTAATCATCAGTAGCTTATATCTATATAATTTATGTATGTTTAATATAGACTCCATAGACTGATTTGAGGTTAAAAACTTTATTCATTTGTGTAAAAATAGGTAATATTTATTTTGTTTAAACTCATTTATATGATATAGGTTATTTCTTTTTCTTGTCAGATTCACCAATCAATGGTCCAACATGACTACATTGAGTTGAATAAATGCATCTAAACCACTTCTATGACTTTTCACTGCATCGCATTCAACAACCGCTTTTAAGTCAGTTCACAGATTAGAAATTGTTGAATTTTAGTAAAAATCTGCGATAGTCCAAATTTTACAAAGCTTGACTAGAGTGTCCAGAACCTCGATCCAAAAGGAAACTATATGTGCCAGATAGCCTGGTAAATATACTAAATCACCATATAAAATTCAATATCCCTTGACATTTTTATAACCATTTTTAAGCCAGTTCATATTTTAGGAGTTGTTGAATTTTGGCAAAAATCTGCGATAGTCCAGATTTTACAAAGCTTGACCAGAGTGTCCAGAACCTTGGTCCAAAATGAAACTATATATGCCAGATAGCCTGGTAAAATACTTAATTACTATATAAAACTCAATAGGCCTAGTCATTTTTATGACCACTTTTAAGCCAGTTCATAGTTTAGGAGTTGTTGAATTTAAGCAAAAATCTGCGATAGTCCAAATTTTACAATGCTTGACTAGAGTGTCCAGAACCTTGGTCCAAATTGAAACTATATATGCCAGATAGCTTGGAAAAAATACTTAATTACTATATAAAACTCAATAGGCCTAGTCATTTGTATGACCACTTTTAAGCCAGTTCATAGTTTAGGAGTTGTTGAATTTAAGCAAAAATCTGCGATAGTCCAAATTTTACAAAGCTTGACTAGAGTGTCCAGAACCCTGGTCCAAAATGAAACTATATGTGCCAGACAGCCTGGTAAATATACTAAATTACCATATAAAATTCAATATGCCTAGCCATTTTTATGACCACTTTGAAGCCAATTCACAGTTTAGGAGTTGTTGAATTTTAGCAAAAATCTGCGATAGTCCAAATTCTACAAAGTGTGGCAGGAGTGTCCAGAACCTTGGTCCAAAATGAAACTATATGTACCAGATAGCCTGGTAAATAAGCTAAATTACCATATAAAATTCAATATGCCTAGTCATTTTTATAACCACTTTTAAGCCAGTTCATCGTTTAGGAGTTGCTGAATTTTGGCAAAAATCTGCGATAGTCCAAATTCTACAGAGTGTGGCTTGAGTGTCCAGGACCCTCGTCCAAAATGAAACTATGTGTGCCAGATGACCAGGTAAATATACCAAATTACCATATAAAATACAATATGCCTAGCAATTTTATGACCACTTTTAAGCCAGTTCATTGTTTAGAAATTGTTGAATTTTAGCAAAAATCTGCGATAGTCCAAATTTTACAAAGTGTGGCTGGAGTGTACAGACCATCAGTCCAAAATTAAACTAGATCTGCCAGTTGGCCTTATAATTATACTAAATTTTCATATGAAACTGAATGTACCTAGCCTTTTTTATAACCACTTTTAATTGAGTTTAAAGTTTGGAAGCTGTTGAATTTTTTGCAAATCTGCGATAGTCCAAATTTCACAAAGTGTGGCTGGAAAGTCCAGACCCTTGGTCCAAAATGAAGCTATACGAGGGGCGTTCAGAAAGTTCGAGGCTTTTTTTTATACGGACACTTATTTTCAATCTAGAACTATGAATTTTTCACATGATAAAATTCAGCATATTTGGAATGGAGTTCCAAAATTGTGGACTATTTGGACATTTCTAAGTCATTCTGTGGTTGCCATGGAAACTGAAAATAAGTATCCATATGAAAAAAAGCCTAGAACTTTCTGAACACCCCTCGTATGTGCCTGGTAGCCTGATAAATATATGAAAGTCCAGACCCTTGGTCCGAAATGAAGCTATATGTGCCTGGTAGCCTGATAAATATATGAAAAAATTAGCATATATCACTCAATATTTTCTTTAAAATAATAATGGTTTGTACTCAAAAAATTAATTAAACATCTTTGTTACCATTTCTGTGCCAAAATAAGTTTTGGCAAAAGAAAAACTGGTTAAGGGAAGGAAGAAGGGCCTCTCTGTTAGCATTCCTGTTATAAAGAAGAAATATTTTAAAAAATAATCAATTTCTTACTTTATTAACCAAGGCTGAATTTTTGACTTTTGTATAGAATTTGCCTTTGATTATAGTGATTGTATGTGAGTGGAAATTTTATTTTGTTTTAAGTAAAATGTCTGGGTAGGATATGGCCTCCTGTCAAATTTCAGTCCTTCCTCTTTTGTGCATTAACATAACATCATGTAAACTACTAATTTTTGGTTCCAACGACACCTACATTGTGTTTTAAAGATGAATATTGAGGCAGTTTTTGCCAATTTTGTGGTAGAAACTATGTCTCCTTAAAAAAAATGAAATTTGGCACCCGGTATTCAGGAAATTGTATTTTTTTCTGGGATTGTTAGGCTGCCATTTTGAATAAACAAGGGGTAAAGGCACTATCTTCCTTTCAGAGAAGGAAAACCAGTTGTGATTAAGTTCTTATTTCAGGAAAAATTATGTTTGTCCCTAAAACCTTCAATGTAGCTCACCCGGACATGTTTGTAACAAAAAATGTTTGGTTTCAGATCTGCAATGTGGCTGCCATAACCAAGTTAAAAATATGAAAATACCTGTTTTAAAACCCCTGAAAACATAGTTAGCAGAAAATAGAGCATTATCAATGTCTACAATTGTTTTCATAAAGATACACAGAATCCTGGAAGATATATTCACAGCAGAATCTACGTCGTTCATCCCCTGCATCTGAAAATTTGACTTAATTGTACATAAATGCGATAATGAATAATTGACTGCAGATAGGCTATCGTTGTAGTTATATGGTTGTGTTATACATCATTTTAAAGCTATGAATATATAGAATGACGTGGTAGAAACTTCAGGATACTTCTGACACCTAGTGACCTGTACAGGGAACTTTCGTGAAATAAAATAAAATTTTATTTTTAATTTCGAGTAACGGCCGCATGTTTTGCACTCTGTTGACCAAAAAGGATATCCTAATCAATCCATTTTTGCACTAAATGGATAGAGGAATTAAATACCTTCAAAATGGTACCATTTAAGCATCTATACATGGATTAGTTTATGAATAACAGTACATTTTCTGAAAATAGCGGCATTCGGTTTGGCGAATATTTATTTTCAACCTTCCCGTACTCATATAGCTCCAGCTGGTTATCGTTGAGGTCTTAGATTGACCAACAAGCAAATTTTGTAACTTAAGATATATATCTTTCAAAATATGTGGGTCTCCAAAATTCCCAAGGGGGGGAGGGTTTCGATATCTGGCCCATGGACTAAGAAGTTATGTTTAAAAATGCAACATGATATCAGTGCTCCTCATGTCACACTAAACCTGCACCTGATATTGGGATTGGCTTATATGTTATAATCTTTTATTAGCATTCCCATATCATCACAGATACATATGTCATCAAAATAAAATATAAAATACAAATGCTTAAAAATTATACAGAGACAAACTTAAGCTGATTTACATAAAATATAAGCAGGTACATGTAAGAAAAACATGAATACTGACATTATAAATCTAGGTTCCAGCCACCCAATTGATAAGAGATTCAGATAAGGAGAATTACTTGCTGACTATATATATTTTTCGTACGACACATGTATCTCAATGTCTAATGAAATCCTATATCAATACACGCCATAAACAAATTTACTTCACAAAAGTCATTGTTTTATGATTAGTAAAATGACCGCACTTATTGAAACGTAAATATCAGGTATTCATTAATGATAAGTATATATATGTTGTTAAAAAGTTACAATTGGGCGTTTTCATGTAGATCAGTCCAGAGCAACCAGGCATGGACAGCGGCAACAGCTAAAATGTCCATACACTGGTGCTCTGGAAAGCCAAGACAGTCAATTCGGTGCCCGCGCAATAGTTATTCACAGTCAAGAACAGTTATAAACAATTGCATAATAAGCTTATTGAGTCGACAGATGCAGTCTTATATGCGTATTCAATGACATAGAAGATGTGACATTAAGGACATAATGTAAATCAGAGTACATACACAGGGGCATGATTGTGTGACCATGGGAAATGTTTTACCTGGTTCATACATCAGCTTGCTGTAGGAATTTACCCAGACTCATTAACAATTTGGGCTCTTTACTTTTCATAATTGCTACAAATTTACTTACGTAGTCTAGTGTTTGAAAATTATCTATAAATCTTGATGCAGTTGAAAGAAGTTCATTCCTATAAATTGAGTTACTCTGACAAACAATAAGGCAATGTGTCTCATCTTCAACTACATTTAAATTGCATTTCGCACAGATTCGATCCTCCAAAGGAGTTTTTGGCTTATGATGCCGTCCTGTTTCAATGCATAAGCTACGCGAGGTAGTTCTAAATCTGGCAACACATGACAGCATATGTTCTGATCTGCCAAGGCTGATAAAAGAATTGGCAATGTAACAGTGGTCCACTTGTAGACAGTTGCAACACTGTGTATGTGCACATTGGCTTTATGTTGTTCACTCCCAGGATAATGAACTCAGGCATGCAGTGCATTGCAGTGGACAGAGAAATTGGAAGACCATTAACCCGGACCCTATTCTGTATGGCTGGGATGGAACGAGAACCCATCGGTTGGCAAAGCCCTGTGATCTGTTCCAGTAAATCCACTTAATGGCAGCTATCAATTGCCAGGGGACATTCCAGCTCCAGACAATGACTACCTAGAGCCTTTTAGAGGGAAATTGTTACCTGTTTCAAAACCCAGAAAAAAACCTCGGACTATATAGAGGGATTATACAGTACGTACAACATAACTGAACATTTTCAGTTCACAGACTAGACAATGATAAGCGTTTGCACTTGAGACAGGATGTTGTTTCTTCCACCCAGAATAATTGTGTAATTTTCAAAGCACTGGGCCACTGATGTCCTAATGGGTTTTCCAGTGTGAAGTGACTTTTTCCTATGATTTCTTAAAAATATTTGAAAACATCCAGTTGACCTTGTACAGTGGCATTTTTCAAATATTGGCTTTCTTTCTTCGAAGCCTGTGAAATCTATAGAGATTAAGGTAAAACCAAGCAAAAATTCACCATGCCCATTGCCGAAGCACAAGGCTATTTGTCATCAAACGTAAACATTGAATTCAGGTCAGTGATTCTTTTAACATAGTAACTGGGTGACCAAAACTGCTATTGCCAACCTTTTCCAGAGACTGATAAATTGTACATTTGGTTGTGAAAATGTTTAATTCTTGGTTTTCCCAGGTCTACTTCTTTTTATAGTTCCAACCTGTTTAGGCTTTATGTTGAAGCTATAACTATTTCACTTATTCACAGTTAATTTCAGATGATTGGGTAAGATATACTTAGGCCGTCCAACAACACCTGCTAGAACATCACTGGCAGAATACCTAAAACCAGCAAAGAAAGACTCAGGAAGACTGAATACCACCTGGTGGAAAACGGTGACCGCATATATATCTGAGCATGCCCACTCAAACTGACATTGAACATTTAATTTGTATTGCAGAAGACAGGTGTTAGCTGGAGCACATTGGTGAAAGGTACAGTGTCTCATTGAGACAGATAAACGTTTCAGAAGAAGAAGAAGAAGAATTTTATCCAGTTTGTTGAGGCCCTTGGCATCGCCAAGCCATTTGTATTCACTACAACTTTTTTCTTTTCTCATGAGATTAGCCCTCCAAGGTTAGCTGTGAAATGATTAGTGCTGAGTACCGTGAGCTGAACATCGATACGATACGTATCGTGATACGTCCCTTACGATACACGATATTATCGTGATATAAATTTACCAGCATTTATTGAGAATTAAACAATTTTTCGCAACTTTTTTCGGCGAATTTCGGGCCGTCCTCCCGAGTTTTACGACATACCGTCGCAAAACGGCATCCCGCCGTTTTGCGGCAAACAAAAAACGATGTTTCGGCGCAAAGTTAAACTGATTCCACGGCGATTTTAAGTGATTTTACGCAATAAATACTGATGTTTGGCCTTGAAAAATAACCGGTAAGACGTCATACGATATACCGGTGCATGTATCGACGTAAAAAACCGGTTTATTTCGATACGGTGTATCACGGTACTCAGCACTAGAAATGATTGGCCGGTGAAATAATGCTTGTCATCTTAGATCACATGCTAATCTGCAATCTTTGAGCAGGGCCACATTCCACCAATTATAAAAGGAGAGATTTAGCATGTAGCACTAATGAGTACTGAAAATAAAAGCAAAGTGACATAACATGATTTGGCAATCAAGATCATAATTATCAATGAGAAATATCAATCTATAAAACTTCTGACAAGAACATCAAGTATTTTCATCACGACAGGGAAATTCACTTCAGCTTCAAACTCTCAGTCCATTGAAAGGTACTCTTTTATTCATGGTTTTAAACACTGCCGAAAAAACTTATTGCAGTTTATGTAATAAGGCTGAAGAAAGTTATTTTCTTTGTATGATCATAGCAAAATTTGACAAATCAGCTTTAAAAATATCACCACAGAAACAAACTTTCTATTTTGAAAAATATCTTTTGCTGGAATATGTACAAATACAATGCATATCAGGGTTTTGCTCATATTATCAAATGGGTTGGATGCCCCCTCGTGTCATTCTTTCCATCTCTGCATATTTCATTGACATGCATCAATAATCTCTTAGTGATCCGGCTGACAAGCAGAATTCATCTGACCTGTTTTCTTGCACTTGGGGCAGTATTTCTGCCAACTGAAGTTGTAACATGTCAAAAAGGCCTCCTAAATGGGCAAGCAATCGGTTTGTTACTCAAGCAGAAAGGACCAGTTACACTGATGCCGGTTGTTCCCCTTTGACCTATATATTACTCTGTGTTTCTGCTTGTCTTTTAAGTTAATAGAGGACGAAAATTCAATCCCCCACTGATAGGGCCCACCCTTTCAGAAAATACCTGCAGCTGTAACATGGGCTATACAGTCTATTCCTGTCAACAGTGAAAGGAAGAACTTCCTAACTTCATTAAAGCTTGTTTTGATTCACTAAGTAATCCTATTTAAAGTCCTGTTATCAGTCTACCAACTGACGGCTGGAGGCCATCTGTTTTCCCAGGCATCTAACACAGCTTTAGTCGGGCAGCATTGGCCAAGATCCTTCAGCTGAGTAGATGATGAAACTTCCATTCAACTCAACTCAAGCAAAGTGAGCAATTTTCTGCCTCTGGCAAGTCCAGTTTGAGTGGCCATTTCAAGGAACATCAATCTGACAACTGACCAACGAATAGTTCCAGGGACTAAATCCCTGTGCAAACAAATCAGTAACAGCCAGCATCACTGACTGGTGGCCATCTCATCCTCCGGCATATTTTGCTTTATTGTATAATTTTAATTTGGGACCATCAACACAGCTATACTCACCAGAAGGTGTAAATGGCTGCTGAATTTCTGTTGAAGTGGTTGGGAAAAATGGAGGTCATTCCATATTTATTCGTCATTGTGTCAATCTTGAGAGATGTATGTATTTTATTGATACATTACCAGGTACAAGCAAGATTTCAGAGATCTATGCATTTTTGTAGGTCTTTGGGATGCATTTTTAACTGATGTTATCTTTGCCAGCATACTGGACTGTATCCAGAATATAACCTGGCAGTTCTTGACAAATTACATATGAAACTTTTTTCACACATCTATTTATATAAAAGAAAACTGAATAGCCTCATGCTGAAAAAAGGAAAAGCTTGATATTGTGCTTAAATGGATGTACGTACTGCTCAATTTTTTATCCACGGTGCAACTGGTTAAGAAGTCAAGGTCATCAGCCTCGATATAACATTAAACCTCCCAACTTCAATCTTGAAAATAATCTTCAAGAATTATCAGTCATGAACATTGCATATATCCACACGATTTTTTTTCATTGTTGTCTAGATTTCCGCATGTTTGTCTTGGCAGATCTGTAACTCGTCTTGTTTTAATGACATCTAGAGCTATCATACACGTCCAGAAGGCTTCCTCAACGGGACAACAAAATGCGTGGGATCAGTTGACTACTCAGGCTAAAAAGACAGTGTCCTTGTTGATTGTTACTAACCTGTAGTTGCCTTCTCCTTCATCTTCACAGAGGAGTCCTGCAGGTCAAAAGTAGGTAAACAAACCTCTGAGTTTTGATATTTTTTATTCTGCACTAAGGAATGCTTGCTCTTCCCTCAAGGCAAATAACCAGTTGCTTATTGCGAGATATCTTTCGCTAAGTTTTTACAATAATGATACCCAGAAAATGCAGAATCAGCTGAACTTGCTTAATTTGTTTTTGAATAACATTTTGTAACAAATTTTGAAAGAATCTGTTGTTACTAGACAACCACTCAAAATACAACAACAATTAGGAAGGTTGAATGCGTTATTTTGAAGCAAAATATTTTACACAGAATTGTACACAACCAAATCCAATTTCAGTAGCCAACTTATTACTTGGCTTGTGTTGCCACATTGGAAGCCATTCCCTTTCACTGTTTCTTTTTTCTTGGGGAGCACAGAAAAGCATCCATCCATAAAATGGGAGATATGTCGACAGACTAGCAGTCTGGAACCCATATCAGGCATGACAGGAATTTTGAGCCTGATAAGGCCCCACATATACATGTAAGCAGAATGAGATGACTGGAAAACACCCTGTGTCTTTTGGAGACATGATTTTAAAATACCCTGTCAGCAACTTTGCAGTCAACCACCAAACTTTATGATTGATTTATGATTGATTGTGCTCTATACAGTAATGCCATTGATTTCTGAAGGATGAACACAGATAATTGGCAATTTTTGCCCATATTTGTACTGTATTCCTTACACTGGATAGTATTGTATCTGCCATAATAATTCCCAATGTCAACTGACACAAAATTTCATATTCACTGTTCAGTGTGCAGCTTGATCACTACCCTATCAGCGTGCATCAGCAGTCAAACGTCGGCCCGAAGCTGGTCCGATGCTACTGACATCGGACTGACGCTGGGCCGACGTTGGACCGCCGAGGCATGCTGACAGGGTATACTGGTCTTCATTTTCAAATCAAATGTGTTCAAATGAGTTATTTGGAGAACTAACTAATTTAAATCTACCTTAGCATAACACATTGCATTTGCTTCCATACCCAGATTTATAATTTGATGGTGTATATATATATACCCTATAAATACACTTTTTTGGTTGATCATTACCTAATTTCAATACAATCATAGTTTCTAAAGGGCATATTAAATTTGATAATTCCCAAAGGTGTACAATAACCCAACCAAAAAAAAAAGAGAAGTTCAATCTTGACCACTTTTTGTCTGGAACAGCAAGCAGCAGTGGGATAAGCCATATGCCCAAGTGACACTGCTACAGCCAGCTGGCGCACACCACCATTGACATTCGAGGCCTGTAGACAGTCCAGAGCTATAAATCAGTGTAAGAGCTGAGAGAGCAAGTGCCAAATTGGATTAACTCGGTCATGTGGCCAATAATGAGACAGAAATCCCCTGGAATTGGGCCTGCAGAAATCTAACTGTATCATATGCAACCCAGGAGGTTACACACCATCACTCAAGAAATCACCAAATCATTTGATAAAAACCAAATCTGGCAGCTGTGCTTAGACATCCAGAAAAGTAACTCCTGTAGACTGACCTCTGGTTGTAGCTCAACTGAAACCAACAACAATCAACAATCAGTATTTTGTTTTTGAGTTCTCAACAGCTATATGTCATTTGACAGCTTGATACTAGATAGTCACAGATGGACTTACTGTAACTGACATTGTCTTTGACCCATCATAAGAAACCCACTGAAAAAAATGATGTTGTTTTAATGGTCATATTAACATGTGTAAATTCTAATATTAAGAAAATGTTTTATTAGGCTTCTACCATAGAATTGAAATGAATGTTTTATAGTACTCTTTTTATATTATACAGAAAATGGATAATGCTTGCAAAAAATGAGAGACAATTTCGCTCCAGGTAAACAAACCTACCATAATACTGATTACCTACTTTCAGTAGCACATGACTTAAGATGGTTTGGAGTTCCAGACCTTTTGCCACAATTTGGTTTAACCTTGGTCCAACTTAATCCTTAAAATGCACATGAAGAATTATCAGTCACGAACATATCACATCTACACTGTTTTGTTTTTTAATTAATGTCTGGAATCCTGCATGTTTCTCCTGATGGATTGTCATGGAGAGTGCTCTATCACTTTTGTGTCTGGCAACTTTCAAAGGAGAATGTCAAACTCTGTCAGCTTTGCCCCCAAGACACTGTTCTGAAGTTTAAAAGTTTGAAGCGAAGCTCCAACATAACATGGCCCAATTCTTCAAAGAAATGATAAACAGAAAAGCATTTACCAAGAATGTGGGAAATACCTAGATAGGTGTAACCTGATGATATGAGGTCCAATAAGCCATTAAGCAGGAGGAGATGATGAAGAAAATCCTTTGTCGTTCTAAGATCAGCTTTGAGGATACCGTACTGGTACCCAATGAGGAACATGCCGGTCAACCTCCAAACTTTACGATTGTTTTGATGATTGATTGTGATCCATAATATCTCTTCTTCTTTTTTTTTAGTCAAAGAATACTGACACTGATAAAATTGACAATTATTATGTCTCTACCTAATTCTTTACAGATGATAAGATATAGTATCCTCTGTTGTATATCTTGCCAACTGACACAGATTGTGACATTTTTGCTCGGAGCTTTTGCTTTGCAACCTGATGTGTTGAAATTGCAAATTTGAAAAACTAATTAATTGACATCGCTTGATGAAATATTATCAATGCTTTGATTCTCACTGCTCATATAATTATTTACCAGTCTTACCTGTCAGTTCATTTCACTACTAGCACAATATGCTAAAATTCTGAATGAATTAATGTACATTGTTCTCCAGTTTGTCAACACTCCTACCACCAACAAGTCTTTTGTATTCATTCTGTTCCTCAGCAGGAACTTGGAATGAGTTCCAAAACGTTCCTCCCTCATAAGATTAGCCCACCAAGGTCAGCAGTGAAATGATTGGCCTGTGAAATAGTGGATGGTTTCTTAAACCACATGCTAATCTGAATTCTTTGGGCAGGGCCACATTCCGCCGATTATAGTTGAGCACATTTGTCAACATGAAGCACTAATGAGGTCTGAAAATAAAAGCTATGTAATAACACGACTTAGCAATCAAGATCACAATGAGAAATATCAATCCACAAAACTTTCTACAAGAACGTCATGTATTTTCATCCCAACAGGCAAATGCACTCCAGCTTCAAATTCTCAGTCCATGATCAGTGCGTTTCAGTAATAAAACTTGACAAAAGCTTTGGAACAAATTTTAATTTTAAATGCCGTCAAGGAAACAAACTTTCTATTTTGGAAAATCTGTTGCTTGAATACGTGTCAATACAATGTGTATCAGGTACAGTGATCAGAAAAAATTTACATTTTAAATGCCGTCAAGAAACAAACTTTCTATTTTGAAAAATCTGTTGCTTGAATAGGCCTATGTGTTGATACAATGTGTATCAGGTACAATGATCAGAAACACTGTCCAGTGATAGAGTACAGCCATATTTAATACACTCTGACCACAGATTGAACAAAAGTGTATTCTGTAAGAAATAAATGGTTAGTTTTTACTCGATCCAGACAATGTAAATAAAGACTTTCTGAGGCCTTAAAAATACCCATATTGTGTTTACATTTATACCATTGCAGTCTTTGTCTGGAACTTAATTCAAAGTGACACACTTAAACGTTGATTGGAAGAGTATAGTAACAAAAAAAATAAATCTGTATGATCTTTGATTTCAAGTTGAGTTTTACTCAATTGGCAGACCTAGAATCTTTAAATTGGTAGGATGCCTTTTGCCAAACATTGCATCTTTGCTTATTTTATTGCCATGCATCAATAATCTCTTGTTGATCTGCCTGTCAAGCTGAATTTATCCGACCTGTTTTCTTGCACTTGGGGCAGTATTTCTGCCAACTGAGGTTGTAACATGTCAAGAGGGCCTCCTCAATGGGTAAGCAATCAGTTTGTTACTCGTGCAGAAATGACAAGTTACACTGATACCAGTTGTTCCCCTTTGACCTACTGTGTTCTGTGTTTCTGCTTGTCTGACAATAGATTGGAATACAACTTTAAATCAATAGCCAATTTTTGTCTTAAAGTGGCTTCTCAATTTGCTGATTTAAAGCTGATTGGTGCACATTTTGTGTAGGTTGCATCAAGATTTCTTTTACTATGATCATTGCTCTGTTAAAATTCCAATAAAATGGAAAAAGGTACTGGGATTGAAGATGGTATAGTTGCATGGGCAGCTTTTAAAGTTAGTGTAAACGACAAAAATTCAAACACCCATTCTTTTAGAATAGACTGTAAAAATGCAGCTCTAACATTGGCTTCCAAGCCTGTTCCTGTCAACAGTGTATAGAAGGACTTCCTAACTTTATCCAGGCCCTGTTGATTCACTGAGCAGACCTATTTAAAGTATAGTTATCTGGACTATAAACTGACTGCCAGAGGTCATCGGTATTCCCAGGCATCAAACACACCTCTAGTTTGGCAACCAATTGCCCATGATCCCACAGCTGAGTAGATGATGAAACATCCATTCAACTCAAGTCAAGCAAAGTGAGCAATTTTCTGCCATTGGCAAGTCCTCTTTGAGTGACCATTTCAAGGAACATCAATCTGACCACTGACCAGCGTCTCTTCAAAGGACTAAGTCCCTGTGCAAACAAATCAGTAAGAGCCTGCACCACTGACTGGTGGCAACTGTCATCCTCTGCCATATTGTGCTTTCGTGTATAACTTTACTTTGGGACAATAATCTACACCTGTATATTCACCAGAAAGTGTAAACAGCTGTCTTGCAATAATAAGTGTATCCAATGAAGCCAAGAACTCCCGAGAAGTCTCAGGATCAACAGTGACTCAGCACTTTCTCATTCTCGAGAAATTTCTTGAGAAATGTGGCCATTAATATGGACCTTGTTGTCCATTGTTTTACATGGCGTCGATGTGTTAATGTTAGTAACTGTTACAGAGTCCTGACCCTTTTTTTATTTCAGTTAAATTTTTTCATTATTCAGAAATTACACCAATGTTCAGAAATTATACCACTGTTCAGTTTAAATTTGCGTTGATGATGATCCTCATTGTATATTTGGTATATGTTGAAGATGACCTAGCACAAATGATTTAATATTAGTAACTGGATGTTCAGCTGTGATACATGTCTGAAACAGAGCAGATTAACATTAGAACTGCTAAGGATATCACAGAAGCCAGAAGTACTTGATCCATTGTGTAATAAAATCTCCATTGGTATATTATTGTAGAATGTGGATTGTGGCAGAACAGATTTCTCGACAAATTCTAAATTCTCATTCATAAGACAATGACCATTCCGTAAACTCACAAGCGAGACTCGTTGGAAACACTACTTAAACTGTTATATGCCAATTGATTTTTTGTTAGGGTGTAAATCAAAATGAAATTAAATTGAATGATGTTATTTAAAAAGATATCTCAAACTATAGTATACCGGATTTATCTCTGATAACGCACACAAAACCACAAGGCAGTGTATTACACATAATATACAATTTGATTAATGAAAACAAGAAAATTTTTTGAATATTTTGGCAATCTATCTCTGGCTTCATCTGTTCACAACCACAAAGAAGGAAGGGAAAGTAAGGAATTTGAAGGACAGAGGGTAGCAATATTCATTGGTTATTTCTGGAGGAGTGAGCATCTGATTGTTGGGCTTGTTCCTGCCCCATTGAGCAAGCTCCTCGCTTGGCAGATATTGGCTCTAGTTGTCAGAACAGCAGGTCAGCTGACAGTTGCCTTACTCCTCCGATGAAAAATTGCCATGGGGGAGGGAAACTATTATGGGCTATAGGAATATAACTACATTGATTATGGGGCACACATTCCCTCATGTACATTTTGATAGAAAGTTGTGTTTGATGGCATAAGCCGTAACATAAAAAAGGACATTCTAAAAGTAAAGACAAGTGGCAGGCAATTACGTTAACTGAGGCTTGATAAATAAATGTAAATGGACTTAACAAACAAAACTTTAATAATCATTGTGGCTAATCGAGTTTGATAGTCTAATTGAATTTGAATATCCCCACACAGAGCACTTTGGAATGACATGGCCAGTGGCCACACTAGTCTTTTCACTTATATTCAACATTGTCTCCTGTCTCAGTTTCCATGCAACTGATCATGTTGACGGATATTGTTTACTTGAAACTTGCTGTCAATGTTCTCAATGTCCGAGATAACATTTTTACATCAACTCTACCCATTATAGATGGCCGGATGCTTTGGTCTGACCTTATCAAGCTCAAAATGTTTATTTTGCATGATTGAGGCGCTGTTATAGTGACACCCTATCTAAATGAATCCTCCATGATAAAACGAAAATAGATACAGTTTAAAAAGAAAGAAACAAAAAGAAAAAAACAATGGCATCTGAATTACAAAATCTAAATTTATGAATTTTGATCATCTTTCGGAAAATAGAAAATCAAAAAACGGACAAGACTATATATGCTTCGAAAGTGTTTCTCCCTACCAACCCCTGTCTATCCTCAGAGCAAAATAGGGGACCAATGATGTTTCAGCGACCATGATATTCTTTGACTTGTTGAAGACATCAAATTACAAAAAAGTTGTCTATTTTTTTCATAGGTAACAGCCACATTTCAACAAAGGCTTTTCAAAGACCATGCATGGATGATGGATCTAAATTGAGAAACATGTTCTGCCTACAAAGAGGCCTTATGAGCAGGGTTCGAAATTAGCATGAATTTGATGGGAGTCAGACGGACTCCTAAGTTTCACATTTTGGGAGTCCGTATGAAGATTTGGGAGTCCACATATTTTTGTCAGGAATAGCATTGGCAGGTTGTTATTTTATGATGGCAGTGGTAAATGTTCCCACTTGTTAGGAAAAGATCATCACTCTAGCATTTAAGCAATAAAAAAACTTTTTGTAGTTGGTGTGATCAGTAGGCCTATAGGAAACTGAAATATTGCCAGTATCATGAACAGGACAGTAATCACAGCAAAAGTATAAGAAATACTGCAATTCTTCTGAGCAGGCTTCAAGATATTCCCATTCCTCATAAGTTCGGACCTGTAGCATGTACAGGCAGAACAGATATGCAGTGAGCTGCAAGCATAATAGTTGGCATTTGGATGTGTTTTCAAGCAGAATATTTTGAAGGTGTGAGGGTTAATTGCACTTCATGAAAACACCTCAAATTTGACAGTTCAATACCAATTTGCCTCTTCAAAAGCAAGATACAAACCCTTCAGAAGCAGTTGATTGAATTGATGTCAAATTGTCAATTGGATTGCACTTTTGGGTGACACCAGGGAGACTTATTGGGCTGCACACAGGGCTAATTGCCGCAAATGACGTAAATTCTGAATTGCCGTGTATAACAGCTTGGGAGTCCTACGGACTCCCTACTTCTTTCTAAAGGGAGTCCGTGGATAAATAAAGGAGTCTCGGACTCCCGGACTCCCGGTAATTTCGAACCCTGCTTATGAGCAGTCAAGCCAGTTCTGTGTTAGGTAACTGAGGTGCAGCCTGGAGGTAGCCAAGAGGTTGACAAGACATCTGTGGAATCTGCTTTACAGGGTAGAAGCATTGACCTTGGCCTGGAAGCGGGATGGCTTGTGGTGCACCATCTGTCATCCTTTGCTCTGACAGACCTGGATTGGCTCCATGTCTACTATCTTCTCCTGCATGTGACTGCCTTCCCAAATACCAGCAACATCTTCACATGCAGTCCCACTTTTTATTTAGCTAAGAAAAGGCAATTCTTCTAATGTAGCTTATTTCTTGCCATTTGTTTATCGCTGACCTAATGATGGGGGATACATATTGTATGGGCCACATGGATATACCATGAAAAGGATTAAACTAAAACTATTTCACAGAATGTTGTCCTGATCGCCTGTGAATTTTATACATTATGTGTATAAGTAAATCCTTAATCACAAAAATAAAGTTGTTTTTAAAATAATCTAGTTGAACCCTTATGGATAGGTACATCATGATAAATGCATAATGTTGTGCTGTGTGCAAGAAAACATTTTTCAACAACAACAAGATATCAATCCATATGACAGAGGCAGCCCGTTTGAATTCCGCTCGCTGTGGAGGGTGGCATTAAGATGAGTTTGTTGACTGGAATGTGTGAAATCTCAGGGACTTTCGGTTTGTGTAACACAGTATATAAAGTGGATGGGGTATAAGTTGCTCCTCAGAACTCGGCTTGGGATCGGTCCTTTAGCGTAAGTGCTTAGATGGCAGGCACTTTAACTTCAAGAGATAACCGAAACATTAAAAAAGGCTAGAGAGTAATGATCAGCCATGATGGTGGTGCCTTATTTATTCCCATTCATTTTGCAGATGGAAGAAGGCAATATAGTCCAGTCATTCTAGGAGAATAGGGGGGTCAACCCACCACAAATTGCAATAGTAATGATCCTGGTACCAAATTGATTGTCATATTCTAGAGCAACTTTCCTGAAGTTTACCCATAAATTTATGCATTGGAACATGACCTAATTAGCATAAATCCAAGATGGCGGTAGTGAAAATCACGTTTTCTGCAAATAACATGGAAACTATTAGGTTTAGGCCTCATATCTGTATGAAACATGAATATAAACTTGGATATTACAGACATTTTGACACCTTTCCCATGTCTCTATCTCTATTAGTTTCAGAGATATGGAATATTCCCATATCTCATATTTCAGAAAATACCTGTAAAATGGCCAAAGAACTTAATTATTGATGTTGATTCTAAATACTTAATTTATGATTTTTGTTTTATCCATTGAGGATGCAAAAGGGACTCCTTGTGGACCATTTCACAAATCAATCATGTCTTTACCTCAATTCTATCCCCTAGTATCCCATCTCTTGCATGTCAAAGTCATGCCACAAAAATGCATTCCTTGTCGAACATTGACCATTTTACAGCAAAGAAATAACTTCTATTGGGTCTATTTTTCAAGGTCATGGTTCTTAACAGCTGTCTGAAGCATTTAAGTATATAAGTAGTCAAGTGCATTGAATTCAGCCTATTTTGAATTACTACAAGCAAGGTTAGTAACTATAATAGAAAGTTAACAGTGGAATGGACTTGGTTGGTACCTAGACAATACCGTTTAGTCCGGTTTACAGATTTGGCACTCTAGCAGCTTGTGTAGCCCTACCATTATATCTCAGCTATTTCATTGTTAAATAGGGAGGAGGCCAGGTAATAGGGGTATCAGATAAGCAACCAACCAAAGCTCTAAGTGCAACAGGAGCTGGGCTACATCGAAATATCAGCGCTTTGGATGTACATTGTGCGAGTATGTGCGAAACGACGACATCTTGCCTTGTAGCTCAGCTCCTGTTGCACTTGGAGCTTTGGTGGCTTAATTGACTGATGCCCCTATTACCTGGCCTCATGCCTGGATAAAAATGAAATAGCTAGGTATGGTGGTAGGGCTATACAAGCTACTAAAGTGTCAAATCTGTAAATCGGACTTTACGGAATCGCCCATTTATTAAATATGGTAAATACTGCTAAATTGTTGAGGGCATTATAGTCATGCAACTGCAACACTGGCCTGAATTCCACTACTGCTTCTCCTAACTCCTACCATTGGCCACCACAACTTTCTTCCGCCCATCATCACAAAACAAGACTGTCGTCAGGGAAGTTGTGTGGTGTCTCAGAACTGGGAAGAAGAATTTTCCGTTATTGGAACTTCTGAAAGGCAAGCACCATACAGTTGAGCAGTGCATGCCAGCAGATGGTTGTGATTAATTGTGGCCATCAACTTGGCGGATTTCAATCAACTGTTTGCTTGAACAATGTTGGATGTCAGAGAAGATCCGAGTTAGTGTCATCCTGCCACGGGCAGTGGGGTTCAAGTAACGTGGTATATTGTGGAAATTTTTCAAGATAAAATCTGAACCAACTCTTGTGCATTTTCTAATTATACTAGATCATAATAATACATTATAATCCCCCCCCTCTTAAGCATACTTGTCCACTGGCTCTGATGGGTTCAATCTAATCCCGGGAACTCACTTTAGTCATTAAATGGAGGCAGGTTGTATCTAGTAATTCTAGTATTCTATGCTTGGGCAACTGAAAGACCTTGGGCGTCCCTGAATCAATCAGGAATTTGCCAGACTCCCAGACTTCTCATCTCATCATCATACTACGGTCACCAAAATTGAAAGTGCAGCTCCGTCCCAGAGATTTAGGCTGAGCGTCCCGGCTGATCCGGGATGTACAAGGACAACAAAAGTCAGTCATGCTACAATCTGTGAATTAATAATGTTGGTTTTGGAGCAAGCATCTCACATTTCTTCAGCATTAATTGAGTAATTAGCAGTATAGAGGAGATTGGAGTACATACATGTAGATGTTTTTTTCATATTTTGTACCCTGGGGATGAGAGTTTCATTGGATCAACAACTTTCTGGATGTCAATTTAAAGCAAACATTGTTGATTCTCATCAATGACTGTCAATTCCTTAATTATGAAAATATCCTTCTAATGTGTCTAACTTTTATTTTGAAAATTTACCTTGAAGAGAATGAACCAACCCCAAGTCGATGTCTGGCAAGGTGCAAGTTATTACATGAACCTTTTCGACAAAAGTCCCAAAAATAAAGATACAATAAAATATGATATCCCGAGTGTATTCTGTGATTCTGAATACCAATCTGACTAAACCAGTTACTCCTTGAGGAACATTGTCACTCAGAATGAGAGAAAAATATTGCAAAAACATTCCTCGGTTACCTTAGAGACATGCTTTAAGTCAGTGTTAATAATACATTATGTTAAGGTAATTGTTGAAAAAAATATATAATAAAATCTACTGATGATCATAACTCAATGATCCTCAGAAATTTGGTTTTTAGCTTAGTTTGAACCCTTGTCATGTCTTTATCACAGGGATAATTTTTTTTCCTTTGAGAAGGGTTTCCATTACAGAGCTATGTCACTGGATTTGAAAGCTGACTGGTGCTGTGGCCGACACAACAACCGAATGCACCAGTTGCAGTGATCAAATTATATAGCCGTATTGACTGAATAGAAGCTTGTTTAGTTTCCCTTTTAAGTTGATTCCTTGTGCTCTAAAAACTAATTTAGCAGGTGAGCGCCCCATCCACCAGACAACATACAGCACCTCAATGCAACTCTTGTCAGTTGACCAATCTGGAGAGTCTGATCCATGCACTTGTTAAATATGCAACCAAATTACCAGCAACCTGATCATAAAGCAAAGTTTCACTTTTCAAAATGTTTTTGCTTCAAAAATGCATAACTTTCCTTATGAAAACTTCAGAAATCTAGAATCGAGAGTGTAACCCTTATTCGAAAAAGTGTGTGTCCTTCAATTTATTCCAGGAATCTACTTAGTCTAGGGATCAACTTACTCCATGCAGTCTCATCTAAATAATTGTAGTCATTTAAAATAGGCTGCATTGCATGCACATAAGGTATCATATTCTTAAGAGGCATGATAATAACCAGACCTAATTTTGGCTCTTTGTTGGATAAAATAATTCAATATTTTCAGTGAATGATGCATTTTTAAGGTATGTCTTCAACATGTAATACGTGGGTATAGAATTGAGGTAAAGACATGGTAAATGTAAAATGGTCCACTATATTTCACTTTGAATCCTCAATGGATAAAACAACAGAATCATATATTAAGCACTTGGAATCAAGGCCAACAAATACGTTTTTTGGCCGCTTTACAGATATTTCCTGAAATATGAGATATGTGAATATTCCATATCTCGGAAACTAATAGAGATAGAGACATGGGAATGGTGTCAAAATGTCCGTAATATCCAAGTTTATATCATGTTTCATACAGATATGAGGCCTAAACCTAATAGTTAACATGTTATTTGCAGAAAACACGATTTTCGCTGCCGCCATCTTGGATTTATGCTAATTAGGTCATGTTCCAATGCATAAATTTATGGGTAAACTTCAGGAAAGTTGCTCTAGAATATGACAATCAATTTGGTACCAGAATCATTACTATTGCAATTTGTGGTGGGTCCATCAGTAGAATGACTGGACTAATAATCCAGGATGTAGTATGGTTTGCCTTTGAGTGTGGAAAGGATAAACTCTACCTTATACTAATGCAATTACGGATATACAACAGACCAGTATGAGTAAAACATCTGACAGCAATTTCAAAGCACTTTCCTCCCAACCATATTCTATAGACCACCTTATAGAGATTACTGTCATTAATGGCTTGAGTATTGTGCAGGGCAATGTGTCTCCAGTGAATAATGTTCTGCAAACCAAGCCAGGTTACTCTATTGACACCAATAAAATAATGCTGGAAGGGATTAACCAAGGAACAAGGAGCCACTCTTGGAGTTTGCAATATAAAGAAAGGGTTTCCTCTTTCCTGAAATAATTGTGTTTGGTCACACCTTAACGCCTCCAGCTGATACAGCGGTTAGAGATTTCTTGACTGCCCTTCCAAGTTTGATTCTTTGATCAATGCACACAATCATGTCAAGAATGGTGTTCAGGAGGTCTGATATGAAGATGCATCTCTATCAGAGGACAGATAAAATCAGTGAGATAACCTTTGCATGTCCATCAACTCACTCAGGAGAGAAAGTAACGTGAAAGTGTCCAAAATTTATGATCAAGTCAAACCTAAGAAGTTGTTTGCGATCGTAATAATGGCGATATTCCAACGATAATCTGTGTTCAAGGAGGAATGCATTATAAAGACATGAAAAAGATTTAGCTCATATATGATATTGTGCGACAGACTTCAAGAACGTTCATTTATATTCGAAAGAAATTATTGAAGCATGGGAAACCAGGGAAATAACAATTTTACTCATACCAAGTTACAAACCCCGACGAACAAATGAACAAATCCTAATTATTTTAAGACTTATCTCTTCATTTTGTTAACCCAATTCGTGCAATTTGTTAAAAATGCTCCAATTATAACACAGATGGAAACATTTGATTAAATCTGATTAATGTGCTGTAATTCCTTCTCAAGGCTAAATGGTAAGCCAAATTAACAATCCTAGATGAAAATCACTAATTGCTCTTGCCCTTGCTTGCATTAGGTAATTGTTTGCAGTGCAGATGACAAGACAATTTGTTATGCCCTAGTTTCAAGGAACATGTTTTATTTTTGAAATGCGATTTCCAAATGCTAAATATATTTTCACATGTGAAAGATGTCAGGATCACAAGGATGCATTGTGAGAACTTGGGTAAGTAATGCTTTTAGCATCTTCTTGGGTAACTGAGGTGCAGTGTTGAAATAGCCAAAGGGTTGACAGGGTGTCTGTGGAAACTGCCTAACAGGATATAAGCGTCATTTGCCTTGGCCTGGAAGTGATACTAGTGATAAGACCTGGAGATAGTGAGAAGACTTGTGGTGCACCATCTGTCATCCGTTGCTCTGACATACTTGGATTAACCTCCGTGTACCATCCTCTCTTGCATGTGACTCAAATCACAAATATCCCCTTTTCCGACTGGGACACAGCAAGACCACTGCTTTGCCTGCAAATTTTAGAAATTGGGAAACTTACTATCGTCTGCACATCTTAAATACAGTGCAATTTTAGTCTTAATGTGGCATGATTAACTCATCTGTATATGCCATGTCAAAGGCAAATTTATCAAATTTCAATTCAGTTCAATTCGATATATTATGTTCAAAAATAATTAGGTGGTTATCTGGGTCACTCGTCCAGGTGATTAGCCTTCATGTTAATGAAGTTTGGTATTTATGGCTTTCTTAAAAACTGCTTTGTTGAAGGTTTCACATTTTTTACATATGTACAAGCCTTTAAAACCAAATCATGTGATTTGAAATTTCCACAGCAATTTTTGGACACTAACTTTTTTGCTGAATTAGTATTTATATATAATAATATAATATAGTATAATATAGTATGATTTTATATAGCGCCCATTCCAGATACTTGTGCTCACCAGCGCTCACCATACTGAACGGCAATCATACCAATCATTATAGTGATAACCTCTGGACATGGCCGGAGCGGGGTTCGAACCCACGTCCTCATGTGTACAAGCTGGAAATGCTAACCATTGTACCACGGAGCCATATACAATGTCATTGCATGAAGGGGGAGGCCATAGAGCAGATACCAACTGTATTCAATTCCACTAAATCTGCAAATGCAGAAATATAGTTTATTTGAAGAGGATTTTCCCCAAGAACTCCTGTCAAGATGGCTTTGTATTGATTAGGCACTGTTTTAAACTTGCTGTCAATGTTTTCAATGGCCAAGAAAAGGCTTTTACATCTACCCCACCAATTCTAGATGGCCAAGTACTTCTGTCTGGTCCTATCAAACTCAAAGCATGTATGATTTTGATGCTGTTTTAGCACAGAATCTATCTAAATAAATTCTCTGAGCTTATTATTAGACTATATTTCACCAAAAAAAAGTATATAAAAGGGAAAAAGGCACCTGAATTACAAAGTTTCAATTTATGACTTTTGATCATCTTTCGGATAATGGAAATCCAAAAACTTGACCAAACAATTAATATTTCAAAACTATTGTCACTTTACAAGAGTTATCGCATGTAATTACAATCTTTGAGAAACATAACCACAAAACCTTCCAATTGCCACAATTACTGAGATGCTGTCTGATTCCATTAATGTCTGGTAATGAGGACCCCCTTTATCTTAATTGCTGCCTCATGTATTATTATCAACAACTGTTTTTAAGTCCTGTCTTCAAGTTGGTGGATTCATTTTTGTTTTAAATATTTGCAAGAATTGCATAATTCACTGGCATGCATTTTAAATGTGAATGAGGAAGCAATATTCTGTGGTTATTTCTGGTACTAAGCTACCATGCTTTTGATTTTGATTGAGACCAGACTGCTTCCTTCCCCACTACCCCTCCCCCTTACTTGAACAAAAAGTACCACATCATAAGGGTCCATCATTTGGGGTGCTCCTAACACAAAAGGGAAGTCCAATGAGAAGAAGAAGAAGCTCCCTCGGGATATAGTGGAGGCTGAGATATGCAGAGGGACAGGTACAGTCTGGCTGGTACCAGTAATGTCCTAGGTCACTGAACAATCCCTTTTAATTCTAGCCCCATGCAATTGTCTGAACAGCAGGTTAACTGACAGCTATCTGACATCTTCTGACATGCAGGGAAGTAATATTTCTGTTAGAATATGACATGAAAAAAATTAAACTAACATTTTTCTGTAAAAACATAATGTTGTCCTGATCAACATTAAAATATTCCCCAAATTATGTGTAAAAGATAGAGGACCATTTTGGCATTGGAAAGTTCTTGCATACTTTTTCAAAGTTTTAGATAAATCTTTTATCACTTTCATAAAATTGTTTTACAACAATCACTGATAAAAGCCTCCCCTTAATGGCAAAATCCCGTACATTGTGCAATGAAAATGGCATTTAGCAAAGTTGCATTGGATATGAAATGTGCAATAATCAATTCAGGCAAACTGTCAATGCATGTATCCATCTTTGAAAGAATCTCCCCCGTATAATTGCTGCTTGGCAACCAGCTGACTAATTTTAACACATTCAAAAGTTAATATGATGACATTGTTGTCCGTCAGACAGCCAAGCAAGCCTTTCAACATAATACCATACAGAGTGCAAACAATAATTCTGTATGTCTAAGAACAGATAACAATCCACTTGACAGAGGGAAACAGATCTGGCATAAACACCATACATGTAATATGTCTCCAACTGTCCATGGAATATTGTAGAACTAACTCTAATTTCTTTGGCAAAACTCACCCTCATATATTGCCATATTGTCATATTATACCAACATATTTTTGTTGTTGTTGGTGTCAAGCATGTTGGAAGCAGCCAGGTCAGCCTGTTGGAGTTACTTTTCTGGATGCCTAAGCACAGCAGCCACTTTCGGTTTCTATCAAATGATTTGGTTATTTCTTGAGTGATGGTGTGTAACCTCCTGGGTTGTATATGATACAGTTACATTTCTGCCCCAATTCCCTCTGCTGGGGACTTCTGTCTCATTATTGGCCATATGATAGAGTTAATCTAATTTGGCACTTGCTCTCTCAGCTCCTACACTGATTTATAGCTCTGGATTGTCCTGAGGCATTGAATGTGGGTGTGTGCCAGCTGCCTGCAACTGTGTCACTGATGCTGGTCTCTTATCCGCACTGCTACTTGCTGGTCCCGACAAAAAGTGAGCTCATTCTTGCAGACCAAATTTTGAAGGTTCTCAAATCTAACTAACATGTCCTTCAGACACAATCAACAACCGCAAGGAAATAATGCAATATGGAAAAAAGCATAAAAAATAAGCTGCATTGATGAAGCCTAAACCAAACACACTAAAACAATCTCTATAAAACTTGGTCCAAAACAAAGCAAAATTGGGGTCAGACAAGGATGTCGAGCCTCAAACAGTAACCCACTTCATCAGAAAAGTTCTTTTACTAATAGTTTTTTCTTTTCATTTCCACTTAAATTTAAAATGTGTCAAATAATGTCAATTTTGCATCCTCACCCTGGCCAGTTATATTTCCATGATGGACTCTGCAGAATAATAAATTGCGAAACACCTGATTTATTCTGTTTTGTTTGGCTAAGTGACATCATAATCTCTGTTTCTCGATTTGTCCAGTTGTTTTGCTGGAGCTGAGCTTAAAACTTTAAAAACGTTAAAGGAGCCATAATATCTTGAGGCAAAAGCTGACAGAGTTTGGCAATCTCCTTTGAAACTTGCCAGACACAAAAGTGATAGAGCACTCTCCGTGACAATCTGTCAACAGAAACATGCAGGATCTCAGACATCAATAATCTTCTTTTTATTTCGACTAAATTGTATCATTATTCAGAAATTACACCATTGTTCAGAAATTATACATCTGTTCACCTCAACTATGCACCTATCTTTATAATTCTATCCTCTCATCCTGATGACAGCGGAAATCAGTTCCACTGCTCTCTTATTTACGTTTTCTATGGCAACTGTCCTCTGCCACCAGGGTCGCATGAATCTGCTCAGTAGTTCCGCTTATGACATCACCAGGGACTGGCGCCACTGCTCCATTTTCCCGCCAAAAACATCCACACAGACCATAGCCAGCCACAGCTCAATAGTGCACAGTGGCTCAACCACTTCTACTCATCGGATCTGCGTCATATTACCCTCATTTTAAAGCTCTTCTCAAGCCCTTGCCTTCAATCGTATCGTTTGGTATCCTGGTCTGCCACCTGCTTCACCATTTCACCCCTAAACCCACTGTCTACAGTGCATCATTCAATCCCATCTCAAGATTGCATGCACCTCTCAGAGCAAACACAAAATTGTCAGACCTCACAAAAGTCTTATGCAAATATTCATATTATGCCACTTATACTTTCTCACCTCAATCTGCTTACTTCAACGCCACCTACCGTAATGAATACAACAAAGTGCCACTTCACCATTGTTTTAAGGCATGTTCTTTTGTTTTTTAATCGTAACTGCATGCAGGCAGCTGCGTTGCAGTGTACATAACACTGCACTATCGTCCTGCCTTTTATCAAGGGTAAATCTATAATATATAATTCAATTAATGAAAAGAAGAAAATGCTTTGAATTTTATAGTAAGATATATCTCTGGCTTCATCTGTTCACAGCCACGAAGAAGGAAAAGAAAGTAAGGAATTTAAAGAGCAGAGGGTAGCAATATTCATTGGTTATTTCTGGAAGAGTGAGCATCTGATTGCTTGGCTTGTTCCTGCCCCATTGAGCAAGCTCCTTGCTTGACAGATATTGGCTCCAGTTGTCGGAACAGCAGATGAAAAATTGCCATGGGGAGGGAAATTATTATGGGCTATAGGAATATAACAACTTTTATTATGGGGGACACATTCCGTCATGTACATTTCAGGAAGTTGTGTTTGATAGTATCAGCTGTAACATAAAAAAGGAAATTCTAAAAGTAAAGACAAGTAGCATGCAATTACGTTAACTGAGGCTAGATATTATGTATATGCAATTACCAAGCAAATCTTAATTTAATAATCATTATGGCTAATCAGGTTTGGTAGTCAAATTAAATTTAAATACTGTATCCCCACATAGTGCACTAAAGAAAGACAATTGACCACACTAGTATTTTCACTTATATTCAACATAGTCTCTTGTCTCAATTTCCATGCCTGATCATGTTGATGGATATTGTTTGCTTGAAACTTGCTGTCAATGTTCTCAATGTCAGAGATAACATTTTTGCATCAACTCTACCATTATAGATGGCGGGGTGCTTCTGTCTGACCTCATCAAGCTCAAATTGTTTATTTTGCATGATTGAGGTGCTGTTTTAGTGACACCCTATCTAGTAAATGAATCCTCCAAGCTAAAATCAAAATAGATACATTTTAAAAAGAAAGAAAAAAAAAAGAAAAAGCAATGGCATCTGAATTACAAAATTTCAGTTTATGAATTTTGATCGTCTTTCGTACAATAGAGAATCAAAAAATGGACAAGTCTATTTATGCTTCCAAACCATTGAAACTGTGCAAGTGTTTCTCCCTACCAACCCCTCAGTTACCCCGTCTATCCTCAGATAATAGATCTGTTGTGAAACATGTTCTGCCTACAAAGAGGCCTTATGAGCAGTCAAGCCAGTTCTGTGTTAGGCAACTGAGGTGCAGCCTCGAGGTACAGTACAAACCAAAATAAAGTAAGAAAATTTTCCGTCAGAAGTCCTCTGTTTACCTATTTTGCCCTCTTTTCTCCTCTCCACCCCAAATCTCCTTACAAATCCCTTTGACTCCTTACCACAACCTTAGCCCACATTAAGAACTCTATTTAAACAGCTACCAATGTGACTACAATTAGCAGAGGTGCCAAGTATCAAGTAAATCAAACACAATGGGGTGATTGAGTTTAAACTGGTGTTGTTTAAATGTGATTTTAATGTAATTTTAAAAGGTAGTTTCAACTAGGTAAAAGTGGGAAGTGACTCAGAGGTAGTCAAAAGGTGTGAAAGGGTAAAGTAGTGGCTGATTCTTCCTTCCTGCTGGGGTAATCGTACTTTATTTTGGGTTGTACTGTAGCCAAGGGGTTGACAGGACATCTGTGGAATCTGCTTTACAGGGTAGAAGCATTGACCTTGGCCTGAAGGTGGGATGGCTTGTGGTGCATCATCTGTCATCCTTTGCTCTGACAGACCTGGATTAGCTCCATGTCTGCTATCTTCTTCTGCATGTGACTGCCTTCCCAAATACCAGCAACATTTTCACATGCAGTCCCACTTTTTTAGCTAAGAAAAGGAAATTCTAAAAATGTAGCTTATTATGATAATGGGGGATACATAAATATTACATATTGTATACGCCATATGAATATGCCATGAAAAGGATTAAAACTAAAAATATTTCACAGAATGTTGTCCTGATCACCTGTGAATTTTTCGCTACATTATGTATAAAAGTAAATCCTTAATCACAAAAACAAAGTTTTTTTTACAATAATCTTAGTTGAACCCTTAATTGATACATCATTTTACAAAATACATAATGTTGGGCAGTATAAGAGAAAACATTTTTCAATGTCAAAAAGTTATCAATCCATTTGACAGAGGTAGTTTGTCGACAGGAGTGTGTCACACCTCAGGGACGTAGGGTAATATAACTTAGTATATATAGTGGATTGAGTATAGCAAGTTGCTCCTAAGCACTTGGCTTAGAGGCCGGCGGCCCTTTAGCTCAAAGTTTCAGTTTATGACTTTTGATCATCTTTCGGATGATGGAAATCCAAAAACCTGGCCAGACCATTAATTTTTCAAAACTATTGTCACTCTATGTATAAGAGTGTTTACGTATAATTACAATATTTGAGAACACAAAACCTTCCAATTGCCACAATTACTGAGATGCTGTCTGATTCCATTCTGGTAATGAGGAGCCCCCTTTATCTTAACTGCTGCCTCACTTATTCTTGTCAACAACTGGTTTTAAGCTCTATCTTCAAGTTGTGCAGAGTGAGAGAAAATATTTTTCAATGCCAACAAGATATCAATCAATTTGACAGAGGTTACCGCCTACTAGCCGGTTTGAATTCCACTCGCTGTGGAGGGTGGCAATTGAGATGGGTTTGTTGACTGGAATGTGTCAAATATCAGGGACGTTGGGTGATATAAGACAGTATAATGTCAGGGCCCTGGTATAGTATAGTGGATTGGGTATAATAAGTTGCTCCTAAGAACTTGGCTTGGGATCAGTTCTTTAGCTCAAATGGTTAGATGGCAGGTACTTTAGCTTCAAGGGATAACTGAGAGTAATGATCAGCCATAATGGTGCCTTTATTTATTCATGTACATTCTGTAGATGGAAAAGGCAAACTCTACCTTACTAATGCAAGTTTCTTTTTTTAACAATATGCAACTGACCAGCATAACAAAAACATCTGGCGTCAATTTCAAAGCATTTTCCTCCCAACCATTATTCTAGAGACAACCTAGCAGAGAGCTTATTGTCATTAATGACTTAGTTAGTGTGGAAGTCAATATGTCTACAGTGAGTAATAGTTCTGCAAAGTAGACCAGGTTACTCTATTGACACCAATAAAACAAAGCTGGAGGAGATTAACTGAGGAACAAGGAGCCACTGTTTGAGTTTGCAATGTGAAGGAAGGGTTTCCTCTTTCCTGAAATAATTGCATTTACTCACACCTTAACGCCTCAGGCAGATATAGTGGTTATAGATTTCTTGACTGCCCTTCCAAGTTTGATTCTATGATGCCCACCATCATGTCAAGAATGTTGTTCAAGAGGTCTGATATGAAGAAACATCCCTATCGGAGGACAGATAAAATCAGTGAGATGACCATCACATGTCCATCAACCCGCTAAGGTAGAAAATCATGTGAAAGGGTAAAAAATGTATAATTCAGTCAAGCCTAAAAAGGTGTTTGTGATAGTAATAATGACAATATTCCAATGAGAATCGGTGTGAAAGAGGGAATGCATTATAAAGACATGATTAAGACATAATATTATGCGAATGACTTTAGGCATTTTCTTTTTTATTTGAAAGAAATTATTAAAGCATAGTAAACCAGTGACATAACAAATTTACACATAAAAAGTAACAAACCATGACATTTCAAATATGATCGATAGTTAAAACAAATAAACAAATCCTCATTATTTTAGGACCAATCTCATCTTTGTGCAATTTGTTAAAAATTTTCCATTGCACAGACGGAACCATTTGATTAAATCTGATTTAGTGTGCTGTAATTCCTTCTCAAGGCTAATTGCTAACACAAATTAACAATCCTTGATGAAAATCACTAATTGCTCTGGCCCCTGCATTAGGTTATTGTTTGCAGTGCAGATGATGAGACCATTTGTGGTGCCCTAGTTTCAAATGAACACGTTTAATTTTTGAAATGCCATTTTTAGATGCTAAATATATTTTCACACGTGAAAGATGTCAGGCTTACAGAGACGCATTGCTAGAACTTGCATAAGCAATGCTATAAGCATCTTCTTGGATAATTGAGGTGCAGCGTTGAGGTAGCCAAAGGGTTGACATGGCATATGTGGAAACTGCCAAACAGGATATAAATGTCATTGGCCTTGGCCTGGAAGTAGTGAGACCTGGAGACAGTGAGAAGACTTGTGGTGCACCATCTGGCATCCTTTACTCTGACATACTTGGATTAACCTCCATGTACCATCCTCTCTGGCAAGTGACTAAAATCACAAATACCCGCTTTTCAGATTGTGATACAGCAAGACCACTGCTTTGCCTGCAAATTTAAAGAAATAGGGAAAAGATAAGGCATAAATACCATGCAATACATGTAATTATGTCTCCAACAGTAACTGTCCATGGAATATTGTAGATCTCACTCTTTGGCAAAACTCACCCTCACATTTTGTCATATTGTCATACTACCGACATATTTTTGTTGTTACTGGTGTCAAACAAGCTGTAAGCACCTCAGTCAGCCTGCGGGAGTTACTTTTCTGGATGCCTAAGCACAGCTGTCAGATTCGGTTTCTATCAAAAGATTTTGTTAATTCTTGAGTGATGGTGTGTAACCTCCTGGGTTGCATATGATACAGTTACGTTTCTGCCCCAATTCCCGTCTGCTGGGGATTTCTGTCTCATTATTGGCCATATGATAGAGTTAATCTAATTTGGCACTTGCTCTCTCAGCTCTTACACTGATTTATAGCTCTGGATTGTCCTGAGGCCTCGAATGTCACTGGAGCTGGGTGTGTACCAGTTGCCTGCAACTGTGTCACTGATGCAGACCTCTTATCCGCATTGCTACTTGCTGGTCACAACAAAAAGTGTTCAGATATAACTTTTCTTTTCTTTTTTGTGTCTTGATTTTGTTACTGTATAATTTACCTTTAGGATTTATCAAATTAAGAACATGTCATGATCAATCAAGAGACATATATTATGCTAAATGTGAAAGTATGTGTCCGTTGCAAAGGAATACAGTTGAGATTATTCTATCTATCCTGTGAACCTGCGTAGCATTTTGCAGCATAATCAAGAAATTGTGAATTGTTGGTGTTCATCCATTTGAATTCACAGGCATATAATTCTAGAGTACAATCAATCATGAAATGAGTCATAAAGATTACAGATTTATGTCAGGTTGCTGACAGAGTATTTTTAAAACATGTCTGCTTGCACATATACATGTGGGAAGATTTCAGGCTCCGGCTCAAAATTCTTGCCACGTCTGATATGATATGGGCACTAGTCGCTAGACTATCAGTCTCTCCAGATATTGCCCATGTTCAAGGCTGATCATCATTCTGTTCTTTTCACTTATATTGTATAAACAGCCTTGTTGTCAAATAATGGCTTCCTGTAGGGCTTTATGTATAAGCCAAGCAATGAGTTGTAATATAAGCATGGATAGTGGGTCCAGTATATACGTACATTATGTATGAATTTTGCCTTTTTCATGAAGATCAGTCTCCACCAGACTACAGACTGCTGTTGTTTTTTGCGTTGTTGTAATTTTTATTTTTCTTGGCGAAATAGTGACTGACCAAACTTGCAAATTAAAAATATTCCACGTTTTTACCATGTGCATGAAAATCATTGAAAAACTGCCTTATGATGGGCAAGAGCTGCGAAGTGAACAGACTTCTGAATAACAAAAATTGTAACTGGTAGTTGGCCTAATTACTTAAGACCTGCAGATTTGCACTGAAAAGATGCGATGAGATGGGAACGAGTGGAGGTATACAAGGTGGGACCTCAAAATTTGCACAAACTGTATGCTTAGACATTTTCAGTGCAACTGGGCAGGGATAAAGAAACTCATTGATGAAGCCCAAATCAAACACATTAAAACAGTTTCTATTAAACTTGGTCCAAAACAAAGCAAAATTGGGGTCAGACATGGATGTCAAGCCTCAAGCAGTTACCCACTTCTTCAGCAAAGTTCTTTTATAATAGTGTTTTTAATTTCCACAGTTCCATTTAAATTTGAACTATGTCAAATGATGTAAATTTTGCATCATCACTCTGTAATATTTCCATGATGGACTCTGCCGAATGATAAATTGCAAAACACCTGATTTGTTCTGTTTTGTTTTGTTAAGTGACATAATAACCTCCATTTCTTGATTTGTCCAGGTGTTTTGCTTGAGCTGCGCTTAAGACTTTAAAAACTTTAGAGGAGACCAAGTATCTTGGGGCAAAAGCTGACAGAGTTTGGCAATCTCCTTTGAAACTTGTCAGACACAAAAGTGATAGAGCACTCTCCATGACAATCTGTCAAGAGAAACATGCAGGATCTCAGACACCAATGAAATACAGCAGTCTAGATGTGATATGTTCGTGACTGATCATTACCAATGCTCATTCCAAAGATTAAAGTTGGAACCAAGGTTAGATGAAATTATGGCGAGAGGCCTTGACTTCCTAACCAGTCATGTGCTACTGCATGGAATGAATGAAACCATGGCAGGCCTTTTTAAAAAGATCTACCCCTTTCCTCCAACATTATTCAATTGATTTACAGTTTAATTATATTCATTTACTTTTAAAAAAGTGATGTTATTTTTTAACGTATAGAAACCTATCGAAAGAATTGTTTTTATATAATTTACGGTGATATAACCATCAAAAGAACATCTTTTTATTTTTTTCAGTGATATGATGTGTCACACCTAGTGTTTCCAATGAGACCGAGAATTCTCAAGAAGTCTCAAGATCAGCCATGACTCCATGACTCAGCATTTTCTTGTACGCTCAAGACACTCGCAAGAATTGTTGCCATTGATAAGCACCTTGACGGTTGATCATTATTTTACATGGTGTTCATGTGTTTATTCTTTGTAACAGTTACAGAGCACTGGGTTGTTGTTTTGTTTTGATTGATATTATTATTTTCCCAAATTGCACCAATATTTAAATATCTGAAGCTAACAATCATCATTGTAAATCAGACAAATGCTGAAGTTTAACTTGTGAAAATGTTTTAGAATTTCATACTATCTGGATGTTTAACTGTGATTTATAAATACAAAACACACAGTTGAGCATTAAAACTACAAAAGATATTAAGAAAAGCCAAAAAGGCTTGATCCATTGCATGATTAAGTCTCTCTTGGTATAACATTGTGGCTATGGAAGGACAGTGTCATAGATTTCTCGAGATTTCTCGAGAAATTCTCTAGTGTTGTTCAATAGACCATAATAAGTGGCCCAACGATTCTCAAAAGTCACGAGCGAGACTCGTTGGAAGCACTCTACCCCTGTCAATAGAGGATGAAAGGACTTCCTAATCTGATCAAGGCTGTCTTGATTCACTAACTAATATAAATTAATCAAGTAATCGAGACTACCAACTGCCTGCCAGAGGCCACCTGTTTTTCAAAGGATCAAACACACTGTTTTAGAGTTCTGGCTGAACTCAAATCAAGCAAATTTTGCAATTTTCTGCCCCTGGCAAGTCCAGTTTGAATGGCCACTTCAAGAAATACCTTTGCATCAACCAGGATGTGTAAAAGCTGTTTGGTGGCCCTAGTTTCATCTGCATTAATTTAAAACTCAGAACAGCTGTATGTCATTTGACAGACTTCTGTCTGAACTCAAATCAAGCAAATTTTCATTTGGGATATGCAAAACAGGAAAAGTAAAGGCAGTTGGAATAGTGATATTTATAAATTATTTACCCAAATAGGAAAATTGGAAAACTATAGAAATCAAGATATCGTTGATGTTGAGGAAGCACGGCAAATACTTGTGCAACAGGAGAAAAATGAATGGTTAAATAATATTCAATCGGTATCAAAATTAGTTAATTATAAAAAATTTAAAGAAGAATTTGGCACTGAAGCATACATTTACAAAATCCAAAACCGTTATCATAGATCTATCTTTGCACAACTGAGATGTGGTATATTACCATTAAAAGTAGAAACGGGTAGATACACTAATATTCCGAAGGAGTTCAGACTTTGTATATTTTGCGATAAAAATGTAATTGAAGATGAAATGCATTTTTTATTTGACTGTTCAATGTTCATTGTATGATGAGATTAGAAAAGAGTATTGGGGAAAATTTAAAAATATACTGCAATCATTTGAGTTACTCACGAGTGAGGACAAATTTTCGAAATTTATGTCAGGTGATTTTGTTAAATTATCATCAGAGTATGTCAGTATGTGCTATAATTTAAGGCAAACAAAACTGTATATCTAGATATATAATCTGTAATATATTTCTTTCATTTATTCACAATTTTTATTTTGTTATCCTTTTTTTTTCGCAGGTCTTTATCTGAAAAATTTTCTTTTTAAGTTATTTTCTCGAAATGTTGCTGTTCTTGTATTTTTGTTTGGTGTGTTTGTAATTATCTGTGATGGCGTTGCTTTACAGACTGTTGTTTAGCAATTGTGACAAATAAGCCCATTCCAGGGCTGGGTGTGTATTTGAAACATTATTTAAACGTTGTTTGTAACTGTATACATGTACACTTGTCACATAAATAAAAATTTTCTCTCTCTCTCTCTCTGTCAGATATTCAAGGTGGACAACTGACATTGTCTTTGCCAACAGCCTAAGGAAGTTAACAGGTAATGGTCTGACTCCCATGCTGGAGATGCAGACCTCGGGAGTGTATATCGATTGTTTGTGTCACACCAGCCACAACCATAGGTCAGTGTGTGCAGGAGTTAAGTTTCTGGATGCCTTAGCACAGCTGCCAGATTTGGTTTCTATCGAATGATCTGGTGATTTCATGAGTGATGGTCTGTAAACTCCTAGGGTTGTGCATGACATGGTTCCATTTCTTCCTCAATATACTCCTCTGCTGGGGATGTTTGTCTCATTATTTACCATATCATGACGGGGTTAATCTTATTTGGCTATTTCTCTAAGAGCTCCTGAGGTGATTTGTAGCTCTGGATTGTTCAACAGCGAATATCCGTTGGTGGGAATGATGGTGTCAGACGCACAGACTTCGGATTACGGCGTGCCACATTTTCCTTAATTTAACTCTCAAATTTTTTATTTAAAGTGTCTGATGTTTTAAATGTCTACCGCTATGTACAGTGTGTTGAGATCATATTATGTAATGTGTTTTAAATCAATAAATATTATTTTTATTATTAAATAAATGAATAAAAAATAACCTGTTCTGTGCAGGGACATAACAACCTTTGAATAGGACGACCATTATCATCAGTGATATGTTTGAGCTGAGCTGCAAACTTCAGAGCAGACCACCATGTCATTGTCTCAGGGCAAAATAGACAAAGTTTGACATTTTCCTTTGAAATTTGCCAGACACAAAAGTGATAGAGCACTCTCCATGACAATCCGTCAAGAGAAACATGCAGAATCTCAGACATTAATGAAAAACAGCCTTATGCATGTGCAATGTTCGTGACTGATAATTCTTGATGCTAATTTTAAAGATTAAAGTTGGGACCAAGGTTAAGTGAAATTGTGACTGAAGGTTGTGACTTCCTAACCAGTTTCATGCCACATGCATGAAGTTCTATAAAATTGTCTAATACTAAGTATAGGTTAACAATGTTTCTCAAATGCATTGAGGATATAAGGCATCATGCAGGCCATATTCTGGAGAGTGTGTGACAGAGCGCTTCCTTTGTGTCTTATAATGTTGGACTAAATTTCCTTCACTTATAACATTTCTTCACAATCTTTTAAACTATCTCTTAGGAATGACAATATCACAAAAATATTGAACGTAATATTTTCCTGTGTAATCGGTGTGTAATCGGTGTCTGTAAAATCATCAAAATGTATTCAATATCAGCCATAAAAACTGCCTTTGTCACCTTCTGGCTTCTGGTGAAATACATATGAGTTGTTTGTCTCTTAAAGTGACATTGTCTGAGAAATTAGTGGACAACAGCATCATTCCGTGATTCAGGTATTTGTTGATTTGTATGAACCTAGTGCTCGGGGCCTAGTCGCAGGCAAGTTGCTTGTCTGGTTGATGTTTCTTAAATAACCGGTCAAACTGCTGGACTTGCCGGGGGCAGAAAATTGCTCACTTTGCTTGATTGGAGTTGAATGGAAGCTCCTCATCTACAACTAAAATTTAGCCTCTGGCAGTCAGTTAGTAGTCTTGATGACTTGACTTAAAATAGGATTAGCCAGTGAATCAAGACGTTCAATGACATTATTATAGAACCCAATGAATCATAAAATCAATCTTAAAGTTTGCGATTGACTGCATAGTTGCTTACATGGTATTTTAAATCATGTCCCCAATTGACAAAGTGTGTTTTCTCATCATCTAATCTGTGGGACTTTATCAGGCTCAAAATTCCTGTCATGCCTGATATGAGGTGCTGGACCAACAGATATCTCCCATTTTTATGGACTGATGCTTGTCTATACTTCATAAAAACAAAATTGGTGCCCAGGAATGGGGCAACACAAGCCAGGCAATGAGTTGGTTAATGAAGACTGTGAAGAGGAAGGGTCTTGTGTGCATTGTGCAGTACTGTGTAAAATTTGTTGCCCGATAATAAAAATCACTCTCAACCTGGTCATTTTTTGCTGTATTTTGTGTGGTTGTATATTGTATAGTACCGACAAATTCTTTCAAAGTGTTTAAAAAATCTCTGACAAGTTTTATAAATTCAGCTTGTTCTGCATTTTACCAGATAAAAACCTAGCAAAATGTATCTTGCTAAAAGCAACCGCTAATTTGCCTTGAAGGAAGAGCAAGAATTCCTTCAAACAGATATTTGCATGACATGCATCGTGTTGTCCAATTGACATGTATAATTTCATATAATGGCCCCAGATGTCACACAAATAGCCAAGTTACAGATCTTTGCCTTTGTAAAATGGTTGAAGGTGCAGAGCAGGCCACAATGTCAAAGGGCAAGAAATGATAGACACTGACTTTTAGGCTTGCTAGACACACTTGTGACAGAGCATTCAATGGCAATCTATCATGAGAAACATGCAGAATCCTATACATTAATGAAAAACAGCCATGTGGATGGGCAATGTTCGTGACTGATAATTCTTGAGGATTATTTTGAAGATTAAAGTTGGAAGGTTTAATGAAATTCTGACAGAAGACCTTGACTTCTCAACGAGTTACACTCCGGATTAAAGGCAGCATTATTATTCAAAGCAGTGCATGCACTCAGGAAGGAACTCTTAATAGTATTAAAATTGTCTTGCTTTTTTTTTTCGGCATTAGTAATTTTCTTTGTATGTGTGCTAGAAAAATTACTCAATTATGCATAGTGGATTTGATATTGTGATATGTGGTACAGACAGACATGTCATCAGTTAAACATGCAGGCAACTGATCTTATTAAAATAATTGTGTCTCTGACACCTTGCTTTGGACCTGGTAATGTTGCAATAAAATACATCTTAAGATATACTCAATGAAAAAGATATGGAAATGAGATTTTCTTTTCCCCGCCATACGTATCTTTAAATCTGAATGGACATTCCTGAATGGAAATTCAGGAAGAATAAAAAGAGCCAGGCCTATACAAGACATCCTTTTACATCTTCTGGTGAATGTACAATGTGGACGTGTTGATTATATAATTAATTGTTCCAAAGTAAAATTGTACAAGAAAGCACCATATGGCTGAGGATGACAGGTGTCATATGTCAGTGCATGGTGATGGGTCTTACTGATTTGTTTGGCAACGGCGCAGGGTCTTCATCCCTGAAACATTCGTTGGTCAGTGGTCAGATTGATGTTCCTTGAAATGGCCACTCAAACTGGACTTGCCAGAGGCAGAAAATTGCTCACTTTGCTTGAGTTGAGTTGAATGGAAGTTTCATCATCTACTCAGCTGAAGGATCTTGGCCAATGCTGCCAAACTAAAGCTGTGTTAGATGCCTGGGAAAACAGATGGCCTCCAGCCGTCAGTTGGTAGTCCAGATAACAGGACTTCAGATAGGATTATTTAGTGAATCAAAATAGGCCTTAAAGGAAGTTCTTCTATTCACTGTTACTGCAGGGGAACAAGAAGTGCAACGAAATGATCATGTGGTCAGTTGTTCAAGTGGTCTTGTGAAAAGCAATTTTTCTATGCACCAGTGAGCACCTAGTGCAAATATTTCTGAATTAAGCTGAAGACAACACTTTTATTTAATCCACAAGTTTTTTTATAGTTGGTAAGGGAACAACCATTAGGTATCGGAGAGGGGGGGGCTTGGAATTTTTTTTGCTCCCCAAATATTATTTCACTGTTACAGTGCAGTTCCGAAGATATGCTGTTTGAATGGTTGAAGTCTGCATCTTGAAATTTGAACAAATATCTGTCCCTCGCCAAAACACTGGTCGTACTTTGCCTAAGCAAAACCTTTTAGAGTAATTGAATGAATGAATGATGTAGTATATAAATAAATAAATTCAATTGATCTCTCTGTCTCAACTACAGAAAATAGAAAATGCCATAATGGGACTTAAAATCTAGTATTTTTCAACTCTGGTACATGCAAATTAGGGGAGGTGTCATGGCAATCAGACGGAAGATGGTTGTAAGTGCTTTCCAAGATAGTTCCATCGGTTGACCTGCCAAGATCTGGGAGCAAACCTTGGACCCATAGATTGGAAGCCCATATATAACACCGCCAACTGAGCTAGCCCCCTACACACAGGGCAAGAGGAAGAGGTTATTTAATTACATTTTAAAGAGAATATTTTTTCCATGTAAAATTAATTATCATTTGGCAAGACATATGGACAAAGTTGTTGTGTACAAACATTTGGATATGGGATTGTACCATTTTTTTGCATTCTTGTGTTCGGTCCTACGTATTGAAATATTTGTCTCTGAATCAAACAATGCCCTTTTTAAAGAAATAAGCCCCCCCCCCCAGTTCACAATGAGTGTCAAGTGTATGTAATGTGCACTCCCAACAAGTTTCACATGTTGATGACAGTTGCTGCAAAGCACAACATAATTATTAGACTATTGTAAAAGAGGGTGTTGTTTCACAGAAACAGGAATAATCCTGAAGTGTGATACTCAAAATTTGCTCAGTCAAGTATGAAAATTTGTGACGTGGCAAAGCAACTTGAGCACTAAACACATTATCATTTCGTTGCACTTCTTGTTCCCCTGTAGTAACAGCACCAGAATTGATAGCTCACATTAAATGCTTAAAGCTGCATTTATTCAGTCTATTCCAGAATTGTGGACAGGCGGATAGAATTTCATCCTTTATTTAGCTATTCTAGTCACCATCTTCAAATTTTAGTTTTAAAAATTTGGCAAATCACCCAAATAACATTTAAGAACAAATGAAATATACCATCATTAGTATTAACAGAAATCCACAAATTTTGAAGGCAAACTTGAATAAAAAGATAGATTTTAAAAGTTACATTTCCAACCTATTTTCAGACAAGCAGCAACACAGGCAAGGTCAGAGGGGAACAACCGGCATCAGTGTAACTCGTCATCTCTGCATGAGTAACAAACTGATTGCTTGCCCATTGAGGAGACCCTCTTGACATGTAACAACCTCAGTTGGCAGAAATACTGCCCCAAGTGCAAGAAAACGGGTCAGATGAATTCTGCTTGACAGCCAAGTCAATAAGAGATTATCGATGCATTGCAATAAAATGAGTAAAGATGCAATGAATGACAACAGGGGCATCCAACCAATTTGATAAATACGACAAAACCCTGATATGCATTATATTGGTACCTTGTCAAGCTAAATTTTTTTTACCAAAATAAAAAGTTTGTTTCTATGATGATATTAAAAAAGTTTTATTTTTCGCTGGCATTTGTCAAATTTTACTGTGAATTAGAATCCTTCTAAAGGGGCATTCCAAGTAACATCATGCTCCGTAAGTGGATGGAACTAGCATACGTACCCATGTTTGGCTCTAACTTAGCCTCTAAGTGACTTCCAATGTGCCTTGCAGTTGTCACTAGTAGCCAAATCTGCTGCTAGTACCCCATGTAAGGGCCCATGTCCACTAACGTTAGTAGCTGCGTAACACATACGTAAAGTGGGTGTTTCATGGAAAACAAAGACAGCAAGTTCCAAACTGCGATCAATCGTTTTGACAAATCCTATCAGTTTAGATGAACTCAATTTAATTTTGACTAAAACCATGAACTTAATGGTTTCTCATGTGCAGTGGCTCAACAATGGTGAATCATTGATGACATTTATACATTCATTCATTTATTACGTGGCCGATATTCTAGAATGTCTAAACATTGCTCAATGATAGGATGTCACTATCACAAGCAGTCTTGCAACACCTGTCAGAATGTCAGAGCCAATAAAAAATGTGAGGCTGCTAGCAATGCAGTTTTAGTGAAAAGCCATTTTCATCAAGCAAGATCTTTCCATTATGGTGACACATATTGCAGAGATATTCAAAAGCAACTTTCATCTTGGTGGTTATGGCTTTATTGAAACCTTGAAAACCAGCTGACAGAAGCTGCAATGTCTAAAATGCTTTTCTTGTGAATTTCGAGGCTTTCAGCTTTTTTGCAGTGATTACTCCAATGTTACTTTCATCTGGGTACTTCTTTGAAAAACTATTCAATATCTTTAACATACCATTCTGATGAAAATGGCTTTAGTTTTGTTTTTTTTGGGTAAATAAGTGGAAGTAAAAACCAGTTGGCCTACCAATACAAAATTGTTATAAATATTCTGAATGATACTCATTCACAGGGCATTTTTAAGGACATCATATTATTCATGGTGAGAATAACTATAGATGTAGGCCAATTTATGCAGCATCGCCACCTTCATAAATTTGTTTAGTTCCAAATAACCATCCACTATCTATATAGTATATATATATAACACAAGCAAGTACAAACTTGTATCCCTGTGTTCTTGAGAAGGGCCTCAGGTATTAGATACATGTCACAGAATATATGAACATGATGTGTCAAAAACAACAAATGAATATACACTGTGTACCGTTTGCTCTATGCAAAGCGACCCAGTTAAGGCTTGGGTTTGGCTTCAGTCAACGCTTTAGACAGTCTGACAGCTGTTTTTTGTGCCTTAAGTGAAATTACATCTTTCAGGCAAATTCAATCAAATGCTAATATAGCCAGTATGCTAGATTATGTTCTCACGTGTACAGTGCATATTTTTATATATCAAAATTAATTTTGTTGTCAAAGACTACGTGATTCTAATAAGAGGGACTTTGGAACAACTGGACTATTTTGTGAATTTTTTGCTAAAATTGGGTACTTATACTATGTTTGAGACTGAAATATTCTCCAATATGCTTCACTATGCTGGTATTGTTATATTTGTAATGTATTTTAAAGCTTGCTATGAAAAAAATCTACTGAAACATAGTGTTTTAGTTTAGGTTTGGCTTAGAACTTACGGGTTTGGCTTTTTTGAACGCAGGTGTTGTAAATATGTGGAGGCTTTATACTTATGATTTTCTGGTTTGGCGTGTCAATAGTTACTGACCTCTTTTGTTGCATTCAGCAATATGTACAAACTAGTTAATCCCATTGAAAGATAAGAAATGGATAATTAAAGAGGAAGGAAAATTGCGGTTTTGAAATGATCTTATGAGAAGAAGGAAAGGGATAAGAAAGGTTAGGTGAAGGCTGTGGCTTTTAATAGAGGAAAGGGCCTGCAATAATAAAAGTTTGTATGAAGTCTGCAAGGTAGACCTAGTCTATGCATGTGCATATAATGTAAGTATATTGTACTAATGACTGAAGTTTTCAGCTGATTAGGCCTGCCAAAATTGATTGAGTTGATAGGGAATTGTGAATGCGGATTGCGTTTTAAAGGTATAGAGCAATTGAGATAGCTTTGATAGGTATACACAATTGAAAAGGAAAAGCAACTTGTCTGTAGTCTAATTATTGATATGTTCCATTGCTGTTGGAGCAGTAAGGCTATATGCTTCAACTTGACCCTAGGTGGAAATATAGCCATGTGCATTTGGCTGGAATTCAGCCGCAGTAGGATAGCAAACAAATGTAGGACTATTATGGGATGGCAACCACAATGGGAAAGAGTGCTGAATTGAAGAGGATACTGTAATAGAGAGATGTCCAGAAGGCAGTGCAATGTTTTAGTATTTGGACAAAAAGGTGAAAAATCAACATGAGATGAATAGAGGGTGTCAGACCATTGTGTCAGACTCAATTAAAATCTGTCAGTGGTGAGCATTGTGGTCACGTTGCTTGGTTGTAATATGATGTAATGTGCAGAATAGCTAGATGTGGCCAACTTTTTAGTCATGGGCAGGTTTGAGTGACATGAAAGAGGAGAAGCCCATGGAAATGCAGCTGAGCATCAATGCAGAGTTTGTGGATTAAAGTTTTTCACAAAGACGGCAAGTACAACAAATATGTGCAAAAAACGGAATTTGTCAGTCTTTTCCTGTACAGCGTGTCGACTAGTATTGTTGTCATTAGAGGTTGTTCCACTCTATTTCAAAGTGGGCAAGAATATGGAACCCAGTTAGGCTTGAAACTCCAACTGCATCTCTCTATGTGCCTTCTTGAATAAAATGACTGAAGGTGCTGGCTTGAGAACTTGAAGCCACACACTTCGCAGAGATGTTCTTGTGGGTCATGCTTCTCTGTTATGTGCCTTGCCAGGGATGATTTTCTCAAGAGTACATGTCACTACATCAGTGGCGTAACTAGGGGGTCTCGAGCGGGGGGCACCAGGGGGGCATGCGATTCTCTGGGCGGCAGCCGTAATACTAATTGTATATTTTAGCCAAGGTTGAAAAGTTCATCTGGGGGGGTACCTGGGGGGCACAGGTCCAATATGGGGAGGCACGTGCCACCCCGTGCCCCCGCCCCCCCATAGGGACGCCACTGCACTACATGATTTTTGATGATTAATGCAATTGAGATCATTGAATGATTCTTTCACATTTGTTTGATAACTAATGACAACTCTACAGCAGGGGTGTCTTGAAAATTTTGATAAAATACGATAATACCACTTAATTCCAAATATTGTATTAAGTAATACTTATTGCATGTGCAAGGACATGCAGCTGTAAAATTGCAGTTAGTTATATAGCTTGTCTGTCACCCGTATAAAATGCTGTCCAGAGAAAGATAGGAGTCATATTTTAAAACCTATCCATACAACCAAGTTTACTTAAAACTTTCATTTTAAGCTGAATATACGAGGATGAATTCTATCAAAAATGTTAACAAGCAGTTTTTCATGCCGTGAAAAAGTATTGTTTTGTTAAGAAATGCAGGAATCTCCTTAAGTAGTTTAAGGCTTAACAATCAACTAAACTCACTTAATTATGGAACACATGCAATTCTGTTGATTGGAAGTGCATACTATGCTTTAAATCTATCAGTTTATGATCTGTAAATGAAAGTTTAATGTTACACAGAATCGACAGACTTACTAACTTTAATTGAAGATGATGATCAGTAATGTTTAATGCTTATTGGCATTAATTAATGTATTATTTAGTGGTATTTGTGTTTATATTAAGGTACAGGAATTAACTGTGTCATTGTCCTCTCTTATCCCAAGGTATCTTGTGATATAGTAATACATGTTTCAACTGTGAAGTAATAAAGCATTGACTGTATAATTTCCAAATTTTACATGATAAACAATATATCCCAAGGTATGTGGTGGAAACTGTGTTAATTGGTAAGGTTAAAAGGGTTGACTGTACCATTTAGGCAGATTTTATTTTAAAGTACAGGAAAAAACAGACAAATTCCATATTTTGCACATTTTTGTTGTACTTGCTGTCTTCGTGAAAAATTTTAGTCCACAAACTCTGCACTGATGTTCAGCTGCATTTCCATGGGCTTTTCCTCTTTCATGTCCATCCATCCATGATTGAAAATGTTGGCCGCATCTAGCTATTCTGCATTTGTACATATTGCTGAATGCAACAAAAGAGGTCAGTAACTATTGACACGCCAAACCAAAAAATTACAAGCATAAAACCTCTACATATTTACAACACCTGCGTTCAAAAAAGCCAAACCCGTAAGTTCTAAGCCAAACCTAAACTAAAACACTATGTTTCAGTAGATTTTTTTCATAACAAGCTTTAGGATACATTACAAATATGTCCATACCAACATAGTGAAGCACATTGGAGAATATTTCAGTCACAAACATAGTATAAGTACCCAATTTTAGCAAAAAATTCACAAAATAGTCCAATTGTTCCAAAGTCCCTCTTATTAGAATCACGTAATCTTTGACAACAAAATTAATTTTGATATATAAAAATATGCACTGTACACGTGAGAACATAATCTAGCATACTGGCTATATTAGCATTTTATTGAATTTGCCTGAAAGATGTAATTTCACTTAAGGCACAAAAAACAGCTGTCAGACTGTCTAAAGCGTTGACTGAAGCCAAACCCAAGCCTTAACTGGGTCGCTTCTCATAGAGCAAACGGTACACAGTGTATATGTATTCCATATAGGGCCCAAGTATAGCACAGGTTCAAGGGATATATCGAGAAAGGCTGATTGTTCAGCCAAAACTGGTATCATCAATGAGAATTTTGAGCCTGATAAGATCTCACCCAAACAAGTAAGCTAAATAAGATGATGAGAGAGCACACTTTTTCTTTGGGGGACATACTTTAACAATCCCTTGTCAGAAATAGTGCAGCCAATCTTCATATATAGGTATATTTAAATGTAGTTGAAAATGGTTATATCAAATTAAATTGCTCCTGAAGGTAAATAATTACCCTACAAAAAGCTGAGCTATAAAATGACAAGCATTAAAGCTTGAATACTTTTTGTCTGCACCAGCAAGTGGCAATGGAAGTAAGTCACCTGCACAAGCAACGCAGTCGCAGGCAGCTGGCAATCACCCAGGCAGCTGGCAAACACCACCATTGACATTCGAGGCCTCCGGACAATCCAGAGCTATAAATCAGTGTAAGAGCTGAGAGAGCAAGTGCCAAATTAGATTAACTCTATCACATGGCCAATAATGAGACAGAAATCCCCAGGAATTGGGCCTGCAGAAATCTAACTGCATCATATACAACCCATGAGATTACACACCATCGCTCAAGAAATCACCAAATCATTTGATAGAAACCAAATCTGACAGCTGTGCTTAGGCATCCAGAAAAGTAACTCCTGTAGGCTGATGGAGGCGCTAACAGCTTGTTTGACACCAACAACAATAAATATATGTTGGATATATGACAATAGGCCTATGTGAGGTTAGTTTTGCCCAAGAAATTGAAGTGAGTTCTAAAATATTCCATGGACAGTTGGAGACATATAACGTGTATGGTATTTATGCCATATTATTGACAAATTATTTCCCTATGTCAATGGACTGTTTTGCTCTGCAAGTAAAAACCTCTATAAGATGGTTGTTTTCATCATTCATGAGAGTTACTAATTGTTATTTGGATACTCTGCCTCAACTTTCTTTTTTTAAATAACCGGTGTACCTATCATTATAAACAATACCATGTATCTTGCCACATGTTGAGGTGATAGATGTGCTTTCAATGTGCTTTCATGATTGATAACTTCCTTTTTTAAATATCCACCTAAAATCCATTATTCTTGTCAAATCATATCTAATGTTTAAAAAAAATTTCTGTTGAACACGTAAATATGACGAGAACTGTAATGATCTGGCCCATGCAGTTGTTGGATTTTTCATAATCCGAAAGATGATCAAATGTCTTAAACTGAAAACTTTATTTCAGCCTTAATTGCTTTTTTTATTTATGATCATTCATTTATTTGACATCAAACATACATTTAGTCTTAACTTGGAAGATTCATTTATTAGACAATGTGTTGCTAATACAGCACACCAATCATACATGATAAAATTTAATATTTTGAGCATGATAAGACCAGACAGAAGCACCCGACCATCTATAATGCATCTATAGAATTGGTGTAGAAGCACTATCTCATTCATTGAAAACACTAACAGCAACTTTCGAACCTTGCTTAGTCAATACAAATGCCGTTAGACAGGAGTTGTTGGGAAAATCATCTTCAAATGAACTGTATTTAATTATAATTGAACCGCTAATGTTATGGTTGGTATCTGCACTATGGCCTATACTCCATCATACAATGACATTATACTCATTTTGAGCTAAATTTCTTAAAAAAGTTTGTGTTCCAAAATTATCTCATAGTTTCTTTAGATGTCTGAATAGAATTAGGGTTTCAGGCATATAAACAATTTCAAGCCTTTAGCAGAGCAGTCAAAATGAAAAGCCATTTACAAAAAGCAAGATCTTTCCAAATAGGGACACTTTTTCCCTATAGTATTCCGAATTTTCATCCTCATGGCTATGGATTTATTCAAAGTTTGAAAACTGCTAATGGAACCTTTTAATCTCAAGAATGGATTTTTTTGGGAAAGCAGCTACAAGTATCACTTTCTTTGAGGCAACAGTAATTATGGATTATCATTACAAAAAGTGTTTCACATACCCCAAAATCTTTTTCTGAAAGAGCAACATACGTTTTTAGCAATGCATTGTTACTTATATGTCAAATTCACGGCAACTTAAGCAAGAGGCAAATTAACAATTGGTGAACAGGCAAGTTTGCTTAATTGTCTCTGTATGGCAGGCACACAGTGTGGGGTATTGAAATTTAGTCTGACTGTCAATCTTGATTAGCCCTTCAATCCATACTGATTATCAAATTAAAATTTGCTTGGTAATGCCAAGTGATGTCCTGTCTTACTGAAAGCAATTGCTACTAGTTTTTACTTTTGGAGATGCTTTAAAATTTTTTATGTTAAGGAAGATGCCAACCAACACAATTGCCTATCAAAATATACATGAGGGAATGTGTCCCCCATAATCAATGTTGTTATATTCCTATAGCCCATCACAGTTTTCCTCCCACTATGCCAATTTTTCATCTGAGGAGTACAGCAACTGTCAGCTGACCTGCTGTTCTGACAACTGGAGCCAATATCTGTCAAGCGAGGAGCTTGCTCAATGGGTCAGGAACAAGCCCTGCAATCAGATGCTCACTCTTCCAGAAATAACAATGAATATTGCTACACTCTACCCTTCACATTCCTTACTATACCTCATTTCTTGGTGGTTGTCTGCCAGTATGTGTTATTGTGACACATTTTCAGAGAGATTATTCAAAGGCAACTTTAATTTTAGTGGTTATGGATTTATTGACAGCTTGAAAACCAGCTGACAGAAGCTACAACATCTAAAATGCTTTTCTTGTGAATTTTTGAGGCTTTCAATTTTTTGCAGTGATTATTCTGAAGTTAGCTTCATCTAAAATCATTCTGACAGAACTATCCAATCTCCAAGATAGGAACTGACATTCAGATGAATATGAGTTTATTTTTTTTCACTTTGAAGTTCACATTCATCAAGCCACATTCAGTTTACAAATATATATGACTAGTCTGTTCTCTGTTTTTACTCTAATACCCATTTTTATATTGCAATTTTTTAATTATCTGTATGTGACCCAGATGGCATTCGGACCCCACCTGACGTCAGGATAACGTATGTGATGTCGCATAGCCTAATGGTTAAAGCGCTTGACTGCAAATATCCACTGGCACTTGAGGACACGGGTTCAAACCCCGCTCCTGGAACTCAATTCGAGTAAGTTGGTTGTGGCTGTGGCTGGGGAGGGTGGCCACTTGTGTTGGCAGGGGTTACCCTCCTGTCAGGTGTGAGCAGCAACACCTCCAGCCAGACTTCACGAGAAGGCTTGGACAGCAAAGGAGCTCAAAGACAAGGATGGATGACAACTGGCTCTGATTCCTGAGGCACTGAAGATTGAATACTGAGCTGTTCACCATGAGTTTTACATAATATCCATTGTAAAGTGCCATAGAGCGTGGAGTCTCTGTGAATATGCTGCTATATAAATGCTGTATAATAATAATAACACTGACGTCCAAAAATACATACAAATGATATGTTAGGATCCATGTGATCTTGCATGACAACCTCATTCATTTGTCGCGGTCTAGATTTCCTGGTTCAATTTGCTTTGTCTAAATCAATTTTCTCAATCCTATTTGATTGTAAATTTCTGTAATTTTTTTCTTCAATTATTTAGAGCAAACCCTGTTTATGTTTGTTTCTTGAAACAGGTACATTTTGTTATTTTCGATCTTCTGCTTGTGGCAAAGGAAAAATGTAAAACACTTATCCATAATCATGAAAGCGGTTCTGACTGACACACGTACGCAACTTTCTTCGATATATTTACATTGTCAGAGGTGCATATTTTCGTAGTTCTAAATGTATCTGTACAACAGTCAATGATATGATTCTACCGCATCAGTTTTATCAGCTTTTATCCACCCTAATATCAATTTTCCATGAGAGGTGTCAAGCAACTGTCAGCTGACCTGCTGTGTTGACAAGTGGGGCTGGGATATGTCATGAGTGCAGCTTGCTGTATGGGGCAGGAACAAGCTTAGCAATCAGATGGTCACCCTTCCAGAAATAAACAGTGAATATTCTCTCCCTTTCACCCTTCATATTCCTTACTCTCCCTGTTTGATACAAAAATCTTTTTAAAAAGTAGATTTCTACAAACACAAACATACATTTTCTGGAGCAAGGTCACCATGCAAAATTAAGACATCTGTGCTTAATACAGTGCAATGAACGAAGAAATGAGCAATTAGTAATTTGAAACACACATTTGGTTCATTTGTCTCAGCAATCAATTAACCTACAGCAAGAATTGCAGCACTTTCGTTAATCAGATTAAAACTGACATCTTCATTATTGTTATTATCGTTTTCACAGATATGTGTTTTTCAAGTTTGTACTTCGCTTCATCTCAAAACTGTGATGTCACAGATTAGTTGCATAACCGTGTATATTACAAGCACATATTTCAAGAAACTGACTAAATGCATTCACACATGGATAATGTATGTTTAGCTTGGTTGGCTTTAACTAGCTACTCTGGTTGATAGATGCTTCAATGAAATTTAACTGAACCAAACAGACTTATCCTCAAAGGAGAGCTACACTGCTGGGAAAAAGTTTGGAAACTAAGCAGCCTGAGCGTTGCACAAAATGGTATCTGGTTGATCAGATTCTTACTTGATGAAATCAAAATTGACCAAAATAATTTCTCAGCTGATTATTGAAGATAAATTTCTGAAATAGCCTTACATTTCAAAGGTTGCTTGACAAAAATGGGATGTGTCAAAGTTCGTAAGCATTGGTCATTGCCATTTCATTTATATGCCTGACCCCTTATTTAGGGCCCTCGGTATTTTTGAAAGCAACAAAGGAAGTTGAATGCCATACATACACACTGTGGAGTGGAAACTACCCATACAATCCCTCTTCCAATTATGAAATTGTTTCAGATCAGATAAGAATCCATGAAGCAACAAACAAATTTCTGTAACACTGATACGATGACAAGCAACATTCCGTTTCCCAACTTTTGGCCTATGGTGTACAATGACTGACAACAAATGCAACAAAGTGATATGAAATTGTTAAGACGAGCGACAAGCATCTTGTGAAAAACTGTAAAACAGGCTTTGTTTGGACACACTGAAACAGAGACTCTTCTGACAAGGTGTGACAATCAGCGTAGACAGAAGTTGTTTGTTGTGGTTGAACAAAAACAATAACATCGCCTGTCAGTTTTAACTTCCTTTGTCATAAACCGTGATGTCAAACTCTGAACTGATATGTCACAAATTGGAGATTAGACCAATCACATTCACAGATACCCTGATGATGTCACGGTTTAACTGCAAAACGAAGTTTTCAAAAAACACGTAGCTATGAAAACGATAATAAGAAGCATCCTGTTCACAATTTAACTTGATGAAATTTCTTGTTTTGGTGCTTCACACATACAAAAGCAACTGTCAGCTGACCTGCTGTTCTGACAACTTGGGCTGGAATATGTCATGAGAAGCGCTTGCTCAACGGGGCAGGACAAGCCTGGCAATCAGATGGTCACTCTTCCAGAAATAACCTATGAATATTCCTCCATTCTGATCTTCGTATTCCTCACCTCTCTCCGTTTTCTTAACGGCTGTTTTCCAGTGAAATAAAGAATTGTTGTAGAGCCATTAGAATTTCTTTCAATGTCAATGATATGTTTTCTTACTTTCTAAGAAATTGCTGCCTTTTTACATACTGTTATCTTTTGATTCTAAACAATTATTTTCCAAATCGGAATGGTGGTGAAGGGTTTTCGCAGTGCAGCTTATACAATAAATTTCATGTTATGAATAGTGATTCATACAGACACTGTCAGTGCAAAACTATTTGGATCTGACTTTACATTTACAAAGTTTGTTGCAGGTCTTTCAGTCAGAGTTTTAGCTTTGCTTTGGAGTCAGATCATTAAATTTAAGTCTACAAATGAGTACAAAATGGAAAAACCCAGCTTATGTCATCCAATCTCTTTCAAATCCCATACTGACATACAAAAGCTTTCGAGGAAGAAGGTCACTCAATTTTTCTGCTGGCTTTTCCTTCTTGCATTAGGAAATTCACATGCAGAAACAATTACAATACTCTCTCCTAAGTGCTGTGCAATGAAGAAAACGGGCAATTAGTGATTTTCAACAAAGATTTGTTCATTTGTCTGCGCAATCAATTAACCTTGATAAAGAATCACAGCACATCCAGTAATCAGGTTAAGAAAGATTTTTAGTGTGCAACGTTCTGTCAGTAAATTGAACAAGTGAACCGCCATGGCAAATTAAAAACTACAAAAAGTGTGGGACCTTGGAAAATGTTTAAAAGAGTGCTTTGGGAAAGAAACTGGGACAAAAAGAGTACATGCTTTGGGAAAGAAACTGGGATAAAAAGAGTGCTTTGGGAAATAAACTGAGATAAAAAGAGTGCTTTTGGGAAGAACCTTGGATAAAAAGAGTGCTTCAGGAAAGAAACTGGGATGTCACATTGTACTACCATAAAACTGGGGTACTTTGGCTGTGCAGACTGCTTTGGCCATCATATGAGAAAAAAATTCAGTGCCTGATATCTATCAGAGCTGTTTACAGTTCTGTCCGAAAGTTTAAATATACCCCAATGCAAAACAACCAATTTCTCTATTTCCAGGGCAATTTTAACAACAATAGACAAATCATACATGAAATACAATGCACTGCATACGGTTCTTTTAAAAACATGCTGACAGAACTATTCAATCTCTAAGAGAGGAACTACTCACACAGCCACATTTAGTTAACACTAGTATTGTACCCATCTAAAGATGGGTGAATAGGGGAGGCAAACCTATTGCAAGATGAAGACCCCCCCCCCCATGGATGGGAATTAACAAGATTTGATGATATTACCATAAGAGATACATGTGTGCTGTAGTAGGTGCATACGCGTAGAAATGTACATTTTATCTGCATTCTGCATAAGACTCAATGATCTGATTTCCCCGGCATCAATTCTATCTGCCATGTGTCACTTTATCATGTGAGGTGTCGGGCGATTGTCAGCTGACCTGTTGTTCTGACAACTTGGACTGGAATATGTCATGAGAAGAGCTTGCTCAATTGGGAAGGAACAAACCTGGCAATCAGATGGTCTCCCTTCCAGAAATAACCAATGAATATTCCCTCCCTTTCACCCTTCATATTTCTCACTCTCCAGGGGGGGATCCAGAAAATTCCGGTGGGGGGGTCTATCGGGCTATCGCGTCGCGGAACACATAGTTCACGACACAACGCGACCACACGACGATAAAATTAACATGTAAAAATAATAAAATTTTGGTCTGGTGGGGGGGGATGCATGCCCCCCCTCCCCCCCCCCTGCGTCCGTCCTTGTCACTCTCCCTGTCTGATACAAAAATCTTTATAACAGTAGATTTCTACAAACACAAACATAAGCTCTCCTCAAACAAGGTCACTGCATACTTCTCATTTTCATTATCAAAACAATTAAAGACATCTGTGCTAAATACTGTGCAATGAACAAAGACGTGAGCAATTTAATAGTGAAACAAAAATTTGGTTCATTCATCTCAGCAATCAATTAACCTTCAGCAATTGTGGCACATCCATTTTTCAGATTAAAACTGACATCTTTATATTTTTTATGAAGCATCCTGTTCACAATTTCAACTGATGTTTTTTTTTTTTGTGGTCAGTTGTGCGACTGCTTTGATAGTGCACTCCTGGTGTACCAGGTTCACACCCTTCATCTCAGACTGTCTACACTGAAAATAAGGATTGTCTGATTACTCTAATATCAGACAATGATGACAGACTTTATTTATTGCATTCTGGCAAGTATTTGCAACTGAAATTCTCATTCCAATTATAGTGATGCACTAAATGCCTTATATAGCCTATATTCAGAATTATTTTTTGATTTACTCATGTCATTATTTTTCTCAGTTTGAAATTGCCACACTTTTTATTGATTATTTTAGACATTTGCGATGCTGTCCAGACATAGCTTTCTTGCAACAGCTTTCAATATACTTCTATTTTTCTCATGAAAATCAATTATATCATATTCTTACACCAAATATCAGTTTCAATATTCCTTCCTAAATGTTTTTATGTGAGGCGTCAAGTAACTATCAGCTGACCTGCTGTTCTGACAACTGGAGCCAATATCTGTCAAGTGAGCATCTTGCTCAATGGGGCAGGAACAAGCCTAGCAATCAGATTGTCACCCTACCAGAAATTACCAATAAATATTGCTCCCCTTCGAGCTTCATATTCCTCACCTCTCTTCGATTTCTTCACGCCTGTCCTATGGTGAAATAAAAAATTCTTGCGAAGCCATCAGAATCATTTTCAAAGTCAATAATAGGTTTTCTTGCTTTTAAAATTGCAGCCTTTATACATACAGTTTTCCACAATTTAATTTTAAAAATGCTCTTTTGATCTATAAATGTTTTGATTGTCAACAAGTGTTTTCCTTATTTGGATGGTGGTGATGGTGTTCAAAATGCATCTTATAGTAGACGAAAAAGGAGCGCCTACTAAATGCTGTTGGTGGCCATTGATGACCTCACAACAAGCCCTATCAATTACATTGAAATAAAGTGTCAATTTGGCTTTGGTCAACTTGTGACCTCATTGGTGAGTGGTGTGTCTTGGTCAGTGACTCTGGTTAATAATATACTAAACATGGAGTTTAACATGGCAGGGATAGGGATATGACCTCACAAGAAACATTCCGGTGCATTTCTACAAGCCCAATGTTTTGTCTACTGTAATATTCAATAAATTTCATGTCATGAATACCAACCCTCTCAATGCAAAACAATTTCCATCTTACTTTACGTTTACAAAATTCATTGTTTATCTTTCGGCTCAGCTAACGGAGTCAGGCCATAAAATGCAGGTCCACAAATGTGTACAAAATGGCAAAAAAAACTGTACTTATGGCATCCGATCTCTTTCAAATCACAAAGCAATACTGCTCAGAGAAGACAAAATGTAAGACATGACAAATCAATGGTTTTGAAATTTTGATTTACACATACAAAAGCTTTCGAGGAACAAGGTCACTCAATTTTTCTCCTGGCTATTCCTTCTTTCATTAGGAGATTCACAGAAACAATTACAATACTCTTCGCTAAGTGCTGTGCAATGAAGAAAATGAGCAATTAGTGATTTTCAACCAAGATTTGTTCACTTGTCTCAGCAATCAATTAACCTTGAGCAGGAATTACAGCACATCCAGTAATCAGATTAAGAAAGTTTTTCCTGCTTGTGGAATGTTCTGTCAGTAAATTGAACAAGTGGACCATCATGACGAATTGCACACTACTGAGTGTGTTGGACCTTCGGAAATAGATGTTTAAATGAGTACTTTGGAAAAATAGCTAGAATACAAGTATTTGCACCAAAAAAGTACATCGATATTCAAGTTAGTACTCTTCAAACAGTGACTTTGATTACAACAGTGGTACCCCTGTTGGAGATCTCTAGCTAAAATTTTAAAAACTGTCCTCTTTGTCGATCGACCACCGCATCTTTTTTTAAGCAATTGGCTGGAATTTGCATAAAAGAGGCCTCAGAAAGCCCAAGGCTTTGTGTTTGTATGGACACCTAGTTTTGAATTAAACACAGTGGCATCGCATTTGACCATTTGGCAAACCAGTCAAGTGCCCCTTGCTTTTCATTTTGTCTTTTTAATTGTTACCTTTCACCAGAGTATTGGACATAGTGAAATGACTAACAGTGATTTAAATAAATCAGTCCAGAGAAAGTATATAAGGAGTTAAAGAACTATGAATCACTGAACAGTATACATGAGCAGTCATCACAGGGATCAGGCGCATGCCCAGAAAATGCTACTTTTTGACAGATAAGTGTACCACGATCATCCCATGTCTCATATCAATGACGTATGCAATATCAGTGATATTATTTTAGCCATTACAGTGGGACAATTTCAACCTGGATGTCACTATTTGGTGCAGAAAAATTTGAGTTCAAATGTCCTGATGAAGAAATCCAGAATACAATTGAATCGCATTTTGAACCATTTGGAAAACTGGTCAATTACCATATGATTATTGACTGTAAGCAAATCACATTGGGGAAAAAATACATACTACATGTACTAAAAATTGTGAAAAAGTGTGAGTTTAACCATTTCAGACCATCAATGCCTGAACATGCTAGAAAATACCAATCTTAAAAGAATCTCAAGGCAATCTTAAAACAAAATCAATATAACTGTACAATCAAGACATAATATACCAATGTGATATAGTAATTTTGATTTATTCAAATCGCTAGAAACTGAGAAAGATCAAGTCTCATTTCCTTCACTGCCAATGAATTAATTAGTTTCCAGCGAGGACAAAAATTTCACTATCTGATCAAGAACATTGAAAATGGTACTTATCTCACAATAATTTCTTTGTGTACGAAGGGAAGCCAATAAAACACCACCACAACTGCAACGGTTAAATTTTCTGCTACAGAACAAGAGTACTCATTTTTATGTTCAGACTATTTATTTACCTGTCCGCTACATAAATCAGACCTGGACATTGAGAACTCACCCACAGTGATTGAAATAAATCACTTCAAAGAGAGTAAATGCAACTTCTATGTTTCTGACAGACAGAAAAGTTGGTTTAAGAATAAGCTGCAGACTGACAGTGTAGGTGCCAGACAGTTCTCACAGATTAAGTGCCTGTGTCCCATTGGAGTAAAAATGAAAAACAGCATGAATTTTACCATTTTACGTTGTGGTCAATTGCAAATATACTGTTTTAAATGCTAAATTTAGTACCTGTCATGCAAAGTTCCCATCATATGCACATTGATAAATTTTATACAGTATGTTATTCAAAGTTTGATTAAAAACCTGAAAGTTACACTACATAAAAAAATATTGGAAGTGAGTGATGACTGGACTTTCAATTTTTTGAGGTCATCTCTAATGTAGCCCGCCCCCAACCATAACCAAATGCTTCCGTTATTTGTCATACATAAGAAAACATAATTCTAAAAATCATAACAGCACAATATAATTATCATACTATCATCTTGTCCCATTTGTCAACTGAGTATAAAAAACAAACAATGCCGTACATAAATCATGTAGCATCCCCCAATCATTGCCAAATACTTCCGTTATCTGTCATGTGGTTGAACTGAATAGAATACTGTGCATTAAAATATATATAAGACTCAGAACAAGAAAATGCCGTAGTCAAAATGGAAAAGTGCATTGCTGATATCAGAAAATTTCTCCATGAAAACAAGCTTTGTAACAATGGAGAAAAAACAGAACTACTGCTCATTGGCAGTCCACATCAACTTAATAAACTCCAAGTATCGTCAATCAATGTCGACAATGTCAAAATTAATGCAGTTGATCATGTTAGAAATCTGGGTGTAATCTTTGACAAAAACATGACCATGGAAAAACAAGTTAACAAAATGTGTCGGAATGCCTACTTCAATATTAGAAACATTTCAAAAATCAGGAAGTCATTGGACAAGGAAACCTGTAAAACAGCGGTCAATGCTCTTGTCACACCTCACCTAGACTATGGAAATGGTCTTCTCTATGGAACATCGAGTCGTTTGCTGCATAAACTTCAAGTGGCCCAGAACTCAGCCATTCGACTCATTGAAAAATTGAGAAAGCATGACAGTGTAAGCCAGCATAGGAAGCAACTGCATTGGCTGCCCATTCCAGCAAGAATACAATTCAAACTCATGTTAACAACTTGGAAAGCAATAAACGGGCAAGCTCCCTTGTATATTCAAAATATGATTCAGCCAAAATCTGAACGAAACTGCAATCTGAGAAGCAATAACAAAATGCTCTTAAATGAACCACCCTCCTGCAATAAAAACAAATATGAAGACAGAGCCTTTTCGCATGCCGCTCCGAAACTGTGGAACCAACTCCCAGAGATAGTCAAGGGTTCCAAAACACTCGAAGGTTTCAAGAGAAATCTTAAGACTTACCTGTTTAAAAGTTTCTATAGATAAATCCAGCATGCACAAGCGCTAGTGAGCAGTTTACTGGAATTAGCGCTATACAAATACCTATTATTATTATTATTATTAAGGTGATATTGCAGGTTAATCAGCATTTGTTGATAATTTTGGTTTTGCTAGTTTTTTTCCTCTAACTATTTTCATATCATATAAATTACCAAATTGATTTGAATTTGCCTGAGTCAATATTAAGAATGTTATATAAATTGAATTATAATATTACATACCTTATAATGAATGAAAATTCCATCGAAACAGCCCTTGGTATCATTTCCACTATAATTTGTGAACTCGAAAGAACATTACAAGAATATTATGTTTGCTTATTTTATAGAAAAACTGCTAGCAACAAGCTGTTAATATGAGTCAAAGTTAGACAATACCTTTGTTTCTGACAATATACAGTCTAATCCTTTATTGGCAAGCTTTGAATGAGCATTATATCATACTTGTGACCAACAACTAAAGAAAACTGAGAAAACATAATGCAATCCAGTGAAATCTTATTTGGACTAGGAAAGTAAGGTCCCATTATTGCATCTTCAGTGAATGGGTAAAAAATAATCATGATGGAACTAACTCAGCTGTATAACCTTATTGATAACAGTGAAATACCAGGTAAGAATTTCTCATTCTTTCTAAACCTTGTGAAAAAAAAAACCTGTTATGACAATCCAGTAAAATATCAAAAGCAAACCATATTTAGCTCTAACTTGCATGGCAGTGGTCAACCATGATTAATTAGACAATGCTGCAGAAGAAATAATGTTAAATGACAATCCAGTAAAATATCAAAAGCAAACCATATTTAGCTCTAACTTGCATGACAGTGGTCAACCATGATTAATTAGACAATGCTGCAGAAGAAATAATGTAACATCACAATGAAAATTTATTGTTCAGCCGCTACAAGGGATGCTACCCGATTTATGTCCTGCATTGTTTGTTTTTTACACTCTTTAGACAAATAGGACAGGATGATAGTATGATAATTGCATTGTGCTGTTATGAATTATGTTTTCTTATGTAGGCCTAACAGGGTAACGTGGGGTAATTCAGGCCAGGGGAAAATTCGGCCCCTTGACGATAAAATGTTTTCTCATGGCCCTGGTAACAGAGATTTAATGCTGCAAAATAATTATGATTCGACTTACAGGAGAATCATTTTATTTTCTTTCATATTTTATTATTATTAAATTTCACCTATTACATAGGTGAAGTTTCTTGTTTTCGTAAATGTTTTTATTAAACTTTACCTACACAAAGGTGAAGTTTCTTGTTTTCGGTATTATTATTCATTATTTATTTATTATTATCCTTTCCAAAAAATGTCTTCGTAAAATTGTACTAATACTCTACAATGACCTTATTACAAATTCTGAATATTGGTTATATTCTGCACCCAATATTTCAGACCTATACATGTAAGTAATAACTCTCTATAAATTACTGTTTCATATGCAATCTACTTAATTACCGTGGCCTAATTGGTAAGTGCACTTGTCAACTGGCTTTGAGGACGTGGGTTCAAATCTCACCCGGGAACTCACTTTAGTCCGAGCCCATGGGACATTAAATGGAGGCGGGTTGTATCCAGTATTCTATGCTCTAGCAACTGAAAGACCCTGGGCATCCCTGAATTAATAGGGTACATGTATGTGCCAGACTCAAAGTCTTCTCATCTCATCATCATTCGGCGATCGCCCTCCTTGATATAGCCCACTAAGGTGCTGCAGAGGCGTAAAACACAAACAAACAAACAAACAAACAAATCTACTTAATTATCCCCCATTAAGTAAAATCGTGATATTCATAAAATGATAGACATTTCGTCCTACCCCAACCTACTCCTTCCATTGACAATTAAGTGCATGGACATACTGGAGACAACCATGCCAAAAACAATCTCCACCAGCCAATAACACACTCTACACACCAATATCGTTATGATTGATTTCATGGCATTTGATTGGCTCAGCAAATTCGATTCAGAATATATTAAATATAGGTAGTCTAATATTGCCACACTTATACTTTTCTTGATTCTTTAAAATAGCATGTTATGTTTCTTGCCTTGGAGATGTGTGTGATTCTTGATGATCTTTCTTTAATTTCTTTGGAGCGATTTACTTAAATCATGTTAGCAAGTTCAGTTTCCAAAAATTGTCATTTGGTGCTGGCAGAGAATGTGTAACAACAAATACAATTTATGTCATTGTTGAAAGCCCATAGGTTGGATAGTGATTTATTTAAATCAAATTGACCATATCTACCTAGTATACATGTAACTCAAAAAGCTACAGGGAAGTGGGAAGTGACTGTAGTTCTGATAAATTATTAGAATGTTAACTTTGTTTTACGATGCGTCTTGAGATGATTTGAAGAATCATATTCCCATCTGTATTTAAATGTAGGTAGACTGATATGAGTGATTTAAATAAATCAAAATTATCAAGTGACAAGAGATAATGGCATATCCAGTAGCGGTGCCAAATAAGATGACTGACTTGCTGAAGTTCTTCACCATACAGCAGCATTGCTTGTAAAGTTGTAAATAGACTTAGAAAAATGAAAAAGACTGCGAAAAATGAAAAACAAGGAGCAACTGACCTTTTGCCGTTATGGTCAAATGCGATGCCACTGTGTTAATTTATAGATTCTCCATTGGACAGAATTCACTAATTGTGAAATTAATATCCAAATATTGTAAAATGTTCACGTTTAAACTTTTTACAGATATTTTGTGGTTGAAGCAACCATTTTGTCCTTTTTGTACCATAGATGAAAATATGGGAGGGCAGAGGAGAAACTGCCAGGGGCTTTGGGTCGTGTATTGTATGTGTAAATACAGTTATTTGGGTGCAGAGAAGTTATCAAGTACATTTGTATGAGGAAAAGGGATGTCCCTCAGGGATGGATTATGAGAGATCCCCCCCCCCCACCAGATGTAATTGTGACATTATGGATGGATGATTGGGTCTTACGTCCTGCATTTATTTTAATTATGCACTTGGATGGTTAATTAGCACAGGAGGAGGACACGGCGATGAGGTGAAGGATGATAGAAACAGCCATCCAACATAGGCCCAGGTGACCTAGCAATAGCTAGATTCGAACCGTAGATCCTTTGTCCTAAAAATAAAGTTTCAGCCAAAAGTGGACGGTTTTACCCTGCTTGACTCTATATAGTACCGCAACGATTATGTTGTTTAATAAATTTATCTTATCTCGCCTCCAGTCGAATATTCCTCAATCCAAAGCAAATTGTTGATCAGTAAATGTTTCCTTCTACCGGCATGATGAGATTTGCCTGAATATGAGAAAGTGGGTCATATCCAAATTCAATTACAGTGTCAGCTATTAGTATTCAGGGGATGCCACCAGGGGCATTGAATCTGTAATAACTTGCCAAATGATTTGAAGATGGTTTTGAAAAGAGATTTTCATTCTGTCATGTCCACAAAATCCCAAATCAGCATGCCAAACACCAATTGAATTTGATTTTACCAAATGGAACCTTGGCGGGGTATCAAGTGCAGCAAAATAATATTTTATATCATTCTTATTTATATCATTTGCCTTAAAGTCATATAAATTCAAGGAATATATATGTGCTAGTTATATCCCGCGTTTGAGGGAATATGTGATATATACCGAGGCGTCAGCCGAGGTGTATATCACATATTCACGAAAACAAGGGATATAACTAACTTATACCTTAAACAAAACAAAATAAAACGAAGATATTCACAAAAGAAAAGAAAACAAGAGGGATTTGAGATAAAAAGAAAAAACAGCTACAAACAATTTGCTAAGTGGGATTAACTTAATAACATGAAAGTATCCGTTGAAGAAAAAAATCCAAAAGGCTGCTATGAAATTCTTACTTTTTGGGGTGAATATCTAAAAAGAATAGCTAAAAATCAGGAAAACAAAAGCTGTCAAATATAGAACAAAATGTTTGATGGAAAAAATGTGGAAAAAAAAGTGAAAAGGAAAATTTGGAAAAAGATGAGGGCAAAAAAACTGCAAGGAAATAATGTTTGCGAAAAAAAGAAGAAAGATTTGAAATAGAAATTTTGAGAAAAAAAATTTGTGAAATAATGTTGTGGGGAAATCGGCAAAAGAAAAAAAAAATCAGGAGAATGTACAATATATCCATTTGGATTTGGTTGTTAGGGGTAGCCATCAGATATAAATGGAGGGGGGGGGTGCAGTCTTTTTTTTTTAATGGTAACAACAGTAATTAGGCCTATTTATTTCTAGCTTTTATCAAACAAAAATTATTTATTTAGACTGCTCAAAAGTAATTTATTTATTTTACCAAAACATGACAAGAAATTATTTATTTAAAATAACCTTCAAGCCCCTCCCCCTCCCGGAGATCTCATATGGTTGACCCCTTAGTCATGATATTTGCATTTAAAATCCAAATTGGGCTCAAATTGAAGGATTGATGGATTTGTCATAGGCGTTAGGTTTTATAATACCTTTGTTTTATTTTTGTTGGCATTCCACTGTTTGGTACAGTTTCGCTGTTTGTGTTATGAGTTTTGTTAAACAATGAGGCTTTATATACTCCCATGGGCGTATAAGTGAACAACAAAGAATATACTATATAGGATATATACCAGCCAAATACAGCCTAGGCTTCTGATTGGCTGATGGCTCACAGGTATGGTATAAATATATGTTATATATGTATACGAGTTATAAATGAGTGCACAGTCATTGTACGATGTATAGTGGAATACAAATATTTTGAAGTTATTATAATTTGTACTCCGAGGAGCCTACCAAATGCATAAATACAGGACGTAAAGCCCAATCATCCATCCACAATTGTTCTTTCCAATTATAAAATGGTAATGGAATTTCCAAATTCCATTAAAAAGGAACTTATCACTTGGACATAGAGTTGTGGGGCAAGGTGAGGAGATCATCTTTCCATTTCAAAAAGGCTTCAACAAGATGGGAAGAAAGCCTGGTGATCATCCACAAGCTCCCACAGACATGAGCAGAATGGAGACAAGAGTGCGAGATAAATTTTGTCCATTTTGCCTTTTACATTGTAGAAAAGTGACTGGTTTTTCTGTTTAAGTTGCATTTCATTTGGGTAGTTCGAACTCAATCATATCTCAGCCGATTTGTCACTTTCTCAAATTCCCAATTTCCACATGTCATTTCAAATCTGCCGTCTATCGTATTACATTATCGGTCCCAACAATTATCAGTCCCTACAATGTATATTAATATAATTTATTTCATGTGTTAAGATACCTCGTTACATGAATCTTTCCCAGTTCTTTATGTAAGTTAACTGCTTATTTTGTGTAAAATCAAAGCATTCCTTTGCAAATATTTAGATCTTTATCCATATGGATCTGGGGATTACAATGCTGATTACAGATAAATGGGAGAATTTTCTGCTGATATGTCTACTTTTCTTTTGACTTCAGGGATATGAGCCCACCTGTTGACATATATGTACATGTATCTGTTCAAAACAAAATGAAGCCATGTGGCCAATATTATTATACCATTCGACACCTCTGTCAGCAGTATTTCAACGATAATTCCCATATTCTTTTCCACTTATCATCTAACGTTTGACTGTTTGAGTATTTGTCTCATGGTATACGCCGGTTATACCACGGGAGAGGGAATATGTATAGGTTATTCACCACGGGAGAGGGAATATGTGATTTATCACCCGAGGACTTTAGCCCAAGGTGTGATAAACACATATTCCTGATCCCATGGTGAATAACCGGTTTATACCATGAGAAAACAGTCAAACAGTCAAACATGAGAGGATAACTGGACAACAAAGAATATGGGAATTATTTCCCTGAAATAATGGCATGTGACTGGCTGACAGAGGTGTCGAATGGTATAAGTGTTTATCACACCTTTGATGATAAATCACATATTCCCTCTCCCGTGGTTAGACTATGCTTATCACATGGTCCCACAACCACACATATGGAATTCACAGTTGAATTGGTGCACTTCACTGAACTGAGGCTCAAAACAGGTGATTACAACAAACAGTCAATGTCAAACATTGCTAAACAAGATAATACAGCTTGCTATTTTGTAACAGGAGACCAAATTCTCCTATGGCCATGTCAACACAGAATTTTTTGCCAACTCACTCTGAAACTTTAGAGGCTGTTAGTCAAATATCAAAGATGTTTCAAGGTTACACTTTGCATAGATTTGGTCCACAGTATACATACACAGTTCTAAGTAGTTTTCTATAGCTGACAGCAATTTGATTTTATATGAATTGACTTTTTCTGAAACTTGTCGTTCTCTAAGCCAATGTTTTGATTAAACAGGAAGTCATGTACAGCATGTACAGTGCCACGATGTTGCATCATGTTATCAATCAACCCTCGCAAGTGCCTTCCGCACTAAGGAGACTGCACAATACATATATGTACAGGCTCCCATCAGAGTCCAATGCAGGTGGCCATAAATAAAACTTGCTTTTGCAGTGTTTAAGCAGTAAGCTGACAATCTCACCTAGCACCAGGTGGTGCTAAAGATTCGAAAGAAGGCTTAATGCTGCCCTCTTGTGTATATGGAGAGCCACGTGGATCAATGGACCATGGAATACCAACTTGATAACTGCTGTCAGTAATATATTCTCTTAAGATGAGGTGGCACAATGGATTATATCATTATGAACATTGTGTGTATTTATGAATTAGGCTATTGACATGCTACAGTACAACATGCAGCAGCAGTATGCCACTGACAGCACAGCCAGCACTGTCACAACATAGCACTGATCTGGTCTCAAGAGTACAAAAAGGTGAAGCCTGTTATGAATGAAGGAACATACAGTGGAACCAGAGCATGCAATATATCAGGTTGCCTTCAGTGGCAGTGGAGTGCCTTGGTTCTAAAATGGCAGGGATAGTATCATTTTTCTTAACATGACTTCATGGGCAGTCAAATCATCACATGCTATTTAGGACAAAGTGCAGTTAGGTCAAGCCCTGCACTTCTTCAGTGCAGGCAGGACAGCAGCATTAGTACACTAATGTTGAATTTGTGTTGAATTTAACCTGTTTATCTATTTGCATGACAATACAGTGACCTACTTATAGATAAGAAAGAATCAAATGACTTGGATACTACTGGATCTACATTTACTATTATAAATCCATGACATATATTTAAAATGCTTGATTACAGAATGATTACCACACTGCTGAGGCACTGACCAGTCTGCACTTGAGTCTGTGAGCTTACTCTGTAGAGCTGTATACATACTGCAGTTCAAGCATGATAGGTGAAAGGTGTTACAAGCTAATACATGAAATGCATGGATGTTTTTAATGTCACAGGCCTTGTAAGAGCACAGGTGCCACACCAACTAGTCATAGGCTCACAGCCTATGTGGCCTGCACTCTCTGTTTGTTTAGCATGTAGCATGCAGCAGGTGTAATACTTCATAGCTGCCTGGCCAGCATAACTAATGACAGCTACAAATATTGTTGTGACAGTGCAGCTCTTGTCACCATTGTGATTGTATGGATTGCCAGTGGATTGGATTATTGTTGTTGGGAGTGGATTATTGATTGGATGATTTGGGATTACATTATGAGAACATGACCTAATTGGATTACACTGCAGCTGAAAGGATTATTTGATAAATACTCAACATGGGTCCATTAAACCTCACCTTTGTATCATTGCTGGTAGCTGCTTGCTGTTGTTTACAATTTTGCCACTCAGCCAATTTGTATCTACCTATTCAAGATGGGAAACTGCTGTTACAATTGACTCCATCCTACTTGGAAAACATAATACATGATGAAGACACAAATATATATTACAATGTTACAGTGCTAGAAAAAGGAAATTCTTCATTTTCACCTGCTTCAGTATTAAAAACACCTTTGGTTGAACTCCTTGTAACAGCTGAAGACACTGACGTCATTGGCGTCCTTAGCAACTACACTCTGTTGCTAGGGACAGAAGACCATGGCAACATAACTGTTAAAGGGTTATTTTTAGGAAGAACGTTTCTCAAGTTCTCAAGTAGACCTGTTGAAGAAGATGGGAAGTCAAACTCTACCTGGACTCCAATCAACTTTGATTACCCCATATCAGTTATAAGACCTAAAAGAATTATAGACACTATTTTCATCATAGTGGTTGCAATTGTTGTTCTGGTGCCCAAGGTTGGCATGGGGTGTAAGCTTGACATGGGGGTAGTTCTCAGCACCCTCAAGAAACCCTTTGCCCCCATCATTGGCTTCATCTGCCAGTTTGTCATCATGCCTGGGGTGAGTATTGTATGTCTTCTATTCTAAATACAATTTTTCTCTTAATGATAAACAGACAAAACCTACAATACAAAGGTTAGGCAAACAATTCAAAGTGATTTCCCCTTCTTTGACTCCCAAGGAAATAGCACAATTCAAAGTGAATTTGGCCAACTTTATTCAAGTTTTGCATACTATTTTAAGGGCCTGGGGAGGTTTAAGTTTGTAATACACTGGGCTGATCCATCTCTGAATTATGTTCTTACCAGTAACTAGAAATGCCCATAGAGTTTTTTTGTTCCAATTGTTGACCTCTTAATCTTTTATATAGCATGTATAGATGTATAGATAGAGAGATAAAGAGATAGGGAGATAGATAGATAGATGGATTAGATTAGATTACTTATTGGATATATTTATTCTAGGTTGCCTATGGAATAATAGAAATGCTGCACATGAGAGGAGGCCTGGCCCTGGGCTTCTTTGCAGCCGGCTGCGCCCCTGGGGGAGGAGCGAGTAATTTCTACGCGTACCTCTTGAAAGGAGACATTTCCCTCAGCGTCACAATGAGTTTTGTATCAACAGTAGGCTCCCTCGGTAAGTCGATTGATATTTTAAAGGATGTGTTGAGCCAATCAATAGATAATAGCATTTGAGCAAAATACAGCTGCTCCGAGAGTGACCTATGGGAAACAACCCAGCTGTTCGGGTTTTTGTAAGAAAAATGAAGTATATGACTGTTCTAATCCAATAGATAGACCTTTTATGTCATCACAAATATCAGTCAGGTGCTTGTTGGAATTGGTTGTACAACTAGAAAGGCCCCCATTTCACACGTTGAAAGTGTGTCTTGGCACACTAAATATTTGCTATTTGCACAATATTCTATCACACACATTCCCCTAAGTAGGTGGGTTTTTGAGCATGTCTTCATTTAACTGTTACATGGCTGTGATCACTGGGATAATGACTGAGCTGTACATTGACGATGGATGAATGAAGCGTTTTGTAAGGTCAAAACATGCCCACAAACCATATAATATTGAAATTCCTAATTGAAATGGTCCTGATAAAGACCAATCTCTCTATTGGGACTCAGTCTGGTGAAAATGAGAACTGCATACTGCTGCCACCTGGCACACAAGTTGATTTTGTATGCTACAGCATTGCTGTCCCAAGAAATAGTTTCAATTTCATTGCACATTCACAAAATTTCTATTCAACATTGATGTTTACTAGAGTCAGACTCGGCAATCACATTCTCTAAGGAAGTAGACAAGGCCATCAGCACACTCAGAAACAGCCCCGGTTTCTTTCAGACAAAATTGTGTGAGTTCCTCAGACTGAAATGATGTGGATTGCTTGCAGGAGCTCGCGGAATAGCACACTAGTCACTAGGTGGCAACATATGACAGCATATATGTTCTGATCTGCCAAGGCTAGAAAAAGAAGTGGCAATGTAACAGCGGCCCCTTGTAGATAGATGGGATTAGTACCTGTAAGAGTTATTCAGTGAACCAGTTTATTCTTTGTGTAAGTTAAAGTAATGTGCCTCAAAATTTCTTAAAAGTTTATTTGGAAGATAGGACTAAGTGTGCTTAAGAAGAAGTAAGACAGTATAACAGAATATAAAAAATATTTATAAGAAAATTTAAAGCGAACAAAACCATGTGAAATTCAAGATAAAAGTAGTCTGCAAGTATGTTGCATAGACTCAAGTTTGGACACTTACATTGTAGGTCGTTGACTGGTTGGTGACAAAATAAAACACAGATATTCACCGCAAGTGTACCTTGAAGGCAGTCATGACAGTCAAATTCCAGGTGTTCAGAATGAATTGCAACTAGATATGTCAGTTGGATGGATTGATTGGATTGGTTGTACTTGATTGAAGCTGATTATAGAGAAGAAGTGTCAAGTCCTAATTGCTATTAACATTTTCAAAAGAATATCTGAGGCTCTAAAAACTTCTACAAAACAAACACATAAGAAAGAACACAGCAGTCAGTTATTGTCTATAATGGCGGGAAAACGGCGATTGATCGATTACCATTCGATTTTAGGCCATAGATTAATCGATTTTGAAATTCTGTAATCGTGATAGCCCTAGTCACATGACCCTATACACACCTAGTGAGGAACAAAATGACTTTTGGTATACCGGTAGGTATTTTCACCTACATCTCAAGCATTTCAACCCATTTCTGAATTGGTCCTGGGATGAAAAAGAATTAGGCTTATAAGCCTGTAAGGCTGGGTGACAATAATACAGTTTATATTTGTATGAGAACCAAGTCATGTCACAAGTCAATAAAGAATATCTAATCTAATCTAATCTATAGGTTATACACCAGGGGAGAAGGAATATGTGATTTATCAACTGAAGACTTTAGCTCAAGCTTTAATAAACACATATCCTGCTCCCAGTCTGGTGAAAATGGGAACTGCATGCTGCTGCCACCTGGCGCAAAAGTTGATTTTGTATGCTTCAGCATTGCTGTCCCAAGATATCGTTCCAATTTCATTGCACGTTCACAAAATTTCTATTCAACATTGATGTGTACCAGAGTCAGACTCGGCAATCACATTCTCTAAGGAAGTAGACAAGGCCATCAGCACACCCAGAAACAGCCGCGGTTTCTTCCAGACAAAATTGTGTGAGTTCCTCTGACTGAAATGATGTGGACCCAGGGCTGGACTGGGCCGCCGGGACACCGGGAGAATTCCCGGTGGGCCGACGCTGTTGTGGGCCGATTGACCAAAAAAAGAGAAAAAAAAGATGATTGTCTAGCTTCCCGATTTTGCAACCCCAACATATTTGGTACCATTAGAATCGTCTCGCAAAGAAAATTGCAATGGTATCGAATTCACTGAGGTAATGTAAACCATCGGGCCACTGCTTTCATTTATTTGTTCTGAAGGATCAAAATGGTTTGCATTTTTACAGGACCTGTGTACTCAAGTTACTAAACTTACAAAAGGCCTACTAAGCCCCTTTATGCAGATGTGTTCTATGTAATCATGGAGCCTCCAAAGTGTATTATTCAGCACATGAAATTTAAAAAAAAGTTTTTTGTTGTTGAGAGTAAAGTCCATAGTCACCTGCCCCCCTATTATGGCCCCTAATTAACATCTGTGCCCCTAGTTAACATCTCTGCAGCCCCTAAAAGTTGCAGATACAAGGGGCCTGGGCCCTAGGGGATCAGCTAGTCCTCTCCCTCCTATAGATAAAGGTGGCATTTTAAAGACAATATGTCGGGACCCAGGCCTGCGAATGCCAACAAATGTTCCCCTCCCCACAAGGTCTGGATCCGCCATTGCCTGCCCGGGCCGCTGTCCACTGAAATTTCCAGGGCCGATTTTCTCTCCCAGTCCGCCCCTGTGTGGACCGCTCGCAGAAGCTCGCGGAATAGCACACTAGTCACTAGTTGGCAACACATGACAGCATATGTTCTGATCTGCCAAGGCTGGAAAAGTAGTGGCAATGTAACAGCGGTCCACTTGTTGACAGTCCCGATCCCATGGTAAATAACCGGCTTATAGCATGAGACAAACTCTCAAAATGTCAAACATGGGACGATAAGTGGTCAACAAGGAATATGGGATTTATTGCAGTGAAACACAGGCTTGTGATTGGCTGACAGAGGTTTGAAATTGTGTAAACATGATTGTTGGTTAGTCGCCAATAAGAGAGTATACATTAGTCCTTTAATTTAAGTGGTATTGAAACTCATAGTTGCTTCACGAAATACTGTCAGCATAATCACTCACTAGAAAACCCGTTGCAAGCGGTTGTTTGAGCCTAGACCTGTCAGCCGCCGAAAATAGCCAGCTCAGCCGCCATTTATAAACCCAGTGAGCCGCCGCTGGGCCTTGTATGTAGCCAGCCAGCCGCCGCCGATATAGCATCGCCGACGCGCCGCCAATTAGCCTGGCACAAAAGCCCTGTGTATCACAGGAGGCAGGCAATTAGAGCAGGAATCTGAGTATTTCAATCAGGACACCTTGATTGATTTGCTACTTGTTCAATTGGATAGACTGAAACCTTCAATCAGATCTTCAATCACAGAGGTTGCTTGATGACACTTGAAGTGCAATTCAGCCAATTAGCCCCTGATGGCAATTAGCTCCTGGATAGAAGACAATTGTAGGCTGTTGACTTGTCTCTGTCATTGAGCATTTTCTTTTTATAAGCCTACTTTGAATATATTATTTTGGTTTAAGGGATGAATAATTATGCACCACTAGAAATGCCCTTTAATAACAGAAGTGTATTTGGCAGTGTATTTAGTTATTGTTACTTAGCGCAGTTGTAATATATGGGGCAGCCCACTTCACTGTGAAATTTGAATTTTGGGTCTCCTTTTAAAAATGATTGAGGGAGATGGTTGCACAATTCCTTTGAGCTATCATAGCTCGTTGTTCAAAGTTATAACAACGGAAAGATTATCATAACTCAAAAGATCAAGCTCACTTCAGCAAAGTAGATTCTCTTGGTGATCAAGCTATGCTCAAACAAATTGTGCAACCATCTCACTCAATCAATTGAGCTGACTCAAAATTTCAAATTTTACAGTGTTGCAGACTGGGAAGTTTTGACTGCAAAGTGTAGAATATTGCCATTGAGGCACATTTTCAGAGGGGTGAAGGCCTGGGCCCCCTAACCCCCCTTAATGCCAAAAACGAGGATGTTGATTTCCTGTGGTGTGTCTATAATATGATAAAGCAGGCTGAGTTGTTTTGCCCTTATTCATGTTATTGCTGACCTGAAGATTATAGATTCTAACCCTAAAAACAGCAGTGACACTGTCACACAATTCTTCAAGCATGATCCCCACCAATCAAACTCTCTGTTGGTTCCTAGTTGGATAGATATGATAATCTTGATTAAATTTTATTGAGGGTTAACCTATTAAATATCTTCCATAATTCCATTTTTGCCCGATGTTAATAGTTAAGTAGGGCTCCGATATAGATTTTGATGTAATCACGACATATCATCAGCTGCAATGATTCACAAATTGCTATTGTAAGTGTGAAAATGTCTTATGTTTCCAATGAATTGTTCATTATTGCAAAGTTATGCAAACAAAGCCAAATTCAACCGATCTGCTTGGATTGGGTCCGTTTCCGAGATTGAGCGAGAATAACAGTCACTCCAACCTTCAAGGAATGTTTTTCACTGTAGCACAGGTGACAGCTGTACCAGGAGAAATTAAGTGTTTAATTTTTTCTTACATTTCTGTAATTATTCTCTGTCTAATATCTTATTTTTAGACCCTGAAGTATAAGTTAAGCCGCGGCTAGCCGACCAGCCAGCCACTACTAATTTAAGCCAGCCGCAGCCACCAAAGGTGGTGGCTAAGCTGCAGCCAGCCAATTATACCTCTTAGCCAGCCAATTTTGCCTTGGCCGGCTGGCTGACAGGTCTATAAATTGAGCCCCTTAGCAGGTTAGACTGGGTTGTGTGCCTGACTGCCTGTGGAAATCGCAGTATGGTACTGATGAGCATAAAGGGTGACAGTGTTATATAAACAGTTGTGGCCTTTGAGTAATGAATTTGCAAAAATGGATTATATTTAGAAAACATAGTATATTTTGTTCATGCAAATTTGGTGTGGAGAAGTAATACAATTTGTATTCATGAGCCATGCTGTGGTGGCAGCACCTGCATGTGTTGTCTGGAATGGCTGACCTATGTTGCCACCTGGGGAGCTTGGCAGAAAGCCTATGAGCCATTTATGGAGATTGGTGAAATATTGGTGCAGAAGGTGTTAAATGAAGGTGGATTTCATAGCAATTAGGAATTGTTGAAGTACAGTGACTGTTGCAAAACAAAGTAAATGTCAATGATGTTACACATGCAAAGTGTGATAGGTGTGCAGAGAATTGTGACAGAGTTATGCTTGAGACATGGAGCCAAGAGTGTTAAATGAAGGTGGATTTCATAGCAATTAGGAATTGTTGAAGTACAGTGACTGTTGCAAAACAAAGTAAATGTCAATGATGTTACACATGCAAAGTGTGATAGGTGTGCAGAGAATTGTGACAGAGTTATGCTTGAGACATGGAGCCAAGAGAGTTAGCACTTTTATATTTAGATTATTATTATTATATGAAATGTAAGGACACATTTTGTATCATAACTTCACATAATCTTAGGCCATTCTCTACCTACATCATGTGGATGCTCAGTGAGAATGTGGCAGTCCATTTTTGTCATTTTGATGCAATTATAAATGCATGCATGCTTAGATGCTCAACAGGACCAATTTCATTAAAATTTTGTACAGCTATGTCAAAATATCTGACATGAATGTTTGAATGTAATGTAATTGAAATAAAAATTAATTATGTGAGAAAATAAAAAAGAATCAGACATGTACAATTGTACATATTGTACAACTCTACATTTTACAGATAAAATATGATTATATGATGCACAGAAAAGTGACAGAAACTGGGTCCAATGCATTAAATTTGCAATTAATTTGACTGCTATTTTTTAGTTGTTTACAACACGAATGTTAAATGGTCCATCAATATTTGTGTCTGTATCTGTCCATCCATTTATATACATTGCCGCCTGTAAGTAAGTGAAACGGCCGGGTGGTGCATTGCCGTTGGGTCAATGCTAAATGTCCTTAACCAAACTGCTTGTGGGAGCATGAATTCTCATCCGATGAAACAAAAACATGTTGGGTCTTTATGAATGAAGATGTTTGAGGCATGTGGGATTGCAATGGCTGCCAATTTTCGTGTCAGGTATGGGTCGAAATCTTTGATAAGTAAGTGAAACACAAGGCAAATGTTATTTTGGGAAATGGGATTCACTTACTTTGAAAATTATATCATAACATTGAACATTGTATAACATAAAATGAAGTATAGGAAAAATAATAATCATACAGGAAAATATAATAATCATGCAGTAAAAGACAAGAGTTACAAATATCAGTGGATAATCTGATACATGTCGGAAGAAATTACTTTGTACGTCTGGAAGTTCTGCACCAATGGTTATAGCGATGGTTCAAGCTTTCGTTTGATGTTCAGATATTGACTACAGTCTGTTAAAAAGTCGAGAACCAAAGTGAGAGTTCAGCTTTAAAGTTATAGGGTGAGAGTTTCTGTGCTAGTATATGCAGCTGCAAGGTGTTGAAGGTAAAGGTGTAATCAATATAATAAGTTAATAAATTATAATAATATGGTCGGATCCAAAAATAACTGAAACAGCTGTAAACTAAAACATAGGTTGCGCGGCAGCATACCCTCGGCGTTAAGCAGCTATTCCGCCAACGGGTGAATTTGTGTGTTTTGCAAACAAGCAATTTCCCTTTGTGTCTTAATTGACCATGGTAATATAACAAATATATGTACCGAAATCATGTAATACGCTTTCCATGGTATTTTCAGTCACATTTAATAGCATATATATAACATAAAGGAAAATGGTGAGAAATGGATATTTTCGCATTTTTGTGAATTTTAAAACGTGCTATATCAACACAAAAATTTGCATTAAACTATGTAAATGTAATAGCCATAAAAGTTGCTTCCTAATATTTTTAATATTGGTTGAAGTTTACCAATTTACTCATTAGCATTTATTTTTGAGAAACCAAAATTCAAGAAAAATGATAGAAATCCTAAATTTTTTCAGTTTTGTTGTTTTTATCAAAATTTCTTGAGATTAGCCCTCCAAATGCGTAATTTAAAGAGGTATAATTTAGACATCTAAATGCAAAACTTCAGAGGTCTAACTCCAAAATTAACGGGATCACGAAGCATTGAAAAAAAAATATTTTCGTAGTTTTGCTGAATTTGCTGTTATCTATTTTTGTTTGAGCATTTAGACCCCCAAATGGCACATCTAGGGTATTTAACACATACTATGATTGATTTTTATGTCCATAGGTATAGTCCAGTCATTCTACTGATGGACCCACCACAAATTGCAATAGTAATGATTCTGGTACCAAATTGATTGTCATATTCTAGAGCAACTTTCCTGAAGTTTACCCATAAATTTATGCATTGGAACATGACCTAATTAGCATAAATCCAAGATGGCGGCAGCGAAAATCGTGTTTTCTGCAAATAACATGTTAACTATTAGGTTTAGGCCTCATATCTGTATGAAACATGATATAAACTTGGATATTACGGACATTTTGACACCATTCCCATGTCTCTATCTCTATTAGTTTCCGAGATATGGAATATTCACATATCTCATATTTCAGGAAATATCTGTAAAGCGGCCAAAAAACGTATTTGTTGGCCTTGATTCCAAGTGCTTAATATATGATTCTGTTGTTTTATCCATTGAGGATTCAAAGTGAAATATAGTGGACCATTTTACATTTACCATGTCTTTACCTCAATTCTATACCCACGTATTACATGTTGAAGACATACCTTAAAAATGCATCATTCACTGAAAATATTGAATTATTTTATCCAACAAAGAGCCAAAATTAGGTCTGGTTATTATCATGCCTCTTAAGAATATGATACCTTATGTGCATGCAATGCAGCCTATTTTAAATGACTACAATTATTTAGATGAGACTGCATGGAGTAAGTTGATCCCTAGACTAAGTAGATTCCTGGAATAAATTGAAGGACACACACTTTTTCGAATAAGGGTTACACTCTCGATTCTAGATTTCTGAAGTTTTCATAAGGAAAGTTATGCATTTTTGAAGCAAAAACATTTTGAAAAGTGAAACTTTGCTTTATGATCAGGTTGCTGGTAATTTGGTTGCATATTTAACAAGTGCATGGATCAGACTCTCCAGATTGGTCAACTGACAAGAGTTGCATTGAGGTGCTGTATGTTGTCTGGGGGATGGGGCGCTCACCTGCTAAATTAGTTTTTAGAGCACAAGGAATCAACTTAAAAGGGAAACTAAACAAGCTTCTATTCAGTCAATACGGCTATATAATTTGATCACTGCAACTGGTGCATTCGGTTGTTGTGTCGGCCACAGCACCAGTCAGCTTTCAAATCCAGTGACATAGCTCTGTAATGGAAACCCTTCTCAAAGGAAAAAAAATTATCCCTGTGATAAAGACATGACAAGGGTTCAAACTAAGCTAAAAACCAAATTTCTGAGGATCATTGAGTTATGATCATCAGTAGATTTTATTATATATTTTTTTCAACAATTACCTTAACATAATGTATTATTAACACTGACTTAAAGCATGTCTCTAAGGTAACCGAGGAATGTTTTTGCAATATTTTTCTCTCATTCTGAGTGACAATGTTCCTCAAGGAGTAACTGGTTTAGTCAGATTGGTATTCAGAATCACAGAATACACTCGGGATATCATATTTTATTGTATCTTTATTTTTGGGACTTTTGTCGAAAAGGTTCATGTAATAACTTGCACCTTGCCAGACATCGACTTGGGGTTGGTTCATTCTCTTCAAGGTAAATTTTCAAAATAAAAGTTAGACACATTAGAAGGATATTTTCATAATTAAGGAATTGACAGTCATTGATGAGAATCAACAATGTTTGCTTTAAATTGACATCCAGAAAGTTGTTGATCCAATGAAACTCTCATCCCCAGGGTACAAAATATGAAAAAAACATCTACATGTATGTACTCCAATCTCCTCTATACTGCTAATTACTCAATTAATGCTGAAGAAATGTGAGATGCTTGCTCCAAAACCAACATTATTAATTCACAGATTGTAGCATGACTGACTTTTGTTGTCCTTGTACATCCCGGATCAGCCGGGGACGCTCAGCCTAAATCTCTGGGACGGAGCTGCACTTTCAATTTTGGTGACCGTAGTATGATGATGAGATGAGAAGTCTGGGAGTCTGGCAAATTCCTGATTGATTCAGGGACGCCCAAGGTCTTTCAGTTGCCCAAGCATAGAATACTAGAATTACTAGATACAACCTGCCTCCATTTAATGACTAAAGTGAGTTCCCGGGATTAGATTGAACCCATCAGAGCCAGTGGACAAGTATGCTTAAGAGGGGGGGGATTATAATGTATTATTATGATCTAGTATAATTAGAAAATGCACAAGAGTTGGTTCAGATTTTATCTTGAAAAATTTCCACAATATACCACGTTACTTGAACCCCACTGCCCGTGGCAGGATGACACTAACTCGGATCTTCTCTGACATCCAACATTGTTCAAGCAAACAGTTGATTGAAATCCGCCAAGTTGATGGCCACAATTAATCACAACCATCTGCTGGCATGCACTGCTCAACTGTATGGTGCTTGCCTTTCAGAAGTTCCAATAACGGAAAATTCTTCTTCCCAGTTCTGAGACACCACACAACTTCCCTGACGACAGTCTTGTTTTGTGATGATGGGCGGAAGAAAGTTGTGGTGGCCAATGGTAGGAGTTAGGAGAAGCAGTAGTGGAATTCAGGCCAGTGTTGCAGTTGCATGACTATAATGCCCTCAACAATTTAGCAGTATTTACCATATTTAATAAATGGGCGATTCCGTAAAGTCCGATTTACAGATTTGACACTTTAGTAGCTTGTATAGCCCTACCACCATACCTAGCTATTTCATTTTTATCCAGGCATGAGGCCAGGTAATAGGGGCATCAGTCAATTAAGCCACCAAAGCTCCAAGTGCAACAGGAGCTGAGCTACAAGGCAAGATGTCGTCGTTTCGCACATACTCGCACAATGTACATCCAAAGCGCTGATATTTCGATGTAGCCCAGCTCCTGTTGCACTTAGAGCTTTGGTTGGTTGCTTATCTGATACCCCTATTACCTGGCCTCCTCCCTATTTAACAATGAAATAGCTGAGATATAATGGTAGGGCTACACAAGCTGCTAGAGTGCCAAATCTGTAAACCGGACTAAACGGTATTGTCTAGGTACCAACCAAGTCCATTCCACTGTTAACTTTCTATTATAGTTACTAACCTTGCTTGTAGTAATTCAAAATAGGCTGAATTCAATGCACTTGACTACTTATATACTTAAATGCTTCAGACAGCTGTTAAGAACCATGACCTTGAAAAATAGACCCAATAGAAGTTATTTCTTTGCTGTAAAATGGTCAATGTTCGACAAGGAATGCATTTTTGTGGCATGACTTTGACATGCAAGAGATGGGATACTAGGGGATAGAATTGAGGTAAAGACATGATTGATTTGTGAAATGGTCCACAAGGAGTCCCTTTTGCATCCTCAATGGATAAAACAAAAATCATAAATTAAGTATTTAGAATCAACATCAATAATTAAGTTCTTTGGCCATTTTACAGGTATTTTCTGAAATATGAGATATGGGAATATTCCATATCTCTGAAACTAATAGAGATAGAGACATGGGAAAGGTGTCAAAATGTCTGTAATATCCAAGTTTATATTCATGTTTCATACAGATATGAGGCCTAAACCTAATAGTTTCCATGTTATTTGCAGAAAACGTGATTTTCACTACCGCCATCTTGGATTTATGCTAATTAGGTCATGTTCCAATGCATAAATTTATGGGTAAACTTCAGGAAAGTTGCTCTAGAATATGACAATCAATTTGGTACCAGGATCATTACTATTGCAATTTGTGGTGGGTTGACCCCCCTATTCTCCTAGAATGACTGGACTAATACAGGTGCAATAGTTTTGGCTCAGTGGCCAATACACATTGTGAGACAAAATTTTCCATAGTTACTACAATACCTGATAGCAATATTCACCACTGAGGGTGAAAAAGATGGGATTATTGTAAATAATTAGATTTACGGTTTGCTGCTTTATTCCCAGCGTTTTGAAAGCATGCAGCTAAGCCGGATTTAAATATATATGTTATATGCACATCCATGTCAAATATGGATTGGATTAAAATACAATAGCCTGAGTACACCTGCAGGGATTTTTGTTGCGAAAAATTAAGGTTTCGTGCTGCCGGCCAGTGCGAGTGATGGAGTGTCATAAACCCAAAAGAGAACAAGTAGGCATCCGGTAATTTTTAGCAATGAGAACCCCCAGGTTGTTGTCATGGTAGTCAGTACTCCTTTGAATATCTTATTCCCCTACAGAGTCATCAGATGTGATGTTGCGGCGTACTGTGATGTCTTATAATTATACATCTGGCCGCATACTGATTTTTCTCTCCGATGCTGACTTTTTCCCCGCTGTACTGGCCCTGGCCAGGGAAAACACAATATCAGGGAGAAAATGTGGCTTGGCATAGGATTTAATATTATATATATATATAGTCTGGTGAAAATGAGAACTGCATGCTGCTGCCACCTGGCACAAAAGTTGATTTTGAATGCTACATCATTGCTGTCCCAAGAAATAGTTCCAATTTCATTGCACATTCACAAAATTTCTATTCAACATTGATGTATAGAAGGGTCAGACTCGGCAATAACATTCTCTAAGGAAGTAGACAAGGCCATCAGGCAACTCAGAAACAGCCCCAGTGTCTTCCAGTCAAAATTATGTGTGTTCTTCTGGTCGAAATGATGTGGACGCTCGCAGGAGCTCGCGGAATAGCACACTAATCACTAGGTGGCAACACAAGACAGCATATGTTCTGATCTGTGCATGGCAATGCAAGAGCAGTCCACTTGTAGACAGATATATATATATAAAGTTGAACCAGTTTCCTCAATATCTATGAAGAATTGAAGATCTACTGTCCTCTTTTTTCCAGGGATGATTCCCCTCTGGATGTTCACAGTGGGAAGAGTTCTCATCAAGCGCTCAGGGGCCCATATCAAGGTGCCTTTCCTGAACATCATCATCACCTTAATCTCAATCGTGGTGCCTTTGGGCATTGGAGTCTTGATGCAGTACAAGGCGCCAAACGTCGCGAAGAAGTTTGGAAAGGTTTGTAGATACTTATTTCAGTCGCTGTATCTAATCAGGACTAAAGGGTATATCAACTGCTCACACTTAAAAACGCACACCTATTACAAATGATTAAGTTAAAAGAGGCAGAACTTGTAAACTACTCAAGATAATTCTTTGTAACCTTCCAAGCATGCTCATGGACTTAATGCAAATATGTTTTCTGCCTTGATTTGCATTGGTTGTGAATTGGGTTTTTGAAGCAGTCTCACAAAATCTGGTCTGATGCAGCCAATTCTCAACGTTTTTCAGTGAGACCACATCATAGGCCAGGATATTCAGCCACATCAGTGCAAAATTTCATGGTCATACCTCAATTAGGAATCAGTTTTTAGGTGAGAATCTCTCACCTATTACGATCGGTGTTGTGCTGGATGACGGCTGGTTGAAGACAGGCCTATGCCAATCAATTACTCAATTTCTAAGCCAATTCTGGCTTCCTAACTGGGCCAGTTGGCATATCTATGAATGAACTCGTGACATGCACCATTACAAGTCTCTCCTCATCCTATTTACGTTTTTATTTCCAAAGTGCACCAGCCTCCTCCTTCCATGTCCACACAGCAAGCCCACCGCTTGCCAACTGACACATAGCGCTTAGTAAACAAGTTGCAACAAGTTCCAAGAAGTACTTCCGGTCATTTCCGCTAGGTGGAGTTTTTTGTTTTTGTGTACAAAATTCTCCCTCTGGTGTAAGAGTTGCACACTAAAATAACTGCAGTCCTCAGCATGGACAGACAGAAATCAACAAAATGCTCAACATGTTTTACCATGGGTTGCGTGCTGCTAATTGCATTCCGGTATTTAGACACCTGACACAAGTGGGCTGCATTGAATTTGGTGGATCACATTTGTGTACCTGGAGACCCTTGAGCAGTTTATGCTTGCATGGCCACCAGATCATGGGGTACTCATCTCATGCATTCTACTTTTCACTTAGAACTATACACTTCTACCAACCTTTGCACATTATCTTCATGTGCCTTCATTTTTCAAATTTGAGATTCGAACCTTCCAGTGCTTTGCACGGTATTTTTAAGCTATGTTAATAGGTGTGCCTTTTGAAGTGTGAGCAGTTTATATTTCTATTTGATGTGTTTTTAATCAATTACTTAAAGATTAATTCAGATTAGTGACTCTAACTCATAAAAAGTTACTCAAGACATTTTGATATATATGGTACATTCTTTTTTGACACTTAATCATGTCAGGATAGTATCTATATGCTGGTAAATCTTAACCAATGGTACTTTTATACCATTCGTTACTTCAATTAATTATCCAGTTTCCAAATGTATATATTGCACATCAGTATATCACCTGAAGGATTTACCCAAGGTGTGATTAACACATATTCCTTATACCATGAGACAAACACTCAAACAATTAATTGGCTGACAGAGGTGTTGAATGTTATAATGTCAGTTAGCAAATAACATATCACAGTACTTACCATGTTTCTTTCTAGGTTTTGAGACCAATCATGCTGCTGTTCCTACTTTTCCTCATGACGTTTGGAGTCTACGTCAACTTGTATGTCTTCAAACTTTATACCTGGCGTTTAGTTCTAGCCGGCTGTCTACTGCCATATTTGGGTTTCATCATTGGAGCGGTGGTAGCAGCGGTGTGTAAGCAGCCAATGGACAGGGTCAAGACTATTGCCATTGAGACAGGAGTTCAAAACTTAGGCATAGCCATCTTGTTGATGAAATTGTCCCTACCCCAGCCTGATGCTGACATATCCTTGCTGTCTCCTATTGTTGTAGGGACATTTGGTCCTCTTCCTTTGTTGGTTGCTGTCTTGGTCATAGAGATCAGGAAAAGATGTTGTAAAAAGAAAGAAGAAGATTTTAAGGAGGTTGAACAAGATGAAGAAGCTGACAAGAAAGAAGAAGAAGTTGACCTCAATGGAACTGTTCCTGATCATTCCAAACCTGCTGACAGTGCTAATTTATCAACATGAAGCCTTTAATGACAATTTGATGTAGGTATTATTATGGTAATGCTGAAATGAAGACATTCTAGAATTATTAATGTCAGATAAAAATATTTTAGATTATTTAAGTTGACTTTATCAAATGGTTCAAGACTGTACGCCAGTCAGGCCTCGAAAAAAGACACTGGTTGCGAAGCCAGGAAGAATTTAGAATATTTTAGGCCTGCCTTCCTTTATGTACACCAACAGCTAGTTTATCACATAAGGCAACAAATTAAACAGGAAATGTGTCAAGAGGCAAAATATGGCAAATCTTTACCGATGCCGATCTGTCTCGCATGGTCTCTGATCTATCATAAAAACACTATAAGATAAGAAATTATAATTGAGGAGCTTGTTCAATTAGTAGGAGGTCCAGAAAGGTTAAGAAATGGATACATCACACAAAGAACAAAATGGCAATTTTTTTTTTTGCCTAATAAATGTGTGCATTTATCTTTAGTCGTTTCTGGAAATACTGTCTTAAAATAGATCATTAAATTATGTCTATTATTTTAATACTGCTGTCGAGAACCTCCGAGCCCTTGACTGGCCTTACGGTACAGTTGGCACAGTGCTGTGGGGCACAGGCAGACGCAAGGATGGAGAATAAATAAAGAGACAGTATTGATAGAAATGTGTTAATCTTTAATTTCCATATCCATGGCCATACGGTTTTTTTTTGTTTCTTCATTTAACAACCCCACATTTTGTTAAGCAGCACCATGGGGCACTGATGAGTTTTAAAGTCACTACCACATCATTCGAAATCTTTCGAACGATATTCAGCTGGGAAGATACTCATGGAGATGTTTAAACTTTTGTAATATTTCACAACAAAGTATTTTTGAGAAATATATATATATATATATATATATATCATAGACTTTAATCATGCGGATGTGAAATGTGTGACCTATTGCTATTTAACAACTGCTGTTTGAGAGTGTATGTATGCATGAACTGTGCTATTAGCATGTATAAATTATGATATGCATAACTAAATTGTGATTGTATTTTGCCTATTGTCATTATTCATAATTTTGTGAGGTTATTATTACATTGTTCGACAGGGGCGGACTGGCGGCATTTCGGGCCCCGTGGCAAAATAAGCCAATAGGCCCCAATGTCGCTACCGGTGGCGTTATTTTCAAATAAGAATAGTAAAATTATTACAACCTAAATCATTTTGTAAATTTTTATCAGATTGGGGGCCCTAATGTGAGGGTCTCGGGGAGTCAGTTGATTCGGATTGAATCTCGCAATCATAAACCACATGGCAAGGTTTTACTTCTGGGCTTTTTTCCTGGAATTTCTATTTTTTGGACATCATGCATGGGCCCCCCTGAGTGGATGGGCCCCCCTGAGTGGATGGGCCCCCCTGAGTGGATGGGCCCCCCTGAGTGGATGGGCCCCCCTGAGTGGATGGGCCCGTGGCAGCTGCCACTCTGCCACATAGGCCAGTCCGCCCCTGTTGTTCGACTGTTCCGCAGAATGAATATATGACTTAAACTTATTAAAAATCTATATATATACAGTTACATGTAAGTACATAAAGAACTGAAGTATAATCTTGTCTTATTGATTGCATCAATGATCATTCTCCAGTATAAAGGTTTACAAGTAAACTCAGACAGGTCTGGTTCCTGGGATGGTGAATGGGAATGTCCTCTTCAGCCGCTGAATGCATGGGTTGAACTTGACAATACAAAACCAGACTGTTCTCCATCCATTTTGGAGGGCACAGAAGTATACGTAGACTGGAGAATCAGCTGCGAAGATGTTCGATTATACCAAATTTATTCACTATCCTTCCAATAAGTTATGTATCCTTCAATTTTCCTTCATTGACTGAGTGCTTGATTTCATGTTGCGGTTGGTTATGGATCATCCCTGTGTTTGGTAATTAAAGATCTCAAAACCAAAATTTGGTAATCAACAACACGTGCAGGCTTAGTAATTAGTATACATCGAGTCAAAAACAATTATTTTATCCCTGTTCATGTTATTGGTTCCTACAGTTTAATTTAGTGATCTTTAACTGTAAATTGCCAACACAAGGATAATCCATGACCAGCCTCAACATGACATCATGCTCCCCAGCAAAGAAAAATTGAAAGATACCTAGTTATTTTGACAATGAATAAATTTGGTAAAATCAAACACCTTCGCAACTTATTATCCAGTGTAGGCCTATATATACTTTAGTGCCCTGACTGCCCTCCAAAATGGATGGATAACATGCAGTTTAGTTTTGTATTGTCAAGTTCAACCCATGCATTTAGCGGCAGTAGCAGACATTCCAATTCACAATCCTAGAAACAAGCACTCCTGGAGATGCAGGACCGCCCATGCATGCTTCAAGGAGTTTAAATGGAATGATATAAGTATGAAGATAATTGAAAATCTTTGGTACAATTATTGTGACAGATGACTCTGAGATGAGTCTGAAATGACAGGGAGGTGAGAAAGTGAATTGCAGTTAGGCCTAAACGGTGAAGAGCAATTCAGTGCATTGAAGGTGGTCCATTGAACAGAAATTAAAGAATTGATTGGAATTGAGGAAATACAATTAAAGATACAACGGCCTTTCAACACCCTGCAATTCTGAGTGTGAAACATGGTCACACTCCACATGTGTGACAAGGGTATGGCAGGGCGAATGCTAAAGAACATGGCGGCGCAAAATCAGCCTGACCCGCCCAACGCTGGGCATAAGGGGATATTAATAAATCGGAAAATATTGAATTTAACTAAAAAAATACACAATTGACACAATATACAATGTATAAATGAGTGATATTGATAAAATGAACCTTTGGAATGGCCTGGTTTGGCCAGCAGGCGTCTGACTCACATCGGTTCAGGACAGTTGCATTACTGCCTATGCATAGCATGGGCGGTAATTATCGGTGCCAGCTGATACACCAAGAAAATCAGCAGTGTCAGTTGTGCACAACCGATAAATATTTTAGTTGTTCGCTAAAGAATCTGAGAATGTTATGGTAACTTATAAGTAGACCTACACAATTTTATAAGATACATGTAATGACATAAAGCAAATTCCCAATGACCAGAAAATATGTTTAATCTATTTTATTACAATGACCATGCAATAATTGTTATAGATATAAATAAATCAGTTAAATGCTTAATATAAAATAGAAATGTACAATTTGAACGATTTCCAGTACATGAATAAGTCTTTCCAAAATGAATCATTATATCACAAGAGGGCTATTTATAGAATACTGTCAGTGCAAACTATTCTTTACAAAAGTGATTACATACATTTTGTATATTATATGTGGTATACACAGTACACACTATTACATCACTTAAAATGGATTAATCTCTTCATGAAGCATGCACCAATTGGCAATACTGTATTGCCTTGAATTATTAATGCCTTATTGGGGGCCCCTACTTAGGCCTAAGGCTCAGTTTGTTGCAAATGCACCATTTGGTTCATGGTGGATAGTGCTCACTGCAGTCCTTGTGGTCTTCAACAAAAATTCAGGTGTTTCACTTTGTATGAAAAGATCCTTTATATTTAATAAATTATGTAAACTTTCTTTTTCCTTGCAGTTTTCAAATATGCACACTGAACATGAGATGTCCTGTAAAAGTGTAAAACATTGTTTTCAAAATTTCAAGTAGGCCTAACTTTTAACTGAAATGAGGCAAGCAGAGAGTTGACTGAGATTGATTGAAGAACAGAGGGCAATTGTCAAGAGAAGCTGAATTTACATTTTGTTCCACTTCAGCCATTTTGAGAGGTAGGCTAATACGAAATTTGGAGACCCGAAAATGTCTTCCGTCAATTCTGTGATGGTCCATCGTATAATTATTGCGTATCAAGTTGAGAAATCAGAATATTCAGATGAGATCTAGGGTGACTAGTTCTGGGTGGGGCAATAGATAGAAAAGAGGTTAAATTGTGTCATTTGTTGCAATGAGCAGATTGCGACCAATCAAAAATCGAATGGCAGCTCAAGACGCGCTGAAGGTCCAGAGAGCTCAGTCAGTAGAGCGCTCGCCTCACAGGCGAGGGACCGGGGTTCAATCCCCAGGCTGCCCATCATGTCATTCTATGAAGTCATCGTTCGCATCAGATGTAAATTGGAGGTGCTATGGGCCCAACTGGAAACAAGTCATTGACTTAGCTTGGCTACCCAGTACCCACGTTAAATAAAAGTCCCTTTACCTTTTCCTTTAGGTATAGTACGTATAAACTTAGTTTTAATTAGCAATCTTGATAGGTAACTGTAGTATCTGAAGTGTGCAGACCAACAAAGTCAAAGCAGAATCAAGAGGTCTTGCTCCATGCAATAAGACCACTGAGTCTCAATTTGGACTGTCCTTTAAAAAGCCTTCAACAGTTATTCTTGTGGATGGTATACTCTGCAAGATCAATGGCGTTCTCCAAGTTGGGCACCAAAAGATAAATCACCAGAGGACCCAGCAGAACCAGAATTACCATTACAGAAAAGAAGCAAGTGTTGAGGACATTCGCTACCAATCTCCATTCCAATCTGTTGAGATCTTCCTGTTCCCGGTTGTGGATGGTTTCCGTGATGGTCCGTAGCATGTGGAGTTGTCGAGAAATGAGGATTTCCAGATGGGAGTGACTAGGGGGGCGGTTGGTTCCTGGGGGAGCGGTCGGCGTTTGAGGATGTCCTTCTGGCCAGTTGGGTCTGGCGGCATGGCGGAGGTTGCCTTGTTCCAGAGTGATGGGGGCAGCTGCTGGGGGTAGATGTTGAGGTTCCTCTTGGGCCCACATCGGTCGCCCAGCGTCATCCTGCATGGCCATGTTTTGGTAATTCCTCGGCAGCGGGGGCAAAGGTCCGCCGGGATATCCAGCCATCGCCATGGGACGCGAGGACATCACGTTGACACCTGCAAAATCAGTCGGAGTCTGTCTCTCGTGGATCCAGTCCGGTGCTGTGACAGTGCTTATCCTCTCTCTCAACATCTGCATGTGGCTCAAGTAGGATGGTTCCCTGTGAAGCTGGGGTTTTGTCGACTGACACTTCCTGCAGCTTGTACATAACTTTCGCATCCATCCCGGGGGTCGTTCATCTCCGTCCGAGCCATAAACCCTCACCACAAAGACACTTGCCAGGACTGACATCAAGTTCAGGAATAGCAGTATCAAAACATAGACACCTGAATAAAATCATCAAAAGATCATTTTCAACAGAACAGTTCCAGAGTGAAGTCTATTTTCAAGACATCTTAGCACTAATATAGTAATAATGTACACAGGAGAAGTCCTGTCAGGAGTGTAGTTTCTTGCAATGGCATGCAGAAGTCAAGGTTACTGTGGAAGTTTTCTGAGACAAATACTCCCATAACAAACTGCAATATCAGACAGATGTTGCGATCACCGGATGAGATTTTTTTTTTAATTACCAAAACAGGAGATAAACTGAAAACCCTACAAGAGAAAACTTAAAGAAAATAATTCAGAATATAAGTTATATAGCTACTTTCCAAGTGATTTTCAAACATTTCACTTAAACAATGAAACCTTACCATGCAATGTTGTCTTTGATGCAGTGACAGGAGATGCCATCCAAATCAACAACATCAGCAGCACAGATGCTATAAGGATGTGACCAGAGAGGGTTATCCGTTCTTGAGAATTTGGTGGCAATGCGAATTGAACGAGGATCAATATTGATAGGATTGCTAGAGGAATGACGGTCTCTATTATATGATGTCCTGTTGGTCTTTCTATAATGAGAGAAATCGTGACTCCCGTATGATCTTGCTGAAACCGAGACTGCGTCACAAACTGCGATATCCGAGAAGCGTAAAGGCACCAAGAAGCGGGGTCGCTCCGGTGAGGCCAGTAATCCAAACTCATTGTCTGAGATGCTCTGAAGAATATCATCTTATTGACATTGTACAAACTGGAAATGATAGAAATGCTGCATTCTTGAACTTCTAAAGGGAATAAGAAACTGTCCAGTTTGCATCCGACTTTGATCGTGTTGGTAAATGACCAAGTCGCGACTCCCGTTGAGGTAATTTCCACCCAGGATGTCTCTCTCGCTGATGTAAACAGATCTTCATCCATTCTGAAAAATAAGCCAAAAATTTTTTTTGGTAAGTGGGTGCAATACATAATATATAGAGTGCAAAGCCATTTGTGTTAGAGACCATTAAAAGAGTAGAAGAGTCCAGTTTGCAGTAACATAACCGCAGTCGACTTAAAAACTTAAAACAAAAGCTGCCTTATAATTATCCTGTTGCATGCATTGTAGTGTCATGTAGGGATAATGCCCTCCCACAATGTTCTTCTCCAACTGTGGGTCAAACTGTTGTTTAAAATGTGCATTTACTAGGTACTGTCTTAGTAATGGAGATAAGAGTATAATTTTGAAAAGACAAAGAAAGGTTTTAAGCGAGTTGATTAAAATGAAGAAAAACGCTAAACAAGTTAGTATTGTTCTTTATCGGCCAACTATTTACTCTTCAGCAACATTGGTAAGTATTACATTTAGTACAACATCCTTCATCAACTTTCGTATTCCAAATGTTTTGACCAATTTTGGAAAAGAGAAAAAAACAATGCATGCAAGTCATTATAGGAGCCATTCTTCAGCAGCAATCTTATATAATTATTAAAGTCATAAATTTGGGCTTAAATGGTAGAAATACATCTTAAATAACTTCAATTTGCACTCACTGTCTGTCAATGACGAATTGAGGGACCCACACTTCTGAGGCAGCATAGACTACAGATTCTATTTCACTGAAGGTTTTGTCTGTCCACTGTAAAATGTCATCTTTCCAAACCTGAAATTTGTAGTCAAAAAGGAAAACTAATGCAGGAGAGATGTATAGATATAATAAATAGTAGAAGTCAATTCGAACAAACTCATGATTTTTTAAACAATATTTCGACTTTATTCATCCATCCTCAGTTATTATATTAAATTAATCGGTGGAATTAATGGATTATTTAGGCCTATAGATATCTTCTACAAAAAAAAAGTGTGTGAAGAGTTGCACGATCTCCCAAATACTTTACAACAGCAAACTTTGCAACAATATTATGAAGACAAGGACTTGGGTCTGGTTTGCCCAAATCTCATGACTGCAAATTTCAAGTGTTATTCAGAACTTTGGTAAAATATTATGTGGATTTTTGGCCTAAATATAATTTGAAAGACGTACAAAAAATACTTCGGTGAAGATTCACAATATTTTTAAGCTGCACAAAGGCTGAAGTTATGACATTGTTGCTGGCAAGTTACGCTTCTGTAGACCTATGACATACATTTGGTGCCGCACCTGCTCCATAATTATCGCCCATGCTATGCTATGCATAGGGCGATTATGCTTTAGTGCTGAAATCTACTGAAGGGGTGAAACAACCAATGCTGTGGCCTCAACCAGCCCACTCTGGAAGTTCTTATCATATGCATAACACATTGATACCATTGTAGATGTGCACAACGGTTGGTATTTTCAGTTTAATTCAATATTAGAAAATTTACTATTATCAGTTTTAGAGGCTATCAAGGTCCAGAAAGCCTGCATTGTGGTGGCCATTTTCCCTTCCACAGAGTGAGTTTTAGTACACAGAATGGCCACTGCAAGCAGCAACTCATTCACATACATTACACAAGAGGGCAGCACCTGCAAGTCCTTTGCCAGTTCCTTTTGCACCACATTCTATTTCTGGGAAACTCAGCAATTCCTGCATCTCAGTATAGTTCATGCATCTTTCCAACTAATTATACAGGTAGCACGGGCTTATATTGTATCTATTTCATATTATTCTATTCTCTTCCCTCCAATCTACGGGCAACTTACTATATATATTATATAAATCTGTTTTATATTTATGTAAATAAAATACTGGTTATAATATACACTCATGTAAACAAAAGATAGACATATAGATAGATAGATAGATAGATAGATAGATAGATAGATAGATAGATGCATGGATAGACGGATTGGCAGACAGATAGGATAGATGGATGGGATATACAGTAGGATAGGATATATGGATAGTATAAACGGATAGGATAAACAGACAGGATAGATAGATAGATAGATGGAGGAATGGATTGACAGATGGATTGATGGATATATGGGTTGACAGACGGACAGGATAGACGAATGGGATAAACAGATAGGATAAACGGATAGGATAAACAGATGGGATAAACAGGTAGGATAAACGGGATAAACGGATAGGATATACGGATGGGATAAACGGATAGGATAAACGGATGGGATAAACAAACGGGATAAACAAACGGGATAAACGGATAGGATAAACGGATAGGATAAATAGAAACTTAGATAGATAGATGAATGAATGGATTGACGGATGGATTGAATGATAGATAGACGGATGGATAGATGGATAGGAAAGATGGCTGGGATAAACAGATAGGATAGATGGATAGTATAAACAGATAGGATAAACAGACAGGATAGATAGATAGATGGAGGAATGGATTGACGGATGGCTTAATGGATAGATGGGTTGACAGACGGATAGGATAGATGGATAGGATAAACGGATAGGATAAACAGATAGGATAAAGAGGTAGGATAAACGGGATAAACGGATTGGATAAACGGCTGGGATAAACAAATGGGATAAACGGATAGGATAAATGGATAGGATACACGGATAGGATAAACGGATAGGATAAAGGGGATAAATGGGATAACGGATAGGATAAACGGATAGGATAAACAGATAGGCTAAATGGATAGGATAACGGGTAGGTTAAACGGATAGGATAAACGGATATGTTAAACGGATAGGATAAACGGACAGGATAACAGATAGGATAAACGGATTGGATAAACAGCTAGGATAAACGGATAGGATAAACAGATAGGATAAAAAGATAGGATAAACAGGATAAATGGGATGAACCAATGCTTATGGGGTACTGGATAAACGGATAGGATAAACAGATAGAATAACGGATAGGATTAATGGATAGGATAAACGGGATAAACAGGATAACGGATAGGATAAATGGATAGGATAAACGGATGGGATAAATGGATAGGATAAACGGATGGGATAAACGGATAGGATAAACGGATAGGATATATGGGTAGGATAAACGGATAGGATAAACGGGATAAATGGGATAAACGGGATAACGGATAGGATAAATGGATATGTTAAACGGATAGGGTCAACGGATAGGGTAATGGATAGGATAAATGGATAGGATAAACGGATAGGATAAACTGATAGGATAAACTGATAGGATAAACAGATAGGATAAACAAATAGGATAAACAAATAGGATAAATAGATAAGATAAACAGGATAAATGGGATGAACCAGTGCTTATGGGGTACAGGATACACGGATAGGATAAACGGATAGGATAAACAGATAGGATAAATAGATAGGATTAATGGATAGGATAAACGGGATAAACAGGATAACGGGAAACGGATAGGATAAACAGATATGATAAACGGAGAGGATAAATGGATAGGATAAATGGATAGGATAAACGAACGGGATAAACTGGCTAACGGATAGGATAAACATAGGATAAAACATGCGAGGCATGGGCGATGCTGTGCCATTATATGTGCTTGTTAAAGTTTGCTGAAATTTCAATAGCTAATAGACAAGTAGGCTATAAGAGACTGTGCAGGCACTAACATGAATGTTCAAAGGTTGAAGTTATGACTTAGTTTGTGACAATTTTTGCAACTTTGGGCCAATCGCATACATTTCATACCGCAGCTTGCCTTTGTGTTCCAATTTCAATTAAGAATATGTTGAAAATTAGACATTCAACAAACTTAAAGAAACTGTGGATTTTATGAAAGTCCTGAAAATGATTCGGAAGGTTATCACATTGCTTGTTGCAATTTTAGCAACTTTGTGGCAATATGATAAATCTAGGCCTTTGCCACAGGCCCACTACACAGCTGATTTTTAGCTGCGTCAAGCAGCTCTTACCCCAAGCATTTTGGCTGATCTTGTTAGCACTGTCACGATTGCCCTCTCTCACCAATCTCACTCAAACTTGAAATTCAGTCTCAATGGAATTTTTCCTAAAGCCCAGTCGATTTTGGTGGCCCACCGTAACAAAAAAATTAATAAAGAAAATAAATGGACTGTTGCTTTTGGGGTAAAGGGTCAATTAGCTATCATAGATGCGCGCGCATGCATCTTCCTCTTCTTCCAGGTGCCACATCCACTCTTTGTTGGGAGCGCCCTCAATTGAACCATATAAATTGATATAGGCCTAATTGAAGTTAAAATAGGGGATGTTCAATAGCAATTCTGTTTCAGGGATCAGTTGAGGCAGCCAGAATTACATCTTATCAATTACTGAAGGGTTATTCACTAATTGCACTTCAGAATAGCACTTCATAGTTCAATACCAATCAAGAGCCAAGTGACTATAATAGTCAGATAATCCTTAATTGTCACACAAATCCATTGACTATTGATTATAAATAGATAGACCGACACAACAATTAACAGAGAGGCACACAAATAAATGCCTAAATACATATCTATACATAAATCGTTAAATAACCAGGTAGATAGATAGTTAATTAAAATAATAAATAGCAAGATAGAAAGCCAGAAAGAAACAAACAAAGAAATGGTCATGGAACAATAGTGGTTGTTGATAAGGGGTGATAGCAGGGACGTATCTAGAAGTGGCCTGGGGGGGGCATATAATGGAGGGAGAGTCTTTGACGCAGCTTAAAGTGCTTGCACGTTATTTTATATTTTACACAAATCATAATGACATTTCCCGATGATGAATAGGCCTACATTCAAATTTTGGCATTCAACTAAAAATAAAGAGGTTTAAGACGTTTCATTTTATGATAGTAAAACAAAGGCTGACGTTCTGATATTGTTTTAAGACGGAGTTCAACAATTTAATTCAACCATTAATCTAATGGCGCACCTACTCCATGACCATGTAGAAATGTATTACCACTGGAATGGTCAAATGTGACCTTTATTTTAGTCAACAAAATAGTATACCAATTTAAGCTAAACAGACATAAAAGCTGCTGTACAATGGCTGTCACTGAATTCATGATATTATTTGTGACCATTTTTTGCAACTATAGATCAAAGACATAAATTCTATATACCAAAATGACTGTAGATTTTAAACTAAACTTCACATACTGAATAATTGCACTTACCATGGCGACATGGACATCACACTGAACACTGCCCAGTGCCTCATCCTGAAACAAATATACATGTTGAAGTCATTTTGGTATTTACTGTCAAAATGTCATTGTTAAAGCTAAATCTAACACAATTAGACCTTGTCATTACATTTTCCTGAATTATTTTGCTCACACAATTTGTCATTGGAAGACTTTCAAGTGACCTCTGGTGAGTGGTACAATACTACTTACACTGTGCAGTGCATCACTCATTCGATAACTTTTGCTAATAGCATGGCAAGTATAGGACATGACCTCACTTGCTGGATATGAGTCATCGAAGTAACATTAGCAAATATAGGGATATGACCTCTCATATGACAAGGGTAATTTATGCATTTGGTCACTTGTGATACATACATAACTATAGACAGTCTAGACTTACCACTTTGCTGACAGAAAGCACCCGGAGATCCACACTGACCCTTAAAGGGTCACTGCCATTGCTGGAGGGCTGGCCAGCAGTCAGAATGGTAGGTCGGTTGTTCTTTTCATAATTGATAGCTAAGTACCTCCTTAGATCTGATTCTGGTGTTGCTGAAGTAGAAAAGATCAAGTAAATAAACTAAAGGTGAAGAGCTTGTTCATCCGTTGACTAATAAACAAATCCACAATGAGGAAATTCACCAACAAAGGGCAAACCGGTTATTAGAATCGAACGGCACCCCCAACAGACGAAATTGTTTATAATAAATTTACAAGCTAATTATATTAGTGCGTAGTCGCATTATGTCGTGGGTTATGCTTTCCACGACACGATAATGTGATAGACCCTCCCCCACCAGAATTTTCTGGATTCCCCCCTGACCGAACCTGACCTTACATTGCTGATACCAACATACAATCCAAAATAGATTCAGTATAGACCTACCTCTACTACATATTCTAAAATTTATTTTACTTTTTCTGTTGAGTGTACATGATATGATTTGATTGTTCGCCATATGAAAGAAAAGTCTCATTACACTGTAGGCCTACTGAGCAATCAAAACTAATAAATTGAATGGTATATAAACTTCCTGACTTTTTATTGTTAAAACATGCCAAGAAAATCGCGACATAAAACTAAATTGTAAAAAAAAGTACATCTTATTGGAGAGCAACTTTCTTACAGCCGTGTACAGATTAGCGGTCCAAACAGTTTCAAAAATAACTTTCAACTTGGTCTTGAGATGTCACTGGCTTAAAAATGTTTTGTTTGTGTCAGTTATGGTTAATCGATTCAGTTGATTATCACATCTTGAATTACGAGTGAAACAAACAAAGTAATTAAATGACTTGTAAAAGGTACTTAAGATTAGGAGACCAACAGAAAACTGTCAATGACATGGCAAAGCCAGTTGGCAATTTGAAAATAAGAACAGTTATTTTTCCAGTGGACCACCAATCTGCAAAGAGCTCTAACTTTTTCATTAAAACTTCTTTAATTCTAAGTACGCAAATACAGTTATAAAATGTCTGGGCCTACATATATATTGTAACATATAGCTCACCTGGCACAGTTATAGTAGGTTTGAGAAAGCAGAGAAAATGTATCAGCAAAAGTAGCAGTCCCTGAAATTGCTGCATACTTGGTGGAGATCATGAACTGTCTAATTGGACATAGTCTGGAAAGAGATAAAATTCATTGAATGAAACAGGATGGGACAAGCATCACCTTGTACAAGAAAGAACAGGCTTTGGAATTGATACATGTATCTGTGAAGGTAACACTGTAATATACTATAACCTGGGATATTAATTAATTGGACAAAAGTTCCTACTGACAAAGAAGAAAATTCATTTAGAGACTAATTCGCAAAGTGTACAATATGTGCTTTCAGTTTCAATCTGAGAAAATACAATAATCCATGATCTTCCCCATAAGAGTACTGGCAGATAATGATGGACATTCATTTTGATGCTATTCCTAAGGGTGTAAAATATGTGCTTTCAGTTTCAATCTGAGAAAATACAATTATCAATCAACAATCTTCCACATAAGAGTTGATTTTCTACCAGTTGCACTAAACGGCTGGCCCAATAGCAAGTCCCAGGAGCAACCTATAATTATATTCTATCCAATCCACTACAATGTAGGCATAGGCATGGATGGAAAACGCAGGGATTTCGGGCAAGTCATTACCAGGAAATTTCTTAATCTCAATGGAAATTTGTGAGGAAAGGTCCACAATTACGACTTTCTTATACAGCACATAGGTCATAGGCATAAAGACCTATCAGGCTATCACCCTGACTACAAGGTCATTATACTAATCTGTGGGTATTTCAACTAAAAGGCACTGAAACATCTGTGGAGTCAATATGGTTAGTATTTGTTTACTTCTGGAACATAGATGTTTTAAAAAGCTCCTTTTTTGTAAGGAATTTCCAAAGTTCATTCAACTTTGTAAACACTAGGGCCCTAATCATGCACTCTAAAAAAATTTCAGACAAAATTGGTTTTTTAGATTCAAAATGGTTTTTTGAAAAACCAAATTTCAGTGCAAAAAACCAACATGGATTTTTTTAAAAATCCATGTTGGTTTTGCATTGAAATTTGTTTTTCAAAAAACCATTTTGAATCTAAAAAAACAATTTTGTCCCGACATTTTTTAGAGTGTGGTTTAACTCACCAATGGTTCTATTTTAATTTTTTTCCACAACAACTGTAATTAAGTTCTAAATTGAACTTCTGGCATAACATGGAAAAACATACCCCAATCAAATTTGTGGTCCAGATTACCCCTTGTCTCCCAGCTTCCCACATCAGCCAGTAATTTTTTCAACTTTTCAACATCACTATTTTTAAAACTTTTGAAGTGAAACTCCTGCATGACTACAACAGTTGCTCGATCTTAACATGCTGTTAACAGGTTTCCAACATGTTACATGAGCAACTTATTGATGCATGCCAGAAAACTTGATTTGGCAATTTGGACTTGTAGTTTCAAGGAGATTAATCAATGATGATTGGCTTTGGAACTGTTTCAAATTGACAGGTCTGGGCATGGAATTTATGATAGCAACCCTTTTTAAAAAGTAATACAGGTGCACATGCAGAGCACACTATAAGATATGTTTTTGAATATGAAGGCAAGGATATCTTTAATCTTTAATATACAGTGAACTTTAGCTGACAGGTATTGACCCCCCCCCCTCCCCCCTGCCTATACTGCTCCAGTATTACTTGTGGCATTAAAAACATAATATCCATAAGAATAGTATGATTTGATATTCCAAAAACCGTTTTGTTATTACACCATTGCTCATAAATATGGAATACTTCAACATTCTCTATTGAAAATTAATAACTTTAGCAGCTTCTGTAGGAGCACATGATAGTCTGATTCAATGGTATAATACTTCTAATGACTGCTAAAGGGAAGAACCTGCTGTCATTTAAAACGCATGTTGCAACGTTAACCCCAGTAAAAGTTACAGCAGCACGAAATATGGAAATTTACATGTAGAATTGTTTTTGTTTTGTTTTTTAGGGTAAGGTGCATTCAACCAAAAATTTAAAATGCTTGCAAAAAATGTAGTTGAGGCTTTCAAAAAGTGATTTGAGAAGATGACTTGACCTTTACAACAGACCTTGCTTACATTCACACTCTGAAATTTACTTTATTTGAAACTTCTTTTTTTTTCAAAAAAGCATTCCATGTTTAGATATTTAGAAACAGGAGTGTATAATATGATGATTATAACATGATTTTTTTTTTTTTCACAGAGCAGAGGCAGCCTATAGCACCTCCAGTACTGTCATGGCTTGGCCAGAGTCGTAACATTTATATGAATTTGATTTTGTTTTAAATTGTCTAAGCATAGAGCTATAAGGGTTAAGTTATAGATCCATGGTCTAAGTATGAGTCACTTCATGGTCATGCCATGATAATTTACTTCCACCTGTCTTACTAGAATCATTTTAAGATTCCAAGAAATACGATTTTGGTTCTTGAGATCAGAGTTATTTTTAAAACTGACGTCTGAGTCTAGAAGCACACTGACACAGGTGTGCAGTGCACACCCTTTTACAGTTGATAATTTTTATGTTCATGCATTCAAAAAAGAGATTTTTAAAAATGGCTCATTGAATATCTGTACATGCCATTGCAGGAAAACTTGCATTGGCAGAATTTGATTAGGGATTTTGGAAACATGAATTAAATCACAGATGTCAATTGAAAATCTCCACCAAGTCATTTTGTCAAATATGATATTTTTACATTATTCAAGTTCTGTGATTTAATTCATATTTTCAAATTACTTATTTTTCATTCATCCAGAAATAGCCATCCAATGATAATTCCATTGTTGAAAATATTTCCAGGCACCCCAGTGAAAAGGTACATGTATGATTGTATGCAGGTATATCATCCATTCATCAGTCAAAAATTAAACATGCAATCATTGCACCCAACTTCCCATAGCAGCAGTTCAAACCAATGCAAATTGATGTAATTACTGCCTGTATACATGCAATGAATACAGAATAAATGCAATATAATTTAAATTCCCCTGATGAATTTTAAAATGCCATGCATGAAAATACAGGGTAGGCCTTTACCTGCAAGTAAAATTATATAGAAAATTTCAAATGCATTATGCTCACCAATTCTCAAACTAAATTTATCATGCAAAATCTCAAAGTTGAGTGCTTTAATCCAGCATTGCAGACTAATGAACTCTTACCTAGGCCATGTGAATAAAAGTTAAAACAAGTTATTCCATACCTTCAATGTTGTCGAATGCACATCTTCAAATCAAGCTCCTTTAAGCTTACAGGCTTATACAATGATGATTTTAAGTATGCTATTCATTTTCCTCTGGCTGCAGCATGCACTCTGAGAGCAGAGCTTCCTGCCACACCCTTGCTCTGTCAACACAGGTGAGATGGAAGCTCACGCAGCTGATGCTCTGCAGTCACACCAATCAATATGGTTCAATTTACCTGTGGGTTTTGTCATGGGTATCTAGGGGACTTTCCAGTTTCCAAGTTGAAGACTTCTATAGAGGCAGCAGCTTGAGAGAGGGACAGAGGGTGGAGGGCAAATTGTAGACTTAAACACATGTTTATAATTAAAGAATGGTTAGATTATGTTTAGATTCAAATGAAATTTGTTTGTGTTGTCACACTGGAAGAAACTTTCACTGTCACATTAGGTCATATGTGAATTCTTGCAGTGGAATGAGAGTTTTATCAGATTGCAAGAGTCATATTGGGTTGCAAGAGTATAGCTATTATTTGATCGCAAAAGTGTTATTGGGTTACAAGAGTCTTATCGGATTTCAAGAGTCGTATGTGGTTACAAGAGTCTTGTTGGATTGCCAAAGTCTTGTCAGAGTGCAAGAGTATTGTCGGACTACAAGAGTTTTGTCACATTGCAAAAGTCTTATCAGCACAGCTGGCATAGGCATCTATATGAGAGAGACTTATAGGATAGCAAGAGTCTCATCACTTTTCCAGAGTCTTATCGGATTGCAAGAGTCTAATCGGAGTCTTGTCAGAGTGCAAGAGTATTGTCATATTCAAGAGTCTTATCACATTGCCAGAGTCTTATTGGATTGCGAGAGTCTTGTTGCATTGCGAGAGTCTTTTCACGTTGCCAGAGTCTAATCAGTTTGCAAGAGTCTTGCCGCATTGCAAAATTCTTATCAGCATAGGTGTAAGAGAGTGTCTTACTGGATTGCAAGAATGTTATCACATTGCCAGAGTCTTGTTGAATTGCAAGAGTCCTGCAGGATTGCCAGAGTCCTGTCGGAGTGCAAGTCCAGTTACAGAATTTCTGTAGAGGTACCAAATCAATGCAAAGGAAATCTGTAAGAATTCATATATATATGCAGGAAATCTTCCTCCAGATTTCAGAATTTAAAGCAACTGCAAAATTCAGATTTCCTTAGCCATGTTGACTCTTACCACTGCTCAGGGAGGCTCGAGGCTGAATGAGGGAGCGCTTAATAAATGGACTTTTTAACAAAATAAAGTGCAGAGGCATTTTTTGATTGAAGTGAGTGTTCAAATACCAACTAGTACCTGATGAGTGATGGCTAATATTTTTCGAACCAGTGTAGAGCAGTAAATTCTGTAATTCTAAACCATCCTGCAAGAATTCTGTAATCCTAGCTTCATGCATGTGTATACATACTCGGCATCTGACCAAATTAGGCAGGTGGGGTATTTCACTGTAGTATGAAAACTTCTGGGCCTAACTTGGCATTGTTTTCACTTAATCATTGGATAAGGCTGAAACATCTTCTATGTAACTTTCATCCAGTTCCATTGAGGCAAAGCTGAGTAACTGGTATTCCAAATATTTAGGTGTCTGATGAATTATGCCAAATCGACATATTATGCGGAAGGTCGATAATGTTAAATCTTCATAGTAGGGGAGAGCGGGGCACAGTGAGACACTTTTTTTATTTTGAAGTCTTCCAAAATGTTGGTAGCAACGAGTAAAATGAGATCAGGTCCACATTATAGACAATGACGTTGGGTATATTGTCACATAGTTTCAGGTTCCTGCCTTTTACAGGTTTGGAGAAACTTTGAGTTATGTCCGTGCTTGTTAATTGTCTCACTGTGCCCCGTGGGTGGGGCACAGTGAGACACCAGGCAGGGCACAGTGAGACAGGGCATCCACTGTCATAACCGCCAATCATCAGGACCTGCGGAATAGTTCTATCAATTGTTGCATCAGAAACTACTGTACTCTAATAAAAGCAGCTGGCTAGGTGATTTTTTAGGTCCTTTTTTGAGCATGTTTTGAAACTTCATCGCATGGGACACATGCACGACTTATTTAACCTGCTAATCAAAATTCTTCTTTGACGCTTCCCTGTGGATAATACTCACTAAAATCAGTAGTTTATAGCAGGTATTTTGTTTTTAATAGTGAATTGTGAGCCATGCATTACATTCAGGTTGTTTCGAGTGTATTTTGTGATGTCTCACTGTGCCCCGCTTCAAACTGTCTCACTGTGCCCCACGCAGCTCTGTTTATAAATTTTTGAATCCTGCGGACCGTATGCCTGCATTGTGGTTCGTCATCTCACTAAACTAAGACAAACAACCAAGGTTTGAATCCCTGGCAATCACTTTGCATTATACTGTTTTTCTTGGGAATTATAACAAAAAGTCGTTTAGCAAAATTATTTACTTTTACAGGCTAAAAACAAAAATATTGAAATTCTACTCTCGATATGCTGCGTAAGCAATCAAGATATAGGACAGTCTCTCACTTAATTTTTGTACTATACAAAAAAAGGGTTGATCTGTAAACAGTACCAGGTAGATGCTACGGGCTTTGTCTCACTGTGCCCGCCGTCTCACTGTGCCCCGCTCTCCCCTATAGCTCTTGCAGTATAGGCTATTGTTGGATTGTAAAGGTCTTATCATAATATTGCAAGAAGCTTATCACATTGCAAGAGTACTATTGTCAGATTGCAAGACAGCAAGAGTCTTATAAGATTGCAAGAGTATTGTCAGAGTGCAAGGGTCTTATCAGATTGCAAGATTCTCATTACATTGCAACTTGCAATTAAGAGTACCTATTGTTAGATTGCAAGAGTAGTGTTGTTTGCAAGAGCCTTATTGGATTGCAAATTAATTGTCCTTGCAATAAGAGTCTATCAGATAATAGGTTGCGCCAGAACCGGAGCTGACACCAGAGGCCGAATATGCTTATTCAAGTCAGAAGAGGACCTGTAAGTTCCTGTAAGTACCTGTATAATCAGATTGCAGCTTGTAGGGCGAAAAATCGCCAATCAAGCTTGGGCCTTCGGCCCTAAATTTACACTCTTACTTTATAATCAGATTGCAAGAGTCTTGTAAGTTGCAAAGGTCTTGTCCAGAGTCTTGTTAGGTTGCAAGAGCATTGTCAGATTGCAAGTCTTACTTGATTGCCAGAGTATTGTTAGATTGCGGGAGTCTTATCAGATTGCAAAGGTCTTATCAATTTGGAGGTCAGTTGATGACCTTATAATTTTAAAAACAAACACACAGAAAATGTTTGCCAAATCTCAGATAAATAAAGTGGAACAAAGCCTCTGAAATTTATAATCTAACAAATCCCTTTTCGCGCATCTGAAAAATGTATCCCTTCCTACTACCAAAGATAATGCAAGAAATGTATTTTGTAATTAATTTTACACCATTTTTATAACTGTTATTATAATTTTTTTAATTTTCAGGGACCGTTGTGCTTGTGTTAGTAATTTTTTTGGACAATGTTAACAAACTGAAAAGAAATCAAATGTGTGAATTGTCTATTAGGGGGGGGGACCATTTAATAATCGGGGCGGGGGGGGGGCTTGGAGCTTTCCTTGGCGGGAAATTATTTGTTTTACGGTATCGGCGGCCATAGTTATTTATTTCAAGCACACAAAGTCCCAGAATATTCCTTCCCAGATCAAGCATCGCCTTATTAAGAAATACCCTGTCATAATTTATTTATTTCCAGACTGTCCAAAACGAATTTATTTATTTCACCAAAACTGAGCAAGAAATTATTTATTTAAATAAAAACATAGGCTGCGCAGCAGCATACCCTCGGCTATTCAGCAGGCTATTCTGAAGCCAGTGAAATCAATTGACATATCGGCGATAGATTATGACCCTCAAGTACAGTTTTACCAAACCAGTCATATTTAGATGCCCAGTCTCCCTTTGTATGGCCCAAGTCTCCAACTTGATGGGGAGAGCTGGGCCAAAATTTTTACAATTTTCATATGGTTTTAGCTCATAGGTTCATGAACATATATATTAATGCCCCTCTGCAGATATATTCTTAACTATTTCTAGATGCAATCAATGTATCAAGAATGTTTGTATAATCATAATGGTCTCTCAAGCTTCCTTACTCTTTCTGGCTGACGGAAAGTGTTTTTAGATGAATGAAATGTCAATTTCTCTATTTTATATGATGTTTTATTGTATTTAATTTTGACAAATTCCCAGCTCTAGCATTCAACAGATTCAAGATACTGAAAAGAGATGTTGCAATGAAATAAAAGGGTCACCTCATTGCTATGTCCTCCTCCTATCCTAATTAGCCTACCAAGTGCATAAATACAGGAGGTAAAGTCCCAATCATCCGTCCATCCATGATTCTCTGGATATATTAGATTACATAATTATAGATGATCTATCAATCAATCAATATCTAACTATCTATCTATCTATATATAAAATATCTATCTATGTATCTATGTATGTATGTATGTATGTATGTATGTATGTATGTATGTATGTATGTATGTATGTATGTGTCTATCTATCTATCTATCTATCTATCTATCTATCTATCTATCTATCTATCTAACAACTAATCAATAGTGCAACATGAAAATCTATTTGCTGGGATAAATTCACAGTGGATCTATCAGTCAAACAATTAATTAATCATTCATTCATTCAATCAGTCCAATCAGTCAAGCAATCTTCAGTCATTTAAACACCTTTAATCTAAAACACCTTATCCATCTATCCATCTATCCATCTATCTATCTATCTATATATTGATCTATTATCTAGCTATCTATCTATCTATCTATCTACCTATCCATCTTATCATAAATTATGAATAGAATAAAGGCCTGCCTAAAAACAGATAATTTTATAATAGTTAGGTTGTCTATCTATCCAATCTATCTATTTTAAATATTAAACTAAAACAATGTGTGGCCTACAGATACTTTTTAATAAGACTAATACATTTACTACTTATCACCAAAAAGGTTAAATGCAGTGCAAACTTGGCTGTATAAGTATAACAATAGCTGAAAAGGCAAAAAAAAGCCTGCATGGGATATAAAAAGTCACATCTCAACTTCTACTTGGCCTATATTTCTGATCTAAATTGGAAATTTCATTATAATGTTTAAGATAAAAAAACTAAGGCTATCAATGCAGTTTGAACATATTTCTAAGAAAAAAGGGAATTTTGTTAGAAATATAGGGGTGCTATTCAACTGCTTCTGTACCCTCCCCTTTGTCCTTGGGTTTGGCCATTGGAGAGGATTAGTGACATCATGTTACATAATGTCCATTCAACAGAAGCTGCACCCTGTTCCCAAACAAAGCAGTGACACTTATTGTCTTAAAGGTGCTAAATATGCTTTGGGTGAGATTTGTTATTAATTAAAATTCAAATTTATCCAACATTAATTATCTTTGGATATAAAATGAAATATTGAAATTCATAGAATTAAGGTTTTGTTGCATGCCAAGTAAATTTCTAAATAACCTTGTATTTAGTTAAATCATTTCTGCAATCATTATTTGATCACATTTAGTTTTTATGCAATATTATAAATAAAAGCAGGCCTGACATTAATTTAATTTCTTTCCTTTAATTTACATCACTGAGGTTAATTTTAGCAAAATGGGGTTTTGAGATTTCTTGTCAAAAGTTCAGAATGGTAAGGCCCCTTGAGTCAGAACTATGTGCATAAAGCATATTTGTATATATATAATATATATAATATATATAATATATAATTTATCTTATTAAACCACATAAATTCTGAGGAAGAATTTGATGAAAAAAGTATACTTGGGGCACATTGAATGACACTTTGAGTAACCAAGATCCAAAATTGACTGAAATGTGACAATTCAAAGGTCTATAGTTGTTTGCCTATTTTTAGCAATTTTTGTCTTTTCATGTTCAAAAATCTAATGATATAACAGATATATGCATGTAAATTGTGTGTTTCTTTCGTGTTTATTCATTTTGTTTACATTCAAGAGCATTGCATGACTTGATTAGAAATGAAATGGTCAGGAAGTTGATATTTTCACATTTTTGTGAATTTTAAACTTCTTCTGTCGGCCTAAAAATTGCATAAACTACATACAAAAAAGTATACTTGGGGCACATTGTATGGCACTTTGAGTAACCAAGATCCAAAATTGACTGAAATGTGACAAATCAAAGGTCTATAGTTTTGGCCTATTTTTAGCAATTTCTCTCTTTTTATGTTCAAATATATGATGATGTAACAGATATATGCATGAAAACCATGTATTTCGTTCATGTTTATTCATGTTGTTCATATTCAAGAGCATGGCATGATTTTATTAGAAACGAAATGGCCAGAAAGTGGATATTTTCACATTTTTGTGAATTTTAAATTGTTTTGTCGGCCTAAATTATTGCGTCAACTACATAATGGCCATAAAAGTTCCTTCTTGATAGGTTTGACTATAATACCTTTTGGTTTTTAAAAATATAGTTATTACTGTTTTGGCGTGAGAGACCAAAATTCCAGAAAAATGTAAAAAATTACAAATTTTTCCAGTATTTTGGTTTTTATGCAAAATTCGTTAGATGGACCCTCTAAACGATTCAAGCAGTTAAGAGACCTATATTTTAGACAACTAAATTCTAAATTTCAAATGTCTAACTCCAAAATTGAGGGAATTGCAGAGGGTTGAAGAAAACCCATTTTTTAACATTTTTGGTTCATTCTTTGAAAACTATTTTAGTTAGAGCATTCAGACCCCCAAAAGGCACAACTAGGGTATTTAATACATGTTATGGTAGATTTTCATGCCCATAGGTATAACTGTTTACGAGTTCTTGCCCGGAAACGAAAAAAAGTAATTTTTCCGAATTTTCAATATTTAACAAAAACTGTGGTCATTACATAAATATGAACTCCAGAAGGCACATTAACACTATAAGACCCATTCATGTGTCAAATTTCAAATATATAGGTGTAATAGTTTTGGCACAGAGGCCAATACACATTGTGTGACACCGCCCGCCCGCCCGCCGGACGGACAAAAATTTGCCATACTAACTACAATACCCGACGGCAATATACATTGCCGAGGGTAAAAACCCCGGGCCTTTTCCCTTAAGATTGAATGGTGGCCCCATTAGATCAGCAGTGTTTCTTATGAATTCATAATTGTTTTTCAAGCAATAAAAGCATTTACATTTTCCAGACCTGTAATGTTGTCTGTATAATTTTCCAACTTACTCAAAGTCCCATATGGATACCTAATGGTTGCCCCTTCTCAATCTGCAGGTAGCAGGTTGGAGGTTGGTCAGCTTGGTCCTAGGGGTCCTAGGCTTGGTCTGAGATCAGAACCAGAGAACCGGTCTTCAATCCAGGTGGAGCCACATGCAATATGCTAGCTGCCGCAGCGCCCTCTGGGGCTGGCAGGTTGTCACTGTAAACAAAAAATGGCGGCCGTTTAAAGTTCTTGGACAACAAATTCTTGGACATGTTGGAGCTGTTGGACGAAAAACTATTCATTAATATCGGGTAATAGAGATTAATTCAGCCGTTTAGATCTACAGAAGTTGTTTGTATAGTGCACAACGACAGTTTGAGTAGAAGTGTGTGCTGGTGCATCGTAAATGCTGAAATGCCGATAAAACAAGCTGTTTCTTAAATTTCCAGGTTCTGGGATTTTGATTTGTTGCAACAAGCACTGAGTAGGCCTAATAACATTAACTAGTTAATTGGCCCAATCCACACCACACACCTTGCCACTCTGTCATTGTAATTTGTCAGATTTTGAAACTACAGTAAATTGCCTTTATTCTAAAATTTCGTGTGTTTTTGGGCAGTCAGTGCAACAAGCAAACTTGCTAAAAAAAGTTATAAACATAAATTTAAACTTAATAAACATAAATTTAAACTTAAAAGACTAAAACTAGGTAAAAGTGACAATGCTTATATCCCAAAGAAAAAAAAAAGGGCCGAGACTATAGTATTTACCGAGCCAGGCTTGGCAATAACAAGAAATTGTCAGCGGGCCTGGCCGGCTTGGCCAATAGCAAAACTGTTTCTATTGGCCCAGCCCGGCTCTGTCAATAGCACCTTGATTGCTCGGTCATTAGAAATTTAACTATTGACCAAGCCGAGCGAGTTCTGCTCCAAAATTATTGCTATTTGCCGACTGAGCCCAACAAATATTAATGCCTGTTAATCGATAAAAATGTCTATGATCTTAGTTCACAACATCGTTCTGGCCTTCAATGATGTCAATTAAAATTACCGGACGCTTCCTCGGCTCGGTCGATAGCAATATTGCTGTAGACCAAGCTGGCTCGGTCTATAGCACTCTGAATTGCTATAGACCGAGCCCGGCTCGGGGAATGGCCATGGCATTTTAAAATTTTATTCAGCTCCAATTTCGACTGACATATTTCACCAAAATATCTCCAAAGCTGCAAAGAAGAGGTAGTGTCCAATGTCCCTTCTCTCTCTGCATGATTGTTGTCGAATCAGCGGATGACAGCAGTGTGGATGACAGCACTGCAGTGCTGTCATGCGCCTCATCCTACTAAACACTGCTAAAAAAATGTTGGTACTATATCTTGGCCCATTAATTCATTTTTTATGGCAATTGACTAATTAAATCAATAATTATCAAAATTCAGGATTTTATGGAAAATTCATTGTTGCTCCGGCTCAAGTTAAGTATCCAACTGTTAGTGACCTCCCTGGACTGAATAAGCCACAGGATTGGCTTATTCACAGTTGTTCACACCTTTTCAACCAATCCTGCCACTTATTCAGTCCAGGGAGGTCACTAATAGTTGGATACTTAACTTGAGCCGTTGCTCCTTTCACTGTTTCAGATGAAATTTTGTGTCCTCACATTGAACTGCAGTTATAACAGCGAGAACATTTATCTCTGAAAATGGACAGTTTTGAATTTTCTGTGGAGGAAATCAGGGAACAACTGGAAAGACTGGGTCATCATGATGTGTCCAGTGAAAGACTCATGCAGTTCAAACAAGGTGCTTAATACTTATTTTGTTTTTGTAGAAATATTCCAAATTTGAATAAAAATCTTTCGAATCCGACTATTCCTAACTTTAATAGTTCTTACAATATTGTGTTAGCCAGCTTTAAGTACAATTGTTGACGTCGTATTAGAAATAAGTTAAAAGAAACTTACAAGTTACAACTTTGAATTGGTTTCCGTCTTTCAGACCTTGAAAAACTAGTTGCTCACGAAAGAAGCAAAGATAGCAGTGGCTCGACTTCACTAATAAGTGGAAGTCTTACAGGTAATCTGACATTATTTAATTATATCTGACAGTTATATCTGTGAATGAAACGTTTTCTGCACACTTAGTTATGAAATAGTTTCAATTTATTCAAGGAGAAATGTCATGTGTAAAACGCCCTTCTTTTAAAAAAACTTAAAAATTTTTTACAAATTTATTTCAGAGTCAGAAGAAGTGAACACGGGACAACAGAGAAATACTCAAATGCCTTCTGGACCTTCATGGGTATGTATTTTTAACTTGCTGCCACTTGTGGTTGACTCTACATAGTGACAAATTACTCTGTAAATTCTGCAAACTGTCTTCGATTGAGAGCAATCCTTACTCATCTTCTTTACAGTATCCTGACTACCGCTACAACAACTATCACCAACCGACTTCAGGGCATCTACCAAGAGATTACGAGCCAACCACCAGCAGACCTGTGATTCAGAAGAACTTCCCAGAGAATTTGAGACCCAATGCCAGTCATTTAGCAGACACCAGCATTGCAAGCTCAAATTCGGATAAACGCTACATTAAAAGAAGGGTTGCAAGGTAATTGTTCTGCTTTTGTTAACATGTAGATGTTTAGAAATAAACATTCTAATCCTTTATTTTAAAATTAATTTTGGAAATACTCAAATGTTGTTGTAAAATTTTCCTCAAACGTACCTTCGTATTATGTTCTTGACTGCCTTTTTTGTCATTTTTCAAGGAACTGAGTTCAGTGAGTTATTGCAAAATTTAAAACTTTACAAATACAGTACATAAATTTTCTATTTATTAATTTCAGAAAAGTGGATGGGCATTCGATGATCTCTGATGAGTTGACCGAAAGTGAAATAGGTAAATACGCAATTTCGAATTACTTCCCATATATGCCTTTAGATGCTCTTCATGTGATATTCGGATGAAAATTATGAAACAATCTTAATCGTCATGAGGGAGCTAAATTTTATCTTAACTACACACATTTGATATCTAGTATTATTTACATCATTTTAAATTTTTTGAATTTTTTTCAGGAGATACATCATCACTGGATGAACGGTTAGGTCACCTCGACCTTGAGAGTGGGACCGCAAGAACGAGATGGGGCTCCACTAGGACCTTCCCTGGTCACATCAAATCTTGTTTAGCTAGGAGACCCCAATCTGCTGAGGTAAAATCTGTTGCCACTACAATTAAATTAAATTTTTAGCTCCATCATTGCTTTTGATCACAGAACATGCAGAAGGAGGCCATTTCTAGGTCACCTTGTTCGAACTTCTAATTTCTCTGAACTTATTGATGGAACATTCCCCAAAAAAACATACCCCAAAAAAACAATATGAAAACCTATGCCAATGTCAACATTTGCTTTCAATTTTCACTTATTCCACAAGTCATCTTTTATAAATGTCTTTGTGCTTTTCCATTTCAGCCGGTCTTCCGATTACCCGATGAATATGACGGGCCTAAATCATGTAAGTTTACAATATTGCAATCTATTTATCCTCAGATTGTCAAGAGTAAATATGTATTCAAATAGGTCAATTGTATTCTGGGACAGAAAATTTGTTGGACAACTTGCATAATGCATAATATCAAAATGTTGTCAAATAATAGTGTATCTTGTTAAAGACTTATAATTCAATACTTAAAGTATCACATCTAATTTTTGTCTGTGAATATTTTTTGCCAAATGTTTCACTGGCAGTCCTTAAAAATTTTAATGGCTTTTTGTTTAAAGGGATGTTTTCCTGTTCAACTCCTTACCATCTTTGAGGCTTTGACATGTGTTAACCATTTTCCAACCTTTTATTTCAGTAATAAGGCCGATGTCTGCCAACCCGCACACTCAGAACATCCGCAAAAGTGACCCAGTGTCCCGTTACCAGCAGTACAGCCAGTGCTGGCAGTCCCAGAGGGCCCCAGGAGAAAAGAAACACAACAGTTTACGATGGAATGTCCGTGAACAGATGCTCTATCATGATGAGGTCGTCCAGAAGGTGAGAGTTATATGCACTTTAATATTTTAGGGTCTCTTCGGAAAAGATATTTCGATAGTTTTACCTCCTAAAGTACTAGTTCTCAACTTCTCATATGAGTCCACAGCCCCACGTAGATGGAGTCTTGTTTTAAAAGACCTTTGGCAGTTTGTGTGTCCGATGGGAATGTCAATCAAATAGATTTGATGATAAAACTGGATTCCATCAAATTAAATTTTGCTTTCTTGGCCCTGGTCCATGTAATATTGTAGCAGAGAGATGTTTGTTATTGAGTAGCAACCTGCTGTAGGGAGTTATGTTCAAAATGAAGTATATATATATATATCCTTTCCAGTTCAAATTATTCCGAATTTGGTTACAATTGAGTTTAAGTTAGAAGTAATCCTTCACCATATACAGCAAACATAAACTCGCTGCAATGAGGCAATGATTTTTCCAAACGGTTGAACCCTGAGCATAGTTTCTATAAGTCGATTTCTGAGAGACCGTTCCTTTTACATAATTGGAATTGAAACTAGCAAATTCTAAACACCGACACATTAAAATTGAATAGTTTGTTCAAAACTTATAAAATAAACACCTAACCACTAGTAACCAGAGATAATTTTGTCCATTTTCAGAAATCTAAGAAGGTATACGTCCCAAATAACTACGTCATTCCTTCAGACAAAAAACGAAAGAGTCTTCGCTGGGCCATTCGACAGGACATGGCTCAAGGTGTTGTGCCTCCTTCAGTTTTTGATTAGACTTTATTTTTATTTTTAATTGAATTGTAATTTATTGGTTTTATTTGCATTGCTTTCAATGGTTTGTTGTTGAGAACTCTTTTGAGGCAGCAATTTGCAATCATGTTTTAATGATATACAATTGAACTGTTTTTACGCATGAAACTTTTTGTATGAATGCCGATAGCAGACTGGCATAATGAGAAATAAAACTTTATTTAATCATAACAATATTCTGGACCTCCTAAATTTATCAAAAATTATAATCCTGGAGGAAGTGAGCTCAGTTGTCAGCTCTCTGAGCTTCTAACCTTTGGATCCTGGGTTCAATTCCAGCTGTGGCTGGGTCGGCTTGACCAAATTGGCAATGTTGGATGCCGTTTAAAACTCAAGCCCTGCGTGCACTCACTGCGTGCCAATAGAGGTGTGATGCATATGCGTGAATTGACAGTGGGCTAAAATGTACCAGTCATTGTTGCCAGTGACACAGAAAACGCACATCTGCAGATTCTGCACCTCTCACCACCCTCGGGACTTCTTCAGGTATCCCATTTCCATAGCCGCTGGCATCCTTGTAAAGCAGGGTAGGCACTGGGAAGTTAGGGCTTGGTTATGAAGTCCTCAGTGATGAGGACGTTTTCAGTTGTCCGAGTCCTTGGCCTCATTGCTGTGTCCTCCTTTCTAATTAGCTTACTGAGTGGATGAATACACGGGATAAAGCCCCACTCATCCATCCATATTTGTATATTTTGTTGAATTAGATCAGTTGCACTAGGAGAACAGCAAATAAGCCTGGTGGCATGGAGCTGCTAAGGCATTTATAACCTGAACCAAGTTTGTTTATGTTTGATGACATTAGCACTGAAAGAATTCTTGAAAATGTAGTCTTTCCACTCATGTCGACTCAATTTGACTGGACTTCATTTGCACTGAATAATTGGTTAATTTTTGATGTGACTCTGAGGTGAGGGTACATTATAAAAGTTCAAATTTCGAAATAGTCTTTTTATGCAGTGGAACATAGGCAACTAGTGTTGGAAGTCTCGAGGCCGGACTAATCCATGAGGCCAGCCTCGGGGCCATATTGTGATGGCCTAGGCTTGGTGTCTGATCCCAAATCCTTGGCCTTGCCTCGGTCTCGTGTGTCTTTTGCCCAGTTCTGGAGGCCCTGGGACCGGTCCCAAGAGAACATTTTGATGGCCTCGGTCTTGGATGCTGATGCCTTGGATGTCCCTGCCTCGCCTATATAACTGTCTGCAATCACTGCTTCCTGCTTCAGAGGGTAGTATGAACTTCTCGCATTGGCACATGACATTGGGCTGGAGACGTGAGATGGGGAATATTAGCTGCTTTGAAGCTTTCACTTTCAGAACCAGCTTATTGTGCACTGCACATTGGTTTAATATTCATCCATATGATGGTGCTTAACCAGAAATATTCCAATTGCATGGCAGTTTGGTGAATGTAATTGACCTACAAAGAATGGTGTCACAGGTTCAAAACTAGAGTGCCTCTGATAGCCTATCTCAAGGGTGTCGGGCTGTGGCGGCCCTGTGAAATGAATTGTAGTTACTTGCAGCATAAGCATTCATTGAGGCCAAGAAAGGCTCATATTCGTAAAAGAGGCTCAGGCAATTAGGCCTATGAAAGAGTTTGTCCCTCTTGACATTAAGGAGTCGTTAAACAATGCTAAAAAAACCTCAGAATGAGACCCCAGTAATGATTTAGACAACTGAACACCGCTACTTGACCAACAACCATCTGACCCTTTTGTGATTTACCAAAATCACCTCATGTCAAAAATGCACTATTCCACTAACAAGAATCCGCGGATTCAAAACCGACCTAACGCAGTTTTAGGTGCCATTGCTCTAACCACTGAGCAACTGATATTTTGAAGAAGTGAGAGATTGCTTGGTGATCTTGGACTGGAAGTATAGTTGCATGGAACAGTCACAGAAGCAGGGTTCCCACAGTCTTGAGAAGTAGGGAAAAAGTAGGGAATTTCCGAAACCCGTTTTCCAGACCTGGAAAGTAGGGAAAAAGTAGGGAATTTTCATTTGTAGTAGGGAATTTTCATTTACTGAAGCATTTTGCCGATTATTTCAAACGCCGATAAGCCGCGTAAACTGTAGGCCTAGTATTGTAGTAACACGAAAACCTGTCCTGGGTATATACTTTTAGTCTCAGATTTTTCTTCGCTTGGGAGTTTTGCTTATTCAGCCAGGTGTGGTAAGAGGTCATAAGAACTAATTTTAGATTCATAAACAGATGATAATGCACTTGAGCAATCTGTGTTGAAAGTTGTGAAGGCAGGAGATATGAGCTGATTGATGGTCTGGAAAAATGAGCATCAGTCTTGAAAAAGTCTTGAAAAAGTAGGGAATTTCCAAAAGGGAAAATTGTGGGAACCCTGCAGAAGTGAAGGCGCATGAGAAATTATGTAACGCAAACAGAGGACATAGTTTTTAAGAATTTATTGGAAAGTGTTTAGTCGTGAATGACATGACAGAATTGTTTCAGGGTTTGTAGTGTTGGACTGGTGCGGTCATTGTGTTAACAGTCAGTGGTATGTGAGCAAGTGCTCTGTGAAGAATAACGGGATTAGTGTTCTTTACGGATGAAATCAGTGTTTGCACTGTAAGGGGGTTTGTGGGAATTTTCTGTCGTTTGATATACTCCTGCGGATTCCTGAGATTGGGTGGGGTTTCGAAATGAAGAATGGGCTGTTTACTTTGATGACAGTGACGACGGATTATTCTGTAGTAATGTTGAAGAGGGAAGCCTGAAATGACAGAATGTGAAAACATGAGTGGCTGTATTGCATGGGTGAGAAAGAAAAAACTTGAGCTACAAAAAGTATATGGGAAACGTGAGCTACACGAATCATGTGGATATGATGATGGATTATTAAAATAAAGAGGTATACAATTGCATCAATGAAATTGTACATTGCTTTTGTTTTCTAACTTACCTGATTCGTGTGTAGTAGAAGAGCTTGATTATTGTGAGATGCTTATCCATGAAGGGATATATCACATTCATACTAGTGTCCCTCACAGCTGTTTTGAAGACAACAAGATGACTGTTTGGTTGTACATGTTCCTTGCAGTGTAATGTTTATCTGTCCTGGGGATGGTTTTCATGGTTATCTGTGACGTGATGGAACAATAGGACAGGGAGCTGAATATAAATAACTAATTGTAAATTAAAATGTGTGGCAGATAAATACTTGTAACATAAGATGTATGGACAGTGTTCGCGGCAAGATACGTTCTGTACTTATGATATTGTTATAGTTATTTGAGGAAAAGTGTTTTTAACTGTTGCTTACCTTGAGAGGTAACCCATGTCCGGGCTCTGTTCAGATCCTTTAAGTGCAGTCCAAGCATGCAGGGTGTGGATTTTTGAAAAAGGAATTTCTGGAATTGTTTGACATATCAATCTCCTGAGAGATGCGTATAGGATGTTCCTGTGGAAGGAAAAGAAAGATTTCAATAGGCAATTGCGGATTGCTGAAGGAGTACTTTAACGAATGGATAATTCAACAAAAACATGCAAAATATTGTCTGTGTTGTGACTCTATCTACATGCTGTATTATTATCTAAGTTTTTTGTTACTTTGTAGCAAATGAACTAACATATCGTTATTTCATTTCACATGTTACAATGTAGCTAAAAGTATGCATAATAACAAGAAAACGTAACTAAATGAACAATGTGATTGCCAGAATAACGAAGGATAACAAAATTCACTAAACAATCAACTAAGTTATCCTTTCCAATCACTTTAATAACCAAATTGTGAAATTAACTGGCGGTGAAACGTCTCACACTGCCGACGGTGAAACGTCCCAGCGGTGAAACGTCCTGCTACCGAACCAAAACTGCTGTCACGATTAACAGTCAAAACGCCTACAGACAAAAACGCCTACTGTGATTTCAGACAATGCAAGAACGGCAATACAAAAAGGCCTACTGATAGATGTCAAAAACGGCTACAAGTCTATACCAAAACGGCTATACCACTTTACAAAAACGCCTACTGTTTATACAGGAACAACTATCAATGGTGTTGTCACTTACCATCAATTTCTTGTGAGATTGTGAGATTTGTAAAAATATTCAGGTGAAGTGTCAAAAATTAAGCAGTTCATTAGTAGGTGTGAATGAAAAACCAATTACAACATCTGACAGCCTCTGAAGGGCTAAATACTTAGTAAATAGCAATTATCATTTATAGGCCTATAGATCTGTGTGTTACTATGTGACATGAATGACAATTAGCAGTTGGATCAAATATTGACATTTAGATTTTGAACCCCTGCAGTATTACAATCATAATACTGTAGTTACAAAGAAACTTTTTCAGAAGTGAAATGATGACAGAACAACACCTGATTTTGTAGCCGTTTTGGTAGAGTCTAAGAGTGCAATTGTCGTTTTTGTAATGGCCAATAGCCGTTTTGACACTGTCATGCAAAAGAAAAATTAGCTGTAGGCGTTTTTGACAATGCAAAAAAAACTGTAGGCGTTTTTGTCTGTTGCCGTTTTTGTTTGTAGCCGTTTTGACTGATTACCGCTGTCACTCTCTTGACTGTGCCAGAATTTGTTCAACCTTTGTACTTTTGTAGCTTTGTAGCTGGATTGGGCCGTAACCTCTTCGGTTATTGGCCCCCCTTGCAGGGTTCGAAATTAGCGGGAGTCCGTGAGTCCGAGACTCCTTTATTTGTCCACGGACTCCCTGTTGATGAACAGTAAGGAGTCCGTGGGACTCCTAGACTTTAAATGCAGCCAAATTCACGGCAATTTAGAACTGTAAATAACGGCAATTGGCCTTGAATGCAGCCCACTCAGTTGCCCTAGTGTCACCCAATTATCCAATCCAATTAATACCCATTGACTAACCAATCCAATTTAGATCAATTAACCAATTCAAAAGGGTTTGATTGTTTTTAGGATTGTTCTGGAAGTGTCAAATTTGTATTAGACTGTCATCCTGAAGTGTAATTAACTTCCTTGCCTTCAAATTGTACAATGCCATAAGCCTACAGCCACTTACAGATTGATGGCAGATTGTCTTCTCTGGATAATTGTAAACCATTTCATATTTACTATATCTATATTAACTAATAGACTGATGTTTTTGGAGACCAAAGATAAAGAAATATTCAATATCAAATCTCTAAAAAAATTCCACCTATCCAAATATTAATGTTTCTTTGGACTCCCACATCTTCATACGGACTCCCAAAATCTGAAACATAGGAGTCCGACTGACTCCCATCAAATTCATGCTAATTTCGAACCCTGCCTTGTTGTCGCTTCTGGTCTTCGGGTCTTGAAGCTGCGCTTCCATGCGTAGACAATCAGGTCGACGGTGTATAATGTTACCAGTGGCCAGATTACAATAACATCAAGTTAAAAACCTTCACTCCAACCTTCCTGAACAAAAATTGTAAACCAACACCGTGCGTCAACAAGATAAATATGAATATGCCTTATTTATTTTTTTTTATAATTAAGAAAAATAGTTATAATTTTTATTTATTTATTTATGATAAAAATATATACATGTTTTTTTTTTTTTTTTTCACTGTTAGTTTGTATTTTATTATATTTTTTGGTTGAGATTTCGTTTTTTTCATGATATGACTCCCGCTGTAGATGACTGATAGGTTTCAAAAGCAAATGTGGATAGATGCGGATAAATGCCAAGCTCAGTGGACCTTTACCTCCTCTGTTAGTGCCCCAACAAAACTGGTTCAAGGTTGAACGACATGTAGTATTAGGGCAGAGGGGAACGGCTCACATGTTGCTAGTTTCTCAGTTGGCCCGAATACAGGCTTTTTAATACTCGGGGTCAAAGGTTCAAAGTTGAACAACTATGCAACAAACACAACTGTGTCACAAGTACACAAACTTACAATTACATCGAAATGCGTTAACTTGACAAGCACAGTAACTCTTCAAATGCCTACCTTGACAATATTCAAGTTGTACAATCGTCTAGACCCTTCCAAATCGCTTTTTTTCAAGATATCAATGTCACATTTCAGCAATAGCATCCTTCTTGTTCACTCGAGCGAAGATTTCTACGCGCATGCGCCGCGAGAAACTACTTCCGGTCAGAGAGAAATACGGCGAATCGGCAAGAATAACTGTTTTTATAGGTTTCTGGCCTTCAAAACCGATTAAAACACAAAAAATACATCAAATTCCTTCGGTTCTGTCGCTTTTATGCCAAATTACTTTAAAAAACCCGGAGTTTTCAACGCGCATGCGCCGCGAGGAACTACTTCCGGTCAGTGAAATTTTCGACAAAACGGCAAAAATAACACTTTCTAGCAGGTTTTATGCATTCTACAACTATTATAACATCACAAATACATCAAATTAACTCGATTCCGTCGTTCTATACGAAATTAATTGAAAAAACAACGAATTTTCTACGCGCATGCGCCGCATGCGAACAACTTCCGGTCAGACGAAAACACGATCCCGGCCCAAAATAAAATATTAAAGAAGGTATTTCAGTTAAATAAACATTATAACACCCTTAATAGCTCTTAATACACGATCTGACCAAAGTGACACTTCGATTGCTTTATTTCGTATTCGATTATTTCTCGAAAACATCGTAATCGTCTGGAAAACTTCGTCTGTCATTCACTGGTTTGTGGTTGCTGGTTCGTTTTTGCTGGTTCGTTTTTGCTGGTGCGTGGTTGCACTTTATGGTTTTACCAGATTCGTTTTAGAGCTCCTGGAAAAACCGACGTAAGGTCGGTTAAAAATTGTAAGCAAATGAAAAACAAGTATGTCAATTAAACATTTTGAACATTTTAATGAGACTGAAGTCACAAGTCAAATTGATATCAACTATACACAAATTGAATATAAAACGAGCATTAAATTACAGTTGAACTATACATGTGTTTTAAATACTGAAGGCTTGTAATGAGAGGGCAGCACAGGTTGCGTTAGTCCTTTAATTACTTTGAGATCAAACTTCTTGTCGCCGTGGTCCACCTTGTGCATTTGGTAAAGTATCTTCTCTTCCAACCGTTCAACGGCATCCAGCGTCAGTATAAGGGCTTGGTGTTTCAACATGCTGTAAATGTTGAGGCCTGAAATCAAGAGACATAAAAGATGAGTAAACACATAACATGACATAAATACAACGATTGAGAACTCTTACACAATTAATGACTCATAATTACTATTTATTAGACTTTTATGGATACATCACTTTAGCAAAGCCTTCAGCAAAGAAATCAGGCACACCCCCAAAGCTAGCTAATGATCATTGATAGGTCTTCACAAAAATTTCATGTTAGGCAAATGGGGCCGATTACGCACATTTCCGTAAGGGTTAGACACATGATTCTTAGGCTGGTAGATAGATCTCTCTTGAGAGCTTTAAAATGATAGGCCATACGTCTACGAGAAGTCAATAGTTGCTTCACAAACTACCGGTAAAGTTTTTTAAGCGGACAGGAATGTTGATGGACCATGACGCTATTGACGCAAATTTACGATAAAATGGAGACTTCGACAGATTTCGTGTATGGTACCGTAGATTCTCTGGGTGGGATACATTGGCACCGCAGGCAATTAGTTTTGTTTTATATTTGGTTAAGTGATGCATGATTAGCAGTCTTCTTAAACACAGCACTCAATGACAAGTGTGATTAATTACTTTTGCAACATGGACTTTCTTTCCAAAAGACAACTTGTGAACTTACCATAGACGGGCATAACATTGTACTCAGGAATTCTGTCAGTTGCCTCTGCCATGTTTTCTGTTATGAGGTCTGTGCTAGAAACAAAAGACAGCATAATTATTAATAGTGTTATTTTATCAATAGACTTTGTGTCAATGAGGGGTAGACTTAGCACTCAAACACCCTCATAAAGATTCATAAGATAATAAAAAGTAATTGTCGAAATATTGAAATGGTTTAAATTTGACAGGAAAGTTTTTTTAAAATAATGAACTAAATTAAATTATTGTCACATTTTAGTTCAATACCTTGGTAATTTTGGTATTTTTAATTTAGCCTACTTACTCGTCGACAAATAAAGCAGAGATTCCCCAGCCTCTTGACTCAACTATTTCTCGAAGATACTGAAAAATATTTGAGAAATAGTGTGATACATTTTATAAGTGCGTCTTCATAAAAATTTTAGTCTTTCTAATATTGTTCAGGTCAAAATATATTAAGATTAATTTCAACAACGAAAAAGTGTCCTTTCAGATTGACTTGAAGTTTACTTGTTTGAAAACTTATAGATGACATATTCCAACTTTTGAAAAAATTATTTTCCTAATGTTATTAATCAATAAGACACTAAATATCTCAATTATTTTCAACACTAATCTAATGGAATATCCTTACCTGGGGATCATCGTTTGGCAGATCAAGAGAATCCACAATGTGCAAATCATCCTGGAAAATAATGGAGCTTAACTTAAGCATTTGAAGCTCATTAAATCTTTGCTGGTGAATTATTAAAATGCTTGCTAGTTTAGGCATGAAATTTGCAATAAAGAGTAATTTAGTATGTCCAGTACAAAGAAAATGCTGTGACAAATTTTTAAAATATTCCGAATTTTTTTTTTTTTATTACCCTGGGTTCCCCCAGGGTAATTTTATCTAAAAACCAGTCTGAGAGATTTTTGGAAAAAAGTTTTCCCAGCCTTAATACAGGTGTGGATGTGGTCAAGTGGGCCTTTTTGTGTTCATATAGAGGTGAACTAAAATGCGTTGTGGAATTGGGGATGGTTTGTTGTGGTTTTTTTTTTTTTTCAAAAAAAAAAAAAATTTTTAATTTAAATTTTTTTTTTTTAGTAGGCCTACTTTGTTGGGTAATAGATCGTTTGAGTCTTGAGGGGCTGTTTTCAAGCTGACTCTGCATTATATATGTCGCCCACGTGACGATCGTCCATGCGATTCAAGGAAGGCCTATAATGCATTTGGCAATTGCTTTTTGCAGTGCATATATTCTCAGAAGCAGTCTTACAATGCTAATTGCAATTCTGCAAGTTCTAAAGCGTTTTTTCACCCTCAGTTTACCAAATTGCCTTTGAGAAAGAGCACTTGAAGTCAATCTGACAGGTGTCAAAGCTCTTCGCAGTGCAGTGCTACTTTGATCTTGTATCCACGGATCTCATGCTTAATTTCTAATTCCCAACAGAACCCAGGGTTTGAATCCTCGGATTCTTGTATTTAGTTTCAAGTGGTAAATTAAGCAGTAATTAAATTCATTAAAGTTTAACAAATCATATCCCAATATCCTCTAAAACTCTGGAATTATGAACCTTACCTGTGCGTATTTGACAGACAATGCAACACGTAATCCTAGAACTCTTATTGGAACAGGCAGCATGGAGAATCGACTTGTTGGACCTCTTGGGCCATGGCTTTTTCCACCTGAAATAGGAATGCACAAATTATTTTAAATCAACTACTAATCATGTTTTAAAGGAGTTAAGGAGATAATTTATTACAAACAGTCTGGTTGGTGACTTCTGCGATTTTTAAAAAATCAGGCGATTTATTTATTGTGATTTTAATCAAATAAATCATGATTTTAATATGCACACTATTCAAAATTGAAGACTTTTTTTTTCGATTGAGAGTCTAGGCTTTAGCAGGCAAATAAATGCTTTAGCAAGATTGGCTTATGTTATAAAAAGTCTTTGTCAGTTTGGGGGCTAAAACTTGGAAAAACAGTGGTATTTTCAAAATTTCTTTTAGTCTGACTTGGATTAAATTAGCTTTCTGCTAACTGGCAACTGGCGAATGACCAGCTAAAGCCCAGAATTCTGAGTATAAATCTTGAGCAAACCTCCTTTGAAGAGAGGAGATGCAGTGCTCCCGTGTCTTGCTCTGCCTGTTCCTTTCTGGGGCCAGGGTTTCCTTCCGCCCCCTCTTACTTCCGCTCTTGTCAATGCTTTGTCATAGTTCTGGAAAATACCAAAATGTCATGTATGTCATGCAATGATTAAGATCATCACTGTGTCCCAAGTGGCATTGTCATTCTTCAGTATAATCTCAAACTGGTTTAGCGTAACAACTTCAGGGTTCCCACAAAATTTTACGACGGGAATTCCATGACTTTTCCATGACTTTTCCATGACTTTCCATGACCAATTTTCGGATTTTCCATGACTGATGTTTTACTAATTGAGGTTGAGATTCACCCGGAAACAAATTCTTGCGATGGCCATCGTTCACTGTCCCCCGCAGTGTACGGCCATCCGATCAACCATCCAACTACCATAAGCCCCAAATGTGTTAAATTTAAGCGCGAATCGTAGTCAAAATTTGGATTTCCCATAACTTTTCAAAATATTCTGATTTTCCATGACTTTTCATGACCACTATTTTTCCCATGACTTTCCATGACTGTGGGAACCCTGAACTTGGTTTGGCTTATCCAAATATGAAAATTTTCACTGGATAATTGTCATATTTCAAACATTGAAAAGACTAACTTGCCATGAGATTGATTGTCCGAAATTTTACTCCAAGCCTAGAAGCAATTGGTGATTGTGCTAGTGTACCAAGGCTTTGTAGCTTATAAAACATAGGCTGCGCGGCAGCATACCCTCGGCTATTCAGCGGCTATTCTGCAGTCAGTTGGATCCATTGGCCTACCGGGGGCAGGACCAAAAAAACAGTTAATATGTGTGCAAGGAGACAAAAAATTTCGACAGATGATCAAATTAACATCAAAATCTGAAAATAAAGTTTACAGTTATAATTATATGCTAACAGCCTATAAAGTGGCTCTCACACCTTGACAACTTGAGGAACGTCCAGGTAACTTATGAGCATTGTTTTCATTAAATTTTGTCAATTTACAAAAAAATAAAAATTTTGTTAATTTACAAAAAATGTAAAATTGAGCAGAAGCAGCTATATACAAGAACCCAGGGGTTCAAAATGGAGGTGGCGTGTGTCCTAAGTTGAAGTTCATATACCCTGAAAATGGCTATTTCACTGAGTGCCCTGTACCAGGTGTGTTAATATATTGTGTGCTAAATTCAGAATTTCACAAATAATCCATTTTCAAGCCACAAAATGACCATGTGGCAGATGCGATATCGAAAAAGAATGCATTTCATAAAAGAACTTGGAAAGAGCTTTAAAATGATGCATGGAAATGTGTGTGATCTGCCAGGCAGCTCAACCTCCTTTTTGTGGGAGGAGCTGCACATTCATTTTGATGAATATCATATGATAAACAATGAGAAGACTGGGAATCTTAGAGTAAAGCATACTCTATCCACTAATAGAATTAACTGTCTCAGTATGGAACACTGGATAGAACAGTTACCTTCATTGGTACATCCATTAAAATCCAATGGGCTCCGACTGGGCTCAGACAAAACCGAGTTCCAACACAAAATTTACACTAAAATAAAGTATATATGGCTATAAAAGTTAATAATATGTTTAACTAAAATATTTTTTGAAGTTTAACAATTTATTCATTACTATTAATTTGCAAGAAACCAAAATATAAGAAAAATATCAGAAATCCTAATATTTTTCCAGTTTTTTTGTTTTTTTATGAAAACTTCAAAGGATTGGCCCTCCAAATGAGTTTATTCATTTAAAGAGGTATAATTTAGACACCTAAACGCAAAATTTCAGAGGTCTAACTCCAAAATTGACGGAATCATGGAGCATTGAAAAAATAACATTTTTTCAGTTTTGCTAAATTTGCTCCTACTAATTTCTGTAAGAGCATTAAGACCTCCAAAAGGCACATTTAGAGTATTTAACGCATAATATGGCAGATTTTCATGTTCATAGGTACAACTGTTTCGGAGCTCTGCTCCAGAAAGGAAAAAAAATTAATTATTTTTTATTTCCAATATTTTACAAAAACTGTACCGATTGCTTAAATATAAACACCAAAAGACAAATATATTCTACAAGACCCATTCATGTGCCAAATATCATATAAACAAGTGGAATAGTTTAGGCACAGTAGCCAATACACAATGTGTGATGTTCCCCATAGTGGATTCAAGCAAGATAAAAACGAAGTCACGTGCAAATAACAACATGCCGGCTATTCATTCCCATGCCAAATGCTTGCTTTATAATCAAGCTAAGGTGCATTCTTGACTCCAAACTTCTCCAAACAAAATGGCCAAGTCAGGGCCCAAAAGACATTCTGAAAATGCTCAAATTTCAAATTTCCCGCCAAAACTTTCCATTTTGTCAAAGTGACTGCATAAATGGAGATGTGTATACACACCTCCATTAAAAATTGCAATTTCAATCGTTTATTATGGTTGGCAGGAAAGAAAAAGATCCATGGAGATAGGCTCATGCATTAGAATGGCCGTTTTTTAGTTTACCTGGGAAATCTCAGGTACCTGAGGGGAAAAATGAAGAAGCCTCAGACGTGTAATAGGAGGTCCAAAACGGGGTAAAAAGCGAAGCGGCCGTACAAAATTGTGATTTCAGTCATTAATTAGGGTTGAGACACGGGGATTAGACGATATGGAATAAGCACATGCATTAGAATCACCATTTTTCAGTTCACATCAAAAGTCTGAGGCACCTGAGAGGAAAACTGAAGAAGCCTCAGGCCTGAAATGAGAGGTCCAAAACAGACCTGGAATTTCTCAAAAATGTATATATAATTATATGTATGACAATTTTTGAAAATGCTATTTAATGCAGGATTTTGTAAAATGTGAAATGAAATGTGGATAAATCATTGTATTGAGGGTAAAATTCCTTGAGTCCAACCACTTATATTCTGTACATTTTTAAAAAGTATTGTTTTGCTTGGCCTATGGGTTATTGATTGTCAACCAGGGCTTCAAATTAAACTTTTTTACTTAATCTAACAGAAAATTGGCAATTGGGACAACACAAGATCTATAGGCCTATTAGTCACTAAATTTCTGAAATAAAAAATGACATAGGGTATCTTTGACTCGGACAGTTGTCTTCTAAAAACATGAAATCAAAGACACAGGTGCTTTAGAGTCTCCTCTTCAATTAAAAAAGGCCATATTATAGCACAGAATGGATTAAGCTTCCTCCGAACTGAATTACAAAGAAACTGAACTCAGATTAATACCATGGGCAAGTAAAAGATGCCTAAAAAATCATGAAAGTCTACTAAAATGCACTAATTTCTGACAAAAAAATTATCAGAAAAATGGGGTTTTGGCCCCATCTTTATAGCTGTAAAAAAACACACTTTTGTTGTTCATATCATGCTGATATTTTTGGCATGGATAAAGGACAATTTGAGCTACAAATTGCTGCCAAATATACTATTATATGAACTCTTGATGAGCCTGTGGAGATTAACAAAAAGTGTCCTGACTCAAGGTAACCTTTCCTAAGTGTCAGACTCAAGATAACTTACCCTATACATGTTATGATAATTTTGGAAAATTACAACTGTTTGTATGAGCACCTATATGAATTATTCTTCTTAAAGGCACCTGTAGGCCTGCTCTCCCCCTTCCCAGCTGCTCAACCCCCTCCCCTATAGGCATGAATTGGCTATTGTCTGCTGCACCCCAATCACCTTATGTAACATGATGTAATCTGAGTAAACAATGGAGGGTGCATTACTTCACACCTCAGATGTGTATGACAGTGATGAGAGGGGGAGGGGGTCAAATATGAAACATCACTGAAAATCAATGGTTATCAAGATATTACAATTTAAATTATATATAAATTATATAAATATGTATACAGCTCTGCATGGTTGTTCATGTTACATGGCCCATAAGCCTGCATGGGCAATAAAAGTCATATCTCATCTTCTACTGATCCTAGGTTTGTCTGGAAAATTTATAAAACAATTTTGAGTCATTTTTGTCCATATGAAAGTCACTTTTCAAATGTTAATATTTCGGATTTCGTGAAAGATACTACCTTGGTTGTTTCTAGACATGATACCTGGGTTCCAGACAGTGGCTTGGAATAATATTAAGGCCAGTCTTTCATCTTGGGTTATTTCTACAGGCATTTAAAAATGCCTTTCAAACTCAAAAACTATATTACAGATCTACAAGCTTCTAATCTTGGATTTATAATCTGCTATAGTAGCTGAGATAGCAAGGCCAAATACTGGTCATATGCAATGATTAGTTCCAGAGATAAAGGACATGGCAGTTGGAAAAATCACAATTTCACAGATTTTCAAAGCTAAAAGACAGTTTTACCAACCCAGTCATATCTAGATGGCCCAGTCTCACTTTGTATGGCCCAAGTCTCCCACTTGATGGAGAGAGCTGGGCCAAAATTTTTACAATTTTCATATGGCTTTAGCTCTTATGTTCATGCACATATATATCAATGACCCCCTACAAATCTGTTCTTAACTATTTCTAAATGCAATCAATGTATCAAGCATGTTTGTATAATCATAATGGTCAGCTGGAGGTGCAAGAACCTAAAACTTTGCCCAACTGTCTCAAACTTCCTCACTCTTTCTGGCTGAGGGAAAGTGTTTTTAGATGAATGAAACGTCCATTTCTCTATTTTATATGATGTTTTATCGTATTTAATTTTGAGAAATTCCCAGCCTTAGCATTCAACCGAGTCAAGATACCGAAAAGAGACGTTGCAATGAAATAAAATGGTCACCTCATTGCTATGTCCTCCTCCTGTCCTAATTAGAATACCAAGTGCATTATGAAGTACAGGATGTAAAGCCCCAATCATCCATCCATCCATGATTCTCTGGGTGTATTAGATTTTACAATAATAGATGATCAAACTATCTATCTATCTATCTATCTATCTATCTATCTATCTATCTATCTATCTATCTATCTATCTATCTATCTATCTATCTATCTATCTATCAAACAACTAATCAATAGTGCAATATGAAAATCTATTTGCTTGGATAAATTAATTAATCATTCATTCAATCAGTCCAATCAGTCAAGCAATCTTCAGTCATTTAATCACCTAATCTAAAACACCTAATCTATCTATCTGTCTATCTATCTATCTATCTATCTATCTATCTGTCTATCTATCTATCTATCTATCTATCTATCTATCTATCTGTCTATCTATCTATCTATCTGTCTATCTATCTATCTGTCTGTCTATCTATCTGTCTGTCTATCTATCTATCTATCTATCTATCTATCTATCTATCTATCTATCTATCTATCTATCTATCTATCTATCTATCTATCTATCCTACCTTTATCATCTAATCGTAAATTATGAATAGAATAAAGGCCTGCCTAAAACAGAAATAACAGATAGGTTGTCTATCTATTCAATCTATCTATTTAAAATATTAAACTAAAAACAATGAGCGGTCTACAGATATGTTTTAATACGGCTAATACATTTATTAGTTAACACCAAAAAGGTTAAATGCTGTCTACACTTGACTGTATAAGTACAACAATAGCCGAAGAAGCAAAAAAAAAAAAGAAAAAAGAAACCTGCATGAGATACAAGAAGCCATATCTCAACTTCTACCTGGCCTATATTTATGATTTAAATTGGAAATTTCATTATAATGTTTTAAGATTAAAAAAAAAAAAGTTATCAATGCAGTTTGGACATATTTCTAAGAAAAAAGGGAATTTTGTTAAAAGATAGGGTGCTATTCAACTGCTTCTCTACCCAACCCTTTGTTCTTCGGTTTGGTCATTGGAGAGGATTAGTGACATCATGTTACATAATGCCCATTCAACAAAAGCTGCACCCTCTTTCCCCAACAAAGCAGTGACACTTATTGTCTTCAAGGTGGTAAAATATGCTTGGGATGAGTTTTGTTATCAATCAAATTCAGATTTATCCAACATTAAATTCATCTTTGGATATAAAACGAAACATTGAAATTCATAGAAATAAGGTTTTGTTACGTGCCAAGTAAACTTCTGAATAGCCTTGTATTTAGTGGAATCATTTCTGCAATCATGATTTGATCACATTTAGTTTTAAATGTATGAAATCTTATAAATAGAAGCAGGCGGACATTAATTTAATTTCATTTTTTAAATGTACATGACTGAGGTAGCATTCTTATGAAAGTGCGGGATGAACTCAAAGCAGACTCTTCATAAAAACTTGTCTACCATACTTTTTATCCAACATAAATTTACCTTGCGCGTATTGCTATCTCTGTGCAATCCATAATTATTGAGTGACTATTTCTTTATGGACACGGTTTTTTGTTTTCATTTGTTGAATCATTAGACTTGAGTAGTTCCCTGACAAATATATTGATTTTTTTTTTTTTTTTAATTAATTTACAGAATTAATTTCTTACCCTCCCCCCAAATGGTAATTTTGTTTAAATCTCTTGTTTTCTTTCTATTATCATTTAGTCTAATCAGATCAGCTGTTTTATGCTTTGTTTTAGGTGTTGACCTCAAATTCATAATATAAACAAGTAGAGAGCTTACATGTTTTTAACAGTTATTGACAACTTGACTGTTTGTTTTGTTAAGATTGAACAATGTCATCTAAATTGCTGAATTCATTATAACTGCAAACTGTCCAATCATGAAGTTTTTATAAACTTTAACATTGATACGCAAACATTGTGATTAACTTGACATGATTAATAAGCTGCAATGAAAAGAAATCGTTCATATCAATATGATGGTATTGAAATTTTTTGTTAACTTGTGTGTGTTGCATAAAAAATTGACACTTAATATTGTATCTTTTTTTAACTATCATGTAAAATGATCAGGCTTGATAAACCATGCTGCCGTCTGTGGTGTAAAACTTTTTTTTTTTTTTTTTTTTTTTTTTTTAATGCTATTATGCTTGTGATATTTCACATATATATATATATTTGTTTTGCAGTGTATTTTGTGAAAACTTAGACGAATTCTTTAATAACCATTTCAAATGGGATCAATGTTTGCTTTGGTTTGTTGTCCCAAGCTAAGCTGGATGTCTTGTTTTGTAACTTAGGTCTACTGACAAGTGATTTTGTTGGTTCTATTCCACTCTTTAATTAATTAGTCTTTCATGTTAATACAAATGTTTTGTCTAGCTTAATGAATAGCTTCATATATGCAATTTGTAACTCTGAAGTTTTCATTTAATTACTTGTTTGAAAATTGTTATTTTCTGCTATTCATAAATTTGTGCATTCCTGGAACTGGTTTTGTTTGGTAATTTGGATCAACTTATGTTTTTCAAAAAGATTTATGTCTGTAAACCAAGCCTGATATTCTTTTGTGTGTTTGATGACAAATTTTAAACTTCCTTATAACCTATTAATCCTTTTGATTGTTTATAAAACTTGTTTGGCCTGCTGTTTGTTTATTATTGTTGCTTAATAACTTACTAAGATTGATCTGAGGTCCACTTTAACAGTCAATCTATTTTTGTTTTAAATTTGTTATCATTCGAATAACTGTTTTGTTTCATAACTGAATTGATCTGATTTTGAAATTTTGGAATTTAAACTGGCTTGTGAAAGGACACTAAACTAGTATTTAATGATTAGGATTATTCTTTACAAAGAACACAAGTATGTTTGGGGTAAAATCACAGTAAGAATTATATGCGGCGGTTTACTTAATTATTTATTTATTTTATTTCATTTATTAATTTTTTTTTTCACTTTTTGTCCTGCTTTGTCTTTCTTTTGTTTGTAACATTTAATACTATAGGGATAATGTATATATTTCGGGAAAATTTATTCAAATATATCAATGTTATTTTCTAGATATGTTAAATGTATATAACATTACTGTTCATGTTTGGTTTTGGTTCTCTATCTGTGCTAAATCATTCATCATGCTTTTCATGACTAATCGGTATTTTCAATTCTTAATTTGTTATATTTTTTCAATTCAGATTCAAATTCCTGTTTGTGAAATTCTGCTGAAATGCACCATTACTCGCTGGCACCATTGGTATACTTCATGTTTCTACTTGCTGTGTAATGTCGTCTGGACTAAATTTTGACAATTCTGAAGATGTGGTAACCTCACTTTCTTTTGATGTAAATTCTTCTTTAACTGAATTAATTGACTCAATTGAACTCAACAATGAAAACATGATAAGTAATGAACCTGGTCTTTTCCAACCATCACCTTATTACACTAACAGTGACTTTAAAGGTTTTCTTTCTTCTAAGTCCGAAACATTTATTGTTGTTAGTCTCAATTGCCAGTCTTTGAATGCCAAGTTTGAACTCATCAAGGCTTATATAGAGGACTTTAATACTGATTCTAATAAAATATGTGCTTTATGTTTACAGGAGACCTGGCTCACAGAGGGTAGCGACCTTTCCTTGCTTCAGCTTGAGGGTTATAATCTTATTTCTTCTGGTAAGTCATCCAGTGCACATGGAGGTGTAGCTATATATTTAGATAATAGTTTGGAATACAAGAAAATTAACTATGATTTTGACTCTTCAAACTGGGATGGCCAATTTATTGAAATTTCTATTGAACAAGATTTGCAAAATAGATGCTGTAGAAAGATTTTAATAGCTAACATCTATCGACCACCAAGACAAAATTTAGAAAATATTACTGGTTTTACTCAAGACCTGAATAAATTTTTTAGTGAATTTGAAAATGTAAATAATATTATTGTTGCGGGTGACTTCAATATAGATTTATTGAAATTTAAAGAAATTAATAGCTTTAACAATTTTCTAGAATGTGTATTATCTTCTGGACTTATACCGAAAATTACTTTCCCAACACGACTCACAAATAGGAAAGGAACATTAATTGATAATTTTTTTGTAAAAACTTCAGATGATGCCACTTCTATACCCGCAGGTATTTTATTAAGTAGTATTTCGGATCATCTACCTTACTTTATTTGTCTAGATCATCTCTATTACAAAAAATCTGACTCTAAATATATTCAAATTTCTCCCCCTTTCAAAGAAGCAATTGGAAAAATCAAAAATGAACTTCTGAGTCCATACGTTATACAACAATTCAATGACATATCAGGTTCTAGTAGAAACGCACATGATTGCTATGAAGAATTTAATACAATTCTATCAAATATTTTAAAGAAACATCTTCAGCCTAAAACCATTAAGTATAAGAAATATAAGCACAAGAAATCCGAATGGATTAGTCAAGGCATTCTAAAATCAATTCATTATAAAGACAAACTTTATGTAAAACTTAAATCAACCCCTAAAGGTACCAATCAATACACTGCCATTCATACAAATTTTTCAACATATAATAGAATTTTGAAAAAGGCCATACTGGAAGGAAAGAAAATGTATTATCAAAGTAAATTTACTAAATTTAAGTCTGATATAAAAAATACATGGGCAACTATAAATGAATTACTGAGTAGGAAAAAAAAAATAATAACTGCACAAACTATTTTGTTAAGAGTGGGGTACAGATAAATGATGCCAAGGCTATCTCAGATGAATTCAATTCTTATTTTGTAAATATAGGTCCTACTCTCGCACAAAATATAACACCACCTGAAAATAAAAGTTACAATGATTACCTATCAAATCCAGTTGTAAACTATTTGAAATTCAAGTACATTGACAAAAATGAAGTTATTCGAATCATAGATTCTTTGAAGCCAAAATCAAGTAAAGGACATGATTTGACTTCCAATAAATTGCTGAAAAATTTAAAACACGAAATCTCGAGTATTCTGGCAGAATTGATAAATAAATCTTTTAGGGATGGACTATTTCCAGATTTACTGAAAATAGCAACAAGCATCCTCGGATACAATGGCTGGTTAATCCTATGGGAAAGTAGAAGGTGTGATTTGCAGCATGCGAGAGCGTCTGAGGCAAAAAATATGAGTGTAGGAACAGTGGAACTGGAGGTTGAGGTATAGTAGGGTGATGTCTGCGTGAACTAGATTCTCTTGACGTGAGGGTATAGCAATGAAGTATAGGTGCAACTTGCTGCAGTGAGCATTGCGCAAGTGTTTGAGTAGAGCGTGACAGCAGACACTAGTGTCTAACAGAGTCGCTGCCCATATAGAGCTATGGGCCGACAAATTCATAATGTGGAATACTTGTACCAAATTTCATAACTCTAAAATAAGCGGAATACTAAGGTCACAAATGGACAGTTCAAGAATGACAAAAGATGGCTGCCAGAAAGGCCTACATCTTGAATTTATCGTCATGTTCCCAATCAATACCCACAGGCGTACACCTGAACCAAATTTTATAACTCTTTAAGTGAAATATTAAGGTCACATTTGGCAGTCCAGGAATGAAGAAAGATGGCTGCTAAAATGCACGCTATCTCAGTTGTCTCGACAGGTAGGCTACTCATTCTTCTGCTTTCACCCCTAACATATAACTAGCAAAACTAGCAAAAAATTTTTTTTGCGAGGACACCCCCCGACGTGACCCCCCCCCCCGGACTTGTAAAATATAAAATTTTAAAATTACCTCCTTCCGAGGAGAGCCCCAGCCTAGAAATATAACTAGCAAAAATAAAAATTTCTGCAAGTACCCCCCCCGGATGTGACTCCCCCCGGGCCTTGTATAGAATATAAAATTTAATACCTCCCGAGGTGACCCCAGCCTATCTAGCAGAAATAAACTTTTTTTTTTTTTGCGAGTACTCCCCCCCCCCGAAGTGACCCTTCGGGACTTGTAAAATCCTAAATTTTTTAATTACCTCCCTCCGAGGTGACCAACCTAGAAACATAACTAGCAAAAAAAAAAATTTCTGCAAGCTCCCACCGGATGTGACCCCCCCCCGGGCCTTGTATAGAATATAAAATTTAATACCTCCCCCGAGGTGACCCCAGCCGAGCAATATATCTAGCAGAAAAAAAAAATTTTTTTTGCAAGTATCCCCCCCGAGGTGACCCCCCTTGGGACTTGTAAAATCCAAAATTTTTTAATTACCACCCTTCAAGGTGACCCCTAGCCTAGAAATATAACCAGCAAAAAAAATTATTTCTGCAAGTACCCCCCTGGAAATGTCCTCCCCCCCTCGGGCCTTGCACAGAATATAGAATTTAATACCTCCCCCGAGGTGACCCCAGCCTGGCAATATAACAGGCAGAAATTTTTTTTTTTGGCGAGTACCCCCCCAAGGTGACCCCCTCAGGACTTGTAAAATCTAAAAATTTTTAAATTACCTCCCTCAGAGGTGACCCCAAGCCTAGAGATATCACTAGCAAAAAAAAAAAATTTCTGCGAGTACCCCCCCGGATGTGACCCCCCCGGGGCCTTGTATAGAATTTAAAATTTAATACCTCCCCCGAGGTGACCCAAGTCTGGCAATATAACAGGCAGAAAATTTTTTTTTGCGAGTACCCCCCCCCCCCCGAGGTGACCCCCCTCGGGACTTGTAAAATCTAAAATTACCTCCCTCAGAGGTGACCCCAAGCCTAGAGATATCACTAGCAAAAAAAAAAAATTTCTGCTAGTACCCCCCGGATGTGACCCCCCCCGGGGCCCTGTATAGAATATAAAATTTAATACCTCCCCCGAGGTGACCAAAGTCTGGCAATATAACAGGCAGAAATTTTTTTTTTTGCGAGTACCCCCCCCCCTGAGGTGACCCCCCTCGGGACTTTTAAAATCTAAAATTTTTAAAATTACCTCCCTCCGAGGTGACCCCCAGCCTAGAAGTATAACTAGCAAAAAAAATAATTTCTGCAAGTACCCCCCTGGATGTGTCCTCCCCCCCCCAGGCCTTGCATTCTACATGTCTCCCTATTGGCTGAAATGGCCACTCCCACCAAGTCCCTCATTCTCATTGGCTCTAAATGGCCACACCCCCAAAAATTAAAAATTTTTAAGTACTGCCACAGTTTCAACCGAACAACTGTCAACCCATTACACCTTGCCTAATGCTGTCAAATTAGCCAACTAAGATTGCTTCTAACCAGCAATTACCACAAACACAAACTCAACGCATGATGGCCAAAAATGCATACCTGTCATTATGCGCCACACCTCCAAATATCGACCACACCCCCAAAACCCATTATTAAAACGGCTAGAGAATTCTCCAGAATTCTCCAGCCAAAAATTAATCCTCTGTATAAAAAAGATAATGCACATTTCTTTGAAAATTATCGACCCATATCGATTTTATCTAGCGTGTCTAAGGTCTTTGAGAAAATTATTTACAATCAAATCTATGAACATTTCTCTGAATTGAAGTTATTTTATAAAAGTCAGTATGGCTTCCGTTCTTGTCACTCCACCGAGTTGGCCTCCCTGGAATTAGTAGACAGAATAATACAAGACATGGATAAAAACAAGTGCCCTATCAATATTTTCCTGGATCTCTCAAAGGCCTTTGACACGCTGGACCATAAAATTCTATTATCTAAATTAAAACATTATGGCTTCAGGGAAAACTCACTTAGTCTTCTACACAGCTACTTAAGCAACAGAGTACAATTTGTTGAATTTAACAATGTAGCCTCAAATAAATTACAAATAAAGTGTGGAGTCCCACAGGGCTCCATACTTGGCCCATTATTGTTCATCATTTACATGAATGACTTCCCCAAAGCTACCAATTTATTCACTCCAATCATTTATGCAGACGACACAACTCTTTTTACCAGCTTAAATGCAAACTCTATTAATAACAGTGTTTCGACCCTTAATGATGAATTAAAACAAATAGTAGATTGGTTAAAATTGAATAAACTTTCTTTAAATACTAGCAAAACCAAAGCTATAATTTTTCATACTCCACAAAGACAAGTTACTGCCCCTAAATTATTTTTGGATGGCACAGAAATAGAGTTTGTCAAAAAATTTAACTTTTTGGGAATCATACTTGATGAAAACATGAAATGGAAAGATCACATTCAGGGTCTGTCTAAAAAAATATCAAAAACGCTAGGAATTATGAACAAAATCAAAAAATTATTGCCGTCTCACGTTCTACTACAAATATATAATGCTCTTATTCTCTCCTATTTGAATTATGGTCTCATGGTCTGGGGTTGGTCCTCTAGTAAACTTTTTAAATTACAAAAGAGAGCAGTCAGAATAATTAGTAAAAGTAGCTACAATTCGCATACCTCACAACTTTCTAAACAAGAATCCGCGGATTCAAAACCGACCTAACACAATGAAATTGAAGGTGCCATTGCTTAAACCACTGAGCAACTGATATTGGAAGATAGGAGAATAAGTTGATTGGAAGATGCTAGACTATTAGTAAAGAATCAATGCAGTTTGAACAGATTTCTAAATAAAAAGGAAAGATGGTTGCCAAAATGGCAGCCATCTTGGATTTCTCAACATGTTTCCACTCGATACCCATAGGCCAATACCTGTACCAAATTTCATAACTCTTAGCAAAATATTGAGATCACAATGGGCAGGTCAAGAATGAGGAAAGATGGCTGCCAAAATGGCCGCCATCTTTGATTTCTCAACATGTCCCTGTTCCATACCCACAGGCCCATACCTGTACCAAATTTTATAACTCTAAGCGAAATATTGAGGTCACTATGAGCAGTTCAATAAATGCAAAAAGATGGCAGCCAACTTGGCCACTACAAAATGGCCGCCATCTTGTATTTCTCGACATGTTCCTGATCCATACCCAGAGTCCCATACTTGTACCAAATTTCATAACAGTAAGTGAAATATTAAGGTCACAATGGTCAGTTCAAGAAAGAAGAAAGATGGCTGCCAAAATGGCCACCACAAAATGGCCTCCCTCTTGGATTTCTCGACATGTTCCCAATCCATACCCGGAGAACTATACCTGTACCAAATTTCATAACTGTACGTGAAATATTAAGGTCACAATGGGCAGTTCAAGAATGAAGAAAGATGGCTGCCAAAATGGCCACCACAAAATGGCAGCCATCTTGGGTTTCTCGACATGTTCCCAATCCATACCCAGAGGCCCATACCTGTACCAAATTTCATGACTGTAAGTGAAATATTAAGGTCACACTGGGCAGTTCAAGAATGAAGAAAGATGGCTGCCAAAATGGCCACCACAAAATAGCAGTCATCTTGGATTTCTCGACATGTTCCCAATCCATACCCAGAGTCCCATACCTGTACCAAATTTCATAACAGTAAGGGAAATATTATGGTCACAATGGGCAGTTCAAGAATGAAGAAAGATGGCTGCCAAAATGTCCACCACAAAATGGCCACCATCTTGAATTTCTTGACATGTTCCCAATCCATACCCAGAGTCCCATACTTGTACCAAATTTCATACCTGTAAGTGAAATATGAAGGTCACAATGGGCAGTTCAAGAATGAAGAAAGATGGCTGCCAAAATGGCCGCCACAAAACGGCCGCCATCTTGGGTTTCTCGACATGTTCCAAAGCCATACCCAGAGTCCCATACCTGTACCAAATTTCATAACTGTAAGTGAAATATTAAGGTCACAATGGGCAGTTCAAGAATGAAGAAAGATGGCTGCCAAAATGGCCGCCACAAAATGGCAGCCATCTTGGGTTTCTCGACATGTTCCCAATCCATACCCAGAGTCCCATACCTGTACCAAATTTCATAACTGCAAGTGAAATATTAAGGTCACAATGGGGAAAAACCTTGTCTGTCATCGCCAAACGTGGTTTACATCTGGTTTGTGGTTGCAAGCTTGTGGTTGCAGTTTATGCCTACTGTTTATGGTTTCACCTGATCCATTTACAGCTCCTGTATTAACCGGCCTCCGCTGTTAGGCCGGTTAAAAATTTAACTTACTTAAACTGAAGGATCTGTGTGCACTGGGTGATTATAAATTTTGCTATAAACTCCATAACAATATGTTACCAGAATATTTCAATATTGACATGATTGATAGATTGAATGCCTATCGTGGTCATTCCCACAATACAAGAATTGCAAATGAAGTGCCGCTACCCTCTGTGAGACATGAGTTTGCAAGACACAGTATTTCATATATTTATCCATCAGTTATAAATGAAATGGCTGCCAACTTTAAAGAAAAATTAACTACTCATAGCCTTGATGGTGTCAAATTTTATTTCAAACGATTGACAATTGATTCTTATACTTCAGAATGTCTTTCTACAAATTGCTATGTTTGTGCAAATTAGTAAATCTGTTTCACTTCAATTTTGTGAGTTATCACATCTGTCACACTTAATTTCATTTTTTTTATCATAGAGTTGCCTGCGAGTAATGGTGCATATGACTATAAAACATTAGATAATATAAGTTGACCAAATTCCGTATTTCGTTTTCTGTTTCCTTTTAATTTTTTTTATTTTTTATTTTTATTCTTTTCTATTACCATTTAATTTATGTTATTATCATAATATTACTTTATGTATGCCTAGTTTTGATACCCATGAGCGGCAACTATGCCTTCGGGTATCAATTTTGTATTTACTTGTTTATTTTGTATATAAGTGATAATAAAAAAAAATCTGAATCTGAATCTGAGGTAGATTTCAGCAAAAGGGCAACAGGTGGGGGTTTTGAGATTTCTTGTGAAAAGTTTAGAATGGTAAGGCTCCCTGACTCAGAACTATATATATGTGCATTAAGCATATTTGTCTATATATGATATTTGATAAAGAACAGTAAAAAGTAAAATTTTGAAATGTTTGTAGAAATTTTGACTTACCATGCAAAAATTGATTGATATGTGATTATCTAAAAATCTGCAATATTTATTAAATTTTGCAAATATTGACTTCTGGTCTGAATTTAAAAGATTCATATAGCTCAAAATTAGCATCATGATGATGTGATACACTGTCATGTTTATTCTAAATATTCCAAAGCATAGTATGACATCAGAAATGAAATTGGGGAGGAAATAGACATTGGAGAATTTTTTTTTTTTTTTGCATTTTAAATCTTGAATTTCCATGTAAAAATTTTCAATAACTCATTCAGGAGCTGTGAATATTCTTTTATAGTATGCTTAACTATAATATACTTTAAATTCAATCATTATTATCATTGCGTTTCAGACAGAAATGTTGGAAAATTGGCAAAAATCCTGATTTTTTCTGGATTTTGTTTTTCATAAAACATTCTTATGATTAACATTCCAACTGAGTTGAGATGTTTAAAGAGCTATAATTTAGACACCAAACTGGAATATTTCATAGATGTAGCTGCAAAATTGACTGAATCATGCAGGTTTAAAAAATTTGTAATTTATCACATTTTTAATGAATGTCCGTCAGTCAGTTTTTCTTAGAGTACTTAGAACCCCAAAAGACACATCTTGGGTATTTAATACATACCACATGCAAATTTCAGTGACATAAGTACAACAGTATTTGAGTCAATCCGGAAAATGATACAAGAATCCGCGGATTCAAAACCGACCTAGCGCAATGAAATTGAAGGTGCCATTGCTTAAACCACTGAGCAACTGATATTGGAAGATAGGAGAAATAGTTGATTGGGAGATGCTAGACTATTAGTATAGAATCAATGCAGTTTGAACAGATTTCTAAAAAAAAGGAAAGAGGGCTGCCAAAATGGCCGCCATCTTGGATTTCTCGACATGGTCCTCATCCATACCCACAGGCCAATACCTGTACCAAATTTCATATCTGTAAGTGAAATATTAAGGTCACAATGGTCAGTTCAAGAATGACAAAAGATGGCTGCCAAAATGGCTGCCAAAAAGTGGCTGCCATCTTGGATTTCTCAACATGTTCCCAACTGATAACCAAAGCCCCATACCTGTTCCAAATTTCATAACTCTAAGCAAAATATCGAGGTCACAATGGGCAGTTCAAGAAATGAAGAAAGATGGCTGCCAAAATGGCCGCCATCTTGGATTTCTCAACATTTTCACAATAAATACCCACAGGTCCATACCTGTACCAAATTTCATAACTCTAAGCGAAACATTGAGGTCACTAATATTGAGGTCACTAATAGCAGTTCAATAAATAAGAAAAGATGGCTGCCAAAATGGCCACCACAAAATGGCCGCCATCTTGGAATCTTGACATGGTCCCAATCCATACCCAGAGTTCCATACCTGTACCAAATTTCATAACTGTAAGTGAAATATTAAGGTCACAATGGGTATTTCAAGAATGAAGAAAGATGGCTGCCAAAATGGCCACCACAAAATGGCCGCCATCTTGGATTTCTCAACATGTTCACAATCCATACCCAGAGTCCCATACCTGTACCAAATTTCATAACTGTCAGGGAAATATTAAGGTCACAATGGGCAGTTCAAGAATGAAGAAAGATGGCTGCCAAAATGGCCACCACAAAATGGGCGCCATCTTGGATTTCTCAACATGTTCCCAATCCATGCCCAGAGACTCATACCTGTACCAAATTTCATAACTGTAAGTGAAATATTAAGGTCACAATGGGCAGTTCAAGAATGAAGAAAGATGGCTGCCAAAATGGCAGCCATCTTGGATTTCTCAACATGTTCACAATCCATGCCCAGAGTCTCATACCTGTACCAAATTTCACAACTGTAAGTGAAATATTAAGGTCACAATGAGCAGTTCAAGAATGAAGAAAGATGGCTGCCAAAATGGCCACCACAAAATGGCAGCCATCTTGGATTTCGCAACATGTTCCCAATCCATGCCCAGAGTCTCATACCTGTACCAAATTTCATAACTGTAAGTGAAATATTAAGGTCACACTGGGCAGTTCAAGAATGAAGAAAGATGGCTGCCAAAATGGCAGCCATCTTGGATTTCTTTACATGTTCACAATCCATGCCCAGAGTCTCATACCTGTACCAAATTTCATAACTGTAAGTGAAATATTAAGGTCACAATGAGCAGTTCAAGAATGAAGAAAGATGGCTGCCAAAATGGCCAACACAAAATGGCAGCCATCTTGGATTTCTCAACATGTTCCCAATCCATGCCCAGAGACTCATACCTGTACCAAATTTCATAACTGTAAGTGAAATATTAAGGTCACAATGGGCAGTTCAAGAATGAAGAAAGATGGCTGCCAAAATTGGCGCCAACATGGCAGCCATCTTGGATTTCTCGACATGTCCCAGATTCATGCCCATGGTACCACGCCTGTACCAAATTTAATTACTCTAAGTTGAAAACTAAGGTCACAAATGGACTTTTACACACATGTTGACAAGAAATGTTTACATGGACACATGGACATCGTTTACATGCTGCCAAAATGGCCGCCGAAATGGCAGCCATCTTGGATTTCTCAACATTTAGCAGATCCATGCCCATAGTACCATACCTGTACCAAATTTCATTACTCTAAGTTGAAAACTAAGGTCACAAATGGACTTTTACACACATGTTGACAAGAATAGTTGACATGGACACATGGACATGGTTTACATGAGTCCCCTTTCACTACCCACCCCCCTCTAATAACCGACGTTAGGTCGGTTAAAAAAATTATTTTTTCATATTTTTCAATAATTGTGAGAAAAGTATTCATGTTTGAAGGATTAGACCCCTAAAAGACACTACTAGGATGATAGATACAATAATGTCTGAAAAATAAAAAATATACATGCCATAGTTTTGGCATGACGCCCAATACACAAAAAAAAATAATTTTTCACATTTTTCAATAACTGTGAGAAAAGTATTAATGTCATGTGGATAAGACCCCAAAAAGGCAAAACAAGGATGATAGATACAATAATGTCCAAAAAATAAAATATGTACATGCCATAGTTTTCGCATTACTGCCAATACACAAGTGGGACGCCCGTTATCCGGACGCCCGCCCGCCCGTCCGCCCGCCCGCCCGCCCGCCCGCCCGCCGGACGGACAAATTTTCCCAAAGTAACTACAATACCCGTCGGCAATGTATACATTGCCGAGGGTAAAAATCTTATTATAGAATAGACTAGTCAAATTATATGAGCAATGTACTGGAGCATCATTCCGAGCATGTAACTGTTAAGAGAGTGAAATTATAGCCACTTACAACATATCTGTAATTTTTTTGCCAATGGATGTTCTGCCACAGTACGTCTGTCCTGCAAAGTATTGAAAATTAATTTAAGGTACTGTTAGACATCTTATGACTAAAAACATTATTACTCAGTGATCGACAAACTAAAGTGAATTATTTTTTATGTTGTAAAATTGACATTTTTTTAAATCAACAGCCTACAATAGTGAAATTGTTAATATTTTAAATAGAATTTATAGTAAATATACGATAAATAATAAATGCAGAATTACATGCAGAAGAAATTAGAGAAAAATTACCTTGATGTACAATCTTAGTAGGTTTATACATACCTTGGGAAAGTTCCAAATACTTCCGGGTGTAAGTCTACAATGCCTAACTTCTCAGCTTCCACCGAGCTGAGGGACTCTAACCAAGCTTGCATGGGCTGCATGTTTCCTGGAACCAGGGGTAACTTTCTTGATGTCATCAGAGGCAGGTTGACTTGCGGTCTTGTTGGCGCTGAAGAAAAATGAGGATACAACATTGAGTAACATCCATGTATCTTGTTGAATGTTGATATTTAACTATATATATATATAAACTTTTAATGACAAACAGAAATATCAAATACAGATACATGTGTCAATCAAATACAAATCAAACAATTGAGAAATTCAAATCTACATCTACAGTATTCTAGATGTTACCAAAAATAATCTAGTGTCATATCATATTAAATGACAGGTTTCGCAGTTCATGTAAAATTTGTCTTTCATAGTTCATGAAATATTCACATTGGTCCCAGTTTCATACATGTTATTGCACAAAAGTCAATAAAAGCAAAGTTAGGATATATCTCGACATAGACAGCAGCACCGGTGAAAGCAAAGTGCAAGGGAGGCACAAAAATTTTAGATTTTATTCACATTATTTTATTGAGAAAAGAACCCACGGCATGTATTATGTCAGGGCTTTTATTTGACATGAGTATTTTAAACTGTTGTATGCTATCAAGATTACAGAAATTAGGGATTAAGCTGCTTGCTTTATTTACAAGTTCTATTCTCTGAGCAGTATTATTGTTGCATACTAAAAGGCAGTGTATCTCGTCTTCAATGTCACCTGTGTCACATTTATCGCATTTTCTAAGCTCTATCGGAGTCTTGGGTATATTATGTCTTCCTGTCTCAATTTTTAGATTGTGAGAGCTTAATCTGAATCTTGCAATATTAGTGTATGTTTTCTTTGGGAGATTCAAATTTAGATACGGTTCCAGGCAGTAGCTTGTCTTAAAGAGTTTATATGTGCGAAGTTTAGGAAGCTTTTCAGAGTCAGAGAGTTCATTAAGGATTCTGTTCTGTTCTTTTGTGTATAGTTTTAGTTTCACTTCCTTTAATACTGAAGTGGGATCAGCAGTAAGCCAATTTGAGATGTCAGCTTCAGTCATGGTTTTCTCTACCTTACTGTACCAGTTATTCTGACCTGCGTTATGTAAATCTTCTTGAATTTTAAGACACTTATTAAGGACATCATGACTTGGGAGATCTTTTAATTTGGCCCAATAGGTTATTGTGCTAAGTTGTTGCCTCAATCGAAGGGGGAATCTACCTGTTTCTGCATACACTGCTAGTGTCGGCGTTTGTCGTCTAACATTAAGTATATGTTTAAGGTAACCAATCTGAACTTTCTCGATTTTAGTAATCTCCGAAGTACCCGACCAAAAGGTGCTATTGTATTCCAGTATAGGAAGGACATAGCTATCAAACATTTTAATTGCAAGTGATGGAGGTATATGACCAAGAGAGGGTTTCATCCGTCCATGCAGAGCAAAAAGAGCCTTTTGGGCCTGGGTTGCTATGTAATCTGGCATCTCTTTATGTATCTTTTTATTGTTACTAATTGTATGTCCCAAATATTTAAACTTTTCTACATTTTCAATTGTTTTATCATCATATAAAAAATTAGCTTGGGTTTTGGATCCGACTTGCATTACTTTGGTTTTAGAGATATTAACAATAAGGTGCCACTTTGCACAAAACATGTGTAGAGAGTCAATGCTATTTTGTAGACCCTCTACAGATTCAGATATGAGAACTATGTCATCTGCATAGAGAAGGTGTGTAAATACTGTACTATTTATCTCTATTCCATCTGTTGCACTTAAACATAGTGGTAGATCAGAGAGGAATTCGTTAAACAATTACGTTAACTGTCAATAAGATCTACTACTACTACTACTATATCATATTATGTGGCTGTTACAACTCGGGCCACAACAATAAATATGGAATCCTTCAATGAAGATTGAGCAATGCAAAAAATAAACATTACCCGAGTCTTGGGGCGAGGTTTCACTTTCAGCCAATGAAGATTCATTTTGCAGGCAATGACATGAACAAAATATTGACCTCTGAAAATGAAAATTATTGAATAGTGAATAGTCTGATGCCTTTGTTGACAGCAGTGGTGTCACCATGCAGGATTTATTTTAGGGAGGCCATGAGGGGCTACGCTCAACAGGAGGGGGCATGTGATATGTAATGACCTATGCAACAATAGGCTTAAGGGTGGCCAAATGAACTTCGGGGGGGGGGGCAGTGATGAACAACAAGTTCCGTGCAAAACTGGACAAGGCCTATCCTGTAAATTTATGTTTTTCAAATTGAAAGTAACAAAATTCCTCAAATTGGGTCAATCCTATTGTGTATTATTTATTTGTTACTCACTCACAGAGACAGAGTCTGACTCATTATCAGTATCAGAAAGATCAGTTGATGCCAACTTTCTTTTCTTATTTGCTGAATTTTCAAAAACATAGGCTTATGTTAATCTTACAGATTGGGACTGAGTCAGAGAAATTGAATCATGTCCGGCAGTGTTGAATGTTGACATTGTCATTGACCATGTTGGACACTGCTTGAATCACGTTCCCTACACAATTCGAGGCACTGATTGCTTTCAATGAAGACCCCAGTCTTTGCTGCATTATTAGCTACAACTTTTCAACACATCCTCACCTTTTTTAACAATTGTGGTGATCTTAAACACCATCTCAAACTTCTTGACAGCAACATATTTGTCTCACTTGTTTATCGCTCAATGTCAAATTTGCATTGAAAATACTGCAGATGACAGCACCTGTCAGTTGATAGAATTTACTTGTCTGGAGCTTTTTTGAACGCAACTGAGCAATGATAAAGGGTAAAAAGGAACCTAAATGAAGAATGATAAATTAGAGAAGATACCAAGCTTGATTTTCAGTCCATTTTAACTGTTTTCGGTCCGATTTGTATCAAGTTAGACCAAGAAAAAACACAAGAGAGGACAGCACGTGCAAGTGAAGTCGAGGTCAAGGTCAAGTTGTCCTTCGACATTCATTGCGCACGCGCACTGCACTTGCTCAGATTTACTTGGATCGTCTGGGTTTTGGGTTTAGCTCACTTTTCGCGAAATCTAGCAAGTAACAGTTGGCAAAGATGTCTGGAAAACCTGTCTCGGACTCGGACAGGCGCAAGCAGATCAGCGTCCGTGGCATTGCCCAAGTGGAAAATGTCACGAACATCAAGAAGACATTCAACCGGCATTTGCACTACACCCTTGTCAAAGACAGAAATGTTGCTACACCCCGCGACTATTATTTCGCCCTTGCTCACACCGTGAGGGATCATTTGGTTGGAAGATGGATCAGAACTCAGCAATACTACTATGAGAAAGATCCAAAGGTCAGTGGCGTTGTTGTTATTTTGCATTTTGCTGTTACAAGTTCGTTCCATTTTTGCTTGTCAACATTCAGTCATGGATCCTTGCTGGTCCTGCACGTTTTCCCTGCTCCAATGAGAAACAAGGCAGAACCTCGATCAGCTGTTTATAGAACTGCAGGGTACAATGTCAGGTCATGGTCACTGTGCCAAAATGCTGGGACTACGTGAAACACTTGACATGCTCCTTGTCCAAATGAAAAAATGTCAGATTTTCAAAGAAAGATGCAGATCTATTAAATGACAGCAAGATCAGAAGATACCTGCAGCATGAGGCCTGCATGATGTGTAATGGTGTCACTGCAGACAGGGCAGTGCATGCAGTTTCCAGTGTTGAAGAAGCCACTGATCAGCTGATAACCATGCAGTACCTGGTAGTACAGGCTGGTACCTGTGCTAGCCAGTGAATCTGCTAATAATCTGAATCACCCGATATATATACAGTTCTGGCTTCATCAGATCTCAAGTAAATAATTGAATTAACATGGTAAATCAATTCATTCATCAATGTTCATCCATTTAATAGGCCTAATGAAAATGTCATTGAAACTGGCTTTACTGCTTGGGATGGGCAGCCCTGGCCTGGAGATCAGCCAATTTCTTCACATAAAATGCCCTACAAAAGATGGTCAATTTATTTTGGGATAGCGTTTTTCGGATAAAAAAAAAAATTAATCATGCTGCTTTGTTTCATGAATCAATGATGATATGTTTGGGCTGCTGACGTTAGCCTGGCTACCCTGACATAAAAAAGGATGAAAAACAAAGCAAGAGGGCTTTGCGAAAAGGGCAAGTTGGAAAGATTTATCCATTCAATTGCCAGCTACCAAAGGTGTAACAAAGTCTTAGTCTTTAGAGAAAGTATAGCTGAACTTAAGTGTCTGAACTTTTTGCGTGTATTGCTTAGAGTCTGACAGATGTTAAATAAATAACGTATATATTTTGTAAAACAATGCATGGTCAGGCCAGGGCTGTAAATTATCCTTGGATAGTACACAACGGAAGATGATAGGATATGAATAGAATAAACAAAATGTATTGAAATGTAGTCAGTAGACAATGTGTGATGCATACAAAGTAGGCTTTGAGGGTTATTTTGGGGAAAGTTGAGGTCATTTGTCTATCACCAGTGTACCTCAAGGTAGCCCACTAAGCCCATAGGATTTCAAGTTAATATGTCATCAGTGATGCACATTTTGTAGTAAAATAATTAAAGAAATTTCAGGGACACTATCACACAAAATGTTTTTAGTTTGCTCCATTCTTCTTTAAAAATGCAGAACAATAGATGCTGCACTGGGCATCATCAGATACCTTGAAATGAAAAAAAAAAAACTTGTTGAAAAAAGAAGAACTATTTAGGCTATGTGGTTTGATTACATTGAAACTTTGGGAACCTGTCTGGCCTGTGATAATTTTCCTGCCTATTGGATGCATTTCAATCAGTCTTTGCGAAGATTGCCTGTCCGAAGGAAATGTCCGGCAGATTTTCAACCGGTCCGGCAGTCCAGTCGAGAAAATTGCCATTGGATACATGTTAAAATTCTTGGAAATTGACAAAATATCCATTTCGGTCCGGCATGGGATTTTGGATCTTCGCAAAGACTGATTTCAATGATTTGTCATGTTAGTTGCCCACAAAAATGAACAAAAACCATCAGAGAAAAAGATCTATGCAGAAATTGTGACAAGTTTAACAGAACTAGAAGCCTTAGGGAATTGGCCTTGTTGTGATAAACAGTGCGAGTGATGAAATTTGTGATAAACAATATTGCTGGCCTACAATTGAAGTCCCTTTGAGGCACAGAGCTTTCATAATGCCTGTGTATTGCCCGGTTATGAATGTGGAAATTACTATTGTGACTGAATATGTCCTGTGATGTATTAGGTCATGTAGATGGTGATCAGAGAGGTTGCTGCTGGCCTTAAATAACTAATTGATGTCCTAAAATTAGTTATTTAGTGCCTGGTTGGCTGTCATATTGTTAATTTGTCCCAATTACGAATGCCATTGCATTTCGCATAAGTTATTAATTGAAATAATTATTTAATTGCCCAATTTGCTTTGATTAGCATGATGCTGTTCCTCAATGTTTTTGTCACATATAATGGAATTCAGAATGAAGAATAATGAGACTATGATTGACTTCAAAAGGTTCTAGTAGTAATAAATTACTGATCGAGAAGACCTGTCTGATTCTGCCCTCACATGATCTGTAATTTAAGAATGAACCTGAGCAAGATCAAAATGTTGGTGTTTTGAAGAGTTGTCCATCATAAATTTGTCAGTTGATTATTTTTTGATAATTTCTGCCCTTTCTCCAATACAAGGCTAATGTAAGTCTCGTAATATTTTTTTCTTCTTTTGCAGAGGATCTACTATCTCTCACTTGAATTCTACATGGGACGCTCACTGTGCAACACCATGGTCAACCTGGGAATCCAGAGCGCCTGTGATGAAGCTCTCTACCAGGTACTTACTTCTTGTTAAGTTTTGTTCAACAGCATTAACAGTGTTCCAGCCAGGTCATTTGAGCATGGTGCTGCCCAATGCCCTAACCTCGTCCACCATGCCAAAAAAAAATTGAAAATTTTTATAAGTTCCCTCATTTCTATAAAAGTGGATGCCCAATCAAATCCTAGCTGGAATACTGAGTAATTCACTTTTTGCAATGTTTAAACGCTACTAATAACCAATATTATGTTCAGTTACTTAGTAGGCCTGCCATGAGGAATTCCATCTAACCATGGAATTTTTCAGGCATTTTGTTTTCATGTATTTGCAATTTGTATACCAGTGTATTTGCAACCCAATATCACTTGTGAAAATAATATTTCTTTCTCAAGGCCTTCTTTTTTTACGCCATAAAAAACAATCCCCACAATCAAACGGTCTGACAATCACATGGCAAAGAGATGCACTTATAAGGTCAACTTGTTGCAGCCCTATTTCTTTGTATGTCAAGTTTATTGTCAGATTTTGCTATTTATAGTTTATGGGACATTCACTTGTTCTAGGAAGCAGGAACCTCAGTTACCTGGTTGATTATGTAACAATATTCTATCATTTCTGTGACGAGACACAATATGTTCATGATAGAGTACTGTGTGATTTGATATATAGCATCTAGGTCCTTATCATCAAGTTTGTTGAAAATAAAAGACAAACGCTGATATCTTGATTTACTCCACAATTTGACTTGTCTTTTTATCACGCTTATCGAAAGAGTCTTGTATGTTAATTGGCTGAAGATGATTAATTGATTATTCAGATTTAATCATAGACGCTAACCTACTAGTAGCCTAGTAGGTAATAGACTAATAGTAGATGTTTCATAAGTTTATAGTGTAGTCAAGGTCATATCCCTAAACACTGCTAAATGAGTTCAGTTAACTTCAGTCTGAGCAGCTGAGGCTAAGTTCTAAGACCACTCATTCAATGAGTTCTAGGAATTGTGTGAACATTTTGTAGAAGTTCTTCCCTGCATAATGTATGTTAGGCCACACATAATTGATCTTTAGCTTCGCGGACCCGCCGACACAATAGATATCCTGCCGATGGAAAAAAAATATTGAAAAAAAAAAAATTTTTTTTTTTGACATTATAAAATTTTTTTTTTCACCTTTTTTTTTTTTGTCCTACCGACCGACCCTAGAAAAAGGGCCTTGAGACGAATCCGAGAAGCTAAAGATCAATTATGTGTGGCCTTATTGTGGATGGACATACATGTAATTATGTAGATTGATCATTTGTAAGTTTATATTTAGTTTTGAAATATTGAATGACTTATATAAGCAGATGTCTGGCCCTCTGGCCCTCTAGATTTTGTTTCAAGTGTGTGTCTGAATTTCTAAATTCTAGCTTTGCATTGTATTACTGTATCCATGTGTTGATCAGTTTTACGAGTAAAGTATAGCCGGTTGCAAGTGTTCAGAGCTAGCCAAAGATCAAGGGTATATTCTGATTAGCAGTAACACATCAATCAAGTGCTGCATTTTGACTTATATTTGATGAATGATATTCAGACTCTACAATTGGTTACTTCTAACTGCTAAAGTTGTTATGATTTTCGGTTACTGGGTCCAAGGTTCGAATCCAGCTCTTGCCGGTTCACCTGGGCCTTATTTGGACAACTGTTTCAATCATCTTTCTCATTGCCGTGTCCTCCTCCTGTCCTAATCATGATAATTAGCCTACCAAGTGCATAAATACTGGACATAAAGCCTCGATCATTCCATTCATCAATTGCCTTTGAAATTAATCAAATGGTGTTTACTTCAAAGTATAACATCAGCAAAACTTAAAACGTTGTTTCTCTAATGAATCTAGGGTAATTCTAGCTAGAAGGGAAATAATAAAGTATTGCATTTATACGAAGAAACAAACTGGGACTTCAGAGGCAGCTTCACATATTTGCTGAATTTCTTGGCTTGAGTCAAGATGTTCAGCCGTCGCGGATTCTTTAAAAAGTACAAACATTTGTGACTTGTTGCATCCAGGCTGAAGTGTATGACTGAAGTTCTTCATAAATTATTTGGCTTCTATGAATTTGAGAAACGGTCACATCTGTTCAAAAATACACAGTTTCAACTTTACACATAAACTACACAGTCTAATGATACGTATCATATAATAGGTAAATGTCAACTGTTTTCTTTAGTCTATACTGATCAATAGTGATGCTGCATAATCAGTGATATTGTGTGCATGAAATGAAGAACTTGAATTTCTTTAATACAGCTTGGCCTGGACATTGAGGAGCTGGAAGAGATAGAAGATGATGCAGGTCTCGGAAACGGAGGTCTCGGTCGCTTGGCCGCTTGCTTCTTGGATTCCATGGCAACCCTCGGACTGGCAGCTTACGGCTACGGAATCCGCTATGACTACGGAATCTTCACACAGTCCATCCGGGATGGTTGGCAGGTCTGTATAACTCGATGTTTGTGATATAAATGATTCAATGGTATTACAAGTTCTCAAGATGTCAAAACTTCACTTCAAAAGTCTTTGACATTCTCATTTGCAGTTTGGGTTTTCTTATCGCAGAAGAGCAAAAATTTGTGTCAAGTAAAACATGTAAAATGGAGCAAGTAATTAACTTGGTGGTAATTATTCTTTCAAAAGTTATAGGCAGTGCTGCCTGGAAACATCCACTTAAAGAATAAAACTTAGTGACTTGCAAAATAGTAGTAATGATGAGTTGCAAATTCTTCATGAATGGAAAACCAGAGGATTGGCCATTTTGCCATGCATGCCAAATTGATGTTTAAAGTTGTAAAGCGCTCTGTTTATTTTGTGAAGAATGACGGCTTGTGAATTGTAATACTTACTCTGCAAATTATTTCTGATCTTATTTAACCACTTGCGAGAAAGCTCTTCCAATTCTGCTGAAACAGTAAATATATCGGCGCATAGCTTTGAGACAAGTGACAAGCTGTGGACTCCTTTTGAGCCCGAGACCTGTCTTGTCATTGAGCTATTTATCAATTGTGTCAGACTTAGTATTTACATTAAGCTTCTTGTAAAGTGTGTGCTACCTATGGCTCCATCTATACCTTCATCAATTAGCCACTTTAAAAAATCTGATTCCTGAGACAATGAACGATGAATGTCATTGAATGACTTTGGCAGAAGTTAAAGTATTGAGTTCTGAGATCTGATCGGTTGTGAGAAAAATGTGAACTACCTCCGTGAATAAGCAATGGTATTGTTAGATCACACAGTCCATGTTGGTCCTATGAACAGTCGTTATGAATGTCCCTGAGTAATAAAAACGTAGACTTACAAATTCCCTCAATTTGATTGAAGGTTGAAGAGCCTGATGATTGGCTGCGCTATGGAAATCCCTGGGAGAAGGCCCGTCCCGAATACACCATTCCCGTCAACTTCTACGGTCGCGTGGAGCACACTGACAAGGGAGCCAAGTGGGTGGATACTCAGGTGAGAAATGTTTTGATTTACTTTGTGTTTCCTGTCGTTATACACTCAATAAACTATTTTTTCAGGTTCACTAAGATGGCTAGGTCTAAAATGACATGTGCTTGTGTGGTTCTTTGAATTGGAGAGCTGTTTTTAAATCTTAGTAAATTGAAATGGAAGCAAGTTGCAAGTTTTGACAATTCATGCACTCATTGCACAAAGTTGTATAGCTATGCCAATATAAGTTCACTGTCAAGATATGAAAAATGTGGAAGTGTTAAGCCATACCCAAAGCTTCATGTATCATCTAAAGTTACCCTTTAGGATCTGTCACTGAATTTACATATTGGAAGGGTGCTCATTGCGATAATTGATTCATTTGAACTGTCCGATATGGACTTTCAACATGAGTAACAGAAGATCATAAAGTTCATGTTTAGTGCGACCAGACAATGGCTAGTTTGCTACTTCTCATGGTTTTAGTCTCCAACCTTGTGATTGCAGAGTATAGTAAGGTCATTCTGATGAATTTGACACTTCAAATGAACTTTCAAATAATTATACAAGGCCAAACTATTAAGTAAAAAATCTTGTTATTGAACTACGGATAAATATGTTATTAGTATTTTTGTACTACAGAGAATTCATGACAATCATGCGTGCTTTAAGTTAAGAAAAATTTAGTTTGAAGTAAAAGTAAAAATGTTCCCTTTAGAATACTGTTGAAAATTAAAACATTTCTCGGTCTTCTACTGTCTGAATGATTTTGATTGCTAAGATTAGTGCGATTTAGTTTGTAGTCTCTTTAAACAATGTTAAAATGAAGGATGGTAGACTATCTGCGGCATTAACATGTTGCCTTAATAGATTGTTGTATCACTAGAAATTTGTTTTTTATAGTTAAAGATGTTTTGCTTTTGATTTACCACTTTCCACTTTCCATGGAAGAGTCGTTCACTATTGACCGTACCTATAAACATGAAGCATAGCCTGAACCTGTCCTGACCAGCTTGTAATGAAAGTATAAACTTAATCACCAGATATTAGAATGGTGTAGTCTTGAATTTTAGATCGTCATAGCCATGCCATTTGACAATCCCATCCCTGGTTACAAGAACAACTGCGTCAATACCATGAGATTATGGTCGGCTAAAGCTCCCGCTAGTTTCAATCTCCGCAGCTGTGAGTAAAACTGCATGGTGTGCCTTTAACATTCCTCAAGTTTAGAACTTTTCATTGTCAAAAGTGTGGTACTTGCGGTAGCTAGAATGTGTATATATTAGATTCCACTGTATAGTGCTTTGTAGGTATGAGCTATCAAGTCTGTACTTCAGCTATACATGCGTTGTAAATCATGTGTAAATGTCAGGAATATTATTTAGAGGATGCTATAGAAGCTTTTCCAGGTGGGAAAAGACCATAGTTGAAACTGTTAGAAATGCTATGTGAATGTATATCTGTTAACGTGGTGCTTTTACATTGTTTTATCAGTTATTTTTGTACCTGATTTCAAGTCAAGACTCCCAAAAAAGTTTTGCGTACGCTGTTCTTCCATACATTTTCAACAGTACAAAACAGAAAAGTAATCATTATTTGCTATTAGCCTATTTCTCAAAGGAAATGTACAACCCTAAATATATCAATTATTTCTGCTGTCCATATCTGTTGTTGTTTATTTTACATTGAACATTTTCTTCAACTTTTTGTTCTTGTGTTATAAGCCAAATTTTTTCCAGCATAAACAATGATAAAGATTATTTATTGACTTTTTTTGCATATAAATTTACGTTTGATGTGACTTTCGTGATAAGAATTCACAGTGGCAGTCAATTTCTCAACCTATATATCAGCTATTATACAGTATTTTAAAATGCAAGACTAAATTTGTATTTGTACAGTTCCTGGTCCCAACTGGACAAAGATGTAGTAACATCTAGGGATGGGACGATAATGGTTTTTTGATATCACGATATCTTGTGAGGTTGATATCACGATAACACGATATATCGCGGGTGTCGTAGAATTCATAAATGAGAAGAAAAAGCAAGAAATCCGCCCGTAAATGGCGGACAAGAGCGATGCAAATTCAGAATTTTTGCGGTTGTGAACAAAAAAGACACAATATATCACGATATATCATGATATATCACGATATTGTTGATATCGTGATATCTATAGCCATGATATCACGATATTTAATGTTGGAAGATATCGCGATACCGCGATATATCGTTTATCGTCCCAACCCTAGTAACATCCTATGAATGATTTTAAAAGTCCATTTATGGCATTATCTTAACTTGACTATAAGTCAACCTGCTCAATACCTAATCAATAACATAGATTAGAAAATTGAAATTTCGGACTACACTGTATCAGACTGTTGCAATGGCAGTTTCATAATTATTTTCCTAAAATTTCTTCTGTGAATTCTTATTGGTCATTATCTATCTTCTCTTTTTTTTAAACCGTTTACGCTTGATGAATAACAATTTTACACCTTTTTGCATATTTTGATTTGCTCACTCAGTTCAACATTGAAAAAACATACTACACATACCTCTTTTTGTTCTTATGTATTGTTTGTCATGCCTTGGTTGAAATGCAAATGCATAACTTGCGACTTACATTCAATGCTGAAGCTTATGCTTAGTTGAAAATAGCTGTATCCTGGAATAGATACAAAAATTTAGGATGAATTATAAAGACTAATTAACTAGTAATTGTCTGGTGTGTGGTACTTCTTCCTCACATTTCCACATGTTAAACAGCTTTTTGGCACTACTTGCTGTTATTACATGTACTTGCCACTCTTCCATCTGTTTGAAGCCCAATACATGCAACAAAAAGTGAAAGCAAGAAAAAAACCTTGGGCGTTTTGTGTGGCTTCTTATTGGCAGCGGGCCAATTTGTATTTATATGTTTGTACTATAGTAACTTCAGCTTTGTTGGGCAGTGTTTTTGCCCCAAGAATCACAGCATAGGCTATCAGATACTGAAAGACTGGGGGGTCAGTCTGCGTCATAGAAGAGTTTGTGGTGTTATGTCTGCAGTAGCTCCTGATCAAAATGTCCAACTCAACAATGACCCAAAAGAAACATTATTTGATAATACAAATTATACTCTAAACTAATGTAAAGTCACGACCAAAGTGTCCTGAATTCTGATTTAATAAAACTTTGCATCCAAAAATTTGTTATTATGAACACTAAACTGCTAAACTAAGCAATTTCTTCTTAGTGCTTTCCATTCTTTACATATACTTGCAATCAGTCTTCGAATGTAGCGAAAATATGGTTGGAAAAAGCACGAAGGGATCATGAGCTATTACTTTGCACTTGGTAATAACATTTGTTTGGTATAATCATATGTTTCTGCTTATTAGCAAATTAAGTTGAAATGACACAGCATCTAATTGCTGCTATTTAGCATGTTTAGGTGTGAAATTAAGTTGTTGCCATTTACTCGCTGACAATTACACACTTGTGTGATATGAATACTTGCTCATCTTTGAACGATTTTGTAGTTCAATTACTGATAAATCGCTACTTTAATGCTCGTGAATTATCCTGCTAAATGTACCTTTTATTTTGGATGAACAAACTTTGAAAAAGATCTCTAGATTGATTTAATGACATATCAAAGACGAAGCGATTGTGGAGATTCGACATCCTGCATCCGACATATCAATAGTTAATTTCAAAACTATGAATTTGCTTTTCCTAGAATTTTAGGGTACTCCCTGGTCTTAACGATTTGTGCAAAGTTATATTTGCATTTTCAACCAGTGGCATGACAAACTTGACATTTATTTGATATCTTGCCATAATTTGATATGCTCCTTACCTCTTGTTCAATCTATTTACCTCACGTTCATTGTCTTAATACTGCATGTGTGTGTCGTTTAGGTTGTGTTTGCCATGCCTTACGATAGTCCCATTCCCGGTTACGGTAATAACGTTGTCAACACCCTTCGTCTGTGGAGTGCCAAAGCCCCAACCAGCTTCAATCTCAAATTCTGTGAGTAAATGAAGTTTTGAGATACAGCAATTCTAATAATCAGAGCACCAATATTCGTCAATTTATTTCAAAATACAAAGGATCTGGTCTGACACTTTCATGATGACTGTGCACAATGTGTGATCCTACTTTGTATGCAAGTTTATGAACCACTACTGTTCCACGAAGTTCTCTGATGACGAGTGTACATTGAAATTGTTAAAAACACATTGGTTCTATGAAGACCGTACATATGGCGAAATGATATGCAGAATTGTAAATTTCTAAGTTCTCAGTTGCTAATTTATAGACCCCTACTCTTCCAAAACATATGTTGTGTAAAGTAGTCCCCCTTTGATTTGTCAATTTCAAAACTCCAATTTTGCCGGCCTTCTATTGGGAATGCTGAATAAAATTAGAAAATATAGACTGACGAAAATAGTCCTATGACTGTATTTTTAATGCACTTCCTATTCTCTTTTGCACCCGGCATTGTCATTTAGTTGGCATTTGTGTGCACTCCATGCCCCTTGTTAGGCGTAGTAGTATATGTTTGAAATTGTTACTTTAGCTTGTTTGTGTAGATATGTGTGGAACATATTGAATAACATGTGTGTTTTGACATTTGTATCATTTGTATGTTGAACGTAATTCATCTAATATTTTCCATTAACAATATTATTCAAGTCAAGCTGAACATCTTAAACATATATTTGAAAATAACTTAGATCTAAGATCAGCAATCGATAATATTTGAGCCCTAAAGATTTAAGTCAATGTAGGAGAGTAACTGTTGTGGATTGATTACATCATTGCCAATCGTTGGGTTGTTCGTAAGTTAATCAGAAAGGTATTATAACATTGTATTCTAATATGCTTCTACAGTCAACACTGGAGAGTACATCGGAGCCGTGTGCGAACGTAACTTGGCTGAGAACATCTCCAGAGTCTTGTACCCCAACGACAACGTGAGTAATATCACAAAATTTTATGGTTGCTTTTGTTGCTGATATGCTGATCTGATGGTCAAATTTTTCTATTCTTTTGGCATCGGTGTTGTGCAATAGGACGATTTGAAATTAGTCTCTACTTACAATTGATTGTTAAATTGTCAATCATCGACTTATTTTGGTGATACATACTTTGCTGTCTGTCGTGTTTATCCTTAACATGCGTAATGGTAATTGTTCGACATTGGTTGAACTGAAATAAGATAAAAAGCTTGTGGTTTGCTTTCTTCTACCGGGTGCAATTTCAATGTTGCAGGTAGCTCAATAATGTTCTGTGGAAGCTTCACAATTAAGCATCCTTCATGCAGTTGATAAAATAAACAAAGCAGTCCAGTATACAATAGATCGTTTGTTATTTCAGTTCTTTGAGGGCAAGGAGTTGCGTCTGAAGCAGCAGTACTTCATGGTTGCCGCCACCCTGCAGGACATCACCAGACGCTTCAAGTCTTCCAAGTTCGGAAGCCGCGATCCAGTCAGGACGTCTTTCGACACCTTCCCTGAAAAGGTATGAATGATTCTTTTAAACATATGCGCATATTTATTTTGAATTTGGATATGTGATGAATAATTCTGAAAGTTCAGTTCTCTGTTCAAATTGTTTTGGTTGAATATTGCCGAGATCAGACATATTTCAATAATTTGTCTTTGGGAGCTTTTATCATTTGGGCATTTTCGCCCACTCAAGATATTTTATTCAACAGATTTTATAATGTAGATATAAATTTTGCATTGATCAATTGAGAATGTAAGACAACTACAAGGAAAATGTAAATCTAAGAAGTACAATGTTTTGATGTATCTATGCAGAACTTTTTATTTCTGTGATTTGTTTTTCCAGTTCAAATTTAATGATTGTCCCTTAAAGGACGACCTGTATGTCTATTAAATTGCTTTTATTAATGCAGGTGCGCATGCGCAACTGCATTACACCAGTCACTTACCATATAATGGCTTTTGTGGATTAGAACATGCACCCCGATATTGCTATCAAATAGTGATTTTTCGTGTTCGAAAATCTGATTTTCCGTTAGTGGAGAACCCCTAGTTTTGTGCGCAGAAGCATTTTGGATTATGTATGGGTTATTTTTATAAAGAAAATCATATTTGTGACAATATGGGGTAAAATGATGCATTTCTGCCGATCAAAAAAGTTATATATAATTTTTTCTAATCCCCAAATCTAAGAATCAAGAAAAGCGTATGTGGAATATATATCAGGCAATCTATATACTAATTTTCGCTTTAAAAAATCCTGTGGTTATTGCTCTAGGCCTGTTGACAGATTGTTTCTGTAGAAAAATGGGTTTTGTGGATTGGGACGAACTCCATGATCTTGCCATCTAAATAGCATTTTCTTATTGGAAAGTCACATTTTCACATATGGAGAACATCTACAGTGGTGTTTAGGAGCATTTTGGATTATAAATAGGGTAAATAGGGTATTAAGAGACAGATGTTCTCATTTATAGCCAAAATTACAAAAGTGTTGTTATGATGGTCCGGAAAAAGTAAGATTTCTTTTTTCCTGTTTTCCTTATGTGTAATAAATAAAAAAAATACATTTGAGATGAACTTCAGACATTCTATATACCTGTTTTTGCTTACAAACGTGTTCAGTGCTCCATATCTGGTTACAGATTGTTTTCGTAGATGAGTTTGTGGATTGGACGGAGCACCTTGATCTTGCCATTTGAATGTCATTTTCAGATTTTCACTGATGGAGAACATCTGCAATGGCGTGTATGAGCATTATGGGATGTGTATAGGGTATTAAGAGACAGGATTTTGTCATTTATCGATATTAACAAAATGATGCCCTTCTGACAGCTGAAAAATAAGACCAGAAACAGTTGTTTTTTACCAAGGCCTGAAGTTTCAGAAGTCATATGCATATGAAAATCCAAGTTTTGAAAATATTGTGTCAAACGCAACCCTACAGTAGAAAATTCCACCTGCATTATGCAACCCGCGGGTTCTTGTTGACTTTTATTATGCTACTTGAACTTTTTGATTGCTAGAAATGATGAATCCCATTTGGGTAATTCCTCCAGGGCCAGCTGGCGCTGGAGGTCTGTTTTGCCACAGCCATTTTCCGCCGTGGCCCGTGATTTCCGGTTTTCGTAGGTCAGCCTAATAAAGACAATGAAGTAAAAAATGGTTTTGTCCTTTTCTTTCTCTGTATAGCTTCCCAGCCTCTCAAACATGGTCAATTGATACATCCACTGATGATGCATGTGCAGTCACTGCAAATTTGCATCCAAGTGTCAAGAAAATTACTAAAAATCGATTTTTGTGATGTGCCAAATTCGGCGACTTCGGCCATCATCGGATTTTCTGCCGGAGATTGCCGAGACCTAATATAGGTTCCCATGCCAACCCAGGGCCCAGCAGTCAGTTGGCCACTGGCCTTGGAGGAGGGAGGGTGTGTTTCTGCATTAGCTGAAGGATTTATCAATTCCAGCCACAATTTGCCAAGGTATGTGTTTTAAATCATCTTACAATCTTTTCTTTACCATGTTTAATCACCACTGCAGAGGACAAAGTCAAACGTTTGGGCTGGATAGCTCTGAGATAGCTCAGCCTGTAGCCTAGGCCTTGTATCACTAAAAAACGATCGTTTTCACTTGCCAAATAAGCAGCTGATAAGGTCATTTTCACGGCCCGCTGTAGTGAATTTTTCCGAGATTTGTTTACCATGTTTACGTCTGCCAAGATTTCATGAAGCTACAATGTAGCAAACCATTGCAATGCTATGAAGTCACAAGAGATGAGTTTGCATGCATGACGCGACTAGTCAGGGCCCATTCCCCCTTCTGAACTCGATCTCCCAGTTTCTCCCCGATCAAGAAGACAGAGCTACCCACACAGGGATATACTAAGAAACTTCTTTTGCATGCGCCAAACAAAAAAAGTGTTGGCGTTTATGTGACGTCATTCAATATGATCACAATGGTGATGACGTCATAACACAGCTAAGCATACATGACGTCACGTCACTTTTTATGCAGCTATAAATAGATCAAACAAGTGCAAGAGTTTTTTAGCGTCACCAGAGTGGAGCAATGACAGGCATTGATGCTGCTGCCAGAATAAGCTTAAAAGCCATAAACCAAGCCTATTTAATTTCCCCCATTCGTGGTGGTTATTTTCACAGATCATAACTTTTAATGAACATTCAATTTGTCATTCACATAAAATGATTATGAAAATGGAGCTTGACAAAAACATTGGGGAGATCATTACATATTTGGCACTGTTAACCTCAAAGCAAAATAATTTGTTTTGCAGAAAGGCCTCCAAGACCCAAATATAATTCTCTATTGAGCATGCATGCCATTCTCTTCCATGTCTTAATTAAACAAATTGGGATCTACAGTAGGCCTAGCTATTAATAATCAACTGAAACTGAATTTCTAGTGGTTACTGAAAAGAATTGGAATCTCTCAGGGCACAATCAGAGCCATAACATCGATGATGACCAAAATTTGAGTGATTTGATTGATCAATAGCCTGTTAGGGGTGGATAGTTGGGGGGGGGGTTCCTGACACCTTGACCAGTTTCATATATTTACAAGAAGTATTGGCATCTTGTAGCCCTAGTTTTGAGGTAGGCCTAATCCCATTGGAATAACATTGCTGTCAACACAGCTGAAGAAGCCGTTTTATTCTTCCACTTGTGGTTGTGCAATTGTGACGTCACCGACATGATTCTGTTGTGTCATAAGGGAGGATGATGTCACAAGGGTGGTGACGTCACAACTGGGAGCTACAAATAGCCTCAAAATTGATGCAAAACAGCAGTAATTTATCATTGCAAATGCCTGCATGTCATAGCTAGGAGTCACTTCAAATTAGTGTCTATTGTACTTGGTCACAGTAGTCTTACTCTGGAAATTTACTTGGATGTGGCCATGCTGAAGAACAGATTAATTAATAGGACAAAAACGTACTGCCTCAAAAAAATGTCTACTTCAGTGCATTCTGGCAATTTCTGCACACAAAAAATTGAAAGGTCTGCACTGGCAGCGAATGTGGGGCCTACTATATAACAGTCTAAATTCTGGGCCCTTTGTAACTACACATTTATAATAATATATACAACAAACATGCCAGACAGTTGCAGTACATAGCTTTGTTGACTTCTACATTAAATGTAACACAATAATACTAGCCTACACACATGTGCCATGATAGTTGAAATGAGTTTCTTTCACTAAGTTCAGAACTTTTCATAATGTAATTATCATTCATAACAAGTTGACAACTGCAGCACAAGGCTAGGCAGCAGGCCTGATCAGAACCAGCCTGTGATTTGTTGGGAGGATGATATCACAAGGGTGGTGACGTCACAACTGCTGAGATTAAGAGGTTGGGGCTTTTGTGAAAAGTGACAAATACTTCTGCTTGTCAATCATTTCTGCCCCCCCCCCCCCCCCCACAAGCTGCAAACATCTGTCTATTAGGACAACATCGTGTCTTGTTACAAAGTGGCTCAGGCTTTTGGACGACCAACAAGTTAGCAAACAGTTTGGGCCCCATGAAAGGATAAAGACTTCCCTATAGTCTAACATTATTATATACTCGAAGAAGAATGTTTTTCAGAAACATAGTTATGAAGACAAATTCCTAATTGATTCGTGCCAGGGGTGCCGGAAGGCAACGAGGGCGGGGTGGCAGGGGCGGTTGGTCCAGAAAGGGCAAATTGAATTTGCACAACAAAATTTTAATGTAGCGGCAAGAATAATTTATATAGGCCTACTTATGAATTTGTGCCTAAATTCAATATAAATTAAGGCCAAATAAAGTTGTTCCTATGTAGTCTTCACATAACAGATTACTGTGGGCCTGCTTTAGTAACAGAGAATGATTATTGCCATACTAGTCAATTTCTTGCATTGCATTGTTAGGGGCCAACCAGATGATAGTTGGGGGGGGGTATACGTGGCTTTTACCCCGAGAGAAACTTTTTTTGGTCGCGAAGCATTGATGAACACATTTTTGCACGTGACGGACAGACAAATTTTGTTTCTTAATTTTAACATTACGGTACCCTAGCTACAGGTGGAAACAAACCTTTTTTAATTTCACATGCTGAACAAAAATTTTGTTTCAGTGTCAAGAGGGAAACAGACTTTTTTTTCACCGAAAAGCCATAGCCCCTCCCCCCAAAAATCATCTGGTGGGTCACTTATCTTTGCTTTGATAAATGATTAATTGCATAAATGAAAGAACGTCAATTCACAGACAACACAAACATATATATGTTGTTCTTTTTCTTCGAAACTTGTTTTTAGGTGTCATTCACAACATATTACATATTAATTTCCCTTTTCTGTTTTAGGTCGTAGCAGAGAGTCTGGCTGCTGGCGGAATGACCTTGGATATTGAAATTCCCCAATTTCACCCTCCAGTTTGAAATGCCCGCATTTATATAAATATTCTGATGGTAAATAATAAATAAACAGCAATATGAATGCAACAAGATGTATCCTCAGATATGTGCCAAATCCAACATAGTGATATTTATATTGTACTGTATTAATGCTTGTCATCTCTAATCTGTAGCCAATCACAAGTTTTTGTTGTTTCTTTGTCAAATATGTCTTCATGATGGACTCCTGAGCATACATAATTTGTACACCAGAGATGACATAACAGCAAACTTGGACAAAAGAGGATGCAATAGTTGTGATGTGTGCCGTTTGTCTTGAGGCTCACACTGCATCTGACTTCCTGATATATTACTGATTTGGACTATAAGTGTGATTTTTCAGACATATTCAATTATTCATGTACGTGGCTCTGCATTTGTTCATTAATATAAAAGGATAGCTTTTGAATGCCAACTCTATTATTAGACTATTAATGACAAATCTATACTCTTTATTGTACAAGTATACATGTATATTTATGCTTGCCAGTAAAACTGCTGAGTGGCTGCTCTTTTGATAAAAAGGTCATTAAAGAAAAAAGTTTTGCTCTTCAAGGAATGTATAATTACCATGCTCTTGTGGCTCATATGACCACTATGGTTTACAAGCCTCACAGCCAGAAGGTTATTGGCCTGCGAGAGTTCACATCGCTGTCTGTTTATTAAATAACAATTTAAATTGCTCATCTTGAAGCATTTGAATCTCATCCATCGATCAAGGTTATCAGCATTGATAGTTTTGGAAGTACATTGTATAAAATGCAATATAAAGCATGTGATTTTCATAAAATTTCAATCACCCTCTGATCCAGGTCTTTTGTCTCTGAGACTTCCAAGTGGGTATTGTGTATGATTGTCTTCTCAAGTCCGGTCGATTCCGTCAGACATTCCATCTGAAGAACGATTTCTTGCTTCCACTGTATGTTAACATGGATTGACTTGATTATAGGCCTAAGACATTTCTCATGTTCTTCAGACTTTCATATGATCCTCTTCAGATTTATGACGTAGCTAAGCCTAACCTGTTCCGTGTTTGGAGAAAACACTCGATTGTGTACCTGGTACATATTTTCTCTAAATAGGCCTCTAAACAGGCCTCCATAGATGTATCTTTTTTGGTGTAAGGATGACAAAATCAGTTTTTTTTTAGAATCATAAATAGCGTACATTTATCATGTTACCTTAATGAGTGAAGTCTGAGGAGATGGTTGGCTCAGGTTGCACCTGGAAATTGTTTGGGACCTGGCCTCAATTCCAGCAGTGGCTCAGACACCTTGTCACATATTCTACTGCACTTTCCCCATCCATTGTCATTGTCCCAATCTCACCAGCCTTACTTCAAAACATGTTAACCCTTTCCTCAACTCTGCTGAAATATTCCCTCGTAAACTATCTAGCCCTGGAGGTGCGCATTCCATGCGCTGTCTAGTTTCAACCTGAACTTAGGCATTATCTACTTAATTGTTTTGATACAGTGTTTTGAAATCTCAAGATGATTAAAAAAAATGTAATATTTGATAAAATTTAATTGCGAAGTTGCATAATTATTTATCAACATAGTACCGTAAAACGGGGTAAAGTTGGCAATCCGGGGTTAAGTTGGCACCCTCTTTTTGACGCACTTAATGGCAGAAATGTCAACTTTTCCTCACTGACACTTCTGGCAACTTTGCCAAAGATACTTTTATCAGTGAGGAAAGTTGGCATTCCTGCCATAAAGTGGCTTAAAATAGAGTGCCAACTTTACCCCGTATTGCCAACCTTACCCAGTTCTTTAGTACAGTAACTGTCATATTTGTGCAGATATTGTTTCAGCAGAGTCCCAGATTCATCTTCAGTTCTCTTGATATGTAGATTATAATTTAATTTCACAAGACTTCAAATAAAATACTGACAAACTTGGGTCTTTCATCCCAAAATTGACTATATCTAATACGTAATTGACTGAGAATCTGGGACTCTGTGTTTGACATGATTTGATGTGTTGTATCAGGTTGCGATGCAGCTCAATGACACGCATCCTGCAATGGCAATTCCTGAAATGATGCGCATATTTGTTGACATTGAGGCTCTCACTTGGGAGAAGGTAGGATGCTCAATGAAGAGAAAGTTCTGCTCACAGAGTTTGCATAATGCATGGTTGTTGCGGCATCATCTGTTGTTTGGAGTTGATTCTGACTCTTGCTTTCAAATGATTTCGCTCAGAAAAGCTCCACTTGTTAACAGTGTGTAGCTTCTAAGCTTTAATAAGATTAACCCATTGGAGCTTTTCTGAGCAATTATCCTCCTTCTATACTCTGCCTGTGTGCCTAGATACAAGAAGAAAAGCCCATTCATCCATCTTACGTCAGTAAAGGTAGATTCCAAGATCTCAAAACTGGACCTGAACCATTTAACACGTGTCAAGTCGATATTTACTCCCGTGGTAGTGCACAAGGGGGCAGAAGATGCAAGAACGTTGTTTCTCGCCATGGAATCGGGAAGTTTGTGGGCCCTTCAACATTAAAATTCTGTATCGTCCCCCATCCAGAGCTTCATTTCTGAAAACTCTTTAAACTATAAGTCTTTCACCATGTCCCATATTAAAAATCCATCCTTTCAACAAACTTTTTCATATATCTTACAATTTACCAAAGACTTTTCTATATCTCTTAGAAGTCTTTGATCAGTGAGAAAGCAAAAAACAGATGATGCCCTTCATTTCAATTGCAGTGCAGAGCAGCAGTGGGCAGGGCTTGCTTGTTGTTAAGGCTTATTTGCTTATTGGCACGTTGTTGTTTATGCATTCGCAAACAGGTAGCTATTCATCTGAATGATACTCACCCGTCGATTGCTATTGCTGAACTGATGCGAATTCTTCTTGATCTCGAAGGCATGACCTGGGATAAGGTATGTAAGGCTTGCTAAGATGTCAACGACAAATCATGGTAAAATTGTAAATGGTTGATTAGGCGCTGGGTATCCCGGGATGCTTAATATTATTTCAACCTTTTCAATCAAGTTTCTTGTAATTTGAATTGGCGCTGGAGTTTGCTTGATAAGGCCCACCAATATCTGAGGCTCGAGATTTCGCTCAACGACATATTATTAAGCCTATTTTTCATAATGGAAAAAAGCTTTCTAAGTTTTAATTTTCTTAACTTTTCCGGCGTTTAGTAACTTTTATAAATGTAAGACTTGAGCTACTATAAGAAACTGTCAGCTATTTGGTAACTGACCTCATTTAGACTGCATAATAATTTACTAAGTTTTGAATGGTTTTAGATCTTAATTCACTGATCTGAATGAATGAATCATTTTGTATTTCAATCCCAAATGAAATGGGCAATGTTGATGGCTTCTTGATACTGCAGTTATATTGTATGCTCTACCGAGTTGGTTAATAACTTTTAATTCTATACTAATGTAAACACTATTGTTGGATGTCATATTAACCTCCTTGAAGTGCTGATAGCATATGTATTATGTATGTTGTCCGTCCGTTATGATAACACTGTGCGACTTGAGTTTTCTAGCATTGTGTGGATTTGAAGTCATAACTCAAAATCATAACTAAAAAATTCTGTGATATAAAATATTATGTTGATTGCTTGTTTATAACTTGATGGTTTTTCGTCTACTTATACTTGTGATGCACGTTGTAGGCCTGGGAAATCACAACCAAGACTTGCGCCTACACCAACCACACGGTGCTCCCTGAAGCCCTGGAGAGATGGCCCGTGGCTTTGTTCGAGAACTTGCTCCCTCGCCACTTGCAGATCATCTACGAGATCAATTCCAGGTTCCTCAAGGTAAGTGGCATTGTCCTCACATTCGTGCTTATTCATGTTATCTGTTTTCTGCATAGGTAAGTTATTTGTAAAATCCATTTGCACTGGTCTTTGGTTTGTTATGATATCAATAAAAAGCGAATTTGAAGCAGCTGATTCGCTAGGGGTTCCTACAGTCATGTAAAGTCATGTAAAAGCTATTGATTGTAAAAAGTCCTGGAAAATTCAAATTTTGCACCTCAACCTCAATCAGCGAATTTAGTCATGGAAAATGCTAATTTTGATCATGGAAAGTCATGGGATTTTGATCAAGATTCTTTTTCTATTAGTAATAGTAAATAAGTATATAATTCCCCCTCTCGGCTCTTTGGACTTATAAAGTTATTCTAATCTAAGGTAAAATAGTTTCTTTTTACTTGTGTCTCAGGTTGTGGAACAGAAGTGGCCAGGTGACTTTGACCGCATGCGCCGCATGTCCCTGATTGAGGAAGGAGGAGAGAAGAAGGTGAACATGGCTCACTTGGCCATCGTGGGATCCCACGCCCTCAACGGGGTGGCTGCTATCCACTCTGAGATCATCAAGAGGGAGACGTAAGTATTTCATTTATGTACCTAATGATGCATGGACAAAATCCGACTAATAACAACAGGGACTCCTCGATAGTGGCACAGTATTGCCTTTGAGGAGTTCCTGTAGCTTATAATACATGTACCGGTTTAGCAGGTCATTTTGGTTACCAGTGTGATTGTGCTAGAGTTGAATCAACTCAATTGAGCGCTTCCTTGGTCAGCATGACACATATTGCAAATTTAAATTGTAAGATTGTTTGATAATTGAGTCACTTTCCACCAGTCAGGAATAAAAAATTTTCCAAGCTAGATGCGACTGATCAAAGCAAAGTTGAGAGATATAATGAAAAGTCAGCAAAACGATATGTTGTGTTCTTTTGTTCAGAGAGAAATCCTCCTATAGTCTTAAAAAGTTAATAAAACTGAGGCAATTGAATCAAAATTGTTGATTTAGAATAGTAAGGTCTCGGGGAAATACAGGGTCTCGGGTGAAAATATCAGGGAAATACAGTCTCAGCATGTATATTATTCTCTCCATTACTTAGCGAGTTTGTTTTCCTGAGTGGATGTTCAATGCTTGATGTCTTATTATTCAGCTTCCGTGACTTCTTTGAGCTGTGGCCTGAGAAGTTCCAGAACAAGACAAACGGAATCACCCCTCGCCGTTGGCTGCTCCTCTGCAACCCCAGCTTGTCCGACACCATCGCCGAGGTAATCATCAAATATTACAATGCAGTGGCTAACATTCAACCACAATGTTTTGAAAATTTGAATACTTGATTCATTGCAAAATGTTTAGACGCATTGTGTTACATTCAAATCTCACCCTAATCAGTATTGATGTATACATACAGTCATACTACATGAGATACTAAATAAGGAGATAATGTCATGATTGGCTTTAGATGGACTGACAGATTATCATCTAAATTGACTACCTTTATCTTGCCTAGTCAAATTGGATTATGCACACAAGATTTGGAGATGTCAGTCCTCTTATTCTACTCCTTATATTTTACATGTATGTTCTGTTAACTTCCAGAAAATTGGCGAGGACTGGGTGACGAAACTGAGTGAGCTGAGGAAGTTGGAGCCGTTCAAGAACGACAAGAACCTGCTTCTCAACCTGCAGAAAGTCAAGACCGTACGTATATGAAATACTTCTTCAGCAGAACTGATCTTCTTGCTTAATCAGTTATTATTTCGTATTTGTCGCAGCTATCAAAACTCAGAAGGTTTGCTGACAATGTAAGATGTGAATTGATCAATTTCTCTGAGCAATAAATCTTGCTGCTCTGACAATATTGTTACTCTCGAGAAGACCACTAAAAGACATGGAAGCTTTATAAACTGGGCTCCTTGTGGGTTTTATTCCAAGGAAATGGCATTGAAATGCATGCAGTTTCATTTCATGGCTGTGGAACAGACTCTCTGTTGTGTCTGCTGTGAGGATGCGTTTAAACAATTACCTACTACATCAACAAGTAGTTCCAATAAATTAACTTGTAATTACAGGAGAACAAGATGAAATTGGCTGCCTACATCGCCAAGGAGTTCAACATCACCATTGACCCTACTTCCATGTTTGATGTGCATGTGAAACGTATCCACGAGTACAAACGTCAGCTGATGAACATCCTTCATGTAATCACGATCTACAATCGCTTGAAGAAGGACCCCAACATGCCCTTCACCCCCAGGACTGTCATGATCGGTGGCAAGGTAATGTTTATCTTATGTGGGTGTCTTTTGTCTTTTTTGTGACGTCTCTGCAGAAATAATAGGAGTATATCCATTTTTGTCTTAAAAAAATGATATGGATTCCTTCAAGAATTATTGCACTTGTTCTAGTTCTTATATAAGATAAGGTCGGGGGAAAATTGCACTGAGAAGCTACACTGTTCAATGATTTTGTCCTCACAAAATATGTTCAAATGGCTTGCCTTAGTCTACTACCTTGAAGCTGGAAATATTTGCAGCATTTGAATATATGAAGCTTTTGCGGTGACTTTTCTATTTCAGAATATTTTTTCCAATTCTGAGGAGTTCTTTGTGAAGCCTTATAACTCGAAACTTGTGCCGTTTCACTCAAAACTTTTGTGCACATTATTCCTGACTCTCCTCAATTTATCTCACCTAATAATAAATTCTCTTTATTCACAGGCCGCCCCTGGCTACCACATGGCTAAGCTCATCATCAAGCTCTTCAACAACGTTGGCCGTGTGATCAACAATGACCCAATCATCGGCAAGCGCCTGAAGCTCGTCTACTTGGAGAACTACAGAGTGTCCCTGGCCGAGAAGGTCATCCCTGCCGCTGATCTCAGTGAGCAGATCTCCACTGCCGGCACAGAAGCTTCTGGCACTGGCAACATGAAGTTCCAGGTATAATTATTTGCAGTAACTTTTCTGTCACTTCAGTAGCCCCTCTTGATGGGGTATCGATCGTGGATCATCTATTCAGAATCCTGAATGGGCTGTTAGCCGATAAAATTACAATGTGAGCCATGAGAAGAGGAAATTTTTAATAATTACGAACACTGAGTTGGTTCTGTTGAAGTTAAACTCTACTTGCAAATCAGTCACATTAAGAATTTTGGATACCAACACTAGCTCCTTTTTTATGCATGCTCAAAATCGACTCTCAAGTGTCTTAACTTCAACTTCTTGTTAACTGAGTAAACTGACTACTTCCAACGTTGTTATGCACTTGGAGATGTTATGCTGAAGGTAATTTGTTAGCTAACCCAAATGACTGATCTTTATTTCGTACTGCGACCCACAAACTTATGGCAATTTGTTTGCCATGGTAAACAAATAGGCTAAGCCTCTGTCTTCTACAACTCCGGCTGAGAGATTAGATTCAAAGTGTGGAAAACACACTTTGACACCTACACTGTATCACAGTTTTCATAAGCACCTATATAACCAGTGCTCTCTGCTCATATCCTCATTCAATTTCTCTCAGCATTCTATGCTGCCGGCATTGAGAGTTTAAATCCTAGTGCTAGTAGAATTTTGTTTTACTAGTAATATATATTTCAGTGAAATATTAGTTTCAACTTGTTCAGCTCATGGAAGGAATTACATGATAATCCTGAGGAAGGAACTCCAGATGCAGTTAAATGTGTAAGTATTTTTTGTTTCTGAGCCACTTAAATGGTTAGTGGGAAGAAACTTTACCATGCTTTCCAAGTTACTATCGGGATAGCTGAAAGTATGGCCAAATATTTCAGTGTAAGTATTACTTGTTTCTGAGCCACTTAAATGGTTAGTGGAAAGAAACTTTTCCATGCATTCCAAGTTACTAGCAGGGTAGCTGGAAGTATGGCCAAATATTTCACGGTCTTGATTCGGCGCCACTTAAACGGTTAGTGGAAAGAAACTTTACCATGCGTTCCAAGTTACTAACGGGGTAGCTGGAAGTATGGCCAAGTATTGCACTGTCTCAGTCATTTAACGGGCAATGATGAGACTCGTGCAACAAGGGGCATGCCACGCCCGCTTTGTCTATATGTGAGTAGTTACAGTTTCTGATTCACTTAATGGGCAGTGGAAAGAAACTTGCCATTAATTCTGAGCTACCACAGGAGTAGCTAGAATATGGTTAACATAGTAGTTCACATTCTCAGCCATTCGATTGGCAATGGTGAGACTTGTTGAATGTGTGTCATGATATCTCACACGACTTGTAAGTATTCAACTTCAGGGCCACTATATTGTGTACTGAATATTTATGTTATGATTCTGAGCTATCACTGGAATAGCTAGGAAAGGACACACAGAATGATACATATTCTTAGTTCTCAGCCATATGATGAGTAATGGTGAGACTTGGAAGAACATGATTAGTGATACTTGACATGACTCACAAGTATTCTACTTTTGAATCACTTGTTTGTCTACCAAAGAATGTATATTTATATATATATCATAGTTCTGAGCTACCACCGAAACTGCTAGAATATGATACTCAAACGTGGATCACATTCTTTACCATTCAATGGATAATGGTAAGAATTTAAAAGCATGTGTCATGTTACTTCAGGATATCTGCATTCCATATATATTTCATTTTAGGAATTACTTTATTATTATACACGAAGAAAATAATGATGTCATTGTTCTGAGTTACCACCTGGGGGGCTAAAAATGTCATATGCTATAATTCGCACTCTTGGCCATTTAAGCAGTTATGCTAAAAATGGTAGAACATTTAAGCTTCATGAAACTTCAGAGTACAATTGTTGTCTACTGATGACTAGCTTATCATAACTTCTGAGCTGTCACCTGAGTAGCTAGAAATGAAACATGGTGTAATGATGGTTCACATTTCTTAGCCATTCATTGGATAATGGTAAGAATGGTGGAACATGCAACAAGGTACTTCATCATGTCTGTAAGTATTTCATTTCCAGAGCCAGATGTACGACTGAAAAAGAAAGAAAAGAAAACACCATGAATTCTGAGCTACCGCTGGAATAGCTAGAATATGATACATAATAGTTTGCATTTCTCAGCCATTCAATGGGCAATGGTGAGACTTATTTGCTTGACAGCTGGGTCTTTGGTCCGCTGTTTGGAGCAAGCAATCGGATCAAGGCTGCAGCCCGGCAAATCCAAATCGAACGGGCAGTTAAATTTGAAGAAGCTGGAATGCTAGGACAGCTGTCCAGCAGGGCATGTATGCACAGAAGAGAAATGAAGCAGCTCAAGTGAAATATTGTAACCTGCCCTCCATTGCATAGGAGCAGGCTACTGTAGCCAGGAGGCTTGTGGGAAATGGATGCCTAAACAACTAGTCATATTCTCAAATGTTTAATGGTGAGGCTTGCAGGACGTGCTTCATGATATAAGATTAGTGAGTGCCCTATTTCCGAGACACTTCTAAACATGACATTCTGTTATCATTCTGAGCTACCAACATGGTAGCTAGGACATGTATTGGCTTCAATCTGCATTAAAGCAGTCTTGTATCTTTAGCCATTTGCTGTGAAATAGTGAAGAAACAAGCATGATGCATCATTGCCATGGATGAAAGTTCAGATCATTTGTAAGTGTATTCCTGTCTGATTAACAGTGAAAAGAAATTCACCATGTCCTTGGCTACAGCTCAAGCATGGCATCAACAGTTATAGTTCACGAAGACAGCCTGCACAAGCAGTTCAGTTACTTAAGCATTCTGAGTGGATGATAAGTACAAAGAAGCGGAACATGTTTATGTAGCAGCAGCATTGTAACCTGCTAAGATATAATATTCATGACAGTCTAGTCATTTTGAAAACTCGCTTCATCTCATTCAGGCATGTAAGGCGAAAGTGGTTGGGATCCAGATCTACCCTGATGCAAACACCTGATAAAGTCTGCCTATAGATGATTTGCCAGTGTAAGTGAGGTAATACCAGGTATAACAGCTAGTCTGTCACAAGTAAAGACAGATCACTTTACAGACTCCTGTTCCTGCCTCCCTGCAGCAGACTACCAACTCTGTGAGGGAGGCAACTTACACACACCTTGTCATGTGATTAGTGCGGCTTTATTGCTAAAGCTTAACAATGGTCTGCTGACTTTGAAAAGGACGACGATAGTGAGGTGTGAAGATGCCATAAAAACCAGTCCCTGCATTTGTTATGGGTAAAGCTTACTTAAGAACCAACTAGGCAGCCCTATAGTTAGTGGGCGAGTTTGTGTTTTACGTCCCATCAGCCCCATTGGGGACTAAGTAAGAGGCCCTAGACCATAGGAGTAACATTTGATGATCGGAGACTGGCTCATCATCTGGTTTAATAACTTCCACATGAGCAGGAATTCTTTCCGTACAAGTTCTTGTGTTTCAGTTTGACAAGCTAATCTTTAAACCAAAGTAGGAGGACAGCCATTTCAGTCAGTCATCACCAGTCGCATCTATGACTGTCATCCATAGGGTCATAGACAAATACTTGGGATCAAGAAACATGTCTTCGTCCTGTGACAAACAAAGCTGTGGCAGTAGTCACTGCTTAATGCCTATTTCGATAGGATTCCAGCAGAGTTTGTTAAGCTCGGATGACCTATTAAGATAATTCTGTATCTGTGGGCATCTCTCTTTTGCAGCAAGAACAAGACCTTCATAGTATGGAAACAACATGCCCCCAAACAAATCAGTCCGATTGCGGCTACATGACAAAAATTTGGATACTCCTCATGTAGAAAATAAATAAATAAAATTATCACTTCAACAGTGCTGGTTACCTCAACAAACCCTTTTGTTACGGACCAGTAACCTAGATTTAGTCATTGGAGGGAGAAATGGAGTGGTTGATGTTTTTTGTCATCAGGAAACCTGGTACACCTCTGGCGATAGTGTGCCACACCACTTTACTTAAGTAACTATTATACATTCATACATTCTATAATCCTTACCTACAAGAAAGACTACAAATGTTCTTTACAATATATATGGTATATAATCTATATAGAGGCCTATAGGAAACCCAAAATCGCAGGTTATTCCTAAAAGTATGTCTATATTACCTGTCTGTGGTAGAGGCTTAGAGAAGCAGTTATATTCCTATCACATGAATGCAGATGGACTGTAAACAAAGAAACACAGCACCTGATTCCTCATATATAGTGATGTGGTTTCGTTTGGATATATCCCTGAATTTAAGACAGATGTGATATTTCTCTTTGGTAATGGGACAGTGAGTGTCCAACATAAGTAGTTCACTCTATCTTCGCTCATGGCCCACAGACTTATTGTCACTCATCTAAGAGAGTGACAACGCTTACTTGTGCATTTATCTTCTCAAACAAGCGTTTCGCTTGTCCACAGCCGAGATTTTAAATTTGGCGCCATTGCCAGACCACCTAATACCCATAATCCCTTGCGCTCCCGACTTCCTCTAATCCTCTTTCTTCTCGGCTGTCCTACGCATCGGACGTGTGCTAGACAGCCGCTTGTTTACAGTCGATTGGGGCATTGACAATGGGTTATTTACGTTGTATTTCGTTTTCTAGGTTCTTTTTTACGGTTTACAGAGCTAAACTGTACTCAGGTAAGTTTATTTTACCCTATTTTGTCGCCTCAAACTTCGTCGTTTTCACTGCAGTCTGTCCGTCATGGCGGACGCTGTGGTGTGTGTATCGGCGGTTGCTTGGGTTTTCGAGTAATTCTAGACATTGTTTTTGCTCTATTACTCGTATACCTTGCTCTTTTGGTGCCAATTCACTCGTTTTTATCCAGTTCCGAGTGTTTTTCTCTTCGTATTACGACGCATTTCCACCTCGTCGTTCGCCCCTCCACATGGCGTCCGGGTCGGGTGGAGCGTCGATGTAGCGATCTTTTTCGCTCTATTACGTTCCCTCTGGCCTCTCTGGAGGGTTTCTTTAGAGTATTCCTTTTTCTACTGCTTGTCCTGCATGTTTTGACTTCGTTTTTTAGCGTTTACCTCCAGTTTTCACGCTGTAAACGATCGTTGGCTTCCCCGGGGTCCCACTGGTCAAGCGCCGGGTGCACCTCGATGACACGCATCTGTTCGAGCGGCCGCACCATGGCTGCTGTCTTGATGTCTCCGGCTTCCCACTGGTCGAGCGCCCGGTGCACCTCGATGCTGCGCACCTGGTCGAGCGGCCGCCCCCTGGCTGCTTTGGATGTCTACGGCGTCCCGCTGGCTCTACACACTGGGACCCGGGTTGCACCTCGATGACGTCTCGTTGGCTGGTGGCTGCGGGCGTCCCACTGGGTGATCCTGCTGGGCTCCGTGCTGCTGTTCTTTCCACTGTGGGCCCTGCCTCCTGGTGCTGCCTCCTGGACCTTGGACTCCTCCTGGACCTCATTGGGTGCTGTTCTTGGTCTCGGGCTCTGCCCATGACTCTTCTTGCCCTGCTGGTTCCGACTGGTAGGGTCAGCCTCTCCTGATGATGTCCGGCCGGTTAGGGTCCCTCCAACCCCCCTAACTGGGCCTGGCACCTGCGCTGCCTCTCCGGCTGCTGGATGCCTCTCCTGCGGATGGTCTGCCTCTCCTGAGGCCTGCTGGCCTATCTCCTGCTGCTGGCCTTCCTGCTAGGGTACCCCCATACCCCTAGCTAGGCCTAGGCCGGAGCTGTCTCTCCGGCTACTGGCAGGCCTCTCCTGCTGTTCCTTGGCCTCGCCTGCTGCGTCTGCTGTTGGCCGGACTCTCCTGGTGCTGGCAGCCTGTTAGGGTATCTCCATACCCCCACACTGGCCTGGCCTCCCAGCTGCCTCTTCGGCTGCTGGCATGCCTCCTGCGGCTGGTCTGCCTCTCCTGAGGCCTGCTGGCCTATCTCCTGCTGCTGGCCTTCCTGCTAGGGTACCCCCATACCCCTAGCTAGGCCTGGGCCGGAGCTGTCTCTCCGGCTACTGGCAGACCTCTCCTCCTGAGGGACTGCCTCCCCTGCCGCTGGCCTGCCTCTCCTACTGTTGGCCGGCCTCGCCTGCTGCGCCTGCTGATGGCTAGACTCTCCTGCTGCTGCTGGCCTGCCTATTACGGTGCCCCCATACCCCTAGCTGGCACTGGCTCCTGGGCTGCCTCCTGCTGATGGCCAGTCCACTCCTGATGAGGGCCTGTCTCTCCGGCTGTTGGTGTGTCTCTCTGGCTGCAGGCCTACCTGCTTGGGTGCCCCCATACCCCTAGCTGTCCCAGGACGCTGGCCTTCCTCTTCAGCTGCCTGCCTGCCGCGCCTGCTGCCGACCTGCCACGCCTGCTGGGTTGACTCTTGCCTCTCCTGCGGGGGGCTCCCCTGCTGGGTACCCGTTGCCTCTCGCTGGCACGGTTCCTGGGTTTTTCTCTGGAGTGCGCCTCTTTGCTTCCTCCTACGGCTGGATTGGTTGGTTAGGGCTCCCTTGTGCCTTGGCTTGAGTCTCTGGGTCTGCCCCGGACTCTACCTGGCGTCTCGGACTTTTCCCTGCCGGTGAGTGCTCCGGCTGCAGTGGCTCGTCGTGCTCAGCCTCCTGGTCTTCCACTGGTGCCTCCTGCTGCTGGAATGCCTTTGTTGGCGTCACGGGTCTCTGGCCATGCCTCTGACTCTGCCCTGCCTCCTGGGCTGGCGCTGCCTGGTTTCGACTAGTGTGCGCTGTCTCCTTTGCGGTTTGCCTGGCAGCTCGGGTGCTCCATTATCCCGGGCTGTGTTGGTCTGTCCCTTGCCTCGGGGGCTGCTGGGGCCTGGGCACTTCGGGGGTCGTCTCCTTTCTTCTGCTGGGCTCGTACCTGCCCAGCTGACCCCCCTGCCCTTTGGGCGCTGCCTGCCTTCCAGGGCTTTGGCACGTCTTGGGGCCGGGCTCTCTGCTGTCCTTCCCTGGCCTGTCTCCGATGTTTGGTTCTGCATGGCGCTGCCTCGGTTCCGCCGCTCCTCTTGGCCTGGCTGTGCCCCCTGGGGGCCTTGACCTCTTCTTCCGCCGTGGGCTGGGAGTCCCCTCCACTCCTGGTGCCTGGTCCCTCCATGGCCATGGTCCTCCCGAGTGGGGCCTTCGTCTGCCTTCCTGCTGGCCGGGGTCTGTTGCCCTTCCCGGCAGGTCCGGCTCTTCCTTGGCGGGGCTGTTGCGTCATTTGACTTCTTCTGGGGCTGCTGCCATCCTGCTGCTCCGTGTGTCCGGACTGGTGCCCACCCTTGGCTCCTCCTCGTCTGGCTCTCCTCTGGGGTTTTGGCCTCCTCCCATGGTGCTGGCCCCCTTCCTGGGTCTCGGCGCCCATGTGGTAGCATGGGGTCCGCCGTTTCCGACTCTGGCCTTGTTATCCCCGCTTTGGGCCGGCCCTGGTCTCCTAGGACTGGGGGGCCCCTCAGGGGGTGGCTCTCTCTGGGTCCCACCCACCTGCGGGTGGGTGGGACCTGGGATTGGGTGTGCCATTGGTCTTATCCCTATCTGGGGCGCTGGGCTCTGGCCCTCCCTCCTGATGGGGCCTCCTGGAATTCCCCGGCGCTGGGGCTCGCTGCCTCTGGCTGGGTCATCCCTCGGGTGCGTTGGGGCTCTTGTCCTCCGTGCCAGTGGGTATCTCGTTGTCCGGCTGCTTTGGAGTGCTGTGGCGGAACATTGTTGCGTGGGGTGGCAGCTGCTTTGGGCCTCTCCATCCTGTCATCCTGGTTTCCTGCCTCGGGACCGTTCGCGGTCTCCTTTTCCAGTTTCGCTGTCTTTCGCCGCTCCAGCCTGGCTGTCCCCTGGGTGCGGGTTCCTTCCTGGCATCCGCTTGCGAGGCATGGGCCTTTCCACTTGGTCAGTGGGGCTTGGGCTCAGCGTCTCTCGCACCTCTGGGCTCCTCAAACGATCTGCATCTCTGGCCTGGATGGTCTTTCCTGGGCCGGTGACGCCCCTCGCACCGGGTGTCTTCCCTGGCTGCTGCTGTCGCCTGGCGTTGCTGTTGGTTGTGGGCCAGCTGGGGACCTCACCCTGGCTGTCGCCTCCCTTGTCTCTTGGGCGCCCCCATGGCCTGGGTTCGGACGGTTCTCTTCATCCTGGCCAGGGTCGCCGGTTGCTCCTCCGGCTCTTCCTTCCCCTTGGCCTTTGTCCCCGACCAGCTGTTTCGGGGCCTTGGGCTGCTTCCGGTGGTACTCCCACCCTGGTCCCCCCTAGACCGGGTGGTCGTGGCTTTGAGCTTCCTTGGTTTACTTGGCTCGGGGGTGCGGTGGCTCGGCCAGCCTACCTCTCATCCTGCTTGGTCTTCCCCCATGCTGATGGGGTGGCCTTCATCGGTTGCTGGCGGGCTCTTTGGCCTGCCGATGTGGCTGGCTCCCGTCGCCTGGGGTGTTTCCTCCTCCACAGCGGCTCCTGGGCTTCTCACCGCATACCTTTGGTCCTTGGCCGGTCCACCCAGTTGGTTTGGCCCTTGGATTCTGCTGCTTCCTCTTGCTTCCCGTGCTGGCTTCCGCTTGCCAGTGTGGGCTTCTGGGGTTGCCTGCCACCCTTTGGGGCTGTCGTCTCTGGCTCTACTACTCTCCTGGTGGGGTTCGGTGGTCCTGATCTGTCGGGTCCACAGCCTCTCCTGCTGCCAGTGCTTCCCTGTCTACATGCCTCGGGGGCCTCCCAGCCTTGGCTTTCTTGGAGTCCCCCCTTCGTCTCGGGAGTTCGTCGGGGTCTGCTGCCCGGCAGATCCTCTGTCTTCCGCTCTTCAGCTGGTCTCCCGTGGGCATTTCCGGCCGTGGCCCTGAGCGGCCCTTTCCGCGCTCCCAGCGCTGCCTGTTGCCGTGCTGCCTGCTGTAGGCCTACCGTAGGCCTACCACTTGGGGACTATGGATAGTTCCTTGTGCTCCTGGGTGTCCTCAGTCACAGGGCCTCATTCCCTTCGCTGCTACGCTGTGGACTTTGGAGTTGGCTCTTTTCCTTCGGCTCCAGGGTGGTTACTCTGTCACATGGTCTGGCAGATCTGTTTCCACTCTGGCCGTCCCGTCCAGCCGTTCGGGCCTCCCTGGCGGCTTCGGGCTTTCCTCCGGGTGTGCTTGTCCCGCTGCGGGCTTCCTTGCCTTGCTGACCTGGGCCTGGTCTCCTTCTTCTGCAGTTCACCGTGTGGCTTTGTGTGGATGGGCTCGCCTTCCGGCAGTGGGGGGATCCTTGGACGGATCCCCTCCTTCCTGTCCTGCTTTCGGACTACCTCAATCTGCTCCGACTGCCGCGGCCCTCTCCGCTCTTCGCCTTGTGGAGCGAGCTGCGCTGCTTTGGGTGCCAACGATTCAGCCGTTTCTCCTGGTGCCTCGCGGGGCTTGGTCGCCTGACCATTGGGCATCCATCTGTGCTCCGGCTCAGTGGGTTTGTCCCTCTCCGTCCCTCACGGAGTCCTCTGTAGTGTGTCCACGAGATCCTGCTTGCTGTCCTTCCCTCCAGCGGGGACATGGCGCTTGCCTCCTGCGACGGTTGTCCGGTGTCGTCTGCTGCCCGTCGCTCTTCAGCTAGGGGCCCAGTCCCTGCATCGGGGCTGGCCCTGCTCTCCGGCCTCCTGCTCAGGCTTGGTTATGCCCTGAGCTTGGGGGGCAAACAAAAGGGGGGGGCGTGTCCCTCCGGGGGCCCCCCGGAGATGCCTGCAGTCTGCCTCCGGGTCCCGAGCCTCCTGCTCGGTCCCGGCGCGGGGAGACGGGTCGTTGCCTCTCCACGGGGCAATATCTTGCCCTCTTCTGGGTGCCCTCCCTTACACCGGCCTGGTTGGGCTCGTTGTCTGGAGGCACCTCAGTGACTCTCTTCATGACCTTCCTTTGGCCGGCCTGCTGAGTTCTGGCTCCCTGCCTACTGACTCAGTGCGCTGTTGGCCTCATCCTGTTTCCAGTCCCGGTTCGTGGCACTGAAATAGGCCTACCTGCTGTCACCACCTCCTTCTCAGGTCTTGTAGTGCCCTGGGCTTGGAGGCTTCGGGTTGACAGTCACACTGCTTTCTGCACTCATGCCAGACCACCCCATGGGGGCTCCCTTGGCGGCTGCAACTAGTTTTGCTCTGTACTTGGGGTCAATGCCCTTCTCTTGGCGCAAGCGGGTCCATCCCCTCCGCCACTTTGTCAATCTGCACAAGTAAGCGTTGTCACTCTCTTAGATGAGTGACAATAAGTCTGTGGGCCATGAGCGAAGATAGAGTTTGGGTCCTCCCCTATCGGGATAGGACCTATCTCTATGAGCTCATGGCCCACAGACTTATTACTTGAGCTTCCCACCCGCCTCCCCTCGGTGGACTGTCCTTGCGGTATGCCTCGAAGTAAGAGGATTAGAGGAAGTCGGGAGCGCAAGGGATTATGGGTATTAGGTGGTCTGGCAATGGCGCCAAATTTAAAATCTCGGCTGTGGACAAGCGAAACGCTTGTTTGAGAAGATAAATGCACAAGTAAGCGTTGTCACTCTCTTAGATGAGTGACAATAAGTCTGTGGGCCATGAGCTCATAGAGATAGGTCCTATCCCGATAGGGGAGGACCCAAAGATGGCACTATATCCAATGAACTCTTGACAGATTACTGTCAGATAATTCATGCCTTTCTTGCCTAATTCAATCATACATTAAGCATGTTAGGACAATTTAACTCAGGCCTTTGCCTGATGGCTTATGCCCTTTTGCATCATTCCTTAAAGAAGGAGAATGTCCACATCATAATATAGTTTTGACAGTCTACTGGACCCATCAGGTATTGTCCGAACATTCTGCGTCCAAAATAGATAATTTTGCAGTTACCACAAGTCAACACTGCAGGTCTAAAAAATGCAATGTAGTATTCATCAGAACATAGTCTAGTGGGGTCTACCCATGACGAGGTATGCTTATTTCCAATTTGGGATATTCTAAAGTCTTTCCAACTGACGAGGGCAGACTTTTAAACCAGAAACTTGGTTAGTCATATTGGACATTGCAATGCTAATGACCATAATCGACTTGTGTATACATTTAATTTCATTCAATTGAATTACTTTCATTTTAAGTTGCGGTAAGGAACCTTGTCTTAGACAGTGGAAACCTCCCACTGTGTCTTTAGCGGTGTTAATTAAAAACACTGGTAATAAGCCTACATTATTCTGCCCATTCTTGTCCAAATAATGTATGTAGTTTCACTTCACATAAACTTGTGAATTATGATTTAATATCCTTTTTCAAACTTTAACATTTTGATGAAGGTCATGTGAATCAGTCTTTGTGGTGTCTGTTGCCAAATACTGAACCGAAATTAAATATTCCTCTAGAAAACCCGATAGGACATATATTGGATATTTGATAATGAATGGTTCAACAAGGCGGTACTGCCAAGTTTGACAAAATCAGCAATAAAACATAGTCCCAATGCTAACCACGACCCAGTACAGTCATTTGCAGCTTGCATTGCCCCTATAAGGGGTGCCTACATTTTACCTGATGCGGCCTATAATTAGGGTTTTACGCCACATTTCACTCTGCCCATTGAAGCATTGGGCAAAAATTCCATAATGGCACAGGCAATCTCTTACTAATTAGTAGAATGTGTCCAGCCTTTGTTATCTCTCCAAAGATACAAGAAGTAAGGTCCACTGTTTTCTGGACCTGCAAAGGAACATTGCCTTAATGCATATGGCAGACTGGTCAATGGACATAGACCTCATAGCACAGTCTCTTGCGCTTTACTAATCTGACATGAGGCAAAAACTTGGCTTCAAGTCTAGGTTTTGCCAATTGGTTATTATCTTATGATCCTACATGAAAGCTCTTTTGGTTCATAGCTTATCTTTTAGGTGCGCCAGACTTGAATTTATCCATCTCCCACCATTCATTCAATTTGAAAGTTTGGTACATTATTGTTCATTTGGAACCTTCAATGGTTTAATTTACTTGATCCTCACACAATCCACTAAGTGATTAAAAGAAGCCGTTTTGACCGATGAAAATTCTATTTTGAGCACTAGCATTTATGCTCACACAATGGTTACTTCTGGATGTCATTTGACAGTTCCCACCTCCAATCTGGGAATCTTAGCCTATTTGTTTACCATGGCAAACAAATTGCCATAAGTTTGTGGGTCGCAGTACGAAATAAAGTTAAAATCCTCCCTTAACGGGATAGGATTAATCTTTGTGAGTAAAGACCCACAAACTTATGGCACCTGAGGGTCCCACCCTCCTCCCCGCGGTCAAGGGGGTTATGCTTCGAAAAATTTGAATGAGGATATGAGCAGAGAGCACTGGTTATATAGGTGCTTATGAAAACTGTGATACAGTGTAGGTGTCAAAGTGTGTTTTCCACACTTTGAATCTAATCTCTCAGCCGGAGTTGTAGAAGACAGAGGCTTAGCCTATTTGTTTACCATGGCAAACAAATTGCCATAAGTTTGTGGGTCTTTACTCACAAAGATTAATCCTATCCCGTTAAGGGAGGATTTTAAATTCTCGGTTTTTCCTATTGATAGTGACATCATTTGATAATTAGGATAATGCTGAAGCACACATAGACTAAAGTATCACTAATTTCTTTCAGTTGAACGGAGCCCTGACAGTTGGAACCCTTGACGGAGCCAATGTCGAGATGAGAGAGGAGATGGGCGATGAGAACATCTTCATCTTTGGAATGACCGTCGAGGAGGTGGAGGTCCTTGACAAGGCTGGGTAAGCAGCATTGTGTGCGGAAATGTCGTCTTTATAGTTTACAACCTGTTGGACCACCATGATGTTCTGATTGAAAATTCGGAAGTTTTTATGTTTTCCAAGCTTTTCGCTTGGTGAAATATTGCTTTGTTTGTGACAACTGGAACTGTGAAAGAAAATGCTGGATGTATTCTTTTTAAAAGTTTGCCAAAAAAATGCATCAAAATAATTCAGAAGATTTTTCTGCTTTTCGCTAGGAGACTCCCCCATTTATGTTCTTTGCTACTTATCCATGGCACTTTTTTAAAAAACAATGTTGTGCTACCATGGAGATCAGATCACTTACAGTCACCATTAAAAAATAACAAGCACTCCGGCCAGAGATTACTTTTCAACTTGACTTTTACAATTACAGCACCTACAATCCCAAGGCCTACTACGACAGAATTCCTGAGCTGAGACAGTGCATTGACCAGATTGCTGGCGGCTACTTCTCCCCCGAGGACCCCAACATGTTCAAGGACATTGTCAACTCTCTCATGTACCAGGATAGGTATGTGTGATGTTATTGAGACATATGATAAAGGTTACACTGCAAGCAATTGATCAACTGACATATATTGCCAAATTTAGAACTTATGATGTAAAATTCAATAAAAAAGAATAATATTGATAGAAGAAAATTGCAAAATCATGTAAAAGATTACGAAGTGCCAGATTTTGAGAAATTTGTGATTGCTGACAATTTGCTGTATAGTTTGGTACTTGACCAAGAACAGGCCTATCTCTGTGTGTTGCAATTCCCAGGATGCAGTTTAAACAAATATTTCATGGCTGCGTATTATGTTTCACAGGTTCAAGCTCTTTGCTGATTACGAAGCTTACATCAAGTGCCAAGAACGTGTGAGCAAAACTTTCCAGGTGAGAAAATTATTTATGAAATTCATTGATCTAGTGAGAGATAATAATCTGTTTTCAACTTGACCTAGTATCTGGCTCAATGATTGGCTTTTACTCTCAAACATTATGATGTTTGTAGTGTATGATGAGTCTAAGATTCAATAGACTTTGCTCAACTCTTACAAATGATAAGCTGTTCTTCATAAGCTGATCGGTTCAGTTTGGTTGCTGGATTCTTGGGGAGGACACCAGCAGATTTTAACTTCTATACCTCGTATTTTAACGACTTCTGTCATTTTGAAATAAGATGTAATAATTATTGTAAAATTGAAACATAATGAACTTTTGATGTGTCATTTCAGAACCAAGAGCAGTGGAGCCGCATGTGCTTGATGAACATTGCCGCGTCTGGCAAATTCTCCAGCGACAGAACCATCGAGCAGTACGCCAGAGAAATCTGGGGCTGCGTTCCTTCACGTGAGAAGCTGCCTGCGCCCTATGAGACCCCCCAGAAGGAGCAGGAACTGGTGGAGGGAGGACCCTAGATCCTCGGAGAACGGTCGATCCTGCTCTCTTCTGGCCGCGGCCTCGTCACCTTTTCTCAAAATGGATCCAACTGCATATTGTTTAGCCGTTTGAAGTAGTTGGTCACTGTTAGATTATTATATTAAGTCGCCCGTTGTTTTCGTTTCGAAATTTTTACATCTAGTTGTTACGCTGCCATTGACCTATTGTCCATATATACATCCTACGTCATATATCCTTTTCGTCATGATCTACAAATTTAAGAAATACAATACACAGTTATCATACATTCAGTGTATTTGTTGTAGTCCATGTTCGTTGTGAAATTTTCTAAATTTGTCCACACCATGAACTTGATTGCAACATTTCCTGAGCCTTTAAAAGGTGCCATACCAAGAGGGTGCTTGCTTAGACAAGTTAAACGTTGCTGAAGCATAATCACATAATATTACGAAATGATATTCTCAGGGTAAGTTGCATGCTTATATACCACTTTCTGGCGATTGACGTATCCGTCATCTATATTTGAAAGATTAATGATCATCGAAAAATATTTGTTCGGATATAAAATATTTGAAACTTGTATTAGTTTGCTCTACGAACAGCTCAAAATAATTACAAATGACACCTTTTGATAAATAACATCATATTTTCTCTCTATATATTTATTTGCATGACTCGCACACTAAATTCTATCAAAATTGCAAAGTTGTTTTTTTTTTGTGTGGATATTATTAAAATCATAGGAATCAGGTAAGTATTAGGGTGGCCCAAAAAACAAAATTTTTGATTTTCTATTCGCATACCCCCTCATTTTAGGAGAAATTGTGAAAAAAGCACCCTGTAAAAATTTCAAGAAAATCGGTTAAGTCTTAGGGGTCTCTCAAGGCCCCTCCATTCTTAGCAAAAAGGAAAATTTCAACCATTTTCGCAAATACGCGGTTCCTCATAACTTGGTCAATTTGTACAGTACTGCATTTCCAATACCATGGTTGGATAGGGCTAAAAAAGAGCTTCAATTTGCATACCAACATTATTGGTCTAAGATAATATCTCAACTCCCATGGTCTTTTCAGTTTACACTTTTCGTGAATGAAATTGTTGCTGAACGACCGATCCTGATAAAAGCCAGGCTTTTTTTTTTTTTTGCTTTAAATTGCCATGATTCTTATTTTCCCAGTTCAAGAATGACCAAATATTTAAAAAGAAAAGATATTTGACTATGGGAATGCCCGGTTTATGAGTGATGAAATTTTATGTTGAAGTTTGTCGCAAACACATAAAATAGCAGTCGGGAATCATAGTATTTCAAATTCATATCTTCATCCAAATTTATTACAGGGCACCATGATGGGTACCACTTGAAAGACAATATTCTTATGTTTCACATGATATAGATTATGTTGTCCTATATTTAACTCTTATGAAGTTAAACTATGAAATGCAACAGCCCCTCTCCGATGTTTTCAGCACTTTTGACAAAATCTAACATTAAAACTTTACAGCTCATAAAGCGGGTTTCTCCATGGTAAAAAAAAAAGTTTTATGCTTTATCGGGTCATCCTGCCTTTTGGAGAATAAGAACATGTTAATTGACAGTGAAATTTAATGGAAATCTTTTCTTGAACAGGTTTAGTCATTCAGTAAACACTTTCGCACATTAGCACTGTCAGCTGAAGAGTCCATGGGAGTCAAGATATCATCCTAGACCATTAATGTTGGTATGCAAATTGAAGCTAATTTTGATACCTTTCCAACCATTGCAATTAGAATGTTGTTCATTAAAAATTCACAAAGTTGTGGCTAACCGCGTATTGGCGAAAATGGTTGAAATGTTTCTTTTTGGTGAGAATTGAGGGGCCTTGAGAGACCACTTAGACTTGACTGATTTTCATGAAATTTTAACAAGGTGCTTTTTTCACCATTTCTCCTAAAATGAGGGGGTATGCGATGTGAATTTCAGAAAAAAAAATTTTCCTGTACATTTTTAGGCCACCCTAGTAAGTATGAGTGGTTAGATCTCGCGTAAGTGGAATCTTTCAGTATTTTCGACACAGCTCTGCGGAATGTTGTAATCAAGTTGCCCCAGTAGTGTAAGTATTAAGTAGTTGATGTTTTATGCACCACATACACGCTGACATATATGAATGCTAGGCTCATTTTGAGATCTGTGCAAGCGAAGGTGATAGTTGCTGAATGTGAAGGAGACTGAACTGTTGGTCGTTGTCACGTAAGGTTGATCACTTAGCATGATAGATATAAAGACATAAACACGACACTATGTCCTCTGTAATATCTGTGATACAGATGCATGTTCTGCACTAAAAACAGCAGTGATAATCAAGTTACTTAATGTAAGCATAAGTAGCACCCTGATATAAGTTAATAGCTTTTAATAGTTGCGAGTGGTTTGAACTTGCATGCAAAATCTACTGAGAATATGAATTTGATAAATGTCAACCTAATATGTATCGGATGTTGACCACGGCGTCATATAGCTGATGGAGAAGTTTTTAAAGTGATTTGATTTGAGTGTGTTCATAGGAGAAATATGACTTCAAAGCTTCCATCAGACGATGTTTATATGATGTAAAGAATCTGTCAATGTATGGTATTTTGCCTGATTGAGAATTAGATGTTACCCTGCAAGTATCTCCTCTAAATATTAATGGAAGTCTAAATTTTGTTTGAGATAAAGTTAAGAATGTCCATCAAATTTGTGTTATCACATCTTGTGGTATAGTGTGGCAAGTTAGTGTCATTAACTTGAGATATTTTAAGATCCTGCAATTAGCTCGATGTGATCTGGTTCCCCTCCAACATTAATGGAATAGAAATGTCTAGAGAAAGTTGCTTGAATGTTGATATGCCGATTTTATGAGCGATGTAAAAATGTGATTGCAGATCTGTTGCTTTGCCTATTACATGAAAAAAGGCCATTGTTGATTATTAAATATTTTGTTGCCGGTATTTGTAGGCAATCTGTTATTGCTGTTTTTCTTTGTTATATACTTAGCTAAGACTTATAGGTGCTTCAATTTAAACTTTGTTATTTGTTGAACTGTAAAATCTGATAAATTTCTAACTTGTCTTCGGAAATAGTTAACTTTTCAGTATTAACCTATTGCTTTCAATGGTGGTTTACATCAGGGTATGCACACCCTTGCCAAAGATTAAGAATATACTACATCTAGGAATTCAGCTTTCAAGAGTACTCTTTAACAAAAATGCATGTTGTAAAAAAAATCTTAACGTAAACTTTATTGAATTTCGCATGCAAGGGTTTGAAGTAGTTCTGATGTAAGTTTGATATGTTTTTCACAATTTCGTATCTATGTGCAATCTTTCGAAATATCCTTAATTCTTTATTTCTCTTTTGTTGCTATTATATTTTGTTTCTTAGTTGTGAAGTGAATTGTAAATATGAAATGTAGTTTATAGTCCGTACTTTACTACCAGTGGATAAAATGGAGTTATTATGAATTGAATATTAAGTTTTTGATGAGCCGTTGAACTTGTTGACTTTATTCACGCAATACAATGTATATTTAAATCTTTTGAATATTAGATGGCTGTTGATGATTGGTGTAGAATTACCCTGAAGTTAGTTGCAATTTACAAGTTACACCAAATATTTTTAATAATTTGACGTCCGTTGTCTATTAGGCCTAGATATGTGATGCTTGAAAAACGTGAATGAATACTAACTACTGCTATGGATGCATTGACCAATGCACAAATTGAACAATGAAATGTAGCTGATTGAATTGCCGAGTTGCGTATGTTAAATGTGCATTTATATCAGCATTGATATTGCAATTGATTAATGTTGGTAATGTAAACCTCTCAATTGTTACTCGATAATAAATTGTGTTGACATGGAAGTTTGTGTGTATGTTTTGTGTTTAATTGCCATAAAATTTTATTATAGAATCAACGATTAATGACATATATTTTAAGTTAGGTGTCAGTTGCACTCTTGCGCTACGGTTTGTAGCCCTCTTGGTATTGCTGTTGGAAAACAGAAAAGCTGTTGAAACTTATTCAAAACTTCAACATCGTTCAAAAAAACTTCAAATCTTTGGTGTAAATCAGAATCATGGTCCATGGTGATGAGCTCCTAGTACTGTTTCCACTTAGAGCCTAAATTATAGGTGTGGTTGGCCCAGAGTTTGGAAGTTGTGACGTTTGCAGCGAGAATATACTATTCCCTTGATTCGATGCCAAGAAATGGCGTGTAATGATGCTTTATTATGTCTCAAAAAATAGGTATTGTCAGATCATTAATTATTTATTATGGAGACAGTAAAAATATCCCATAACACATCGTGACAGCAGAGTTGAGTAAAAGATCCAACAGTGGATCTTTTTTCTGAAAAAATATTTAGTTATACAATTTTCACTAGGCGGACGGCATGTGCTGCCCTCTGTCGGATCAGTGCGGAATCAAAATTTCCAAGATGGAGTATATTTTTCATGAAAGGGTAAGTTGTCTGTAAATTTTATGTGATTGTGCAGTAATTAGAAGTATTTTGATTCATTTTACTGTGTAAAAAGAAGCAGTATGTGTTGAAGCATTGTTTGGACTCTTAAATTATCACATAAACCCGTTGTAGTAACATTTTTCATTGTGTTAATTCTTTATTGGTTGAGTTCCAATAATTTTTCACCACTTGACCATGCACTGTCAGGTATTCTTTACACATTGTTATTGACTCACTGTTTCCCAGAATACTCCAGAAATAATTTGGAGTTCCTAAGTTATGCTGTTTAGCTATTAAAATGTTGTGTTTAAAAGGGGGCTGTCACTTGTGTCTGTGAAGGAGACATCAATGCATAGCCAATGGAAAATCTCATGATTTGATCATTTCATTTGCCATGAACATGATGAATGATTTGGGGAATTTTGAGTTTCATATCTGTTCGTAGACTTATATGCCTGACACTTTGTTAAAATTTCTTGAAAATTCTAACAACGCTGTCGACAACAGCGAATTAAAATTGTACTAGTGTTGTAGTTACTATAGCTGCAACCCTGTAAAGTTTTGATAGATGCTTCAGTGTGTAAAAATAAGCCCTTTTTTTTTTTTAAATTGTATGCTTGCATTGGATAGAAAGTTTAGCTATTTGATCATTTTCAAGTAATTTAGATGATATTTGTTACAGCAAGAAGGCTCCCTGTGCGCCCAGCACTGTCTGAACGCCCTTCTGCAAGGAGCATATTTCACGGCCGTAGACCTAGCGGAGATTGCCCGAGAGTTGGACGAAGATGAAAGGAGGACGATGGCCGAGGGAGGCATGCAGTCCCACGAGTACCAGCAATTTCTACAGGTCTGCTACTTGATGATTAATCAGTAATTGTTAATTGAATAGGGAAATTAAGGTGATGATTGTTTTGATTAAATGTGATATGGGCAGGGTTTTGGCAGTTAAAGGCAGCAAACTGACTGAAAGTGGCTTAAACTAGTTTCGGCAAGGTGGTATTTGCTGGTGAAGACCACCTTGCCATAAACCTGCCAACCCTGTGTGCAGAGGTCTGTAGGGGACCCCTGAATATCAAAACCGCAAGCAATGGAAAAGAATTGCGCCTTACATTATTGTTCTGAATAGTAATATTTATCGGTACATAATTTATTTTATTTAGTTTGACTTATACCTTTAACCTGCATCCCTGACAAAGTGCTTTATATTCAAGATTTTTCAACCCCTAGGTGTAAAAACATATATTCAATTCCAAATGAACTTAAAATTGCAAGAGTCACCCCCATATATAAAGCTAATGATCCGAGCCTTATAAATAATTACAGACCTGTATCTGTTTTAAGTGTATTTTCTAAAATATTTGAAAAAATCATGTATGTTAGACTTGATAAATTTATTAATGATAATAATTTGTTTTACCAATATCAATTTGGCTTCAGAGAAAAACATAGTACTCTTTTAGCCTTAACAGTTTTATTAGATAAAATAACAGATGCTTTCAATAAAAATAAAGTTATAGTTGGAATTTTTCTTGATTTCAAAAAGGCTTTCGACACCATTGACCACAATATTTTGCTACAAAAATTAGAGAAATATGGCATCAGAGGAATTCCCTTATCTTGGTTAAAAAGTTATCTTTCTGATCGTAAACAGTATGTGATGTTTAATAATTTCCAATCTTCTCATTTACCAATCACTTGTGGTGTGCCTCAAGGTTCAATTTTGGGACCTATTCTGTTTCTCTTATATATTAATGATTTACCTAATGTCTCTTCAATTACTATCCCTCTTCTATTTGCTGATGACTCAAACCTTTTTTTTGAAGGAAAAAATTTTACTAATATCTATAATTCTATTAATACGGAATTATCCAAAATTTATGAATGGATCCTTTCTAATAAATTATCTCTAAACATTGATAAAACAAACTTTATGCTCTTTAGACCGCGAAACAAAAAAATTGATATAAACAATAATCTCATAATTAATAACAAAAATATATCTTTAGTTAATACAGTGAAATTTCTTGGTATTCATTTAGACTCTCATATTTCTTGGCAATGTCATCTAAACTACATTAGAAAAAAAATATCTAAAGGTTATGGAATCATAAATAAAGTTAAAAAACTGTTTAACAAAAATACCTTAAATACACTTTATTACTGTTTTATTTATCCTTACTTAACATACTGCATAGAAATTTGGGGAAGCGCTGCTGCTGTTTATCTGGACCCTTTATTTAAGATACAAAAAAAATTTATTAGAATTATTTCAAACTCCCATTATTTAGCCCATACAGCTGAATTATTCACTCAGTATTATATTCTTCCTTTATCCAAGTTATATGTTTATCATGTTCTCTTGTTTATGTATAAGATTGACCATAAATTACTCCCGCCATTATTCTCAAATATGTTTTCCTATAATACATCTATACATAGGCACAATACTAGATCATTTAACAACTTCCATACTCCAAGCATGCGCTTAACTACGTGTCAGAAATCTTTAAAATTTATGGGTGTTAAAATATGGAATTATTTCATTTCTTTGATCAGTAATTGCCTTGTTTTAAACTCATTTAAAAAAAAGACCAAACTATATTTAAATAATAATAACCTACCCGATTTTCTGTAAACTATTTCCTGTTTTGTTTTTATCACCGGTACACTTCCTGAATATGTTGTCACTTATTATTAAACTTAATGTATGTATATCAAATAATATTAATCCTACAATTTGTTTTTATTTTTAGCCCTAGTCTTTTTGTTTTCTTTTAAAAAAAGAACTTGTTATTGCTGTTCTTGTTCTCCTTACTTGTATAATCAATTTATGTATTGTAATTGGGCAAAATATGTCCACCGGACATCTGCCCCCAGATGTAACTGTTATTTTTATTGTTTCAATACATACATGTATCCTGTTTACATTTGGAATAAAATTGAATTGAATTGAATTGAATATGATAATGTGTATTGGCCCTTCCTACCAATCAACATCTTGTGTATTGGTTTCTCAGAAATACAAATGCAGTTGTTGGTTTTGTGATTCTCTCTTTTATGACATATGTATCTGTGATGATATGAGAATGTCAATAAAAGATTATATATATACTAATATAATGCTTTTACACCTTAATTTAAGTTAATTAGATAATTAAAATTTGATCTTTTCCTGTTTCAGCAACCCTCCAGCAACTTTGACGACAGTGGTTTCTTTTCCATACAAGTTTTACAGAAGGCGCTGAAAATCTGGAATCTTGAGTTAATCAACTTCACCAGCCAAGATGACAGAGCTGCAGTGGCAAAATCTGATCCGAAGTAAGTTGCAAGTGTAGAAAATAAGACAAATTGGTCAAATTGCAATTATTCTTATTTCTTCATGTAAAATCTAGTTTCATCAATATTTTGACTCTTTTTTGCAGTAGTCAAATTGCCTTCATATGCAACTACAGAGAACATTGGCTCACGATAAGAAGACTAGGGCAGCAATGGTTCAATTTGAACTCTCTGCTTACGGGACCAGAGCTCCTTTCTGATACGTTTCTTTCCATGTTCCTGACTCAGCTACAAACTGAAGGTACATACTGAAATGATTTCTGTGAATGTTAAATGATATAATGATCTAATTTTCTGCAATATTTTTGACGTCAATGAATCAGGATTTATAATTTCGTTTACAAAAACTGGAATTTTGTATAAAACATCAGGCAGATGAAATTAGACACATAAACTAGTAGTACTGTCCAGTGTACTTGGTATTTCTGACTATTTGGAAACGAAAGGAAACTCAAAACAAGTTGATTCTGTAGAAATTACCGACTAAGATATTTTCTTAGAAAGTTCAGTTGCCGCTTATTATTATGTAAAAATGACATCCTCGAATTGGTATTTCAAAATTGAAAATTGTTCAATTTGTAAGTGTATTGTATTAATTTTGCTGAACTTTTCAGCTGCTGCCAGGCCTGCGCAGCTTGTTAGGAAGGCAAATATATCTTTCAGGGATTAGCCAGTTAAATTTACTTAATTGAATGGAATAGACCTGCGAAGTGAAAATGAAAATATTGTTAAAATTTTAGGTTATTCAATATTCATCGTATTTGGAGAACTGCAGCCTTGCGAAGCAGATCAAGTGCTACAGACTATGCGAGTGACACAACCAGTGAAGCCTCGGCTAATTAGTGAAGAATTAACGATGAAGAAATTAGCCGAGGAAGAAGCGGAGAAACCAGGACAAGGATTGGAGTATGACCTGCAGAAAGCTCTGATGGAGAGTCACCAGTTGATGGTGGAAGAAGAGGATAGCGATCTCCAGGCAGCTCTACAACTCAGCATGCAAGGTGCCACTGGTGCGTATTTCTTTTCTCCTCTGGAAATTAGAGGCAACACTGGGAATAGTATCCAGGGTCCCCACCGGACAGGGAAAACAGGGAAAATGGTTAAAAAGAATTTCCTGCAGGTAAAAAGTCAGGGAATTTGAAATTTGCCCTCAAATACAGAGAAAACACAGGGAATTTGGTTTTACATGCATTAATGCGTGAGTCAGGCCCTCTATTATCAGCAAAAACCCGTAAAAGCTGTAGTTTTTGGATACGGATTAGCGACGATAAGTCCAAATAATGTCAGGGAAAACGTCTCGTGAAGCAGGGAAAAATCAGGGAAAATACAGGAAATTTGCTCCCCAAATTTCAGTGGGTACCCTGGAATACTGGCATAATCACGAAACAGCCCCCACGCTCTGATAACGCAATAAGCAAGACCAATGTGGAGCACTGGCTGCTGCTCGAGTGATCAGTCTGTGGCAAGTGCGGGCTTATTTCGTGATTATGCCCCAATACTCTGACATGAATTTGTATTTTCAAGACTCTGCCTTGGAGATTTGAGTAGAATATAATATTTGACTGAAGCTGCAATTTGGACTTGGTAAATAATCAGGTTGATTTATAATACCCGGTATATCAATTCAATTGCGGCTATGCCAGATATCATATACATGTAGTATATTTGATACTTATCAAGGACTTAGAAAATTTCTTAAAAACTGGGTTATTTTCAAGGACTGTGGTTTTACTGAACCCTGTGAAAGTTAGTAAACAGAAAATGTATCCTATTGATCGGATCTGTAATTGCTTTGATCGATTTGTGATTTGTAGGTACATCGTCTAAAAGGAGTTGTAAGTGATTAAGTTTCAGAACAGATCAGTTTGAAATTTTCTAAATTGATTACCTTAGTTCATTCTCTCACAAATTCCTTAAAAGGTCACCATCGTTTCTCTTTTACTTGTGTTTCTGGTTGATATTGGTTAAATCTGGTTGAAATTGCACTTCGGAACGTTTTGAATCAATTTTCTGTATGATACTATCACTAACAGTCTTCTGTTTTGCATTCTGAATATGTGTGAATTATCAAGAGATTTTAAGTTGGTTAAATTTAAATGTTGGTGGTCAAAATTCTCCAGAAATACGCATCAATATGTGCTGTATGGTAGTTCGGGGACTCCTGTTCACAAAATAATTATCTTAAATGTCCTAGTGACAGAAATGATATGCCCACCATTCTCTGAATTTGTCAACTTGTACATACACAACTTTTGATGAAAAACCTCCTGATTTATGAGTAGTGATGCAAGAGTAGAATATTGTTATGTGTATGACATCACTCAAATAATCATATTGTTTTATAAACTCGTTCTAATGCTCCGTTGCTGATGGAGTGTCTTCAGCAATCGTGACTCAAATTACAGTATTATGTTGTTAAAAATTTTTCTCGTATTGTTTAATTTCCTTTACACCTGTAGGACAATCTGGCACAGCATCCAACGACGCGGCTGCAGCGAGTGGTAGTTCCACGAATTACAAATCTCCCACCCAAGAAGAATTAAGAAACAAAAGACTAGCGTTTTTCAACAAACCCCACCAGGGGGAAACACCAAATGCTGCTGAGAAAGAAGTCACCAACGGAGAGACACCTGCTGCAGGTAGGTAAAATCGTGATACGACCAGAGTTCCAGCTAGCCCGACCCTCGTCTGCCATGCCCAAAAAAAAATTTTAAAAGATATTTAGCGCCTTCATATCTAAAATGTATGCCCGAATCAAATCTAGCTGGAACACTGACCATAGAAGTTTTCTTTCAAATTATTTGTTGAGGTGGATTAATAGGAAATTCCAGTCAGTGGGAAATTATTACAATTTAAACCGATTTTAAGCCCATAAAAGTTTATGGCAAGTAAGTTTAAATTTTAAACCGATTTTAAGCCCAAAGTTTATGACGAGTAAGTTTAAATTTTTAAAAAGTTCAGTTATTTTTTGTGGCAAGTTACTGATTTGGTTGTTGCATGGATGTTAACTTGTTAAGTCCTCTCCAATGTTCTCAAGAAATGACATTTTGTTTGTGTGAGAACATCTTTCTCAAACTGCCTCTAAAAATTCTTGAAATTTGGTAATTTTGTGCTGGAAAGTCCTGGAAAAGCCCTTTAATATATTGTTCATGCTGTCAAATTTGAATGTGAACCCTGGGGATGACTTTTTGTTAGTCGGTATAACTTTATGTAAATGTAGAGTGCGACCAGGACAGCAGAGTAATACCTTCTTTATTTATTACAGAAAAAGAAGCCACAGAAGACGAACTACTACAAGCTGCGATCAACATGTCAATGGAGTCTGTGCCGTCTTAGCTCGCAGAAGGAACTCCCTCTTCTTGTTGACTGTGATAGACTCTTGCTGCAAACCTAACACTTATCAACTGACAACTGATTTAATAGTGAAGTTCAAAATGGACCAGCTACGACATGACATTGTTATTTGGGCTGTGACATGACAGTGTTATGTGGGTCGCGAGATGACATTGTTATGTGGGTTGTGACATGTCATTATTGTTATGTCTGAGAAAATGGTACTGTTCAAGCGTACATGACCTGATATCATTATCTGAAGTTCAAAATGGACCAGTTATAGTGTGAAATTCAACTGACGACATTGTTGTATGGTTCATTACATGATAAGTTCAAAACAGACGATGTGCAGCATGACATTGTTATGTTGACCAGACATGACATGGTCGCATGGTTATGAACAAGAAAATGGTAATACATTGTTGTGTCCTCTGGATCAACTAATAGTGATATGTTCCAAATGGACCAGAAATTACTGGCCTTATGTGAACCAGCCATGGCATGACATTGTTATGTCCGAAAAAATGGCACTGTCGTGTCTTCTGAATAATGGCAATATAATGTCCTGATAAATTTCATTGTCACTTGGAAAATTGACATCGCAATGTTCTGTGATGTATCTTTAAGCTACATGACATTGTTATGTTTTTTCTGTAATGTTGTGTAATATCACATTGTTATATCCAGGCTACATGACAATGTTTGTTTTGACAATGTTATGATTGCTGAATACTGACACAGAAGTCGCTTCATTGTTATGTCTGGGAACTGCGTCAATATTTTTGTGCAGCAATGTTAAGTCTGAAACTGATACATTGATACAGTAATGTCCTCAATCCGACAGTGATGCCATGTCTGCAACATAACAATACCGTGATTGTAAATGGTGTGCATGACATTGTTATGCATCAGCCTCTATCAAAACAGAAACTGGTACATTGTTATGTCAATATTAAAGTTGCTATGTTACATCCGAGCAACATTAAAATGTTGTATCTTCAAGCTGCATGCAATGTTATGTCCACAAATGATAGGAAATACAACATAGCATTGTTATGTCAGTTATAAACAATGTTATGTCCTGATCTTTACTGCAAAATATGAGACAACATTGTGCCTGGAATAGCCTGGAATAAGGATGGACCACTAAAGACTTGTAAAAAATGTTTGGCAAATTTCACGCTTGCTTCAATTTGAATTCGGAACTTCTTATAGATAAAATATAAAATCTCAACAGAAAGGCTGCATCGTTATCAAATGCTGTTAAATAATCTCAGATTCTGTTTGACTAGGACAATACAAAGTTCACTGAAAGACTTTCTTGTTAAACTTTTCTGCAGTCTTGTCATTATACGCATCCAATAATTCACAAATCTATCCCACAGATTCATTGCTGTTGTCTGTTTGGAAAGTTGAGGTGCCACAAAATTACAAAGTTGGAATTTATTTTTCTCGGAGCCTAATTTACCCAAGCAGTTCTTGAGTCTTGGCTTTGACTTATTTGCAAAAATATAGATTAGATCTGGAGTTAAAAATTTTTTTTTGTAACTTTCACAGTTTATACGTGTCAAACATTTGTCTTGCATTATGCCCTATGATTTTACGTTTCTTGGGAATTTAGATATTTTACAAATATTGCATTTTACAAAATCATTTAGACCTACTTATGAGTTATAAATACACAATTTAGTGACAATCGTTCTGCAAAATTTCAGAACAATTAGTCAAATTTCAGATAATATTATATTGCCCAGTACGATGAGGTGGTATAATAAAAAGAAATATTTATTTTCGTACTGAAAGCATTGTTTGATGCTAGCGCTAATAATTGCGATGTATTTTTTAATTGGGTTCATACAATGACTTAGCAACCAGTGAGTTTTATGATGTCTGAAAATGCTTCAGAGAACCAAATTTTAATATTGGAAGCAATGCATCCTGATACCAGGTCTGAGTTATAAATTCTTCTTTGGGCTCTGAAATATCGTTCCAACTTTGAGGTGGCATCTTAAATTCCAACACAACAATGTTTTCCCACATGCCAGTATTGGGCAGTCAATTAAAGCTAATCATATTTATGCATTTTGTGCGAATCAAGTGTTCTGCTACTCGGTGTGCTTACTATCCCATCAATGGGTTTATTTACAAATTTTACCTAATGTCATTTAACTGTGTTGCAATGTTTTTTGAGAATTACGCATATATATATTTAATTTTCACTTCATATTTTGTGTATACTCAATCAAACAATATATAATTTTCATAAAATCTTGTGGTTCATCATTTCATTTGGCTGTAGAATGAGGAAGAGGTTTCTGAAGCAGGTTTATTGACTCTGCAGTGCAGAAGCAAATTATTTGTTGTTGTTCAGAGGCCCAATGGCAAGGGCACTCGAAGCTGACATCTCTGGTTAAGGCCTAAATTGATTTTTGCGCTACATGGTAAGATCTTCAGACATGAATTAGTTGTGCGTCACGATAATCCAACTTCATATTGGCCTATTTACACCATGACTGGGCTGATAAAAACTAACCAGTATGATAAATGGTTGATACGTGGCTCTCGGTGCACGATACTTCAAACATCATCCAGTTAATTCATTCTCAAGAGAATAGCTCTGTTTGGTCACGCACAATCTGCCTCAGAGATTGGCTCAATCTTTGTAATCTCACTAAATGTTAGCTAATGAAGCTTAACACCCGCTTCAGCGTAGCGTTGATGTTGTGAAAAGTCAAAACACAGGTTAACAGTAAAAACAGACTTTATTGCATCACAATGTTGTATAAATAGTATCACAAATATATTAGGCCTAATCTTCTTCGTCCTCCTCTTCTCCCTCTTCCTCCATCTCTTCATTCTCACCGGCTTCTGCCTCCGCAGCTCTGAGTGCAGCCTCTTCTTCTGGAGTGGGGTCTTCAACCTGAAATCATCAGTTCATGGATGTTAGCAGTGACGAGAGATAGAGAATGAAAGCAGTTTTGCGTCTTGATTAACTGATATTATATAAAAATATCATACTGTCTAGTTTTTCAGTCAGATGGTCTCAATTGAGTAGGCCTATAGTAATGTCATAGTACAGTGTTTCTGGGAGTTAAGGGCAGACATAATTGATCTTTAGCTTCTCTGATCTAATCGAGGCAATTTTTCTCAGGTCGATGTAATCTCAATCTTCTTTTTTTTCGTAGACAGAAAATCTGTTGAGTCGGTCAATCCGAAAAGCTAAAAATCTATTTATAATATGTCCGGCCGAAGGCATATTTTTTCGGCAAAGGATGGACCTTCGCTTCAAAACATTATACTTGCCTATCAGTCACACTGTTTTTACTCAATGAATTTGAAGTTTTTTTTTTACTTCGACCATAGAATTACTTAAGCACTTACCTCTGTGATTTCTGGTCCGCTGGGGAACTCTTCCTGCAGAGCGGGTACTTGAGGAGGACTGTAGTTTTCTGCGGCGTATTTCAGGCCGTATCCAATATAAAGGTTCTCAAAGGTTCTTTCATGAGCAAAAGCATTGGCTCCCGGCCAGAGATTCGACCTCATGACAGCTACAGCATACTGCGGAACAAGATTGCTGGAGATCTTGGGGGTCCATGGGGGCATACCGTCAATCTCTGCGTCCTCGGAGACGGGGGTCAGTAAAGTTGGTCCTTCTTCTTTCTGAGGTTCGTCCGCTTCTTCTTTTTCCTCCTCTTCTTCTTCATCTTCAAAGTCGTCTTCCTTCTTCTGCACTGGGTTGAACCATTCGCAACGACCCTGAAAAAATTGAATTTCGATATTTTTAGGAAATATTAAATCTTTTATAATTTGTCTCCATGTGGTCAGTCAATATATAACCAGGATGGCAGAGAAAGTGACCGGGACACCATCAGGAGATACGACTCCTGAATTTAAAATTGACCTTAAAGTAGTATGGGATGGCCTCTCGATAGCGGCTCTATTGTCTTAGAGAGGTCTCCCCATAATAGAGAGACAACAAATATGTAATATTGTTTTCGCTCTTTTGTCATAACTCATGTATGTAATCCATCTTTATGTCTCTTTATTATGAATAAATATGTTTGTTTGTCTGTCTAGTAACCTATATGAAATTAACCAAGTTATGAAGTGCCGATTTTAAAAGGATGGAAAGTAATAAAGAGACATAAATGGACAGGCTGTAAAATAAAGAATACCTGTAGTACTGAGAACTTGTTAATCTAAATATGAGTAAATAAAGGTCCTTATGAGATGGAAATCTCTGAAGAGCGAAGCTGCAATCTCCTTACCTGTGGAAGAATGTGTCGAACGTGATGCACCCAGTTGGCGAGGCTAGGATCCGTCAAGTCTCTAGTTGGAATACCTTCGAAGTCGGGGTTGATCTCGTAATTTTCTCTGCCTCCCTCCTCCTCCTCCTCTTCCTCCTCATCTCCGAACTGATAAAATCCCATCGGAGAGATGTGCGTTCCTGCGCTGATTCTGGCGATTTGGGCTCTCAGGTAGTTGGTTTCATTTCCAGGGAATGGGGGATAGCTGATAACCTGAAAAAGAGATCAGTGAGTAATTGATGAAGCTTTACGTCCTGCATTTATGCGCTGACTATGCGTAATTTAATAGGACAGGCAGGGATCACAGTACATAATGAGGTGAAATATACACTCTTGGCACATGATGAAACATCTGTCTAACTGAGCTCGAAATTAAACCTGGGTCCCAGAGTTAATAGCCTAGCATGTTAACATTGAGCTAGACCCCTGACACAAATAAGAATCAAAGTAAATGACAGCAAAATAAGTGTATGTTAAGAATAAATACTTTCTGAGCAAGATATTTTTTAAGAGTAATACTTACAGGGGCATCAAGTCGCCCAGTGAAGAATTTTCTGATTTGTCGTGCCACTTTAATTTGAGCTGGAGTGACTGGGGGTAGCTTGACCCAAGGTTTACCGGCTGAAAAAAAAAAGTTTGATTCATTAATCAACTTACTGCGACGTTTTCCTCAATTTTTAGTATTGTTAAAAAGCTCTGTAAAAATGTTATGAATGTGCTTCGCTAGGTATTGATTGTCACACAAACTGACTGAGCGGGAAATATTAAAAATATTAAAACATTTGACTCCCGGATAGTTCTATACAACAGCTTACAACTAAATAAAATTAAATATAATTCTGGTCATTCTGGTGTGCCAAGTTCTGCAATCTACCAACTATACTTTAAATTGTTGATAACCGAAAAATTTATTTCAAAACTCACGTTCTGTGCAAACGAAGTATGTCTTCTTGTTGGTGCCTGCTCTGTTGTCCTCTTTGGGGATGGGAGGGGGTGGTTTGTAGTCTGGCTTTGGAGTGTCATCTTCCTCCGCTTCTTCTGAGAATAAAAAGAGTAGTTTAATAAATGAAGATTCAATTAACAGAACAGAGAAATAACAAAATCAGATAAAAGGATTTTGTTATTTCATTTCCAGACATGATTTGTGACCAGCAGCATGTACTTTTTGGATGGAATATATGTGGATCTCACATAAATTTAACTTGTAGGTTATAATTTAAGGTTTGGTCAATCATACAACCTTCTGAATTTAATATCGACAATCAGGTTTGATAAGACAGAAAAGGTTTTTTTTTGTCCAATTTTACGGTTAGGCATTCATTATACCCTTTTACTATCAACTTTCTCTAAATTTATACCAAGTTTTGATTAATACCATGTCTGACCGTAGAAATTTATAGTTTTTATGAAAATTTTAATCTTTCAAATTTGGCAAGACTTCAATCATTGGAGATCAAAAGTTAAAGATACAGTTATCGACCTCTGTATAACTGCATGCACATATAAGTGATGTGATTAATTGAATAAATGATGATAAAATTTTCACTTCAGTCAGTTTCGCTTTACACAGTGAAAATAATTCGAACAATCACTGGTCAAGTTTCATGCTTTTCATTATGATCATGCAGTGATCAGAATTTAAGTGATTTTTTTAACTTTTTTTTTCTTGAAATATGTTTTTATGCATTGCGGTTACCTTTCTTTAGACTCCTCAATGTGGAGCGTTCTGTGTAAGTGTTTAACAAGAGGTTATTTGTGATGGCAAGTTTTAGCCATTAAAATAACCATAATAGAAAATAAGATACCATATTTTACAAAGAAACATACATAGATACAAATAACAGGAATTTGAATAGTGTCACAGTCATGGATAAGCTGTTATAGCGCTAATTTCATAAATTAGGGCGCAAGTGCTTTGACGATTTCAAGAGATATATAATTGAATATATTCATGAGTATATAATTTGAAAGATGAATATCTTAAAATAATTAAATGAACAATTACCATCTTCGTCAGCATCTTCATCTTTTTCTGTATTGTCTTCTTCATTTTCTTCTTCAGCCTAAAATAAATTGTGAAACATGAATTAATTGCAATTTGCAAGATGAAAACAGACCTTTTTAAAACTTAAAAGCCTTTGTACACAGCAATGCATAACTATTGCATAAAGGTCACAAGAATTTGGGGGTAGTGTTGGTCCAGTGGTAGCGTGCTGGGCTGCCACTCGCTGCGTAAAGGGTTCAAATCCAGCTCTTGCCGGGTCACCTGGGCCCATGTTGGATGGCTGTTTCAATCATCCTTCGCCTTATTGCTAATGACCTCCCCCTGTCCCAATTAGCCTACCAAGTGCATAAATACAGGGCGTAAAGCCCCAATCATGCATCACACGTCACAAGTTTCAATTACGAATATTCTATGGAAATAATAATCATGTAATCACCTCTTCCTCCTCCTCCTCTTCCTCTCCTTCTCGGAACTCAACCTCAGCTACGTAATAATTCTGTTCTGTTCCGAAAATCTTTCCCCAAAATCTGAGATGCTGCAGTTGGTGGGAGTCGTTTAGTTGCTTCATAGCGAGCCAGATTTTCATCCATTCCTCTCTGCCGACCCCTAATCCTGCTTGTTCAAAGTAATACGCCAATTGCATCAAATTTGGAAGTCCAGATTCTGTTTCTTCAGCGTCATCTACTTCTGCATCTTCTGACTGTCTCTGGAAAATAAACGTTTAAACTTGTGTCAATTTCAAATACCGCTCTAAAATATTGGAAATTTTACTCTGAATATTTCTTCTTTTTTTCCAGTTTACAAGTGAAATCATATCAAGCTAATAAGAAGTCAGTGTGTGGTCAAACAAGTTGTAAACACATTATTAGTAATGAAAATATAAGTTTGAAGAGTTGAGCAAATCGCTTCAAGTTGAAGTTTATACAAGTGCATGTTTGAAATATTGCAGCTCAAGTGTAGTATCCAACAAGTCATGCCACCATGAACTGAATAAGAAATAAAATAAGCTTATTAACAGCTGTCCACACAGGTCTTTCTAACCAATCCTGCAGCTATCCGGGGAGGGGAGGGGTACTTTTTTTCTGACACTACACTTGAGCCCTTTTAAAAAAAATTTTAAATATCATGACCTTCATAACGTAAAAATAGAGGCCTTCGGAAATACAGTTTGAATGAAGTCTGAATGGATTCTCTATTTACTCCATACCTTGAATAGTTTCTCTTACCTTGAATAGTTTCTCTTGGATTTCAGCTAAGGCGACTTCTGTTGATTTTTCAAATTTATTTCTTACAGTGTCTGCGTCAGATGTGAATTTGGCCTTTTTCTGAGTTTGACTGATGTCTTCGAATATGTCGCTGGCATTTGCGGGTCTTTCATTTAGTAGTTTCATAAGCACTTGCGCTAAGTGGTCATATCTGCAACAACAACAATCTATATATATCTAATACCGTTCTTCTTAAAGTGGAGCAACTCTTTCATATAATTTGAAGAATAACAATTTAAAATTTGGAATTCTCAATTCTGATTCCTTGCCAATATTGCAATTTCCCTAGTGATGTCTATTTACTTTTAGCAAGAGCTTACCAGTCTCAGAACAACCATTTTTCAAAAATATTAATACAAATTTTACCGTTCTTCTTAAAGTGGAGCAACTCTTTCATATAATTTGAAGAATAACAATTTAAAATTTGGAATTCTCAATTCTGATTCCTTGCCAATATTGCAATTTCCCTAGTGATGTCTATTTACTTTTAGCAAGAGCTTACCAGTCTCAGAACAACCATTTTTCAAAAATATTAATACAAATTTTGAATCATAAACCACATTTAGTGACACACCAAAATGATGTCCAGAATGAACAAGCAAAATCTGATTCTTCCATTATTATGATTTTAGCAAAATTAAAATTACAGAATTCATGTTTTGTAATTTTCTATTTAGACTCTCATTTGCAAACTTACAAGTTCAGTCCTGTTTTTGTGCTTGCTGTTTGCAAGTATGCTTTGGCATTCACCAAATCTTGGGGGTTAACTTTTACCGTGTTGTCCATTTTTTCTGTTCTTTTGACCTGGCCAAGAAAGATGACTTAGCAGAGCTTATCTAAACAGCTGAAAGGTGAAAACATAAAAATAAAGATGAATTAAAGACTCAAGACTCAAGACTTAAAGTAAGTCACATTTTACCACTGTAAGATCTAGAAATATAAGTATACAGTAGACCAGAAAAATAGGCTTAATATGTAGAATTAAATTTATACAAACACAAAGGCCTGGCAAAACTTTAAAAACATTTCTTTAGACATATGTTAGACTTAATTAATTACAGGTTGTTACTTGAATTTTTTAAGAAGAGTTTTTGGAATGTAAAAATGTATGAAGCCTCGGGTCTTGCATTGTTGCAACAACAGCAAAACAACAGTCTACACAAGAGTTGATCTCCAATACTCCGTGCAACTTTAGTCTTTATCGCAAGGGAAAGGATAATAAAAGAATAAAACACAAGTTCAAGCGATGAATCAATTTAACTGGCATAGACAGTCATTAATTCGCATTACAATAAATTTGCTAAGTTGAACACAAAAACCACAGTAAGTGCACTTACTGTGGTTTTGTTTGTCTCACTCCATGAGTTTTGTCACATTTTTTTGAAAGTTTTCAGTTTCATTTTGACACCATTAAAACTCACGAAAACATAGAAAATTTACTGTGACAGCGACAGATTCTTGAAGTATCTAATATGAAGTGCAAAACTACATAAAATGAGCCAAAATACTTACACATGTGCAATGTTATGCCTGCTTTGTTGCTCTGACTTGGATGTTCTGCCTGAACACAAGTCGTGTTGCTACGGTAAACAATCCCGAGCAGGTACTTGGTCACATGACCAAATACACACAAACTGATGACGTAGAACGCAAGTTGCATTTCTGGAAAGGTGTATTTTACCTGGTTGAAGTTGATTTAGCCCTGGATTAATGCTAATTAATCTGCGAAATAAGTCTTATTCTAATCTGGCACTTTAAGCAAGCTGTTCTGATGAATTGTCACAACTTTTTCGGGCCATAGGGGCCAGCTGTGTGGCTGAAAAGTGCAATTAAGTTTGATGAGTTCTGCCATTCAATCTCATTTCTTGAAACAATTTGATTATTTGTAAATAGTAAATTATACTCATGGAGCATTTGAGAAATTCAGCTATATACAATACACGGTGCACTGTGGAGATGAAACATGCTGTCTAAAAAATCCAAGGATTCCTCCAGTGTCTACCAAGGCATTGCTGGGAAGTATGTCAAGAGGGAAACTCCCCCTGTCCTGAGAAGTGAGTAATGGAATTTCCTGCTGTGAAGTTTAAGGAATTGACCTAAATTGTTGACAATGACGTGCATTGCAATGCTCATGTAGAAGTTTAATATAATATTTGTTCCGTATTTTCCTGTTTAATGTAAAATACCAGGGTCTGACAGTTATGTCACAAAATTTTATTAAATTTATTTTATTAATGATTTCAATTGATTTGCATAATTTTTTTGCGAAAGTCAATCTTCGTAATTTTTGGAAATTATTATGGGCTACATAGGCTTATTGTGATTGTATGGAAAAAGTGTGTATTGACTTTTCTTTGATGTGTATTCAATACAGTATTGTCACTGTTGTGAATAAGTCTTTCTGTATTAAATGATAATATATTCGCTGTGTTATTTCAGATTACAATGCCACTGGTAGAACACCACCGAATCCAGGCAGAAACAGATCGCAGACCTATGTCCCCTTACAGAAGCAACAGCCGACTAGTCCTGTTTCTGTGAGGGCGCCTAATCCCATCACAATTTCTAAAACAAACCAAATTCCAAATGTTGGGCAACAAAGAAATACCCCCTCTACTCAAACGCCAGCATTCTCTGGTCAGCAGCCTGGCTCCGTAATTACGACCAATGCTAGCAAAATCCAGCAACAGAGTATATCTCAGCATTCGCTGCCAGAAACGTTCCAGAATCTTCATGTCACGGAGCAGGAGGCTTCTACTCCATCAAGTGCAACTGTCAAAAGAAGCCAGAGCTTCACTGGTCCCACCTTGCAACAGCAGCAACAGCAGGGTCCCCCTGTTAGACCTGCTTATAATTATGGTGAGAGTTTGTGTATTGTGCTTGACAGTGCTTCTGAGAATCATCAATCAATCAAAAGATTTTTGAATTGTCAGAATTGGCTCCGAAACATAAATTTATGAAATTGTTGGTTGGTTCACTTGGTTGTCGATTAAAAAATTTGCTATCGTAAAAATGTTGATTTAAAGAGCTTCTTCTTTATCAGTAAGTCAGCGGTGGCGGTATGAAAATAAGTTAGCAGTGACAGTATGAAACAATTGTGACCAAATTACAAGATTGAGTAGATTAGTATAATTTTGAAAGATTTTCACAACAAATTTTTTTATTTTGAATGAAAATTCAATCCATTGTTTTGAAGTCCATGAATTATTGAACTCAGATCAATGGAATGTTGTTTGAGTCATGACTTCCAAGATTCACAATAATTATGCTGTTTTAAGTTGTGAATGAACTGACCTCCTTAAATCTTCATCTCTTTGATCAACATAATATTAATTGTTTTCTCCTTTATATAGGTGCCAATTATGAATTCTCGCCGCAACTGCATCAACCAAGCATCAGACAGATTACCCCCATAGGCCAGCAACTGTCAGCTGGAATGCAACATCACATCCCTATGCAAAACCCACACCTCGTCCAATACCGTTCTACGTTAGTAGGACCTCAGGGAACCGAACAGGACGAGAACCTTCAGGTCGCTCAATATCATTCTCAGATCCAACAGCATTACGCCCAGCAGCAACAACAGCAGGGCCACGTCAGTCAGCTTTATCAGCCGCAGTATGGGGCTTTGGGTCCCCGAGCTCAAGGTAATGACATTTTAAAAATCATTAATTATTATTATAGATAGATAGATAGATAGACTTTATCCAGCCACATTAAAAGAGGGTACAGATACAAATAGGTATACATAGATGCAAAAGTACACTGTTATGCGGTGCATTTCTTCAGTGTGAATGTGTAAATTACAATGACTCAATAAAAAGTTATTGCGTCTTTCAATGAATTGTTGATACTTATAGTTATAATTTTATAAACTATTTTTGGATTATGATAATTTTCCAAATTGCTGCCAAGTCTTATATATAAATCTTTACTATAATTGGTGACTGTTAGAAAGTCTAATTGTTGTAGGATTCTAAATTTATCATATTTTATGAAACTGGATCTAATATGCATGTCTAACTGCCTGGGAAAAAGCTTGTAAAGTTCTCTATCATAGACGGGCATTCAACGTAAATGTTGATTCCATTGTGCACACCAGCAAAAATACGATAAGATAATTTTCTATTTTTCCAGGCAACATAGACATTTCTCAGAGCAGCCCAGAGCTGCCACTACCCGTGGGCTGGTCAGTGGACTGGACAAACACAGGCAGAAAATACTACATAGATCACAATACACAGACGACCCACTGGAGTCACCCTCTGGAGAAGGAGAGCTTGCCGACTGGATGGGAGAAAGTGGAGTCAACAGAACATGGGGTCTATTATGTCAAGTGAGTGTTGGTGTTTTTCATAGGCTACTAGCTTGATTATTTTTTGATAGTTAATGGCTTGGTGATATGGTGGACACTTCTAATAGTTCCAGATATCCGATCTTTGTTCCTTCAAAAATATTTTGTTATGGAACTTTATGAAATGTCTACTACTAGAAACCCGGGTGGTTGTTGATAAATACTGGACTTAAAGCCCCAATCATCTATCCTTCCATCAGCTTTACCACTACTTATAATGAATTATATGATTTGTAACGTGTAACGTGTGCAGTGATGGATTTACAAGTTTGTTGTTATGTGGATAGATCTCCTAAAGAGCTGTTTAACTGAATCTGAATAATTTCTTAGAAGCTAATAGTTTTTCGAACAGTGATGAATGTGGTGCAAAATTGCTTTCTAACTGGCTGACGATGTTTATGCCAAACTTAGAAACATTCATAAAAATCATCTCTCAGAGCACAGGCACACTCCTGTATTAGTCAATTGATACTCAGTATAAATATCATATTATTTCTAACAGACTGCACAGGCAGTCCAGGAGAGTGCCTGTGCTCAGAGGGATATTTCAATTGTCGGAAGATTGTCTAGACGCAGAAACTTAAAAAAAATTGATTTCTGATAAGAAAAATATCAATTCTATGTAATGTTTTGTTTTGGTTTTAGCCACATACACAGAACAGTCCAACTGAACCATCCCTGTGAAAGCCCAACGGAACGACACCACTTTGCCTCACCGGCCAATCGAATGGTGATGCAACGCCAGCAGTACGAGCGCCTTCCTCACCAAGTGGAGTATCGCCAGCAGAACTACTTGGTGCCAGCTAATCCCTATCTTAACACAGGTAAAGTACTAACTAGTGCAACTACTTACTACTGTAAAGCGGGGTAAAGTTGGCTATCGGGGTGAAAGTTGGCAACCTATTTTAACTCACTTAATGGCAGAAATGCCAACTGTCCTCACTGACACAGGTGGTAAATTTGCCAAGGACAGATCTATGTCATGTCATGTGTCAGTGAGTAAAGTAGGCATTTCTTTCATTAATTGGGTTAAAAGAGCTTGACAGCTTTCCCTTGGATTGCCAACTTTACCCCGTTCTACAGTACTATGCATCTGTGTGCTTCAAGTCTTGTTTACTGTTTTCAAAAAATGATTAACAAATATCTCAATGTCTCGTGAAAATGAGAGCACTTGTCTTACTGGCTCATTAACTTTCAATTTATTCTCTTTAGAAATACCCCAGTGGCTAGAGGTGTACTTCAAAGCATCTGCGGAATATGATGGGAAGTTGAAGGTATGTCCAATAAATTGCTTGAATTTTAGAAAATATATGCACAAGTCAGTCAAATTGTAGTGATCAACGTTAACAGTGTTTGGGTAAAATTCTAAGATTAGGAGCCAAGCAAATTTTCAATAGATTATCTGAAGCAGCCATTCTCCCAAATTATTGCCATGTGGACTTTCTGGGTGATTTTATTCAATGAAAAAGATTTTTATGATTCTATTGATTTCTTTTCAGTGGGAAGAGTTATTCAAGCTACCAGAGTTGGAGTGTGCTGATGCCATGTTGACTCGTATCTTCAAAAAGCATGCTGAAGCAATCGTTATGAAATATGAACACTACCGCAATGTGCTTACTCGAGAAATGGAACGACGGAAACAGCTTGGACAAGTTCCCATCGAGGCTATGGTGAGTGATGAACGGAAAAGTGGGTTTGTTCAGTTGGTAGTGTTCTGGATGTCCAATCCTTGGGTCCTAGATTCAGTTCCAGCTGTGGCTGGGTCACCTGGACCCTGGTTGAACAGCAGTTTCTATCATGCTTTTCCTCATTGCTGTGTCCGCCTCTGGGCTTATGTTGGATGGCTGTTTCAATTATCCTTCACCTCATTACCGTGTCCTCCTTCTGTTACAATTAGCCTACTGAGTAGGGATGCACCGATACCACTTTTTCACTTCCGATCCGATACCGATCCTTGTGTTTTGTTGCCGATACCACTGATTTCCGATACCATTCCGATACCGATACCATTGGTTGAATGTGGAGTTGAGCTACCGATCCAATCCGATACTGCTTTTTAGTGCTGGATCGGCACCGATACCGATCCTCAGTATCGGATCGGTACATCCCTACTACTGAATGCATAAATACAGGACGTAAAGCCCCAATCATCCATGCAGCTGTGTCCTCCTGTCAAAAAATGCGGAATGTCGAGCCCCACTCATGCAAATAAGAATGAGATAATCTCTGGATCAATAATTTTTTCATTCATTTTTCCAGAACTTCGCCAAAGATGGAGTTCCGCAGTGGTTCGATCAACGACATTATTGAGCGTGAAGTAGTCTTCAAAAAGCATCTCATTCTCGGTGCCAAAAGTTCTACACAAACTGAGCAGCCAAAGTCTTTGTCACGTTGTGCTAACAGTGCTATAGAATGGAATCTGAGTCTCAAATGTTTTCTTGTACTTTTCAAATGTCCTTGTGCCTTGATCCTTTTGTGATAGTGACTTCTGTGACTGGAGTGACGGCATTTATGTTAAGTACTAACAGTACTAGGAGTTTGACTGCAGGTATTTGTCATACTAAACGTCTAAAATTTAATCTGCTCTTTAGCAGTTTTGTCTGTGTGCTTAATGATATAAATTTTATGATTAATTTTGTAAGTACGAGTTGTCATGTTTATGTCTTGTGTACAGTTTTACATGAAAGTTTGGACATCCTACTATGTATAGTTTAATTTCTTCATGTTTGTAGGCCTACTTCTGAAGTTTATAAATAGAAGCTTCAAAAAGTACAACGTCCGATACCCTGCGAAAACTTCAAGAAACTGGACGGAGCGGCTGGTCACATGACAGCCTCGATCTGAGTTTTGTAGTTTTCCGATTGGATCTTTTGTGCCTCTGATAGTTTAAGTGTCCAAATTTTTGTTTGAGAATGTACCATGATTTGTCGCTTCTGAGTGTGTTGAAATAACTGAGTTTATATTTATCAACCAATCTTGCCAAGTTCATTTCCAAGTTTAAAGATTTTGTTCAAATTAAAAATATGAAGCTGTACACGGCAGATACTGGTGAATTCAGGTATACTTTGTAAAACAGCATTGTGAAGTAAATTAATTATTTTTACTTAACAGCATTAAGATGATTTGCTGTAATGTTTAATTGTTAAGGATCTATTCATTGTTCAGTGTAAATTTATTAAAAATTTTTTTTGGAAAATGCTGGCATTTTCACTGTTAAATTTTCAAAAAATTGTCCGCATATTTAAAATCGTAAATATACTTAGATTTATTTAGATTTTGGGGTGCATCCGTAGTTAGTAATGCATACACTAGTTAGTTCAGGGTTTTTGTATGATTTTAAGGTGTGTATCCATGACAACACATTGATTGTTATTTTTATATACAACATTGGCACATATATACATGTAGGTGCGCTGCACCATAAAAGCATTTCTTCATTATCATCAAGTTGTGGTAATATTACTAATATAGTAAAGCCAGTAACTGCTACATTAGGAATTTATATATCAACTGCACTTGAGATCGATCATTATAAATGAAAAGGTCTAACATTATCCTCTATTATTGGAAGCATACAGTGTGTGGCGTGAAAATTAGAAATTGTATAGCGTAAAACATCTATTATGTGTGCTGTGGTGGACTATAAATTTATATTTAAGTTAAATAATTTTACAGAATTGAAAAATAATGTACATGTGTATAAAACATCCACAATACATTTAATCTGTTGTCAATGAAGAATCAACATTTTCCCCACTGAACCTTTTGTACTGACACAGTATGGTCTGCAAAGCAATTGATAGAAATATATCTATCTTGTCAACTTTATCTACAAGGCAATAACATGACATGTATGGGGTTACAAACTTACAATTATATTTGACATAATGAGCTCTTTCCCCAATTTCACTCATTGCAATGAACTTTTTAACCCTCCTATCTGAGGCTGCACTGGTCTCAAGTTTATAAAACCTTTTCCGGTATCTAATATTATGACTTTTTAAAAGCAACACTGAAAATTCTGTTTTTCAGGTCAATGATTTGAAGAATTTGAATTCATATGTTCTCCAACAAAACAGATTATTGTAAAATCATAATGTAACTTGTGGGTGGTCTTATAATATTAAATTATAATACGTCTCTATTCGGACATCTGCTATAGATCATGTAAATTTGTGCCCTTTGGCAATTTGGCAATGTTAGGCCATTGACCATGTAGACCTGTAGTGGACTATGATTTATCCCTGTTATCTTGCATTGTTTATATCTTTGTGCTGGTTGACATAATGACATTAGAAAACAGGTGTCAATAAGTTGTGTTGAGACAAAAAAAGGAAGGTGATAAATGATCATTGAGATTTGTGATGTCATCACATCTAATTGGAGACAATGTTACATTTGCCTAGTTTAAAGGTCACAATGACCTAGTTTGTTGATGAAGCCTTGCTGATGTCATAAATGTCTTCACCCCAGGGGTCACTGCGACCTTGTGTGACTGTCTGAGTGACTGGTGTACTTTTCAATGGTCAAGCAATTTGATGATGTCATCAAGCTGGATGGACTTGGTCAGAATGTCAGAGTGACCTCTGGGGGCAAGACAATTACACATTAGATGATGATGTCATCAGTTTATGTTGACTGACTTGTCACAGATGGGTCTACGGGTCTATATTTGTGTCCATCAGATGATGATGTCAGGATGCACATGCATTATGTGTTATAAATGGTCTATCCTTAGTCACTATAGTTGTATTTTTGTGTGTAAGTTCCATTCCCAGATACTGCTGGCCTCTGATGGTAGCCCCTACAGTTCTGAGTTTTCTGACCAAGTAGAGTTGTATGGATGTGCGAAGATTTACAGAATAGCTCAGAATTGAGTAATTTGATAGTGGATAAATTAGTAGGCCTCAAGAATCATTCGAGCTCACCATGTAAATGGTATGCTAATAAAACATAATTTATGCCAAAATTCCAAATCCACCATCAAATCACTGAGGTAATTTCTCACCACTTTCATTTGTAAAAAGATTTGATCGTCTTTATCATGTACAGTAACTTAGTAATTGTTTTACAGATTTATTCTTAGAATAAGTGACTTGTTATCCGAAGGAGTATTGCCCCTATTGTTCACAATATTGTTCACAATATTGTTCACAATATTGTTCACAATATTGTTCACAATAGAGGACAGCAGCAGAACTCCCTTCCAGAGACAGAGAGGCACCTGGTGGTGATAATTATAAATTTTGACATGTCCTCATTGGCTTGTAGAATTAAGAATTTTTTTTGGAAAACAGAATTTTTATAAGAGCTTTTAAAATTAAAAGGAAATACAGGGCAATAGTTAAATTTTTAAAAAAATTTTGGATATTTTTGCATTATTTTTGCAAGCTTCTGCAATGAATTTCTTTACTGCTCCGAAGATAATAATTTAAAAGAAAATGTGAACGTTTGAGTGCCTTGTTTGCAATGCCTTTTAAGTGAAGCCAAAATTCTTCTTTCCCGTCCTCAAATCATGCAAAATCGGCTTCTATGGTAGTCTTGGTGCCTTTGCCAATGAAAGTGTCAGACATTTCAAAAATTTTTTTTTAAACATTGGAAAGAGGTGAAATTCACCTGTGTAACAAAAAAGGTCTTGTATTATGAAGTTGTTTGTATTAGTCTGTGATATATTTGACATTGTTTCAGTGGCCGAAAGTACACACTTTTGAAGTTAAAAATACACATTTTATACAATATTAAGAAAATCATTTGTGAATTAAATTGTTGAAATTAGAAGTTGTACATATTTAGGTTCTTGTGAAGACTACTCCATAGCATATTATGATGTAAATTGTTAATGTGGACTTGGTAAAGTTATACCTCTACATAAAAATAGGTGCTTCAATGAAATTTTTAGCTTCTACCTGCAACTTGAATGCAAACAAAATGGCCAAATTATCTTTTTAAGAATGAATATTTCACACTTTCTAATGGCTATCAAAATTTGAATGGGTTGTTTTTGTTTTCTTTTCCCAATGAGCACATCTACGTTCACGTTGTGGCAACATAATTTCTACCATACATTTCTATGTGAACAGCAGATAAACCCTCCACCAGTTAGCAACATTTTGTTTACGTTGTGTGCCTCTTGGGTTAGGCCTACCTCACCTAAATACCCCTTATATGTGGTATAATACCACAGCATTGAGCATCCAGTTTCATTGCATACATTTTAAAATGTCATTTCACAATTTCCTGGTTAAGTTTCTCACTTCTGTGGGTTTACAATTGTCTTCTTTTTTCATTAGGAAATTTGTAAATAGCTGTGTGAATTTGATTATTTTAACAATAGGTTGTATTTTGACATTTGGAGTTTATTATTAAATAACAATTTAAATGTCAAAAGGTGAAGTTAGACAATTAGATTTTGATTGGTTGGGAAAAAGTGCCTTGTTTCATCGGTAAACCAATTTGATTTCTCTCACTGAATTTTGTAAAAAAAAATGTCATGTTTATAAGAAGAAATTGATGCTCAAGCGGTCATTGACCTTTAGAATTATGTGTTGTATAAGAAGATTTTGTTCTCAAAACACAGTGAATTTGATGAGATACATGTTTTGTTTATGATTCCATAACATTAAACGTTTTTTTGAAATATAAAGTCCTGTTTATAAGATTAATATTCCAAAGTTGCTGAAAAAGAAAACTTTACACAGTCAGCTAATTTACATTGAAACAAGGTTTGAATTATCATAAAATGTTAAATCTTAATCAGTGTTGATGGATCAAGGAGCCAATATAAATACTTAAAGTAACCAAAGATAATTTTATTTTGGTTCCACTTATTATGTGCTTTCTGAGTTTGCTCGGAAGTGTTGCACATGCCAAGATAATTTCCGCTTTGAGTAAATGTTTTCTTGAATAATGATGCTGTTGAATGTCTGAAAGTTTCTAGTTATTGAAAAATTATGAATGATGTAAGAATGGAGTAAAACTTGTTTGTGATGTCAAATGTTTGTTTTACTAACATTCTGTTATGTATTTCTTACAAAGAAGTTTGCTGTAGGGCAATTCCGTAAACTCAAATTTACAGATTTGACACTTGTGTAGCCCTACCACCATACCTTAGCTATTTCATTCCTATCCAGGCATGAGGCCAGGTAATACGGGTATCAGATAAGCCATCAATCAAAGCTCCAAGTGTAACAGGAGCTGAGCTACGTCAAAATATCAGTGTTTCGGACGTACATCGTGTGATGTACGTCCGAAACGCTGATATTTTTTACGTAGCTCAGCTCCTGTTGCAATTGTAGCTTTGGTTGGTGGCTTGTCTGATACCCCAATTACCAGGCCTCATCCCTATATAACAATGAAATAGCTATGATGTAATGGTAGGGCTACACAAGCTGCTGAAGTGTCAAATCTGTAAATCGGAGTTTACGGAATTGCCCTGTACTATCATTGTGAATCTAAGATTCATGAAATGTGCTTAATTTCCATGTATTCTTTTGTAACAGGTGCAGAGATGTACTTCCCAAATGTACAAATCCAATAAAATGTCCACATTACCATGATTGCAGAAATTACTGAAGTTTTCTCTAAGTTAACTGTTGTCAAATCTTGATATAGTTCCTTGTTGAAAAGTTTACTGTTGCCCTGGCCTGATATGCAGTGGTTAGCATGCCCGGAGGCTGTGGGTTCAAACTCTGCTTTGGTCCTCCTTTCCGAAAAGTCAAATATGACTGACATTCATCTTACACTTTAAACTGTTCCTGGAAGATGTTCAGATGAGATGGGTGGAGGGCAGGTCTAGTTGCTGGACTGCCAATCGCTGGGTCCAGGGTTCGAATCCAGTTTTTGCCAGTCACCTAGCTGGGCCTATGTTGGCCGGCCGTTTCAATCATCCATCGCCTCATTGCTGTGTCCCCCCTCCTGTCCTAATTAGCCTACCAAGTGCATCAATACAGGACATAAAGCCCCAATCATCCATCCATCCATGTTCAGATGAGATATTTGTAGTAGTAGCCCCTTTTGTCAGTTTCTATGCCAGGCAGTGGCGTGGGACTGTGGGTGATGGGGCTTCAAGAGTTTACGTCCTGTATTTATGCCACGAGACTTGTTATGTGACAACTTGTGCTCTTGGTACATGAGGAAATCTCTGTCTAACATTGGTTGTTGGGACAAGGAATCATCCTGGGTCTCGAAGTTTAGCAACCCAGTCCTACCATTGAGTTGGGGCCCCAAGCCATTATGCTGGCCATTGCTGGGAAGGTAAAAGATCCCTCACATGATGAGGAAATGTGTAAAAAGTTGAGGACTGCTCTTGATAATCCCTCATCTCAATCAAACATAGTCAGTGCCAAAAATTTGCCAGAGAGAACTGGCAGGGAGAACAATCTTGGACTGGCGAAATTCTGATCAAATGTGTCTTCAAATTGGCTTCTTGGTCACAGTACAGCTGCCACTGCACCCAGGTTCGTTCCCAGAAGTCAACAATTTTCATTGAAGCTGGAAGGCGCAATGCCAGAAATTAACCCAATACACTATAGATAGACAGATGTGGACAGTAAAATATTTTACTGTCCACATCTGTCTATCAGTTGTCCAACATGAAAAAGCTTGTTTGCTTAAATGCGAAGCTTGATGTGTACGTCACAGCTTTTTTCTCAATGCTGTAAAGTCAAGACTTAGTATAGAGCTGCATGATGTCATGCTCTCACTATGTAAGCCACAGCTGGGACAACTGACCAATCAATTGACCAATCACAGGCCTGTTGGGACCTCATGATGTCATTCTCCAGATAGAAAATGGTAATTTCTTATCCAATTCTTTTATTCTCTATGCAACAAAATACTAATTATTCTATGTATCATTTGTCTAATTAATTAAAAGAAAACTTGAGTCATTAGTTTCACACCATAAATTTTATTAACCAAAATAGTTCATTTTTTGTCTTCAGATGACATTTGAGTCCGTAGATGGTTTTAGACATAGGAATCATGCATAGTCAGGAATTCAAATGACAATGTTTTGAACAATTTCACAAAAACCGGAATTGATCATCGAATGGCACAAATAGTTCGATTAGCCTGACACATTTTAAACTATAAATATACAAAGCTAATCTGAACACTAGTTATGTACTACTGTATATAAAATATACACCATAAAACTTATAAATAATATTGCACTGTGATTGCGGAAGTCTCGACAAAGGATATACAATCAAATGTCTGCTCAATCGAAAATTTAAAGTCTTGACAAATGGATATATGATCATATATTTCCAACGAATTGATAATTAATTCACTTCTATAATCAATGAGACATTTTGGCTATTAACAAAGAATTAATAGTGAATTAAACCCATTGCATTGAATGACTAGAACAAGAAATCAATAGGATTGTTATTTCACTTCATAAGCTTACTAACTAGGTTTCTATTGCTAACAATGTGTGGATTAGGCTAAAATCTATATGCTGAGGTTACCGTAAAGGAAATGATTTGCTCCGTTTCAATTAATTTCTATTTTGCATAGAACAGATGGAAATATAATACAGATATATTGATAAATAATCACCTTAACCAAGGCACGGTGAAATCACAGGTGTTCATTACCATGTAAATATCTCCAAAAAAGAGGTCTTGATTATGTACAGTCTTCACAAAAAAATTACAATATTGCAGACTAAGCGAAATTAATTGCACAGCTCACAAAGAGTTTAGGATATTGACAGAAAGGTTAAAAAATTTGCAAACCAAAATAAATTTCACAGGTCTCTAAACTTCCAGAATTTCAACAATTGGATATAAGCTTTTTTATTTTGGATTTTGCAAGCAGTAATTATTCCTTGGCTAATTGGAAAACAATTTGAACTTTTTCACAAAAGAACATTGAAATTGAACTTACAAGGCTTAAATCTGGAAATGTAGCTTCACATGATAGGAATTTGAACAAAAATGAGAACTTTAATTTTGGATCTTGCAAAGTAATTTGTCATTGGCTAATGAATATCAATTAATTTTTCATACTTTTTTTTTTATAATGCTGAAATGATTAATCATGGTGATCAAAATTTAATGTTAATTACCAAAACTACTTGTTTAATTATGTAATTTTAGATGAAAAGACAGCTGCCATTTTCTCTCACTTTAAGTACATTATCCAGTTAATGACTGCAACTAAACACTTTTGGAAGGTCTTTTGTTCAAGAATTTCTCAATATCCCCAACACTTGGCGAGCAGGGCATAGCCATCTGATAGCGAACTATGGAACAGTATATAAATTTGCTAAATACCTCAAAAAACTACAAACACTGACAGTTACAAAATAAATGCATACAAAGCTCATGTAAAACTGTTCAATTTGGCAATACTGGGAATAAGTTTGAAAATACACATCTAATTACAGTCATAATAGAAATCAATTACCAAACAAATTACAATGACATGTATATAAATCAATTACAAACAAAGCCAGATACTCGAGACATGATGTGTAATACAATTCCGATTTAATCAGAACACCTGACACAAATTAATTTAATTGTTACGTCTTAATAGATACAAATATTAATTCATAATTTGGTACATAATTAATTCAGTGCATTCGAAGTATTAATTATTATGAATGTATTACAGTCATGTATTGAGCTTCCATCAAAAATCAGGAATATTGATTTTATCAAATAAATCAACAGGAAGCGACTAAATCAATTAACTTGAAAAATCAATGAAATCAGCATGACAATTAAATTGAGGCAGAAAATTATAATCATTTATAATAATATTCAAATTAAGTCTTTTCTTAAGATAAAGGTGACATAATACACATTTTACAAATATATAATCTATATTTAGATGCCAGTAGTACTATTTTGCCATATATATTCCTGCTTCAAAAACCTTTTCTCCCAAAAAAAGTTCTTTCAACTACAAGCTAAGCTACATGAATGTACACACGACTATTTACAAAGTTTTTACAAAATTTACATTTAATCAATATATCCTCGAAGTTGACAAACATGAACAACAGTTGAATGAACTGAATTTCTCTAAATTATTCTCGCACAGGTGTTAAATGGAATTCCAATTGTAATAAATGACTATTGTATTAATAATAATTGAGTCAGTATTGATAATCAGACTATTAGCCACTTGTTACATTGAATTAAAAATAGATTATAGAATGTCTGAAATTTTATATCAAAATGTCAATGTACATCTCATACATTGTTGATATGAAGACATTTAATCAATTTTGTTTTATCATTTCATGACATCATCACAGATTCAGACATGTAGACATGGCCAAACATGTTGAAATAAATTTGAAGATTTCATTGATTTAAACTTCAGACTAAAGGTATGCAGACAAAATTAGGGGCATTCCAAATTTCAGTTTCAAATTTTCGAGAAGAGCAGAAAGCTATTTATAGGCCATGACAATAAAACAGCATAACGATTTGATGACATATACATAACATTAACCATTCAAAATTTCTTTTTGTTTTGCTAAATTTATACAAAATAAAACAGCAAAAAATATTATGACTAAGAAATACCCCTTTACTTACTTTAACAATGAAATCATAAAATTTTGAAAATAAGATTGTTTAATATTAATTAATATCTTTAAAACATGCAGATTGGTGAATTTAAGATGACCTGGGAATTGAACTGGCATATAAGACGTAATTATAGGACCCCAATTTAGCATGGCGAAAATTTTGCGTGTTGCCTCAGCGAAATTTAACAGTTTTGAATAACTACAGCATGGAAATATTTTCAATTTTAATTAATTCATTCACCTGTTGTCAATGTCATCAATGACAAAACGAGCATGGAAACATAATCAATACCAATACATGGCTACAATGGTACAAGACAATAATAGGCTCAGCCATTTTGATTTCGACTATTTAACATAATAATTACGCATTCAGGTTTGCTACAGACAATCAATGAAAAACATCACTTTGTGAAAATGTGACAGATCACTGACAAACAACTTATTAAACATTTGTAAATACTATGATGACATGGTGATTTACCAATCAAATATCAATAAATATTGTATTGACACAATTGAGATGGCAAAAATCAATCAAAAGCATGACCGTTAAAAATTATTATTATTATTTTGAAAATATATCAAGGTCATAACCGTTTTTAACTTTTTTTGGATGTTTTTAAAGTTTATAATCTTAAATGATCTGTAAACGAATCACGAGGTGAATAACTATGTGATCACTTTTAAACTTGATCAAACAAACAAATATAACTGGGGCATTTTTTTCATGTGGAAATATTAATAATGTGCAAAAACAATGTTAACAGTTGATACAAACATGTTTTCTCTATGTACAACAATTCAGCTTTCACCAAAGTTGTTTTAATAGTCAGTCTTTAACTCTTATGAAAGGAGTTCAACATACAAAATTAACAACACCAAAGTAACAATGTACAGCAGGCGAGCGAGCGTCTATCTATGGGCTGAAATTTTGTATGCTATTTCTCATTAAATATAGCTAATAAATTATACAATGTCTGTCAGAAAAGTTCAATTTAAATGGTGGTTTTTTACTTCTAGATCATCGGTTTTTAGTTTAGTTTAGTTATATTTTGGAAAACTTTTTCTAATTTTTATAAAATGTATTGGAATATCTCAACTTTGTATGTAATTTAATAATGGAATAATGAGGAATATATCTGAATTTTTGTATAATTTTGATCTTTTCAAAATTTAAGCACACAGGGGGGAACATTTTCAAGGTGTTAGTGAGTGTTGAAAGCTATTTTGCCATGAAAACAATTTACAAATCGTACAATAACAGCTAGGATACATAAACATCAATGTTTTAGAACGTCATGTTCTCGGTGCAATATAATACCTTTTAAAGTTATAATATTAAAGTTCCGTGCGAATAACACAACACAACAAAGAGTCAAACTTGAACAGTGTATATGTAAAGATGTATAGCCACAGGAGTCAGACAGACCAATCTTAAGAGTCAAGAGTATAAGCACTATTTACAATGGTACAAACAGACAACGCCAAAAAATATCTTTGATCTAACCTTATTTGACTACTCTAATTTGACTACTTTCTAATTCTAACTACACTATACATAGGCCGTGTCTTCCTTATTCTGAGTTTGATGGGGCTTGGCTTTGATATTGTTTGGAAAAATTGATTTTTTTGGAAATCAAAAATTTTCATTTTAGAAAATTTGCAAACTATGACAGCTGGAAAAAGTCATGAAAGCTAAAATGTTCTTTTTTTTTCATGGGGCCTAAACTCCGTCACACACAGAATAAACAAAATCACGGCCTTATAAGTTTGTATGCAAACCATTCAAGCAAATCAGCCAGCCACGCATTTTGTACAAGTTAATGACAAGTTATACATCATAGTTATGAATAATTATGATCCATATATATATGTGTGACAAACAGTTATATATCATCATCATAATAGTGTCATAATCATGATGATATACGATAATCAAACATGGTAGTATGGTCACGTAAAATATCTTTACAAAAAAGATGCACAGCATCCGTCAAGATCAAGAGCGGTTTATAAACGGAAAAAATCACAACAAGAAAGTGTAAACTGTTCGTGTAGAAAAACATCTGCATCAAAAACTCAACCATAAACTTAACTAATCGCATTCATAGCCTTCAGATTTGGGTTTTTATGACGCAAATTTGGCATGCCCAAGCGAACTATGACTAAACTTGAATATGTTCAAAGGGTACTTCCAATACATCCATCGTTATACAAATTCTACGCGACCTTACTCAAGAGATCTGGTTGAAGGCCGCCATAACAACCTTGCCCCCCCCCTGCCCCCCCTCGAACCCACAAGTGTTGATTGCACAGTTGATATGCCTTGTACTTGTAAAGATTTTTCCACACGGCTGACAATACCAATACACTGATCTCCTTATCATTATTTTCATGCTCAATGCGAATCAATAACAATGTGGTAATTAAATGTGTCCTATGAATTCACTCTTTCAAACTATTCTTATTGGCAATTATAACTTGAATTATCTTCATCATGGCCAAATGCAATCAATTAAGCACTTTAAACTTGAAAGGGATTTTATTTAATCCACAGTACTTTTTGACATATTTTCTTTTATATTATTATTAAACATGAAAAGGATTTTTGTAATACGGTATTAAATTTTTTGAAAATCTTATAACTAAATTCACAATTTCTTAAAAATGATTTGGGCAATATACGCAATTTTTCAAAAGATTTCAAAGACAAATATTTGAACAATTGAGACGATCATTATCCAGAAATAGACAATACACAAAAGCTTTTATCTGAAATTTTTTCAGACTGAACGTTTTTATAGCGAAGTGCAAGCACCGAAGATAAAGAGATCTAGATAATAGGAACAAATATGGTATATATGTATAGAAGAAAGTATCGATTTTGATGACGCACACAGAGTGCAACAATTCCGATAAATAAACAGTTCCAAAATAGTTCGATAAGGTCGTTTCACCAAAATTCGGTTCGTCAAAAGTGTAAATTTGGCCGCGAGTATTTCCACCATCCTTATTCAATAAGATCATGGCTTCAGATGAAGATATCCATGCAGAATCCACGATACCTTTTTCACAAATCATGAAAAGCAGCTGTCCGTACAATAAAAATCACAAATAAACAAAAATGAAACAGTCTTCACTCAGATTGAGTCAAAGGTGGCCAAGGTCACCGGAAACCAAGCAGTCATTGAGCTTTTGACGAAGTCAATAAACGTACGTAAGATGACCGATATAATGCGAAATCATTTCACGTCCAAGGTCGAATCATTCACAACTTCAAAGTGTCTCTTTCACCGATACATTGAATGATGTCATCTTGATTGAGGCAGAAATCCAAAAATATAAGTTACGTCCAAAAATGGACTTGATTGGACGGTCTAATGTCCTTCAATCGTAGCCATTGTTTTTGTTGCATGATACGAATAGTAATGGAAGTTCATGATGAATGACCTTGACAGTTGACATTCAAGGTCAATGACCTAATCAAGGTCAAGGTCACTGACCTCCATCAACTTCATCTTCCTCATCATCAAGATCGTCCATTTCGCCAACGCTGAAGTCGAACGTGACCCGACTTTGGCGTCGACTCCTACTCCGTACAGGTTCTTCCTCCTGTCCTGCTGCACCTTCCTCATCGCTGTCGTTATCCAAAAACGGATTCTCGATGACGTCCGTCGGGGACTCGATCGTTGCCAGGCGCTGCCCGAAAAATGGCGAGAATTGCTGGATGATGGACTGCCACCAGCTGGCGCCACGACTGCTACCTACAATTTTTAAAGTGACATTGAATAAGTTTGAAGTGCTTTGCAACCATTTATTTTCATTTACATTATTATTAAACCTTTCTTAATTATTTATTTTCACTATTTCTATTTTTCATCCTGAACAGTACCATTGACAATTAATTTCACAATAACTTATTATGTCCGATGTTAGCCTTTCAGAATTTTACAAGAATCCGCGGATTCAAAGCCTGGCTCAAGTGGCAGTGATGACGGCAAAATATGTGGCGATGCTGGTAAAATAGTTAAGTCTACTTTTTCGGAAATGGCAGAGAAAGGTGGTTCTGAAATGCGGCAAGTGTAGTGCTGTTATTGTGGTTGTTCCATGAACAAAATAATATCCAAATAACCACGAAAAGAATGTGTACGATTTTTTTAAATCTTGAAATCGCCCAATTTCCTCCTTTGAAAATATTGGCGAAATTGAAAAAAATTTGGAACAAAAAAAAAAGGTTTTTTTTTAATCTAGGAAAATAATTTTTTTCTTTTTTTTTATTCAATTTAGAAAAAAAAATTTAAATCCTGGAGCAAAAAATGTTTAAATTTTGAAAAACAGAAGTTGCCCGATTTCCTCTTTTTGAAAAAAAAAAAATTAGTGTAGGCCTAATTGAAAAAAAATTGAATTTTTTTTTTTTTTTCATATGTTGGAAAAAAAATTTTGGGAAAAAAAAAATTTTTGAAATTGAAAAAAAAAAGTTATTTCCATACATCTAGCTACCCTAACAAACCAATAAAACACAGGAAATTGTATGCTGGACCAAGAGTATTTTCTTTCCCACAGAGAATAAAACTATAACTAAAAGCATGGCTGTGTCAAATTATTTAAAATATGTAATGTGTATTGAAGTATACAAATGTGTGAACTCTTTACTCCCTGACTATCTTTGTGATCTGTTTGAAAAGAAAGACCAATGTTATGACATGCGAGATAACTGTAAATTAATTCAAAGAAAGTTTAAAAGTGTCACTTATGGTTACAAGTCATTTTCTTATTACGGTGCTAAAGTTTGGAATGAATTACCCAATGATTTAAAATGTTCCCCTACACTGAGTGAATTTAAGACAAAGTTAAAAGCGCTGTTGACAGTTAGGGACTGAAGATTCTAAGAATGTATGTTGATGTCAAAATGATGCCCTGTCTGTGTACATGGGCCTGTTATTGCTTTTTTATTGTTTTTATTGTTATTTGTTATTTGTTGTTTTTAGTCATGTAATAGCTTTCAAGCTAATGTTGTTTTTTATCTCTTAAATCATGACGGTAAATAAATATTATTCTTATTCTTATTCTTATTCTTATTCTTATTCTTATAGTCAGTCCACAATATAAGATTACTCTATGACATCATTACATTGCTAGGATACATCACCGAGTTTACCACATGAATGACCACATTGATGTTGTCACAGTGACATCTGTGGGCCAGGAAGTGCCTCAAAAATACCTATAACTACTCCTACTACTATAATATTATCTTTTTTACAATTTTTTTTTCTTACCTGGAAATGACCGGGAAGTGCGCATCCCCTCTGGCCTGACCATTCCATTCTGCGTCTGCGAGGAAAAACCAGAAATTCATCATTTTCCAACTAATATTAGCTACAGTAAGAGAAAAGTATTTACAAAACACAGACTACACAGCTGACTCAATAATGTAAGTAAACAGTTATTTAGAAAACCCAAGGCCGTTATACAAGTAATACTTCTGGAAAGAACAAGTTTGTTTTTCCTTTTTTCCCCTGCACTTTGACTCCAAGTACAGACCACCTGGTAATCAAGAACTTTGGCAGTTGCTACAATTTGTTAAAATGTCTGTAGGACAGTCTAGGTTCGACTTCTAAAGAGATAAGTGACTGCATACAAAAGATAAACATATCAAGATTGTGGATAATACAGCAACTGTATATATATATCGACTTTGACTATTCATTTGAATACAACTGACGGTTTTAACAATCAAATTGACTTAAATTACTTTCTAAGAAAAAATTACAAACGACATGATTTAAACCAGTTAGCCTTCCACAATAAGTAGGGCCTATTCATTAACAAACTAGAATTTCTGATATTTGCTGATGATTAATAGCCGGAGCATTTACCTGGAATTATTGTAACTATAACATCTCAGAAAAGAAATATCACATCCTCTTCCAAAATATTATCAACTCTATATACAATATACACAAAAGTCTATGAAAAGATTTCTTTACTGATTTTAGATTTTAACGAGTTTTAATTTTTCCTCCATTTAATCTACTTACCGGAGAGGAAGAGGGCGACGTGTAGGACACATGGAATTCATCCGAGATCCTCCGCAATTCTCTTCCGACCCTCCGTTGAAGTCTAACCTGGATGGCGGACTCGGAATAAGACCTGTCCCGGAAACACGCTGGGGTCTGTCGGGAATTTGTTGTAGCTGCGCTTTCCGACTGCGTTCGAGCTCTGGTCATGTCCGACTCCGAGAATACTCTCTCTCTTAAGGCCACTGCAAAGAAAAGAAATATTGATTGAGTGATTTATTGAATAATAATCATTGATTGATTAACTGGTTGGTTGATTGACTGAGAGATAGATTGATTAATTGCTGTTTACATGTTTATGGTGGAAAAATCATTAATAAACTATCGCTTTTGACTGCCTGGCCTAATCTTTCAAGAGTTTTACCCAGAACAAAAATTGGTGAAGTCCTTATAATAGGACTAGCCAATATATTAAAAAACTTTGTCAAATTACCATCATTTTTGTAATTTTATTTTAGACTGGCTGTCTCCATATTCCAGAGTTTTACCAAAAACACAAATTGGTTAAGTCCTTACACTAGGACTAGCCAATAAAAATCATACAAGTAGAATTTTTCTGGATTGCCATCAATTTCCAAAAACTACTAGTTAGTGATTGATTGAAAATGTTCAAGTTAAGAAATCAGGTATTAATTCATAACCATGATAATACCTGCTGTAATATTACCAAATTGGAGAAAGCCAGAAGTGTTAATCAGATAATAAATCAGAATAATAAATAACAAAAATGTGTGAGAATATATTTATCTTGTAAAGAATACCATGTGGTATTACTATGGTTAGAAATAAACAAACCTGACATCAGAAAAACTTCAGAATAATATTTCCATTCCGGGTAAAAGCTTACTCAAGCAAAAATTCTATGTCAAATCACAAAGCATGGTTGTGTTGACAATTTGATTCAAACTTACTATTGATTTTTTTGTTAAATTCAATGTGATTGGTTGGTTAAGTTGCGGTTTCGTATCAACCATAATTTATTCAAAATTGGGCAATATTTTCAGTACTTTGCCACGTGTGTTCCACAAAAACAAATAAGTTTTTTTAAATATCCAAACAAATCCATCGCCTCTATAACACATGACTTGCTGATCAGGCCCGTAGCCAGGAATTTTCATGGGGGGGTGTGTGGAAAGCAATCAAGGGGGAACTGAGGCCCGTAGGGCCGAAACTTTGCGGCGAGGGGTCTGGGGGCCGCTCAAGGCCCCCAGAAGCCAACAGATTTTAGACACTCTGAGACACATTCTGAGCATTCCAGAGTGTTAAATTTGGTGAAAAAATTCCCAAAAAACTTCACTATGGTAACATCTTAAATGCCAAAGAACACAGTCTTTGTCAATTTTGACCTTTTCTTATAGCCAGGTCTATACTGATGATCTGCTCATATTGCAGAGAAATTTCATACGATAATATATTATTTGAGCAAATAATTTTTCAAATCACAGGGTTTTTAATATATATAATAATAATTATTATATATTGTAATGAAATTTCACTGCGATTTGAGAAAATCATCCATTTTGACCTTATAAAAAAAAGGTCAAGTTATGATTTTAATATCATCACTTTTGGAGAATTTAATCTAGTGTCATTTATCTTTTGCTAAAACACATAGTCATATGGAGTTGTTTGAGAGAGGAAGGAGTCAGGAGATTCCACAGAGGGATGCTGAGGCCAAAGCCATACTGAAGAGGCGGGGCAGGGTGCATGCATCAGTTTTTAGGCGAGAGGCAGAGTGGGAGAATGCGGAGGGTAGAGGAAGAGAGTTTACAGGTAGTGATGGAGAGGGTGAGATCTAGGGAGGTGCAAAGATGAAGGGTGCAAGTCAGAGAGATAAAGATGCATGACTAGGGAAGGAGGAAGATGAATAAACCGGAGAAGGCTTGAGCTGACAGGAGGAAGCAAATGTAGGGAGGAGTTAGTCTGAGCATGCTTCTGAATATATTGAAATGCAGAAATGTAGCAGAGGAGTTGGAAAGCAGAGAGATGCTGTAGCTAGAGAGTGAGGAGACATAAGCTAGGGAGGAACCAGTGAGGGAGATAGTTTTATTAGTTAATTTATTAGGAGCCCCAAGAACTAACGAGTAGGCAGAAGGGCAGAATACAGAGAGAACAGAGTAATAGATAGAGAATTAAGGCATATGTCAGGGAGACAGGGAGGAGAAAAGAATTGTTGAAGAGGAGAGAAAAGCTGTCGAGGAAGAAGAAAGGACAAGGAGGAGACAGATGGGAAGACCAGATGTGGCTGCATTAGGATATGAGGCAGCGAGAGAGTAATTAGATAGGTCCAAGAGATGGGGAGGGGTGCAGAGACACAGGAATCAAGAGCTAAGGAGGAGGAAAAAGCTTTTCGGAGGAGACTAGAACTGGGTTGAGGCAGAGAGGGATAATGTAGGGAGGGTAGAGTCAGAGATAGCTAGAATGGGAGTAACTGGAGTGGTAGGAGGATAACATGGAGGAGGGAATGGCTAGGGAAGACATGCATGGAAAAGGAGAAACCCAGAGAGAGAGAAAGGAAGAGTGGAAGGAGGCAGTGAGGGATGTCTAGAAAGGAAAGTGACTGACGAAGGAGATGGCACACAGAAAGGAGAGAATCTTTGTGCGGGGTGCCCCCTCCTAAAATATTCCTGTTTAAGGGCCTGATTTTAAAACATTTTCTTTTGTTTTCGGAGTTTTGATTCCCCATTTCTACACCTACCCTTTCTAGACATTGGCGGAAGTTCTGGTAGATATGGGGCAGTGCAAACACACCCTTCACACCCCCTGGCCATAATTTTACTTTGGAATTTCATACTTAAGAGTAGAGCCACATGGACCTTATGTTGAACAGCAATACAACTTTGTATGCTGGTACGTGCTCTGTCCCTCAAGACCATTCAGGGTTTCTTTGTGAGGGGAGGCCTCATGACAGGATACCCCCTGCTCCCTCCTCTCATTCCCGCAATATCAGTTATCCCCCATTTTGTCCCCTCTTCCCCCTTCTACCCCCTCTTCCCCCTTCTACCCCCTCTTCCCCCCTCTTGTCCCCGCTTCCCTCGATTAACCCCCCTCTTCCCCACTCTTGCTCCCGTTTCCCCTACATAATCTTAGGCTCCTCATTTCCCCCAATTTCCCTGCCTTTCCCCCTCACTGCCTCTTATCTTAGCGTTACCCCATGGGGGGGGGGGTGGTGTTTGGTCTCAATACCACTGCCTACTCCAATTTTAGATGTAAAGTTTCTTTCGCATCATTACCCAGTACCCATCCACATAAAAACACCTCCCATATATATGGATGAGTCACATCGTGTAATTCTTTTTTTGGCAAAAAATACATAAAACCCTCTTGAAATCGAAGAAGAATATTCTTATACCCCCACTTTAAAAAATACTACAAGCTAGGCCTATTTAGAGAAATTCTGAATGGTCTGTCAAATGGTTGCTGTGTTTCTTGAGCAATGCATACATTTAGTTTTGTTGGAGGGAAATAAATCCAATCAAAAAGCATTGCAATTGCGTTAATCGACATTCGCAGATTCTCGCAAAAACGCGTAAGATCATTGTGGATTCAAGGGGGAGGTTGGGCTGTGGGGGGGTGTGTACACACCCTACACACCCCCCCTGGCTACGGGCCTGCTGATGTCATGGTAAATTTACATACACTATCAAAATATGAAATATCTATTTATAGATTTTAGAGATAAGAAGTATACCATTTTTGACAAAGAGGCATCATAACAAATACCTTGGCCTATGTCCTAAATTTTGAAAAAATTCTTTATTTGTTTTTTTTTAAATAATCGGTCTATATTCAGTAATTTCTAAAATCCAGAATCGTTTTTTTATTTGAATACATTTGATTTATTGTTTGGTATACAGTTCATTAAAGAAATTTCTAAGAAATTGTTTGGAAGTTGCAATTAATTCCTAGTGCCATTATTTCCTTATTGTGTTTACAAGAATTACAACTTAAGTTTAATATTCTCCAATAAATCAATTAAATGGTTAAGTATCACAACTGTAGTACTATCATTTTACAGTACTTATACTAAGAATGTAAAGTGTAACGAAATCATAAAATGGTTACTCTCACTGATATCAAAGTTATAAAGCCATAAATATTCTGAGTACTTGATTTTAACAAAAACACTCTTTTAAATAGTAAATTTACAATGATTTGCGACTCAAGCCACATTCAATATTCACAATAGATAAATTTAGGCTTTATTTTTATAATTTTGACAATAAGTTAATAAAGTTATATTTGGATAATTAAATTAAATTAATTTACGGATATTTATTTCAGTAATTATTGATGCAAAGTAATTATATTGATATAATTACAGTACCTTTAATGGCCATGATATTTGCCAACTTCAGCACTTAGGTAATGTATTCCTTCTTTCAATAGTCTGAATAGTATAGCACCTGACAGTTTGGTACCTCAAGTATAAATGATTCATATCTGGCTGCCAGACTTATCATAAATATTGATGACACAGAATGATTCCCCAAACGTGAAACTGATAATGGCATTGGCCATTGGGCCCATTTAATACTGTGTATGTAAATTAAGACACCATTACTCAAACCAAAGTGAAGGTATCAGAAACGTCCAAGTGAAATTGCACAATCTAATGAAATAGACAAAGTGGGATATTTTAAGTATGGTTTTATACATGGATCGTTGCACGTACTGACATGAGTTAACCTTTGTTCTTTGAATCAGCAATCACAACATTTAATTTCTTTAAATAGTTTTTTTTTCAGAACAATCCTTATCTCTTTTAAAAGTATCATAAGCTATGGTGGAACTTGAAGGTTATCTCGAATAACATTGTAATTTTATTGATTTTAATTATTTATAAATCTCAATGATTATATTTTTCTATACAATTCCTCTGATTAACTAGAAAAAACACACAATTAAGATACTTGATTTATGTCAATTTTCATAAACTTCAAAATTTGCATATTTACAAAAAAGCTGAAATTGTTACATTAGCGATAAAATCTGACAATTTTCATTCACTTTAAAGTGTGAACAAAGACTCTATATTTTTGGTTTAATTAATTTTGCAATTTCAATTTTATCCTAATTTAATTGGTGTTCCATGCAATAAAAGAAAAGTATTCATATCTCGATTTATACACATTTGAATTTTTCTATTGTCTTTCACACAAATTGTTGTTACTTAGCTTCAAAGGTCACTTGCGAATCAGAGCAGCAAAATTCATGCAAATGCAACAATTCTTAATTCTAAAAGCTAAAGATTGCAAAATTAATATAACTTTTCAGTTTTCATGCTGTTCCTTTGAAGAAATATTTACCATTTGATCGCTGAGCCGGTCTTTCGGTCACATTATTAGACTCATCAGAAAAGGAGCGCTGGCGAGTCAGCGAATTTTCTATTCCAAAAGAAACAGAATAAAGCAAAATAAACAAAAGCTCTACCAAAACAAATAAATTACAACACATTAGGAGTAAAATACACTCAAACACTTAAACAGTTAAAGCCTTTAAAGCACATAGAATAATTTAAATTGTCTACGAGCTGCAGAAATTGTCTATTACAGAAAAGTAACGTTGTAGAGCCACAACTTGAGTGCAAATTACGTGCAAATAAAAATGATTCTTTAGCAAAATAAATGCTCTTAAATCAAAAGAAATAAAGACACATTCAAGCAATTAAATACACTTAACACTTAAAAGAGCTGAAATAATAACAATCTAAAGTGCCTACTAAGCACTTTCAATTAACAGGATCAGGTGGAATTTCTACTGGAAATGAATGAAGTTAAAATTGTAATGAAATTGAAAATATGGTAATGAGCTTTTCACTTAAACAATGCATAATTCAAGTGGCGGCAATCTAAAATACGTTTTATGGAGATCAATCTCAATCGTAAGTCGTTAAGTGTTCGAAATCAAATGAAAAGCGAGTGATAAATGGGAGGTTTCGGATTCGCAAAATTAAAATTTCAAATGCGCCCTACTTTAAATCGGACACCCTAATAGCTTGTTCCTTTTTCCGTAGAATCCAACGTCTTATTCGGAGACAATAAAAGTCAACATTTAAGTGCCATCACCCTGTTGGCTAAAGTTTATGACAAATAATTCCTCATCAAGGTGTGATAAACAACCATAGTGTGACAAACCTCCCCAATTAATGCTCTCACCCCTAAAAGGCAATAAACCATCAACAATGTCCCTTGAGACAATGTTATTTCTTCCAGGGTAACACTGGTTGAACATTGTTTTAGTAAAGGAGTAAAATTTGGACGAGACATAATTTCTTTTAATCAACCGGTGTTAATTATTGCCTCTTAATGGATACAATTATAAGGATTAGGCCTACAGATGTAAATTGACTTTGTGAAATCAATTAATGAAATAGTTATTTTAAGAAAAATAAAAGGAGATACTAAAACTATATGAATCGGCGAAAAACCATGCACACAGCAACACATTTCAAGTTACATTTGGCAGCAAAATTATTCAACCACTTAGACTTTCTGTCTGTTGGACCAAGAGTCTGGTATCAAGGGAAGTCTGCCTTAACATTAAAGGGGAAGTTCAAACTATTAGAAAGTTTTTCACAAATTAATGAGACAGACTTACATTAAAGAGACAATCTCACACGCTTAAATAGACAGTCTCACATTGAAGAGACAATTAGACTCATATTGATAAACTTATCTCTGAATTTAAAAGAGTCTCAAATTAAAGAGATAGTCTCCAAAATTAAAGAGACAATCTCATATTTAAGAGCTAGTCTCACAAATAAAAGAGACAATCTCACATGAAAGAGGCAGTATCAAAATTGAAAGGACAGTCTCACATTAAAGAGATAGTCTCACAAGTTAAAGAGACAATGTCACAAAATTAAAGGGACAGTGTCATAATGTCACAAAATTAAAGAGACGCTCTCACATTAAGGAGATAGTCTCACAAATTAAAGGGACATTCTCACACATCAAACGACAGGGATCCTTAGGCCTAATATTTTGGTTGAATACTTTTGCATTAAATGTACTGCAAGATCTACAAAGCACCACATACACACAAAATCACAAATGTTTGATAAAAGTTGATCATCAGTACTCACCTATGTGTAAGGAACGCTGAAGGTTGGACGGTGGAGGGGCTCTTCTTCCGAAAGTAAAAACGCTCTCGGAGGGTGACCCGAACAGGGTAGGGCTTGGCGGGAAAGGGAAGGAAGTGTTGCCGCTGTAAAATCTTGGCGGAGTGAAGTTTACGCTGGGCGACCGATGTCTCGGCGAACTAGGAATGTCCATGGCAGAAGAAATAGTATTTGAAATAGAGTTTGAAATAGGTCTAGTAGAAATAGTACTAGAAATATCCAGTGGAAGGGCCCTGGGTCTGGTGCCCCCAACTGCCCCCCTTAGTTCTGTTAGATCCGCCCCTGAGTGAGATAACTGGATTGGGTCACTATTGTCTTTTGGGGGGCTGTCCCCATCCAGTTCATCTAAATCGTCCATTTCGTCAGATATGTGATCCGTGCTGTGTTCTTTTGGAGTCATCCGGGCACTTGGGCTCTCAAAATAGACCGTCATCATGTCTGCTTCCACGAAGACGTCATCATCATCACAAGCAGACGAAACTGACAGAGCATCGTGAAGGTCCTCAGACTCCGAATCTGAGGTCAATATGATATCCTCGCAGGCTAAGGACCTCACTGGGTCCCTGTAGTGGCCTGGGAAGTGGCCAGAGTAGCCAGGTGAATCCGTCCCATAGCCACTGTCTGAGGCGTGCTGGCCCCGCCCCCTCAGCTCTCCACTCTCATCCTGACCTTTGATTGACAGCTGCTGGCCCCCCGAACTCAGTCGCTGCTGCCTCCTAAATCGCTCCAAGCTCTCCTCTTTATGCATCAATCTGGGGTGGAAAGAAAAAAGAACAACTTTCAGTCAAATGATCCATTGATAAAAACCAGATAAGAAGTTCTCAGTTCAGAAGTTTTTGCGTTCCAAAATGAAATGTTCTAGAACGTTCCTAAAGCAAAGGTAGTGCTTTAGTAATCATGATGGAACAACTTTAAAGAATGAAAAGCGACTTTTTGCACGAAAAAGTCTTCAAAAATCAAAATGCAGGCCTTTATCTCTCAAAAACTTCAGTGGGGGTATTATAGGCAATTCTGCTTTCATCATTGCCAAATAACAACAAAAAATGGAAAAGTTCCTCTCACCCATCCATATCCATTGCCTATTGTGGATCTATTTATAGTACCAGAAATGGTGCGATCAGTTACTAAAAATAGATTGTAACTGATATCATCAGTGATGTGAATGATAGGGGGCAATGTGACTGTGAGCATAATAAGCTTATCAGGCCTAGGCCTGCTTTATAAATAATTTATGCATTCTCTCAAAGCAGGCCTATAGAGGGATCAGTAATCACTTTACTAAATACCCTCAGTCAAGTCAAGTACCCAAACACCCTTAAATCTGTCATTATTGGGGTAAAATCAGTCAACTTTAGCAGAACAAATTTTTGGGTAGCCTGTTGCAGACGGTCACCTGACTAGTCTGATTGAGTCACGTGCTAAGTCTGTTTTGATCACGTGCCAAAACACTGACACGTGGCCCCTCCTGGAAATGAAAACTTGAGCAATTTCTTTGTTTAAAACATAAAACCCAAGAAACCCATGACTGGCAGCCCTGGAAACCACTTAACCCAGACACATTACACTGCGTGACTTCATGGTATTGATTTTTTTTTCTTTCAAAATGTAGGGCGTTGCTCTGTTTGCTTTACAAATTCTGAAATGAAGACTAGCTTTCTTCTATCTGAAGAGATGAGATAACTGAATTTATTGTGATGAGACTTAAGACAGGCATAATCAATCAATCAATCAATCAATCAATCAATCAATCAATTAATCAATCTATCTATCTATCAATATCTATCTATCTGTGGCTGTCTATTCTGTGTCTATCTATCTATCTATCTATCTATCTATCTATCTATCTATCTATCTATCTACATCTATCTATAACTCCATATCATTGGTTGAGATCAAATTACACTACAAATACACTGAAATGTGACAAATATCAATGGCACTCAGATAATACCACTGCCCTCTGAAGCAGCACTGGATGTCACTCAAGTGCAATATGTGAAACCTCAAACCACAGATAAAAACAGGAGATTACATGCTTTTTACTCTTTTTATAACCATTTGAAATAAAAATCATCAAAACATTAGTGAAGATACACTTTATGACTTTGATGCACTCAACTGGCGCGTGTTGAATGTCACTTAGTATATTTTTCCAACTTTTTATCTATCAGCATTTGTAACTCTATTAAATTGATAACAATTGGACCATTTGTTACTAAAGTATCACCTCAATTTTTTATTTTTTACTTTTTTGGCATGGGCATATTATTGTTTAACCAGGGTGACTCAGTCAAGAGTTAGTGAAAAGGGTACTTTACTTTTTTCAAATCCATGGATGATATAAGCTTCAGTACTGGGTTCACCCAGAGAAATTGGCTGGGCTCCAAAAAAGAGTGTTTTAGTGTCAGAAAACAGAGCTCAAAACTGTACAGGAATGAATCTTGTAATGTTCCATGAGTGTTTACCCAAAAATAATATGGGGAGTGTAGACCACTTATGAAGGAATATCCTAAAAACAGGATTTTCCTAACCCCAATTATGAGTGTTTTGCCTCATAACAACACATAGGAAAAGTCGTGCATGAATAATCATATCAGTCACCATCATTATACAGGTCCTATCCAAGGTGCCAAAACCACAAACCACAATAAAATGAATCACACATCCCCCTTCAAAAGTTCTAGATTATTCATATTCGTCCATGACACAAGTGACATCAGAATTTCACTTAACATGATGGTTATACCCCATCAGACAATCTATAGGGGGCAATGCCCTCTGTGAGTAGACCTGTCAATTAAAACATCTCTTATATTAAAATGATAACGTACGGGATTTATCTCAAGTTATACTCAATGTCAGTTCTTCTAATTTTGCCCATGCCTTCCTTTGCCCTTCACGGCAGAACTCTCCCCTTTTCAAGGTCATTGCCCTCTATTAAATGCCCTAATTAATTATAATTAGTTTTAAGTTGATTCCTACATTATACACAAGAGGGCAGCACCTGCAAGCTGTCTCCCACTTGCTGCCCAAACTACATCAGTGTCTCCCAGCAGGTTGCTTGCTCCCCTCCTTTCAGCACCATTGTACTTCACTTGCATTTGTTACCAATACCATGGAAGTTCAATCTAATTATGCAGGTTGCATGGGCTTACTGTTGTATAAATTAAAATGACAACTTATGCTTCATATCTGATCTTCTAATTTCCCATCTGCATTTCTAAACCTACTAAGGGACAGCTCTACCCTTTACAAGTCCACCTGACTATCCTGTTTCCCTTCAATCTACGGGCAACTTCCTAGTTCTATGTAAGATGATCTATATAGTATAGGCAACTCATAAGTTTAATTTTGCATGGTTGTTAATTAGAGCTTAATAATTGATAGGCCTGTCACCTGTGCAATAAAAACAATATTTCTGGTATTAATAAGGCCTTATTCAACTTTAATTATCCTGCTGCAGGGGCGGATTCAGGAATGATTTGTCTCGTTACAATCTTATCAAGCCTAATTGCATACCCCCTCCCAGAAATTCGGGATCTGCCCTTGTGCTGCCATGGATAGGACTATTTCTTATACTTTAAACCCAGATTTGTTCTGTGTCCTATAAGGCCTATAATACTATTTTCAGAATCAAAATACTTCCTCAAAAGAGAATTAGGAAATCGTAATTATACTAAATTATTTAATGTCTTCTCAATTTCAATGACAAAGCGCAAAATGCTCATCAAAAACTAATAAAATTAATTTTATATCTTCCTCCTTTCATTTTTCAATCATTTCTTTGCACTTTACAAATGTCTTTTTACTTTTTCTTCCATTTTCGTTATCATTATCGTCTGCGCGGCCTTGACGGTGCATTATTTTTTTGTGCCAAACTTTTTTCGCCCATCACCAAAACTTTTTTGCCGCCAAAACGTTTTGGAGGCATGCGAACTCTGTTGTGAAATGGCTAAGGGCACGCGCGCAAAAATTCTACAAGGCCAAAAGCATGAATTTTCCACTGAGCACGAAATCATACCAGTTGAAAAGCATTGTTTCAGTGCAGCATGCTTAGCATTAATTTCACACGCACTCCAGGAGCACGTGTGAGTGAAAAAAAGTAAAAATATGAAGGAAGAAAAATAAGATGAAGTACCAAGGGTAGGCCCAGAAAAATGGTAGGTTACTTTGAAAAAGTTAGAATAGCCTAAGTGTGGCAACTTCAGCTCTATCTGGAATGCGTGTGCCATTTGAACACGTTTAAAAACTGAAACAATATTTAAAAGCATGATTGTTTTAAAAATCACGGTGGAATTTATAGAAACAGGTCAAGCAAGGGGGTGGGGTACATTACAAGAAAACAAATAAACTTTTTTTACGTTATTTTATATTTTTCTCGATTCGGTGCTCTTTGCCTATCTATGACATGGATCCAGGGTTAGGCTAATCCATTACACCTATCAAACGGTTGATTCTGAATTTCTATTAAAGTTTCAAAGTGGAGTTTTACCTATTATTGACAGATGATGTCACAGATGATGTTGCAGATCTAACTAAAAGCAACAAAAGTAACCATATGACCTTCTTTCTGCACTCTCTATTGTTCTCAACTTTCAAGGAGATGGTACTCATCATGGGAGACCTTTTAAACTTTAATTGAGGCCTTTGATTTAACTTGCAAGAAATAAAATAGGCCCAAGTGAACATCCCAGCACTCCTAATCTTTGTTCTTTAAACTTCTGAGAAAGTAATCAATTTTTACCTGCACCCCTCGACTAGTAAATTCATGGAATTAGTTTTGCTGAAGAATTTAAAATTTGGAACAGGAGAGCATTAGAAAAAAATATATATAAATATTTTAAAATGTCATAGGAACTATAAAGCAACACAATCATGTAGATAGGCATAATTTAGTGGATTTTTAGAAAACATAGACCTGATAATTTTCTCAAATTTATAAATTAAGAATATCAGTTTTACAAACTTATTAGGCCAATTTTGAATTTTTCTCTCTAAACTTTTCAATGTCAGGAATTACAATCCTTTAGGGACATTTAAAGAGCTGTAGTATTATTTTTAAAAAAACATATTTTTAATTTCATTGTTTTTTCTTTGTCACCTTGAAGTTGATAACTTTTAGTTTGTTGTTGCGTACTTCATTTTATTTTTGTCCAGGGATCGAGGGTTAGCTCCAAGTTACACAAATTGTTACATCATGCCATTAGCGGAAGTTTAGGCCCACCCATGCATATAATGCATTAGGCAGCAATAGGCCTTTTAATTTTGCTCCACAAAAAATCATCTATGCCTGATCACCTTCCCTTCCTGATTTGAGATACATCCTCTCATGCATAATATTACTTGATGAGAGACAATATCTACTCCCATGCACAAATTTGCACATTTCATCAACTATGCTAAACAAATAAAGTTTCATATTTTGATGATTGCATTCCACAAGGCCAGCCTCACTCAATTTTGGATAATTATTAGGGCTGAAAAGTGTACTGTTGGGTCGAAATTGGAATTGATAGAACTTCTGCATTGTATTGTTCTAAAAAATGCAATCAGATACAAACGTGCATTTGAAACGTTTTAAAAGTTAGATTGAATATTTATTTGATTTTATTTTTTCATTAATACTAATGTAAAGCATGTGGGGGCCAAGGTTTTGTGACAGTGTGTTGGGCTGCTAACCTCTGGAACCTGGGTTCGATTCCCGCTCTGGGCTTCCCATGTTAGACAGATGCTTCATCCTGTGCCGAGAGTACACCTCACCTCATTAATGTAATCCCTGCCTGTCCTATTAAGCCTAATGAGTGCATAAATACCGGAAGTGAAGCTCTGTCACCCTCACACTTCATAAACATTGCAAATGGCCTTGGTGGAGCACATGGCTACCCCATTTGACCCATGGGAGGGATCTTTAACATGTCCAAAATATACATTCACACTCATACAAGAGGGATGCAACCTTCAGGCTGAAATTCTGGAATCAAACATGGGACCCACTCAGCTGACCCTATGTCTCTATCTGGACTTCCTACCCATTTAAGCACAAAATGAATTATATCCAACTTAAGGAAATATGAAATATGTCTCCTTGAATTTATTTGTTTCCAAATTGATTTATTCATTTAGAAAAAGTGTATAATTTAATTGCGCAAGTTCACCCTTCCTCCAGATCCTTTGTTCCTGCAACGCGATCATGTTCCGGATAAATAACTCAATCCTTTGGCCAAGGTGCAGTGGGAAGTTAATAAGCAAAACCTTGAAATGTAATAATTTCTCCTCCCTCTCTGTCAAACACAATGCATGCCCTTGTCCAATTAAAAGGTCATTAATTGGGTTCAAGTTCATTTGCTTCAAAAACAATGTAATACATGATCTTACATGCGCATGCACATGGATTTCACAAGTTCACAGCTCCAGTGGTGCTACAAATGTCAACATTTTGCAAAGTAAAAATTATCGGCTCCCTAAGATCAAATTTGATGGTGGATGGGTAATAGGGTTTTATGTCCTGTATTGCTGTGCTAATTAGGCTTAACAGGACAGGCATGGATTACAGTAATGAGGTGAGGTGTACTCTTGGCACAGGATGAAACATCTGTCAAACATGGCTTATCGGACCAGGAATCAAACCCAGGGGTCTCAGGCCCATCAAAATTTAAATTAAAGAAACTAGTTTATGAAGGATGCATATTACCAATCTTTCAAAATTCTAATACCAGGAAAAGTAATCAATTGAGGAAATTAAATTTACTTGTATTAAACATAAATTAAGAAATTAAATGATGGTCAATTGTTTCAATTTCAGCAAAATGAACTAAATTTCTGGAAAACCAATTGAAACAAATATTTGCAAGTCCTAAAACTTACAGCACGCCAGGTAATCTGTCAAAATGTAGCAACCTGGTGAAAGATAATAGGAGCAGCAGCTTCAAGTTGTTAAGATAACTCACTGCATGTGCTTTGTTAATTAATTAACTGCACTTTTTAATTGGATGCAGAAGTGCAATTGTTAAGGGGTGCCAAGATATGCGAAAACACTGTAAAAAGAAGCACATGTACCCAATAAAATGTAAAGCTACAGCATTAAGATACTACACCAGAAAAAGTTATAAAAACACAAGCATAAATAGAATGATACTTGACAGACAGGCAAAAAAGATACCAAACATTGTAAAAAGTTCTTCAAAAGTTCAGTAAAAATATTGTGAATATGAGATCTTGGAGACCTGTAATTTACAGTTATTTACTTGTTCAGTAGTTCAAGGGTTATCCTTTCTGCAGTTGTAACAACACCAATTTGCGATGTAGGCCTACAACTGCATCCTATTCCTATATGGATGGAAGTGTCTGACTGGCTCAATGGAAGCATGCCAGGCTGCAAATTTCTAGGAACCGGGTTCAATCCTGGCTGGTAAACCAGTCAGGCGGACTTTTCTTCTTGTGTGTGTACCTCACCCTATAATCAAGGTTCCTGCCTGTCCTGTTCACTCATAAAAAAGCAAATTACATTATCGCTAAATGCCATCTTTATTGGCTACGCGAGATAGTCCTGTATTTTTTTTTTCACTGAGACTTAATAGGACAGGCAGGGACCACAGTATTGAGGTGAGGTGCACTCTTGACACAGGATGAAGCATCTGTCTAACATGGGTTGGTCCGGGCCGAGAATAGAACCCGGGTCCGATTGTATACAGCAGAGCGCAGTCTAACAACTCCGGCACTACTGTATATATTTTTCACAAGAGGGTGTGTCTGACTCACCCCATACATCACTACATAATTATTCTCAACCCAACACAAACTTAGCATGCACTGCAAACTCATTATGTACCAACTCATCACAGAGTACTTATAAAGTACTCTTCAAGTACTCCCAAGTACACCAAAATACATCACCAAGTACAGTTCCCAGGTGCCTGAATTCCTGGTATAATTTCCTACACGAGCAAAAATTTGCAAGCATGCCAATAAATTTGGAATAAATGGTGGAATTGTAGTATCATGTTAACCAGGCATGCATGAGCCAATTATAGATAAGCATGGAAACCAAAAATTCTGCCAACAAACCAATAAATTTGGAATGAAATAAAGGTTTTCCAGGCATGCATGCATGATAATTAATCTAATTATAGGTATTAGATACAACTAATTATAGGTTGTAGCCAATTTTAAAGTTATGCTAGTAACAATGCTACCCTGGCATCCTAAATGATTGCTTAGGTACAATGCATGAAGTATCAATATTTAAAGAAAGTTTTTTCTTTGCGACTTTGCAAACTATTGAAGCACCTACCTGGTTGAAGTGTGTATCTTAAAATATGAGCAATCTGCTACATTGTGACTGCTTTCAAGATTTATTTCATTATTTGCATATTTGTGTGTCAAAAAATACAAAAGTTTTACTTTTAATCACCATATCAAATAACATACATATTGAATATTATTGATAAAATATGTGTTTGTTTATTTAGTTAATTTGATTAATAAGTAACCTATTGAAGTGTCAATTTTATAGTTTAACTTCTTGACCTTTTAAATAAAGCTATTATCTGATGCCCTTGACTGTGTAGGATGTGACCTTATTCATTGTTGAGTATTGTATGATGGTGGTGTGAAATTTAAACATCGCACTTGGTCAGATAAACAATAGCTGTAGTGCATCAACAGTATAGCTGGATCACCAGCATCTGGGCAGTGTAGAGGCCTGGGTTCAAGTGATGGGGCACAGGGCAACTTCAGGTGAGGGGGGGAGGGGTTGTACATGTAATTGTACATGTGGGACCCTGACAAGCTGCATGCAAGTATGACATGTTGTACATACTGCCTATAGGTGTCATTTATCACTTGTAATGACTTGTACATGTGCATATCTTGAGGTAGTTTAAAAGAAACTTTAGAAATTGTTGAGTTGATTTAAAATTATATGGGCAATACTATACACTACTGTTGTGATGCTGTGCTCCAATAGAATCATTTTCTCAGCAAAAACATTTAGTATTTTAGTAAAATTATGCCTATATAAAAGGATAAGCCAAATCATTTTATTTTGGATTTAAAAATCAGGACTATAGAACTAAGCCAAATTATTTTAATTTGGGCCTATTCCAATTAAATGGCCTGCATCGCACACAAAACAAGTGTCCACTACCTTACCCCTGCCGCCCCCCCCCCCCTTGAATCCTTGATCCCATGCCCAAGGGCCAAGATCCCTGCAACACCAAGGTCCCACTACAAACCTACCCTCGGCGGGGTCAAGCTGCGCATTAAACTTGGAGGGCCCGTTGCTTGAAGCATGGCAAACTTCCAACGCATGACCCGACGAATCTGTCTTCTGGACAGGCAGACATTGACAGATAGACAGATTTGGCAGGCAACAGGCACCCTGGAAATTGTACTTTTTAACCCCCTCGCAATCCCTGTGATAAATGCACATAACACAATGGGAGATTCTGGGCGATTCTGGGCAATTATGAGGTGGTATACAGGGTAAACGGGGTTAATTGCACGTTCTTGTGTTTGGGTTTCACTTGCTGAGTCTTTTACTCACTTCACATTAATATGATATAGGGTTTTTGCCTACCTGAGCTACCTCACACTTCATTAATTGTGAAACAAAGAAAATCAACAGGCGTGGTGCCACCCTTTTTCTTTTTTTTTTCAAGTGTTTTATTACAAAAAAAATGCCTGGACTAATAACACAATTAGTCCTAATTTATCTCGGTTTATTAACACAATTAATTCTTGAGTATGTTTATTTTTCGGTCAATTAAGGAAAAATTGTCAAAATATTTAAATAAATTCATTTTATATGCCTATTTCCCATTACCCTTCAAATTAGGGCAGCGTTATTTTATCACAAACAATAATAGGGCTAAATAATATAAATTAACTTTTCAACCCCCCCCCCCTTTCTAGGCAGGCTGGATCCGCCCCAGCCCCAATGTTGTGAAAATTCGCAAAAATCCCCTACTGCTTGAAAAGTACGCTTCGCAATTGTCTTAATCATTACCCCCTAAAAAATCACCCCAAAATAACAACAAACTAACTGCAAATACACTTGACCTCCATACCCTAGATATTGTGTACATTTTGTAAATACATTTAGCAAATACAGTACATTTCGAGAATATATTTCTACATTTTTGACACTAAACTAAAAGGGATACTTGACAACCAGCCATAGCATATCCCTGAACTCCGTTGCAAAAAATCATGGCAAAAAACATGTAAATATTGCAAACAGATATGTCACAGATATGTTGTATTTTTAAAAGCTGACATACCAGCATTTGTGTATACATGTAATGTATTGCAAATTTTGGACCTATATTTTAACCTCTATTAGATAATTGGTCAATTTAGGATCAACCACAATTGTTAACACCATTTTAAATTCAAATAATAAGAATGATATGACGTATTTAAAACTCTTGTTTAGCACCAGTATAAAAGTAATGTTAAATTTTGACTAATGTAAACTTGATTGCTGTGTAAAATGAATGAAAAAGTCTAGCCTTTGGAAAGTGTACACATGGAAATAAGGGAGTCTATCAGTCTATACTATTTCGTCATTACGTCAGCCATACAGCAGATGGATTCTTTCAGCTGTGAAGCCAGCATGCAGACGGAGACAATAAACACATTTCTCACTCACAGAATCAGCTGAGCTCAGCTTCTGGTAAAATAAATTGTGCATCCTTATGATAACATTTAATGTCGCTTCGACATAAAGTTATAAACTGTTTTCATATCTAGCAATTAATCATTTATAATAGTTACATTTTCCAAAATATTACTGATTAATAAATTTATTAATATAGGATTATATAGAAAGCCTACCTGCCCATCAGTTGACGAAGCAATCTTCAATTTTTGCTGCACATGTAAAAGTTTCCATGATAAATGTCCAGCAATAATATTAGCTTTGTCCCATGAAAGTTCTCCAATAAATAACGACCAGTCACTAATATTGTAATAAATCAAACAGAATTGGGTACTTGAGTATCACTCAATCCTTCTAAATCCACAGTCTTTGGGTGAACTCTCCAACACAATTATTATATATCACTTCAAAGGTCAATAACCTCGAATGTAAATAGTGCATATGATCCAAACTATATGATCCAAGTTACATAATCATAACTGTTCAACAACCAACAATCCAAAACAATAACAACGCACACACAGAGCTCCCATAAAAGCATGCGTGCCTTATCTAAAGCATGACAAAACTAACTGATCACCAGTGATCTAGCTGTTTCGCCTGCGTTTCGCCTGCTGCTCCAAGCCTGCCTGTGCCCGTGCAGGCCAATCTATTTCAACTGCTTATGTCATCAGAGAAGTGTGCCTGCCTGCCTGCCCAGTAAACAGTCAAAATAACAGCTTCCATGGTCACAGACAAATATTGTTCACTAAAATGCAGTGTGCTCTATGATAAGGAATGTTCGAACAAAAAAAAAGCCATACTTAAGACCAGCGAATTACGCTATCTAATTAAAAGAATTAAAGATAGTGATACAATTCCTTATGAATTCAATGATTTGTGAGGTTCACACTAAGCAAAAATTAAGAAATATTGGCTAATACAGTAAACTCATTAAAGTTTTTAATTTAGATCCTAATTAAGACCACTCAGCTGAATCAGTGTGCTACATAAGACCCAAGATTAGGACCAACTACACCTCAAAAGACCACTTCATGGATTGGATGAATGGATTATTGGGGGGGGGGCTGTTCGTCTTGTATTTACGCACTATGTGCAGTGAGTGTGCACTTTTGAGTAAATTGTTTCTGGCTAGAAGTGAACTGCAAAGTCTCAGCAATGCAGAGATAAAGTTATTAAATTTTGTTGCATTTTAACAAATGTCATAATTAAGATGATAATTGTACTAATTGGAACAAGCATATAAAAATTCATCAATTCATGGTGTAAACATTGCACCAATCTGACAAAATACTAATGAATATTATGATGTACTGACAAGGACAAGTTTGAAATGTGTCCAACAACAAAGGTAACACCCATGGGCAACACCCATGATGCAACAATTGCACAACAATTAACTGCGTCATGCTTGAAAAGAATTGGGTCATCCTAATTAGGTCATTCGGAATTTCTGATCTCTGAAGTAAAATTAGGTCATTGACCTAATTAACTGCTCACATGCATCAGATGATCAAAAGAGCACTGTCTGAAATTTTTTTTTTTTTTAATTCAAAAATTAAAAATTCATAAAAGTACTCATACCTGATTAGATTTAAGTGAATAAAAAATCGCATGCCCTGGATCCGAGGGAATTTTATAACATTCTAATTATCGATGTTTTAAATCTAAATCCAATAAAATTATGTCATCCCTCCATCAATAATCATTATGTGAGATTAGAATTATGTACTGATATAAAACCAATAGAAATCTTATTATGCTGACTGTACATGTTCACCTTTTATATAACAATACAATCCTGACATATTTCCACACCAAAGTATTAAAATATTTTTTTACCCATTAATTCAATGTTAAATGTTATTTTTAGCACCTGGGAGGATTAAATAAAACATGTGACAAAATCAATGTGTTTTCTGTCAATATTTGCAAAATTAAAAATTTTTCTTTAAACATTGCTTTTAACATCATAGGTTGAAAACTCAAAAATTAAAGAAGGTCCCAAATAAATTAGATTTAAACTCACAAACCAAATAAATTAAAATCTTGAGAATAATGTTCACTATAATTTATAAACCCTTGATTAAATTGACACACAGAAGGAAACAACTTGATTTTATGATATATAAAACACATAATTTTGATCTGCAAAAATGTAAAAGCTACAGGTCTTAAATCTAAATTGCAGTAAAACACAACAGGTAATAAATTAAAAGAACTAAAAACAAATTAAGACTAATCCAAATATTTGTATTTGACAGATGGGCTATTAACATGTTCAGTTACATAATATATAACTTCATGAATATTAATGAGATGTGAATGTATTGGTAAATAAACAATAAATGTGGCAACAGTATGGGAATTACCTTATTATCAAGTTCAATTAATGACTGTGATATTGGTGATTTATTAAAGATTTTTAATATAATTAATGAACTATAAATCTGGAAGTAGGACATTGTTTTATTCATTAATTAAGCATTAACTACACAATTATTAAGTGGTTATAAAACTGGACAACAGATAATGACTAAATCTGTGTTCATATTAAGTTCTTATCATTAATTACTAAGGAGTTATATTGATCTTTAATGAGTTCTTTGTTTCTAAATGATCAGAAAACAATTTGTCACATGTTAAAATAACCCCAGTTCCCACACTGCCACATTTTAAATGATCTGATATAAATTGATTTCTTTTTACTAAACTCTTAAAAGCACAATGAAAAGCTGGTGTTTTTTTTTATTGTTTTTTTTTAACTTTTAAGTAAAACGAGTACTTCTATTTGTATATAAGCTATCATCCAAAAGATTCAAACATCACCAGAAGAGTAAAATCAAGTATATAACATATATATCTCATTCATTTTCAATTCATTGCAGCAAAAAAACTGAACTTCTAAACCCATTGAAAGTAAAAACTATGTAAAAAGCCAAGATCCTTTACCTGGTGCTGGTAGCTCGCCCTGGGGAGCGAGCCATGAAACTAGAGTTGCCAGTGCTGCTTGGAGAATCACAGTCCTCAACAGTAATAGAAATCCTGTCTTCAATGTTCCCCCTGCCTTGCATCAAATAGTGTTGATGGTTGGTAAATCCTTAGTTTGTATCAATGTGTCTTGGTTGAAATGTTGTCTGAAACTGAACAAGGAAAATACACAATGTAGTTTATATCAGCAGACCACGTGAACATGATCTAGCTGGGCAGGTGCCAGCTGAACTGCATCATTAGTTGGTAGTGCCAGCTCATGATGTAGTGGCAGGGGCGTAGGTAGAGAGGCGGGGGGGGGGGGCTTCGAGAGATCCCCCCCCCCTGGCCAGATCTGTATTCTAGTTATCACATTGGTGTAAAATTATATTCGCGCAGCGAAACGGCCGAAGGCCGTTGAGCGAAGCGAATTGAGTGCAAGAGAAGACTCAAAAATCTGTGCAGTGATGGTCTCAACATCAACAGTCCACAGTTTGGAATTAGGTCAAGTGGGTCCAGCTTCTTATCAATGATTTAGTTTCGTATTTAACAAAACATAACATATTCATCTTCAAAAGTGTCTTAAAAATTCAATTTTCTCTAGTAATATATCCTGTACCAATAATTTTTATGGAATAGTTAATTATTAGCATTGACAAGCTAAATCAAATTATTAACATGTGATTCATTTAATTTCAATCAGACAACAAGAAAACATAACAAAATTAAAGTTACATAATCTTATAAACTGATGATTATGTAACAGTGAACAGATAATCTACATGCAATGTTATTGTTTTTGTATTACTATATATTTATGCTATTATGTAATATCAACAATCTAACATAGACTTGACTTTGGCAGCTTTAAGTGCTGTCTGCCTTTTTACCATTTATTTAATATATATATCTATCTATCATTTTGTCTATCTATCTGTCAGTCATTATATCTATCTATCTATCTGTCTATCTATTTATCTCTCTATTTTTCAAAATATTTATCTATTTATCTATTATATTTTTTGTCTAGTTTATCTTGCTTTTCTACGTTTTTCTCTGTCTTTCCATGTATCTGTCCTTCTAATTTTCTTAAACAGTTACGTAACTCCTTTAGTACATTGAATATGAAATAAACTGAAAGTTATGGTAAAACTTTAAGCCCTACAAAAACTTTTTAAAGTGCTGCGCGAATTTCATGGCAGTGCCATTTACATATTATATTAATTTCTCAAGACTTCACGTCATGCCCCCCCCCCTCCTCCTTGCACAACGTGAAAGCAGAAGGCCCAATTAATGAGCAGTGCACAGGTAGACTGTCAAACTCAGGCATACCTATTATATTAAACGGGGTAGCCCCCACCCCAATTATGAGATAAATAAATCAGCATGAGTTTGGTAATTATTTGAAATGTGCCCTCAGCCCCCAAACCCCCTTGCAGAAAGTAACTTCTGATGCTTTACATTTTCTGCAGCATTGGCAAAGGGACACCCCCCCCTCAACATTCCTCCGCCCCATCTAAATAAACCTGTATTAAAATTTAGGAAATTATATAGATTCAGCAAATTTGCAACCCCCCTCCCTTGTAAAAAGTCAAGCTACGCCCCTGTGAAGTGTGCAATGAGCATCATCACTGTGCACTGTGAAATAGAGGCTTGCGGCTGCTGAAACTTGCTGATCAACTGATGACGTGCGATGAGCTGATGATTGGGAGACTCAAGGAATTGGGTTAACCAAAACAAAACCCATTTTATCATTTTTATTTTATTTTTTAAGTTATGTTTTTATGATTCATTGATTTGGTCTAGTTCATGATCAGTCTGAGTTGGCTTGCGAAACTACATAATATTTATTTATTTGTTTGCTATCTAGGCCTACAAAGTGCAAATCAATTTCTGGTTTCCTTTTTCTATTATTTTGTATTACCTTTTTTCGAAAACGGGCTTATTTTGATTTTTTGACAAATTTTTGACACATTTTTGACACATTTTTGACAAATTGAAACAAAATCAACTCATTAAGATATGGATTAATGACATTCACAAGTTATACCAAGAACAAAGTACAAAATGCATGAGTGGCATAATACAGATTTTGTAACAATTCAGTTAAACAAAAAGCATCAGTACAAAGTCATAAAGTCAGACTAAACGTCAAATCCCAAAGAGATTATCTGTAACCTACTAAGTGGACAATTTGACCCATAAATCATTCAACTTGCTAAAAATGACATTAACATAAAATTTGTCCCCAGATTTTTAAAAATTGTGTAGTGTCTTTTCATTCGTGTATCAATTAGAGTGAACTAGTTTTTATATTTAAAAAAAGTAACCCAGCTGTTGATGATAAACTGTTGTCCTAAATTATCTTGTTAATTATCTTGTTATTAATCTATGACTATCAGATGAAAATTGACTGTGCATAATGCATCAACAAAATTTAATATTAGAACTATCCATCTATCTATCAAGCTACTTGGCCTGAGAACATAGTGGTTTATATCCTGTTTAAATTCACATGGAATCATGATTTGCTTTGTTCTAATTTTTAGTCTGTGTTGAATTATTCATATCAAGACTTGATCAAAACTAAACATAACCACTAATGAACCACAGAGTGACTAAGTAGAATTATACCTTGAAAAATTAACATAATAGTCTGTAATATTGACTTTTTGACAGAAAAACACTGATTTAAGCCACTTCTTTCTCATTTTTAACTTTTTTTTTCAAAATAGCCCAAAATGTTCCCTTTTCATTAAAATTTAATTAAACACACACACATTGCTGCTCAGAATTTGCTGTTTGATTACTTCTTTTTTTTACAACCACCAATCCTGGCAGTCCAGCACCACAGACAGCTCTGTAGACAGACAGACAGGCAACTAGTCACCACTTAAAAAGCACAGCCCCATGTATCCAGCACGGAATTAGCTCATACAAGTACCAGACTGCAGAAAGCCTGGCAGACATCGCTTGGATCTTAATTGAAAGGTAGCAGAATGAAGTGCTGGATCCGTGGGTCGCTACCATAGGCGGATCCAGGGGAGGGGGGGGGGCAAAAGGGGTGCCCCCCCTTTTGTTAGATAAATCCTTCATATTGCTATTTGATTAAAAAAAGAAGAGACTCCAATGTTATAAGTATTCCCCCCTTCGACAAATCCTGGATCCGCCCCTGGCTCCAATGGAGTGTGTGCTCCAAGTGCCCCAAGATAGAAAGCAATAAATTTGGGCCAACCCCTAGATCTCTGCATTCTCATGCATTCACTGATGCTGGAATTAGTGAATTGGAGAGGATTAATTTACCTCTTGATTTGGTTGATTTTCATCCTTTACGATTTTATTTAGGTCTCTGATTGCAGTAATTGCATGATTACTAATTGATTGTCATTCTGGTTAATAGTCTTATTCAGACAGTCCATTAATGTAGAATCTGAAAATCTAAATTAGTCATCATAAATAGTCAGTCATTGCATTATAAATCTGTCTCAGTCAGTCAGCCCGTCATTCATTTAGTCATCATCAACCCCAATCTATGAATCAATCAATCAATCAATCAACCGAAATCAATCAATCGACTAAATAAATCAATCGATCTCCCCCCCTCTCTCTCTCTATGTAGGCCTGTCTGTCCATCTATCTATCAGAACGATATCCCTTTTGGACAGTGTTGGCAAGCCTTGAGCATTTGGAATAATCACTGTGTGCTGATCTAATGACCTTGAGATAGAAATCATGACTCAACATTGTATGTATTATGTAAATATATGTATGATAGCATACAGAGATGACTAGACTTTTCTAACTTCGTGATTATTATAACTTTCTTGGCCTTTGCAAAAGAAACGAAAATTAATATAATGGGATTATAGGGAACACTGTTAAATTAAAATATTGCAAACCTATTTCTTTAACTTGACAACCCTACCTAACCCATAAAAATATTGCTTTCCAAGATTCCAGATATATCTGCTTTTTTCTCAATGATATGAACCCTTTTTTTTTATTCAGCAACTGTCTCCCATCATCTCAATGTCATAAATTTTTTTTGGCAAACTGTACCAAATATTACAATTAATTTTTGTGCATGAGTGATAACCCTTCCATTCAGCATAAGTCAGGTTCAATTGTGTTAAATCAAGTGATTAATTTGTATAAAATTGGCAGGAGGGGGAGATTGCTATGGTTGCATCATGGGTATGACACCAAATAATGTCTCCCATTTCAGAGGGTAAATAAAACAGCTCATTGGGGTTAGATGACCTGGATAATAGGGTAATTTGGCAACCCCTTTCACTGCACCCTGTTTATCAGCAAATAACAAAGAAAAACATTTCATTCAAATTGCATTCAAACTGCCAAGTTTCCAGTAAGCACAGCCAAGTTGCATTTGTTTGCAGTGTGTGGCTATTTTATAAACAACTCCAGGGTTCCAAAAAAGGAAAATAAATAAAAATGTCAAGTATTGATTAAGAGTTGCCCTCCGTTATACAATCCATGTCTTGATCTCAATAGTCCACTTCTAGAATATTGAACTCCCTTTTCAAGAACTTCTTCAATATCTTGTCAATAATTTCAATAACTGAACCCCTTATTCGACCCCGCAATATCCAATATCTGAAAAAATATGGACAAAACACCAACAAGAGACGATTGACCCAACAAAACAAACATCGAACTTCAAAAGTGTACGTTGGCTTTGTTATAACTGAAGTCTGACACCCCACACTCTGCTTCTGCATTTTTGTAGGTATTTGGCCAAGGTAGGTGGCTTAAACAAAATTTTGACTTGGATTCAGGGAATGCCATCTTGATTTAAAACCCTTAAATTAAAGATATTTCAATTCAGCAGAGACATCTTGATTCCAAAGTGGGAAAAATACAAAATCTGAAATGGGAGACATTATTTGGTGTCATACCTATGATGCAACCATAGCAATCTCCCCCTCCTGCCAATTTTATACAAATTAATGACTTGATTTAACACAATTGAACCTGACTTATGCCGAATGGTATTTTCAATGCATAAAAGTATAGCCTACAGGTTCATAATTCTCCCGAATCCATGAAAGAATTAAAAACTTCTTAAACATTATAATGAAAATTCATATATCCATTGTATGGTATAAGTATGATCATTCAACTTTTGCTGGACAAACTCCTCAAATAAACTTCTGTTCGACAAAATCAGCGCCATGAGCTAAGGGGGAGACCATTTAATATGGGGGGGGGGGCTTGGAGTTTTCATGAAAAGAATTGAATAATATTTTGCTCAGTGTGAAAAAAATCAATTCTTTCTGGGTATTCTTGAAATGAATTTTGGTTGGGGTATTTCTTAACAAGGTTTTTTTTATAGGAATGAATATTCGGAGAGTTTGAGCGCTTGAAATAAATAATTACTGCTGCCATTAATATGATATAAATAATACTCCCCCTCCCAATTATTAAATGGTCGTCCCTATAAGTTCTAGGTTGAATAATATTTTAAGTACTGGCCCAAAAATACCAATAAACATGTCACACAAAATATTCGAAAAAAGTGAGAGGCCTTGCTATCGATTTTAAATAAAAAATACAAAAGACCAATCAAATCTTTTCTCTTTTTTGTCAGTTTTTTTCTTCCTTTTTTGTCAACACCTAGGGTACATGCCCCAGCATAAATCGATATTCCAAGTGCACTGTAATATTGATTACTGACTCGATACATACACATTGACAGACCCAACCAACTAGAAAATTTCTAAATAAAGGCACTTTGCAAATGCCCTGGTATTCAACATGTCAGACTTGTAATGACAAAAAAAAAGAACCTCTATAGCAACCCGAATGCTGAATGATATTATGAAAAGCTCTTCTAAAATGTTCTGATTTGTCATATTATCAGACATAGAGGTTTACAATGTCATGAAAAAAAAATATATCATGAAAAAAAAAAGCTCATGGTTTTTTCATCCATTGAATAGTGTAATATGTTAACTACCACTATTGCGATTTTTCTAAAAGATGGGTGGTAATGGGTACTGAACAATCGACTAATAGAAAAGATATGGAATATGGATTTTTTAAATTAATATTTAATAAAAGTGTCTTAAAAAAAGAAAAAATAATTAAAATGGTAGCATGAAACTGGTCTCATATTAAATGAGCTATTAATTAGTTTTTTTTTGCAAAAATTCAAAATTTTCAAATCATCATCATTCTGCCCACCAAAATCAAAATTTTTTGAAAACGTAAAACAAAGTTGCATGAAATTGTCTGATATTAAAGAAGATTTTTTTGTGTGCAAAATTCCAAATTTTCCAATATTTATTAGTTATCATTTTTGAGGACCAGACATGCGAAATTGATTCTTAATTCTATATGATCATCATGCATCATTTACATCTAAAACTTTAAAAAAATTAAAAGGAAATAATTCAATGAACATGACGATGTACATGTACTAAAGTGCCCACATTAACTAACCAATTAACTTACAAACAACTATGAATAGCTACCACCGGAATCAGCTCAATAAATCATCATAATTATTAATTATCACCAAAAAATTGCCAAGAAACATCAAAACATCTTGTAAGCAAAAACTCCTACCTGCTGTTGCTCGGGAAAACATGTGATCACTAATCAGTCTCTGCTCTATATGACATGATAATTGTGAAATCTCATCAATTTATACTACCCCCCTCAGGTGTCCGCATTTTAAACCATCTTAACTTATTTGTCCAAGAAACTTGCTGCAACAAACTGTTGAAGATTGTTGAAAACTGTTCAAAATTGTTTGAGTAATGTACTAGTCTTATAAGCAGGTAATCTGTGAAAATTGCATAAAAAGTTACGTAACCTACATCAGGATTGTACTCAGAAGTAAAACAAACAGGATTGGTTGGTGGTGATTAAGAAGAAAACATGTTAATCAGGAAAACATTGTAACACCAAGGAAACTGTTTCACAAGTGATGCATTGGTGAAGTCAGTATGCATTTGGGAGAGAGGGGGAGGGAATGTGATTGTGAAACAGAGTGATTCACGTGAAAATTAACCAGTTGGTTGTCTGAAGATATCCATTTATTAAAGCCAATTAGCGAAATATACTTAGAGAGACGGAGGGAAATGAAAGAAATTAAATTGCAATGTGCACTTTTAAACATTCTGCAAGTGCCCAAAATGCTGACTACCCAAGGCGGAAAGAAAAAAACTTAAAAAAGATAGAGATAGATAGAGAACAGATGACAGATAACAGTTGACTTTATTCATCTGAAAACACATAACCAAGTTTCTGGCGAACTAATAAAGCATTTGGGGAGCAAGGCAGATGGATGATTGACTGATTGATTGACTGACCGATTGATATTTTGATTGATTGACTGATTGGTCGATTGACTAGCTGATTGATGGACTGATTGATTGATTGATATATATACTAATTAACTTAGTTGGAATAAATATATATTCTACCTCTTTTTGAAAAATATTGATAATCTTGTCGCTGATGGCTTGGTTTTTATTTTTATTTTTTTTTTTCGAATATATTTTAAAAGGGTAAGACCGGGTCAGCAAAGCTGTTTTAAAACCGGGCCCTTTACAACTATGGTAAAAACAGATGTAAAGTGTAAAAGATAAAATGAATAATACCATCATAACAAAGTGTAAACATAGTACAGTTGTAACATAAAAACAATAAATAATATGACCATTCTATAACATTAGTATAACATCCAATAACAACTCAATATCAATATTAACTTATCTGCTCTTCTTGATGTGGGTTTTTAACATACTCTTGAACGTACTAATATTGCAACAGTCTTTCAAATTTGATGGTAACTTGTTCCATTCTCTAGCTCCATTATAAAAAAGCAAATTTTTGTGAAATTCATTGTCTGGTATATTCAAGTATAGATTCATTTCATGCTTCCGTGTAGTCTTTCCTGATACCTCAAAATCAAAAATTACATTGTTAGTTAAATAATTTGGTGCTAAACCATGGATACATTTATAAATTAATAAAACCTGGAAGTAGATGAAGCGCTCTCGTATGTCCATCCATCCCAAAAGTCTTACAAGGTCTAAACCCCTGGTGTTAATGTAGTCAAAATTACCCTCAATAATTCGAGCACAATGATTTTGTAACCTTTGTACTTTATTTAAATTATGTTGACTTGTACCCCCCCCCCCCCCATACTGAAATTGCATAATCAATGCAGGGTTGTATAGTTGCATTGTAAATCTTTATAAGAATACTTTTATGAAGGACTTTGCTGAGCCTTGCTAATTTTGAAGTTTTAAAAGAGAGTCTCTTACACAATTTGGTAACATAGTTATTCCATGTTAGAGCTTCATCGATTTCCAGCCCTAGATAATTCATAACATTAACCTGATTTATCTGACAATCATTAACAGTGATATCCAGGGAACAGTCTGATTCATTTCGTCTAGATCTAACAACCATAGCACATGACTTCTCAGTGTTAATCACTATATTGTTACCTTGATACCAGTTTGAAATACTATCAACACAACTCTGAAGTTTCTCTTGGACATCTGTCATTGAGTTTGCATTACAATAAATTAAAGTGTCATCAGCATAGAGATTAGCAGTTGCAATACCTACATGTTGACTGATATCGTTAACAAAGATGACAAAAAGTAATGGTCCTAGAATAGAACCTTGAGGTACCCCTACTGAAACAACTCGTTTTTCAGAAATCACACCATTCATTCTTACAACTTGATTTCTGTTACATAAATATGACCTCAACCATTGTAATGCATTATCTTTAATTCCATAGTATTGGATCTTGGTAAGAAGAAGCTTATGATCTATTGAATCAAAACATTTTCTTATGTCAAATGAACATATTCCAGTAAAAGTTTTACTACATATATTATCTATACAGTCATCAATTACACGGTGGAGAGCTGTCTGAGTATTATGTCCTTTTAAATAAGCCGACTGGTCATTTGTAATAAAGGCATTTTCCGTGAAATAGTTCAATAGTTGATTGTGAATTTGAGATTCAAAAATTTTCGAAATGTGCGCTATGACTGAAATCGGTCTGTAATTGTTCATATCAGAGATGTCACCCTTGTCTTTGTACACAGGGGTAACTCGTGCAAATTTCCAGTCATCAAGTACAATTGACATCGACAGTGAAACATTAAACAATTTAGTAAGTACAGGTGCAATAATACGACTGCTATGGTAGAGTAACCTTGAATCAAAGCCTAAGACATCATTACATGAATCAGATCCCAATTCTAAGAGTTTGTCCAAAACACATTGTTGTCTGATATTATAGAATCTGAAAGTAGAGCAGCATTTAGGCTGTTTACATGGAATATTTTCAGGTTTGCTATTTGTCTGGGAAATAATTTGTTCTCCAATAGAGCTGAAATAGTCATTGAACAGTGAGGCACTCAGGCTGCCATGTGGGTCTTGATTTTTTCGAAATTTACCCGCTTCATTTATAATCTTCCAAGTTTGTCTTGGATTGCTACCACAAGCCTTAAGCTTTTCATCGTAGTACAAGCTTCGACCTTTTCTGAGATCCCTTGTTATTTCATTCCTTAATTTTCGATATTCTTTGCATAGTTCATCATCCTTATTTCTCACAGCTTTCTTCTTAATAAAATCTCTCTTATACATCTTTCTAACAATTTCACTTGTTACCCATGGGTTATTCCTGTCCTTAAGTCGCATGGTTTTAAAAGGAGCATGCTTTTTACTAACATTCAAAAAAGCAGTTTAAAGAGTTCCCACTTATGATCTAAGTCTGAATCTTCAAAATCAACAGAGATAATAGCTTCACATTTGCTTAAATCATGAAGAAAGTTTTCCAAACAGAAATCACTGTAATCTCTGTAAGTAATTTGCTTGTGATTGACACCTTTAATGTTTTCTTCCAGACAATAGTCTGAGACAACACAATCATGGTCACTCATTGCAACATTGATAACACCAGTATGTGTGTGTCTTTCACAGTTTGTCGTAAGTATGACATCCAATAGTGATTTGGAGTTCATGGTTACTCTAGTTGGGGACGAAATAATTTGTTTCATATCAAATAGATTTTCTATATACGAAATAGGACTTCTGTTGGGATCTGATTCATAGAGACAATCAAAATTTAAATCACCCATGACAATAACATGATCAGAGATGTCAACAGCCCTTTGTATAGCATTATGTATGTTATCAAGATATACCTGACCTGAGCTTGGTGGTCTATAGACAGTGCCTATGATAAGCTTGCTTTGTTTAAGTTTAACAGATATCCATATACTTTCAATGCAATTTCCAATGTCAGTTAATACTTGATATTGGACTGAATCCCTTATATAGAAGCAGACCCCACCTCCAAATCTGTTTCTATCCCTTCTGACAACTGAATAGCCTGTAACTTCAATTTCTGCATTGTTTATAGACCCATCAAGCCAAGTCTCATTTACACCAAATACATCAAATTCATGTGTCTTGACAAACATTGAAAAATTATCCATTTTGTTAACTAAACTCCTGGTATTCAGGTTGGCCAGTCTCAGATTATTGCTTGCTATGTAATTTGTTGTATCACAATCATTGTTACATGCAATAATACAATTAGCATTATTTTCAACATACAATCCAGGAATTATTTCATCACCACAAGTATCATTGTCAACATCACATGAATTTTCACACTCAACCCTGCATAAATTTACACATTCAACATTAGAAGCAGAATTTTCAGCAAATAAATCTTGATTTTGTTCACAATTTCTATCACGTCTTTCATTTTCGAAATTGTTACCTATATCAATTGCTATGCTTTTAGATATACCATCAACATGACATATATTACCAGCATCAATAAGAACAGTTTCATCATGGCTTATATTTTCAAAATTGTCATTGTCATTAATTATTTCCTCAGGAAAAACAACCACACTTTCATAAATAGATCTAGAATTATTATGGGTATATGGTAGTTTGTTACATTCATTACTAAGATTTGTTATAGGTTTGTCATCGCAACAAGTAATATCAAAATCTTTAAAAACTTTGGATATGCTCCTAAAACCAAAAGAGTGACAGATATCATTAGAGTGTCCATGTAATTCAATCGATGTTAAACAGTCTCTATTCTCAAAGCTTTCGGCTCTATCATGCTGGCCTGTCTCCTAGGTGTAACAGAATTTGGCCTTGTGGCCCCAGGTGAGGCATGAATTACATTGCACTTTTGTGCCATGTCTGCAGTTTTTGGACATATGGTTCTGTTCACCACAAAACCAACAATATCTCTCCTTTTGAGATGATCTGGTGGAAGTCTCCAATTGTTCAGCACTTTTACCGTTTATAGAGTCCCTTATGTCCATGAGAATTTTGCCCATGAGATTTCTCCCCAGCCATTTGCCTTCCATGGCCTGCGGATCATGCAGTGAGGCCCCAATGCCCCAGGTTTTACTGTAGGTGGCCTCGCCAATTATGTTACGACCAGTCTTCATCAGCACGTCTCTGGCTGTCGTGTTCTGAGTGTATTTAGCCAAATTGGCTAAATACAAAATTCTTTCTGCTTCTGGTAGCCATTTCTGCCTGTCATAATTCTTGACCATTTTCTGCAATCCAATCAGCTCATATGGGTCGGTGATGGTCATTACTTTCGTAGCTACATCACTGTCCCCAAAAAATCTGGCCATTGAGTATGCATACAACTGCTCATTGCAGTTATACAACTTTCCATCTACATAAATAGGAGTTTCCATATGTAGATTGCTGAAAATTGAGTCCTTTCCATAGAAAAGAGTGACGCCATTTCGAGACTTCGTGCATACTTTCCTTGATCTTCTGGACTGATCACCTGCATGTTTATCAACCACAGGTGCTTTTTCTGGACTTCGAGTCTGGGTTAAGTTACATTTTGTCAATTTGTCCACATCTAAGTTTTGCATGAGACGAGTTACTCCAGCATGAGATAAGTGTAATCCATCTGACAGAAGGAGGCTTTCATCGGGAATTTCACTCATAAATTTGAAGTTCAAGTCATTATTGACAAGCTTGACATTCAGAGACTCAGCCATGATAGCAAGACGTTCATTAATACTGTTGATACGTTCAACAGGCACCCTGTCAAGTCTTGGGGGAATGGTACATATTGTTACTAACTTCGCCCTCGTTTTGGCTGTTTTCAATAGAGTTTGAAGATTATCCGTGATCATTTCCATATCCATTTTTGTGGCTATATCATTAGTGCCACAAACAATTGTAACCTGCTCGTAACAGCATGATGAGCTCTTGAGTTTCTGGGTGACATTACCGAACTTAGCTCCACTCATGCAGGCCACAGTCATGTCATCAGCAGTGGGATGAATGTCACGGATCAACGAATCTCCTATTAGTAAATGACCCTTAGCATCTTCCATAGCTATATTCGAGAGATCTTTCTCAGTATCTTCCGAGTCACTGTCATCAGAGTCATCGGAGTTTGTTGACCTCTCTTGCAATGCAAGTTGCTGTTTAAGTCTCTCATTTGATGCCTTCAATCTCTCACACTCTTCAGTCTTTGCTGCTAACAACTCAAGTGAATGTGTGTATTCTGAGACATCCTCATTCGCATCTTGATCAGGAGTTGTAGTACATTGTACTGGTTTATGCATTGTGGTCAGCAAATTCATTATAACCTGTACAGATTTTTGCAGATCCCGCATGTTTTTTGATATCAATCTGCAGTTGGGACATGACCAAAAACCAATGCGCTTCAACTCCTTCTTAGTTATGCCCAAGCAATCAATATGGTGCCACACAGTACAGAGGCTGCATTGAAGAAACATACTTTTTACATCCTCTTCGGCACAATTTCGAAATTGACAGTCAGGAATGCATGTCTGAGTGACATCGCCATTGTCATCACCAACAGCGCCTTTCTCCACATGTGTTTCCTGTCCATCTTCGGCTGGATTTGCTTCCTCATCTTGGGTACTCTTCTCCCCTTGCTGGCTCTCCTCCTCACTCTCTAGGGTACTTCCATCCCCAATCTCTTGAGTGGTTTCATCCTTGTCAGGGGTCTTCTCCTCCAGGGGGCTATTCTCCACAGCTTTTACTTCACCATCCAACAGAGGGCTCTTATCAGTCTGGGAATTTCGATCCTCAGGATCACCAACATGATCAACAGAATCACCAGCATGGTCAATAGGTTTGCCATTGTCATCTACAACAACAATAGACCCATTCATAAGCTCTTGCTCCTTTGTCTCAGGAGAGTCTTTGTCCTTGGCCATCACAGTTTCAGTGGTAGTGTTTCACAGTCTATCACACCTTTTCGGATTCCACAATAGGGTGTCAGGCTATTGTTCTACCTGACCCCCCAACCCTTTCCCTGGGTGATATTTAAGGGATTTGGGCAAAATCGAAGAGAAAATAGTTTAAAAAGTCACTTTCCTCTGTTCTGATTTCTGGATCCTTCCACTCAAATGACACTGGTATTATAATCCATCAGCCAGTGACAAAAATAAATCCTTTACTGCTTTTTAAAACAAGGAAAAATCCATATTTTGATGAGACAAATTTCAAGCTTCTGTACACTCTAGTGGCGACACCTAAGTCGGTTGACTGGCAAGTTGGTTCCTTTACTAGGTTTGGCAAATTTCCAAAGACAGTCATATTCATTTGCAAAGTATCTTTACAGAACCATACAAAGAATACACTGAGCACTACCTAATTAGGGTAATGCTTTTTAGCCAAATCAGGGCTTCTCTTCTCTTCTGAAGAAAAGAAAAAAGATGCCTGGAAGTGACACTCTTGTTTGCATCAGCGAAAGAGAGAATTACTTCATTGGCTGGGACTGAGAATCCATAGACATGTTTAGGTGAAAAGATGGGCATGGGATTAAAAGAGAAAGGTGCTACAACCAGCGATTGGGTTCAGTAACTGGGTTCTACAACCAGGTTCTGTAACTGGGTTGGGTTCTGCTTCCAGGTTTTTAATTGATTCCAGGAATTTCTAACACAAGGGTATGCAATACGAACCCTTCATGGGCCCTTTCTCTCAAGAACCCTTAAAAGATTTCTTAATGAACCCTTTTCATCCACAACGCCACCTGAGCTGGGTTCAATGAACTATCTTATTCAGCTTACTCAAGCAAGCCTCAAAGCTTCAGCCAAAGCTGCCAAAGGCACGTTCAACCCACAGCCTGGCAACCCTCAAACAATACACTCATTGTAAAGCAAATGAAGGTGCGAAATTCCATCAAGAAATTTGAAGAATAAATGAACATCTTTTCCTGACACCTGGACAAGGCAGCTTACTGGGGCACTGGGGCAGATTAACCTGGATGAGCATTGTTCAAAGCTTGCATGTTTTTAGATCTGGTTGTTTAAAAGGTGCAGGTAGATGGTTAACTTTCCCTACCCCCAAATTGAAATAGGGTAATGAAATTGGGTAATAGCTATCGAGAGAAAGGGAAAGTGGGTAGCCAAATAGCCAACGACTCAAATATCCAATTAATCTGTCAGGCAACAAAGCAATCAAGCAATCAGTCAAACAGGTAAACAATCAATCCATCAATCAACCTGATCATGAGGATTTCAGGTGATGTATCCACTTTGGAACATTACGAAACATTATCACCAACTATCTATCTATCTATCTATCTATCTATCTATCTATCTATCTATCTATCTATCTATCTATCTATCTATCCATCTATCTATCTGTCTATCTATCTATCTATCTATCTATCAATCTATCTATCTATCTATCTACCTCTCTATCTATCTACCTCTCTATCTATCTAACAAGACTTACCAACTAAGCAATGTAATCCTGATTATTATAGCTAACCTATTGCAAAAGTGTGGTCTAGCAGTCATACACGCGCAATTATACACTTCTATGCTTAGTCCATCCTTGTGCATACATAGGCTTTCAACTTAATCTTGATTCGTTGTCTTAGACTCATTCATTATCCGAATTGTGTGGTAGCAAAACACTCTTGACTTACGAGGTTGTAAAATCAATATGACAGTACTCAGTGCTACAACTCACAGTGGCCATTTACCCCAGGGAAGATGATGCAATGGTTCAAGAGCTGGTGCCCAGATCTAACAATAGCTCTTAAGGCAATTGAAACAATTGCATGATCCCAGGAGGTCTTGGGGCAAGCTAGGCTAATGCTGAAGCCGAGACATTTGGAGCCTTGTGCGACGCCTGCCACCAGTTTGGCATGAGGGTTGAGGCATCTTTGACTTCAGTGATATGCATGCCTGGAACCATCTTCAGGCTGTGACAGTGTGACAACTGGAACTTTTAGTCTGATTGTCATCAAATGAAATCTGAGAGATGCATGTTATGTAGTGTATTTAGTTTGTACTTCATTTGTCCTTTTTCGGAGACTTTTGATGCCTTTTCTAAGTTAATAGTAATATTTTATCTCCAGATATAATGCATACATCTGAAAATTTATAAATCTCTGGAGACTAAAATGTCACAGAAATTTACAAAGCTAAGCCACCAAAAATGCAAAACACTGCATCAATACTTGTACCAGAATATTCTTTGGTCGCACACTCCAAAGGTGTACCTTCAAATTGCTTCAATGCTGGATAAAAAAGGGTCTATTTTTTATGATCAAATTTATCCCTTCTGCATTATAATTATCTTTGAACAGTGAAATTAATGCTGCTGTATTATCTCTGCAAAGCCAAAAGAATCACCAATAACTTTTTAGTATAGACGAAGTTAAAAATAAAATTGTACCTTAACTTAGAATTTGGTTGTCAGTCATCCAGGTAATCCAGTAATTCCAATCAGAATGAAATCACTAAGTTCAATCTTCTGTGCTAGTTCCTCTTAACAGTCTCTCTGGTGAATGGATACTGTTCTCTGGCAGTGCAGCTTTAAGTGAGGCATCATTTTCTGCCTTTCATCCTCCCTTCTGAGGCTTTCCTTCTCTGCCTTTCTTCATTAAGTGATGGGCGTGCTACATGATCCAATTCACTTCCAAGAAAATGTTGAACAGTCTTGAACAGGGATGAACTGGACCCTAGAAGCCATTCAGCCACTAAACTCCACTCAGTCAGCCAGTAAGGACTCAGTCAGCCATCCAGGACTTAGCCAACCAGGACTCAGCCAGGCAGGAGTCTTTTGCCCATCACAGATTCAGAGTTGAAAAGCAATGGAGGTGATCAATCACCAACAAGTCAAGATTTGAAATGGATTTTTTTCTTTTTTTAATTTTTTTTTTCTTTTCTAGCTTCTTAAGCCTGGACCATTCTTTGTCATCTTCTTAAAACTGAATTTCTAATGGTGGTCTCCTCTTGAACCACTTGAACACAACTCCCCATGCGAATTCTCAATAACAAAATCAATTTGAGAGTCTATCTGCTAAATGAATCCTGTCTCTCCATCCATCTTATCATCATATAGTTTGGAACTTTTCAGTTTCAGCCAACCAGTGGTGAAAATGGAAAATTTTCGTCGGGGGAGCTTTTGGCTGGTGTGGTAGCGCTGTCCCACACTTCGTGTCATCGGCAAAAATAGGGACTCATGGAGTCTGGCGCTGTCCCATTCAAAATTTTTAAAAGGGGAAAAGTTCAGCCACCAGAGCATAATTTCGGCTAAAATCACTTGGAGGACTGAAAAAGTGGACATGATAATTTCACCACTGATCATTATCATTGGGGGAGCTGTAGTAGCAGATTTTTGATCAGGGGAACTCAGCTACCCAACCTCCCCCCCCCCCCCTATTTCCATCACTGCAGCCAACATAATGTAGGTCTTCCTTCTTATTTTGCACTCTCTGAATACAAAATGTATACTCTTAATTACACTTTTTGGTGTTATTGCTATGGTATAGCACTTCAGCAAAGATTCTCTGGGTGTGGTATAGTTGCAAAGGATATAAGAAACTACAATGACAGATCTTTCCAATGTTCAGTCATTGCTCAACCCCCCCCCCCCCCCAGGACATGACATCATGCATGGAGTCTAACCAATACTGAGATTGGTCAGTTGTCCCAGCTGTGAAATGAAGCTGAGAGTATGACATCATGCTTGTCAAGAAAAATCTGCAGCTCAAAAAGCTGTGACATCAAGAGCTATGAAGCTCCAGATGCAAGCAAAAACAAATCAAGATTAAGTTCTACCATTATTGATTCCGAATTAATCAATCAATCAATAAAACAATCGATTTATCAGTCAGTCAGTCAGTCAGTCAATCAATAAATCAAGCAATCTGTCAAATTCTGTCTATCCGGCTATCTATATATCTATCTATCCATCTGTATATCTGACTATCTATCTTCCTTAGTCTTTCTTTCTTGTCTTCCTGATAGCATCAAACACCATTCAATTCTGAATGAAAAGTCAGGCAGGAAAAAAAATCAAAATTGGAATTTGAATCATCTTACTATCGAAAACAGAGTAAACTTTTTGATCACTTTCAACCTAGATATCTGCATTCTGTGATATTCAATACAACAACAACAACAGTTTTTAACTGGTAACATACACTGCGAATTCATGACTCATGCTCATTCATTTGGGTGTGATCAGTTCTCTTTTTCTCCTCTACAACTGATAAGATATGGAACATTGTAATTTGCTGACATCAGATATTAAGATACTAATTGATCCACTACAATGCTGAAATCTGGAAAAAATCTAGGAAAATCTGACAGCTGTCAAACTCCTGTCACTTTTTATTGAGCTTTGGAATCCCAACAATGGTGAATATTAAGGATTTGGGGATTACTGGGGTTTTATTGCCAATATTTTTGCACTAATTAGCTCAATCGAGAGGATTAAGACAGGCCAGGGTCAAAGATGTGAAGTAGGGGAATACCAACAGATTGATTCAACAATGCAATGCAATTATCAAGATTCTGTTGTTTAGTAATCCCAGCTTCCACACCATTTCTAACCTTGAAGGTAGTTTTTTTTTTACAAAAAAAAAAAGAAGATAAACTAAATGTACTGCATTATACATCTATTATTTAGATTAATGAAACCGTTTATAATTAACTCTGAAATGTTTTGTTCAGATGTCAAACTTTGATGTCCACAAGAGAGTCATTTCAGAGTTATCCACTCAAATATATATGCTGAATTGCTTAGTATCTTTATATCTTTTTGCGAGGATGCTGGCCAAATTAATATTATCAACAATGCATTTAATACTCTTCAAGTTATTTTTCAATTACTAAATATGATTAGGCTGTGGGACCAATCAAATTGACATTTTCTGTGGGTTTAACTCAATTTTCATGAACACATTCCAAATAATTTTGATAACTCCATTTCGCCTTTATAGATTGAACCCCATACCTATTGTGATAAGCTTCGTGGGTGGGAAATTATGCAATTTCATTTTTTGCCCATTTCAATTATTTGACAAAAAGTTATCTTCATGCATCATTAAGGAATCCTCCGTCTGCCAACAAAACCATTAATTCCAGAAAAAAAAGATTGATCACCTGAATGTGCAGGCTGTGTGGAGCACCTAGGGCTTATCTGCTCATCATTACTGTTGCCTCTCTCCCATTACAATTTAAAACTTGACAGCCATAACTGTCTTTGACAATTTGATGAAGTTATCACTAAAAGTCAACTTCTGTAAAATTGCAGCTTATAGCAAAGTTGAGAGAGAGTGGTTTTAAAAGGTTCCTGCCTGCTTCGCTGAAGGTCTTTGCCTGCATGGGTTCTCTTACAGAGAACCCAAAATTTTCAGTGGACGTTCATGAGCAAAATTCCAGCAGAATTTCATTCGGATGAAATGTTAAATTGGTGTTTTTCGGGGCAAGTATATAAGATCTCTAACATAGGGTAAATTTATGTGTAAAATGTTGAGGAATCCCGCTCTCTCTCTCTTTCGCAACTCATAAATCAACCCTCGTGAGTGCCCAGAACTGGGCTTAGAACTTCGCCCATATCTATCTATCTATCAACGTATCTATCCTATCTAGATAGATTGATAGATAACATTGAATGATTGACTAATTTTAAAAGACAGACTGACTGAATACTACTGTAACTGACTGAATGGCATGACAACCTGACTGAAAGGCATGACAACGTGTATGACTGACTGACTGACTGATATGACTGCAAAAATATTATAGCAAATGGACTCAGTACAGATCTATGCAAGTCCAAAATATTGACATACCACTGATCTAAATATTTAAATGTACTGCTTATTTACCACTTGTCATTTAACTGGGCTATATATCCAATGTAACCATTATATGAAGTCACACATTGATTGACCCAATTATGATTTTGTTGTAATTGGGTCACTGACGCAAGTTTTATGAAAGCCATGATGGACCAACTTATTGACAAACCATATAATCAATGCTGGGGGAGGGCTGGGGAAAAACATCTTTTTTTCTGGAGATAAGCTTATGACAAATCTTTGCAATTAAAATTTTAACACAAACAAGCAGATTTGGCAAAAACAGTGGCAATTAAACTTGGGGGAAGAGGTTTTTGAATTCCGAAATAATCTGACTTGCCAAAATTTAGTTGTGCTTTTCTTCACTTGTTCAACACTGGTTGCCTGGATGTAGGTATACTTGGTAGTCATTGAATATTAGGGAAAAACCATGATTTTATTTTTTATTTTTGTGCAAAAATGGCAAGGTTGTCTATATGCACTTTTTGATGAGTAGTGCATTTGCAAGTGCTTAGTTATTGGTATTATTGAAGGTTACCAATAAATGTATCATGGTAGCTCATGATGTATGGCAGTATGAGTAATGTATTACTAAGTAAACTTACTTATTTTATTACTGGCTAGCATATTAGTTATTACTCAACCCTATACTTTATGACTTAGAGCAAATGTCAGATCTTGGCAGAAAAAAAAGACGAAAAAAGGCACCCTATGGGCACACCCATTGAGTAAACAAACAATATAGAATTTAGGGGTAACAGGTGACTATCAATCTTAGTGAGACATATACATCAACTGTACAATGTAAATATATCTGAAGATATTGGCACTGCGTTATGAAATATGTAGGGGGCACATTGGGACATGGGGCACAATAGGACGGAGGGGTTTTCTTGCCACCTGACAAGGTATATGATTATTGATATAATGCCATCAAATATTGTTAATTCCCATCCTGATGTTTCTATCCTTTTATCGGAAAATTACAGCCACATGCAGAGGTCAATAGGACGGAGGGGTTTTCTTGCTACCTGACAAGGTATATGATTATTGATATAATGCCATCAAATATTGTTAATTCCCATCCTGATGTTTCTATCCTTTTATCGGAAAATTACAGCCACATGCAGAGGTCAATAGGACGGAGGGGTTTTCTTGCTACCTGACAAGGTATATGATTATTGATATAATGCCATCAAATATTGTTAATTCCCATCCTGATGTTTCTATCCTTTTATCGGAAAATTACAGCCACATGCAGAGGTTCGTTAAGAAAAAGTTTGTTTTCCTACTTACTTCAAAGGGGTTAAATTCAAACCATTCTCTGGACAAACCAAGAACAATCCGGCTTTCTCAATGCTTGTATGAGTTCAATACATTGTGACAAACAGTTATGAATTACTATCCCCATAAACACACTCAATGGTGCCTGAAAAATGTGTGTTTTGGTGTAACAGTCATATCGGGGCTCATTGGGACACTGAAAACGAGGCACATTGGGACACACTTTATATGGCAGAATGTTAGTGTCCAAGTCAATTGAACAACTGGGACGGCATTCGATAGGTATACCGGCCACAGCAAATTGAAACATTGTGGATTACCAAGCTTTGTGGACAATTTTATAGCAAAGCGCTGTGTGTTACTTGCATTGATGACCGCACCCAAAACAGTTCATGACAAATGTTTTGAACTGTTTTAGTCTTTCACACTTTTTATATTTAATATCTTGTGCACATAGAGTGTCAAAATAGTTTTTTGTTAATGTTCCAATATGCCCCAGAGTCGGGACACATTGGGACAGTTATGATCATGTCACATTTTGCTGTCTGACTGCAAAAGAGTATATATGTGCAGTCTAATCTTTTATGACTTGGATTTAAGCTCATTGATATTGGTGATCATGCAAACTTCTGAGTTGCTCAATGTTTTCAACAATTAGTCAAATTAATAGATGTGCAAAGTGTCCCAATGTGCCCCGGTTCCCCCTACATTATGCTCTTGAGAGTTTGGGATCAGCATATATATTTTCTGTGTCAATGTGCGACAATATATCTTTGTCTTTCTGTCAATCAGTCAGCCAGAAATCAATCACTCGATTAGCCATCTAGTCTTTCTCTATATCTGGATCTATCAGTCAATCCACCAATCTGGCAAACTTGTATCTTAAAATCAATCAATCAATCCACAATCATCCATCCGTCAATTTATCATGATCAATCAAACTATCATAATCGACGAATCAGACTATAGATACTAGTTTAAGCAATGACCAATTAATGGATGAATTGTTAAATAGACTAGAACGTAAAGGCATTGGATGTTGTATAGGTAAGCACTTTTATGGTGCGATTGCTTATGCTGATGACCTAACTTTATTATCACCAACTGTATCAGGTTTAAATGAAATGTTAAAAATATGCGAGGAATTCTCAGAAGAATATGGTGTTAAGTATAACCCAACCAAGTCAGTCTGTATGGTATTTAGTAAGAAAAAATATGATGTTAGTCAAGTTAAACTAAATGGAAATACCCTTACTTGGGTTGACAGCACTAAACATCTAGGAAATTATCTTGATGGCGACATGTCAGAAAGTACAGAAATAAGGATGAAGAAAAGTGACCTTGTTTATAGAGTCAACCATATGTTAGCCACTCTAGGCAAATGTAATAGAAATGTTGTTACAAAATTATTCAATACAAAATGTTCACATTTCTATGGTGCTCAATGTTGGAATTTTGAGGATAAAAATGTTAATTATTTTCAAACTATGTGGAACAGGTGTGTGAGGCGGATGTTTAACTTGCCGTATACAACACATACAATATTATTACCTCTTCTTAATGGTACATGTAGTGCTTTAGAAGAAATTTATTGTCGATATGTCAGTCTAGTCAAAATTATGGTAAACAATTCTAATGTCAAAGTGAAATATATATCAAAGAGATTTATTAATGATGCAAACTCTGTTATTGGTGCTAATTTACGTGTTATTGCAAAGTATCTTGAATGTCATAATACGCATATGCTAGAGATGAGCAAGAGTGAGCTCAAGAATAGGTTTATGTCAAGGTATGACAGTTCTGTTCAAGTTGTTAGCCAAATTGTTGAGGTTAAAGATTCCCTTGAAAGCTAACATTGCGGGTTTTAATGCTACTGAACTGCAATGCATTTTATCTTTTTTATGTACTGAGTAGCATCACTGTTTTTACTGCTGTTTTTATTGTTAATTTTATTTATTTACATGAGTACACCAATTGTAAATTGTGTGTGAATAAAGTATTTTATATAATCATTCAGTCTACCTAACTATCTATCTATCTATCTATCTATCTATCTATCTATCTATCTATCTATCTATCTATCTATCTATCTATCTATCTATCTATCTATGAACCAATCAATCTATCAACACTGTATCTGTCTAACCTTTTTATCTATCTGACTGCCTGTCTATCTGTCAATCTATCAATCTATCTACATATATCAATAATTATATATCAATTTGTCTATAAATCTACCAATCTATCTATTTTTAATATACATCTATTAACATATGTGTGTCACTCGAACAAGTACAAATTGATAAAACAGTAGCAGACACTATAGCTCTGGTATGATCAGCAGTTTCAGCACTGACTGATTTTTGTTTATTTACTTTTTTACAATCCATCAGTGCACTACAATGTTTAGTCATGTATCAACACCCATCATGATAACAGTGATCTGCTAACCTTGACTGACTTACAGCTACCTCCAGTGGCTACATTGTAGATAACCAGGGCGTCATAATACGATAAGTGGCAAATAATAAACAGCATACGCTGGGCTGCTGAGCAAAATGGTCCAGTGTGTGTTATCACTTAAAATGCATCACAATTTTATGACCAGCTCACTTGAGCAGTGCATTGCAGCATTGTAGCAAGTGAAGGCCTGAAGGGCCTAGAGAAACACAATTATTACATCAAGCTGAAACACACTTTTGTCTGATAGTTGAGGGCCCCCCTTTAGCCAGAGTTAAAAATCGGGGTTGTTCGGCATTTTCAGAAATGGTAGCAAGATAACTAAACCTTCTCGAAATGAAGATATAATTGAAAATTTAAAATGTTGAATATCATTTAAAGGTAACACTAAAGTCATACCTTTTACTAAGTCTGCATTAAGAAAAGTTCAGAAATTATTCTGGAATGTTAAAATTATTAATTTAACAAAATAAATTGATTGTCAAACCCCTTTCATTTTACTTAACATGTAATGAAAGCTTGTGAGTCTTGTATTTCTCATATCATTTTAAGGTGTTATATATGCAAAAACAAAAATAAAATTCTAGGATAGCCTTCCCAATTCCTCATGACCCCCACCATCCCACCCGTTCAAATCAGCCACCCACTGCCTCCCCCCCTCCAATCAATTAGCTGTACGCCCCATGCATCACAATCATCATTATCATGAACCAGAGGAGCATCTCCTAGCTGCTACCAAACCCACCTGGGCACAGATTTAATAGCACAACAATGCCATTCATCTATGACAATGCTCAGAAATGCCTTGATCATAAAAGCAACATCCTAATGGCCATCATTGGATGAGTGTAATAACCATTGCATGCATGCTGCTTAAATTTGTTGTTTTCTTTTTCAGCAAATTTACAATAGACATGTCAATCTAATGGAATCTGATGACATGCAATACATTACAGCCGCAAGAGAGCTGGATACTTGCTATCATTTTTCTTTTTTTTTCAGGGTGGAATAAATAAATCTGTTCAACAATAACAAAGCATGCAGGCAGAGATACATCACGAGAATTCTGTGTCTTTGACAATTTTAGTGTTTTAATAAAACTGCTAGATAGACGTTTATAATTTTAAGAATAACACATTTGGCATTGCTTATTTATAAACTTGATTGTTCAAAATCATCATAAAATTTGATAATCAATATTCATGCGTTTCACAACCACTGATTGCCTACCCATACCAGTATCTATGTCCAATCAGGAGGTGTTATGCCATGTCCATGGCCCAGTAGTCCTGCTACAGTTCTAAGATATCTTACTAAATTTGATTGGTTTAGCAAATTTGCATTTCAGTGTTAAATGCGAGAGTCATGTTTAACCCAATACTGGATATCGATTCATGCATGTCACTTTCCAAATTTTGAAAAACCATAACTCTTATCGATTATAACCTGGATTTTTAATTGATAAAAAGTTTGCAACTTCTCGAATAAATGGGTTTGATTTACATGCACACTGAATAAAACATAAAACAAAACTTTAAAATGACAGGTAAATCATTGATAAATCATTGGTAAAATGCAGCCCTCATACCCATCAACTATTGCTGTTTCACTGCCTACCATCCTCACTTCTCAGTTATGCTTGGAAAGCTGCCCTGACCACATCATACACTGCTTTAGAAATCTTCAGTATATTTTGTAGAGTGTAAAGGAGTCCTGCGATGGGAGGATGCTGCCAACAGTCAATATTATTTTAAATTCGATGATTCTATATTATTTTTTAAATAACTCTATACTAATATTTTCTTAAATTCAAGAGGTTTCACTGCCCAGCTCAAGTGTGTCAAGGTATTTGTTTAACAGGTCCGATTTTGCTCTAAAATCAGTTTATAAAATCAGCTTGATCTTCAAATGGTCAGTGCATCACAATGACTACCAGAACTGGGATTCGAACCTTGAACTTTATGAACAGCAAGCAAAACTACCATGGAAGTGATTCGTTCCATCGTCACTCAAGAGAACTCTACACGTAATTATTGCACACTCTTACCCCTATTATGATAGCAACTGACAGGGTTTGCATCTTGTGTGTTCCAGAGCCAGGATTTGAACCTTGGATCTTCTATTCAACAAACAATAACCACAGATGTTGGATTTTTGCTCATGCTACCCCACTTTGAGCTGAGCCAAACCACATGACCCAGTGACCTGGTGCACTCAAATTTTCTTGACAAATTAATTGATGAGAGTTGTTGGATTCACTTCCTAAGGCAAATCATGATGTTCACATGCAATTAAGTCATGTAGGACTAGTGCACAGCTAAAGAACTTTCTGAAACAAGCTTTGAATCTAAGCTCATGTTAACAACGTACAGTGTAAATTACTTAAATCCCCAAAACACAAATGGCATGAACTTTTTTGTGCGTGAAAGCTTTGAAACATTACCCTAACCAATTTGGTTGAGTCTGCCACCTTAACATTCGCAAAACCACATCTCGGTTACCTGAGTTGGCCATTAATCAAATCCGAGTCCTGATTTCTCTTCGGGTTTCCGGATTTACCTAGCTTTGCTTAGGTCCAATTCCAAAAGAATCCTAATTGACTTTTAACCTACTTCTGTGGGAAGGTTAAACAAATATGCTTTAGAAGTTACAAGTACATTATTTGCAGCATTTTAGATATTTTAGATATAGTTATAAGTAGCATCGATGCTTTTCACTTTTGTAACCGAGAGATTCTAGTTTTCTAAAAACTTTTGCATGCATCTTTGAATTTCATCTAGGATGACACTGTTTTTTCTCTCAAATCTCAAATGGGCCAAACTCCTATCACACATTCTGCATTTGTTTTGGAAATGAATAAAACATTTAAACCTTCAAAACTTCTAAAGTTAGGCCTATCTTTCAAGTAAATCTATTCAACTTTTAAAAGCAATTCAACATTATTAGTAGCATTTTACAGCCTTAACTAGCTCCCTAATAATTGTTGCTTTGCATTGCTTTTGAGGCCTAATTCATCCAGCACACAGCCTGAGGGTCTTATAAATAGGCCTGCTTGCAGCAACAAAATTCATGGATCAAAACCCTTGTCAGCTGCTGGATCTTAATTATCTCGCCTTTCCACGTCATAAACGTGATTACGTAACCAAACATTCGTTTGATCTATGACGTCACATGCCCTTTAAGGGCCCTTTTCAAGGCAGGCTTACCCCCGGGGGGGTTACTCACTAAGAGAGGGTGTATATAGAGGCGCCGCTGGATGGTATTGGTTTTTTGGCCTTTTTGGATTAAAATGGTTTTGGTTTTTTGACAATTCTGAATAATTTGGTTCTGGTTTTTGCAACCTCAACATGTTTGGTATCGTTAGAATCGGCTTGAAAAGAGGATTAAAATGGTTTAAAAACCATGAAGATTTAATTGGTTGCCAAAAATTTTATTGAAGGATTAAAACGGTTTGTGGTTTTGGCGTATTTTTCGGATTAAAATGGTTCTGGTTTTCAAAATTACCGTGGCGCATCCGTATGCAAAAGTCCCCGAAGTACCCCCCCCGGGGGCTTACCCCTGGTCTACCCCTATCTCAGATACTGTGTGACTCTCGCGTGACTCTGTATGGCATGGTTTGACAGTTTATCACACATAGGGTGTTTGGTAAAGAGTCAAAAGATTTCGATTTATTGAAAAGTGGGTTCACAGTATCACCCATGTTTTAGGGTTGCAAAGAAGGGTTCTGCCTCACCAACATTGGGGTTTTTGGGTGATTGAGCACAAGGCAAAAGATAAATGTCACCATGCGGGTTTTTTCTGCTTTTTTTACCCCATAGTGATTAGCACCCTAGTTGCACACATAGTCAAATGGCCCAGTAGTCAGTAGGGGAGGCAACAAATGGGCCCTGCTACTCGTGATCAGCCAAATGGGCCAACAACTTGCGATCACTGATGGTCCAGGTCAGAACTGCCAATTGATATCTGTTGGAGCTAATGTTTATGTTGCTGCCTGCTGCTTGCAGGATCTGTTCGATTACAAGCTAGATTTTTCCCCTTGCTCTTTCTTTTTTTTTTTTTTTGGCTGGTTTTGTATTTTATTTCCTTTTTACACAGCTCTTGACTTCAGAAAAGGAGACCACAATGTATCTTTTATACTAGCTTAACTGCAAAATTAGGAAACAATTTAATATAGGCCTACCTTTGTCACAATTAATATTCAACTTGAGAAATCTATGTTACCGTTTCCACAGAAGGTACCGATAACAAATTGTTCAAAGTTCAGTTTTAATTCACTAAAATAAATTGTCATAAAATCAACCATCTGCTGTATCTCAAAGATGACCAGAGTATTAAATTGCACCAAATTCTGCAAGCTTGTTGTTTTCCCACAGAATTTTCAGTAGGGCCTTCTGTAGAAAGTTTACCTTGATTCTATTATTGCTGGTTTTCACCTGCAAGCTGAAATTGAGGGTGTCTACTTTCATTAGATTTAGGGCTTCATTAAAACTGTCATACGATAACACAAACTTTAAGGGGATGTTACCTCTAACCTGACTGACAACAGTCTGCTGTGTAACATAGCACGTTCGCAACTGAAGCAGGCTGCTGTAGCCTGACCTCTAACTGCATTCTGGAAACCTCTTGAAATGAGAAACCCCTATTAATTAGTCTCAAGATAATTTAAGGTGTGCTTCTCGTAATGAACCTGACTTTATCTTACAGTTCACTGTCCTCAGTTTCAAAGTTTCAAGGCGGGCACTGCTTCTGCAACAACCTGGAAAACGTCCTGTTTTGTGGATAAGTATGCGATAATAATCCTCAATCAATTTGGACACTTGGTGTCATATGAAATCTACTTTTGTCTGAGTTTCAAGTTATAAGGATGTGAAAATGCTACTACTTATTTATCTGTAGCACTCCAGGAAACATCTTTCTCTGGGTAGTCTTGGGGGGGGGGGGTCTTGGCATTTTTCTTCAAAATTGTATTTCCATTTCATTGGCCTGGGGGGGGGGCATAGGTCCTCCCCCCTGGATCCGTCACTGTACGTTATTCCAACTGCTGCATTTATTCACAATGCCACAAATCAAAATAATGTTAAATCAAAATAGTGCTGATGTTTGATTATGCAACCTATATCCACAGCGAGGAAATGCAACATATTTTCCTGTAAGTAAGTAAGTAAGTAAGTAAGTAAGTAAGTAAGTAAGTAAGTAAGTAGTAAGTAAGTAAGTCATATACTTACAACAAAAGGGCTCTTAATTGCAGTTAATTGGAGCACACTCATAATGCCACCTAGAATTACATTTAATTTGCAATTCTGGGGCTAATGCAAGGAAAAATCTTTTTCCTGGCATATATCATATCTCTGTCAATTAGTGCATGCTCCATAAAAAAAATTAAGCTATTTCAAATTTGTCAATTAAGAAGGTGGATGTGACTTGAGACATTAAGTGTGTAATTCTCCAAAAACAGCTGATGGCAAAGAAACGTATCTCATTTAATAAGTGAATCTGTAAATTCTGTATAAGCTTTTGAGATGTGATTCCAATTAAAAGGGGGTTAAAGATGTCACTGACAGCTTAAACCCCCCCACTCTTCTCACTAAATCCCCCAAGTCTCACTCTGTCTCACTTAGTCTCACTTTCCCACAAAGTGAGACTCAAGTGAGACTCAAGTGAGACTCAATTCGTGCAAGTGAGACAAGTGATGCTTCATTCTCACGGCAGCTCCCGGAGATCTTTTTGAAACGGGGGCGAAGTATTTTCAGGAGAGACGGAAAAATATTTCCTCTTTTTACGTATCGCGCAGGGGCATTTTAGCTTCCCGCCGGACATCTTTTGGTTGCACGCCGTCGAGAATCCTGCTTCTTACCGTCACTTCAAATCGCGAGGTCGCAGAAAAAAAGTTTCAACCAGTACAAATTTTATTAAAATCGACGGGGGAGCAGACCAGATAAATTGTTCGACGCCGCGATCAGAAAAGTAAGACTGGGTCGAAGTTTTCGCGCCACTGAGGGGCAAAAAGTTTCCCGCCGTTTAGGAAAACAAGCGGGATTCTCTGCGTGGCGCCAAAAAGGTCGACCCCGGGGTTCTTCTGCACTCCGCCGTCAAGGAAAATGCTCCGGGACGTGTGCAAAACCTTCGCGCCGTCGTCTGGACCCCCTCCCGGAGCAGACAGAGTGGCGCCAGAGGGGCTATTTTTAGCAAAATCCTTTGTCCGCGGGGTACTGAAACCATCACGGGGTCGACCTTTTGTGCCACGGCGGGAAAGAGGGGTCTGCCATGGAGACGCACTGGCGCGCGCCTCGCATATAAATAGAAGAGCAGCCACTAGAGCACCATAACCACTCTGAACTTCAAGACGAACGCATCTATACTCCATGACACTCTGCTTCACAGCCTACTGAATTGCTGCTTCATTGCTGAATCCCTGCTTCATTGCTGATTGATCCTGCTTCATTGCTGATTCATCCTGCTTCATTTCTGATTGATCCTGCTTCAAGATGGGACCCAGAGGAAGAGGGAAGAAGACCTTGAGGGCACCAAGCAAGGGCAACAATCCAGCCAACACTCCACTGACCACTCCATCTTCAACTCCAGTTGGTTCACCAGCTCCTTTCATAGACTACGCAGCTGTTACATTGTCTCCAAGCATGTTCAGCTTGCAAGACAGCATCGTGGCAGTGACCACTGCTACATCAACAGTGACCAGTGAGACCATCTTCGAGGGCCCGCCACCACCCAAAGTGCTGCAACAACCTGATGAGGAGGATGAAGATGATGATGAAGAAGCTGAAGATCAAGTCCTGGCCAAGCTTGCTGCTGCTGTCAAGTCTCCAACCAAGCGTGGCAGGCCTGCCACTGCTGCTGCAGCCAAGAAGAAGCGTCCCAAGTCTGCTGATGCTGATGCTGCTGCTTCTGTCAAGTCTCCCACCAAGCGCACCCAGTCGGCTGATGCTGCTGTCTTCAAGACTCCCACCAAGACTGCTCCAAGGGGAAGGCCTCGCACTCCTGGCAAGTCTCCTTCAGCCAAGCGTCAAGCCACCTCCAAGTCTCCAGCCAAGTCTCCAGTCAAGCCTCCAGCCAAGTCTCCAGTCAAGCCTCCAGTCAAGCCTCCAGTCAAGCCTGTCACTCCAGCCCAGACCCGAGCCAAGACTGCAGTCCAGCCTCCACCTCCACCTCCATATGATACTCCTGCTGATGATGAAGATGATGACTGTGTTCTGACAGCTGCAATGATCCACCAGCAGACCCTGGACTCCGACTACGATGCCACCACAGAGGAAGATACTCCCAAGAAGAAGGGTGCCAAGTCCAAGGGCAGCAAGGGGAAGAACCAGCCAAAGGAAGATTCTGACAACACTGGATCTGAGGTTGAGCTGATCCAGGACGCCGATGGCCAGTTTGTCCACAAGGAGAAGAAGAAGGGCTACAGAAAGGCAAACTCCAGGGACCTACTGGGCATCACAGAAGAGCAGGAGGATGAGCTGATCGACTGGTACCGGGAAAACAAGCAGCTGTACTCCAAGGGCTCCACCACCTTCAAGAGTGCACAGAAGGACAGACTTGATGCAGAGAAAGCAGCAGAACTTACATTGCTAGTGGGGAAGGAAATCACAGCAGCTAAAGTCACCAAATGGAGGGGCAACCTCAGGACTACCTTCTCAAAGTGCATCAGACCTCAACCTTCTGGAGCTGGCAGAAAGAAGATGTCCGACCGAGACAAGTACATCCTGGCGAAGTGTGAATTCTTGAGGTCCTCCATCACTCCGAAGGGTGCCATGGAAGTCTCCAGCTTCACTGGACCAGGAGGAAGTAACCGCCTGTCGTCCGATTCTGATGCCCCCATGGACTACAATCCTATGCCCGACCTTGATGACAGCCTCCCAGCCAGCCAGCAGCAGTCCTCCCAGGAGATGTCCCAGCAGTCCCTCCAGCCATCCCAGCAGCAGTCCCAGGTCTTCCCAGGACGAAAGCCATCCAAGAAGAGGAAGGACACAGACCAGGAGATGGCCTCTGCCTGACTTCAATTGCTGGTCACTACACTTCAGACAGGCCCAGGAAAGCAGCACCACCTCAGCCGGCAGGACCATTCTGTGACATGTGCCCACAAACTGCTCACAGGCTGGATCCAGAAGTACACCAGTTGCAGAACATGTGCAGGAGTATCTTCACATCTGGGAAGAACATGAACCGTGCCCTGAGACTTCGCCTCCTGCACTCCTTGAGCCAGACGGACAACTACTTCGTACAGGCGGCCGTCCAAGATAAAATCCTGATGATGCAGCAAGAGAATGTGGAGATGATCCTAGGGCAGCAGCAGCACCAATACATCCCTCCTCCTGGTCCAGCTCCATCCTTTGTCAACGAGGACTTGCAGCAGCCTCCAACAACTCAGCATCAGCCCCAGCAGCCCCAGCAGCCAAGTCTTCAGATGCAGTCCCAGCCTCCACGCCAGCAGTTGCAGTCCCAGCCAAGCAGCAGCAGCCAGTTCCAGTCCCTGCAGCCAATTCGAAGCCAGACTCCAGCCCTGCAGCAGTCATCTTTAAGCTTCAGCCAGCTGATGCTTGACAGCCCCCAGAAGCTTGGCTTCCCCGGACCCTCTTTTGGGCAGCAGCAGCAGCCAGTACAGCAGCAGCCACTACAGCAGCAGCAGCACCAGCCTCTACAGCAGCATCAGCCACAACAGCAGCAGCAGTCTCTACAGCAGCAGCAGCCACCACTACAGCAGCAGCAGCCACCACTACAGCAGCAGCAGCCACCACTACAGCAGCAGCAGCCACCACTACAGCAGCAGCAGCCACCACTACAGCAGCAGCAGCAGTCTCTACAGCAGCAGCAGCAGTCTCTACAGCAGCAGCAGCAGTCTCTACAGCAGCAGCAGCAGCCGACAGTTGTCCACCAGCGGCAAACTCCATTGTCGTTCCAGTGGAGCCAAGTCAACATGCCCTCTCCAAGGAAGTGATGCCTGTTCAAGTCGTCTGAAAAAAGAAAAAAAAAAACTCCAGGCCCTTTTAAGGGCCACCAAATCCTCCCAAAAGAGCTGGCCACGTACACATCTTATGTTGACTAAAAAAACTCTTGCGATGACAAACAAGAGCAAAAATGAAAAGAGCCCCAAAAAAAAAATTGACAAATTCCCCAAAAAAAAATCCGGTCCTGGCCCTTGTAAATTTTAAACACCTTCATAAAAGCAAGGTGCTATTTCCCTTCTTTTTTTTTTTGGCCCATTTTCACTTTCTGCTTAACCAGTACAGGTGGCATTTCTGCTTTCTTAATTAAAGTTTTTTCACCACTTTAATTAATATAGATAGATAGATAGATAGATAGATAGATAGATAGATAGATAGATAGATAGATAGATAGATAGATAGATAGATAGTCAGACAGATAGTCAGATAGATAGATAGATGGATAGATAGGCAGATAGATAGATAGGTAGATAGATAGATAGATAGATAGGCAGATAGATAGGCAGATAGATAGGCAGATAGATAGGCAGATAGATAGCTATATAGAAGAAAATATTTGGACGTCGCATATACACTGCAGCAAAGAAAAACGAGTGATCGTCATTTTGCAGTGATGACACTTGGATAGATAGATAGATAGATAGATAGATAGATAGATAGATAGATAGATAGATAGATAGTCAGACAGATAGTCAGATAGATAGATAGATGGATAGACAGACAGATAGACAGATAGACAGATAGACAGATAGACAGATAGATAGATAGATAGATAGATGGAACACAATGCTCGTTACATATATACACTGCAGAAAACAAAAGCAGTTATCGTCACTTTGCAGGGATTGCACTTGGATAGATAGATAGACAGATAGACAGATAGATAGATAGATAGATAGATAGATAGATAGATAGATAGATAGATAGATAGGCAGATAGAAAGACAGATAGATAGATAGATAGATGGAACACAATGCTCGTTACATATATACACTGCAGAAAACAAAAGCAGTTATCGTCACTTTGCAGGATTGCACTTGGATAGATAGACAGATAGATAGATAGATAGATAGATAGATAGATAGATAGATAGGCAGATAGATAGACAGATAGATAGCCAGATATATAGCTAGATAGATAGGCAGATAGAGAGGAAGTGAAAGTGATTTAAATGGGTTGTACAGATAGATACAAAGCTAAAAATTTACCATTTTATGTACACTCTAAAAAAGTTCAGACAAAATTGGTTTTTTAGATTCAAAATGGTTTTTTGAAAAACCAAATTTCAATGCAAAAAACCAACATGGATTTTTTTAAAAATCCATGTTGGTTTTGCATTGAAATTTGGTTTTTCAAAAAACCATTTTGAATCTAAAAAACCAATTTTGTCCTGGCATTTTTTAGAGTGTACGTCACAAAATATGTAGTTGTTGCAGGGAGGGCTTTTTTTTTTGGGGGGGGGGGTTTGTCAACATAAAGATGTGTACAAGGCCTGCTCTTTCTGGAGGAAGTGGTAAGCCCTTACAAGGGCTGGGTTAATTTGTGGTTTTTTAAGGGGGGCATTGAATTGCTGTTGCTGTTGCTGCTGCTGCTGCTGCTCTGCTTCATCTTCAAATTCTGTCCATCTGCCAGGGGACACTTCCTGCTGGGCTGTTCACGTAGTCTCGTAGGTAGTCTCGGTACTGTTTGGCTTGTCTTGTGGCATTTCCATATGCTGGAGCGAATCCAAGGTCATGCAAGGGGTCTCCTCTCCACAGTCCTTCAGTGACTTCATGGGTTGCAGGATCTTCTCTGTCCATTACGTCGTTGTCCATGGCTCGATGAATTCCTATTCTGTCTCGCAGAAGATTGTGTAGAGTGCAGGCTGCCAGAGTGATGGCTGCCACTCTGCTGGGTTTCTGGGGCATCGTAGTTAGGAAGCATCTGAACCTGTGGGACAGGATACCGAAGGCATTCTCCACCACTCTCCTGGCTCTTGAAATTCTGTAGTTGTAGACTCTGGAGGGGATGTCAAGGTTTCTTCTTGGAACAGGCTTCAGCAACCAGCTCTTCAGGGGAAGGCCTCATCTCCAACGATGAAGTATGGAAAAGGATTCCCAACTGTGCCAGGTAGAGGTTCAGCAGGGGGTAGCCCAAGTCGTTCTTCTTCCAGCAGGTCCCTCAGCCTTGTGTCCAGGAAGACTCCTCCATCCGATGAGCTTCCTTGGCATCCAGCCTGCACGTAGAGGAACTTGTAGTCAGAATCCACCAAAGCCATAAGCACAATGGAATGGAAGCCCTTGTAGTTGAAGTAGATTGACCCAGCTTTCCGAGGACATCTGATGCCAACATGCTTCCCATCCAGTGCTCCGATGCAATGGGGCATGTTCCACCTCTTCTCGAAGCCCTTGGCAACTTCCTTCCAGGATGCTGGATCCATTGGCAGGGCCAGCAGATGTTCGTAAGCTCGCATGATGGCAATGCAGACACTGGGGATAAAATTGCAGATGGTGTTGGGAGCCACTCTGAAACCGTAGGCCAAGGACTTGTAGCTCTCTCCTGTCGCCATGTACCGTAGGGTGACTGCCAACTTCAATCCAGGTTCCAGAGCCCTCCTCATGTTGGTGTCTTGTTTTGTAATTGCAGGAGCCACAGCAGCCAGGATTTCAGCAAAAATGTCAGGAGGCATTCTGCAGAAGTTGTAGTAGCCAGAGACATCATTGTTGGCCAATTCAGGCAGCAGCTGGTAGAAATGGCCATGTTGTTCCCTCTGCAGCAGCCAATTCCGAATCCACCATCTCTTCATCTTCCTCCTTCTCCGTATTCTTCTTAGATAAAAAGCACCAGCAACAGCAGCAACAACAGCAACGTCAAGGTCTTCCCCAGCATCTTCATCAGCCATCATGTCTGTCCAGCATCCAGGAGTGTCCCCTTCAAAGGTCAAGCAGCAAGTGAAGCAAGGCGGCCCTCTGCGGCCCTTTTTATTGGCTTTCGCAGCGCCCTCCTCCGCCGCGGTGCCCTTGACAACGGCGTCATGCTTTTCATTCCCGGCGTTGTGCCCTCGGGCCTACAGACATCCCCGTGGAGAACAAAACCATTCCCGCAGTCGTAAAAGCAATCCCCGGCGTTGTGAAAATATAGTCCGCCGCGGTGAAATAGGTTCACTGAGGGGCAGTTATAGGTTCCCTGCGGGGTACTTTTTATATCACGGGGCGATATAAAAGTATCCCGCAAGAGGAGGAAATTTCTTTCCCCCCGGCGAACTTTTGATGACGGCGTACAACTTTTCTGCCCCGCAGGGAACAAAAAGATCCCCGCCGTGGCTTTCGCTGCATGGTTATCGATTAGCCTTAATTGATTACATAATTGCCCTTCGCGCCGTCCTAACTGAAAATCTTGCAAGAATTCGTCTGGCTCTGCGCCCCCGTCGATAAAAAGCTTACCGTCATCCCCCGTGAGAATGGGGCATGAGACTGAAGTGAGACAAGTGAGACTCAAGTGAGACAAAGTGAGACTGAGCGTCGGGCCGGGGAACACTGTTCGTGCGCCGGGGGGAGAAAAAAAAATAGGAAAGGGGGAAAAAGAGGGGAAGGGGGAAAGAGGGGAGGGGAAAAAATAGAAAGTTTTGTTTCCCATCTTCATATATAAAGGTACTTTTCCCTTGTGTTTTGATTTCCTATGGTTTTAGTCTCATCTGTTCTCACTTTCACTTTGCAAGTCAGCAAATGATACTCTCACATTGTCTCACATTGCATGTACATTGCTCTACTGTACCCTCCTGACAGAATAATAGTCGAGACAACTCAAACCCGCGCCTTCGTAGGTTCCAACTCTTAATCCAGGTCTTAACCATCAGACCATGGTCACCCATTATTTGACCAAAAATAGCAGATCGGAATGAAACTCGCAGAAGATTCTTTCGTTAGTCATCCAAAGTTTTAGGACTGTGAAGCAGTACTTTTTTTTACGATAAAGCAAAACAAACAGAGCAATCTCAATCTGAACAGTTTTATTGCATTGTCATGGAACATGACTTTTCTTTTTTATTACTATGCATAATATCAATACAATTATGATGACTTAAATCAGATGTCACCACAGTCGATCACATCGAACATGGTGCATTACATAACATATTAAGTATGCATCACATATAATATACTTTATTAATCACTTGTGTGAACTTTATTTTAAGAATCTTTATAAATTCATAATTAACAAATGACATGACATATGAGGCGAATATAACAAAAAAGGTACAACCCAAAAAAAAAAGTAGCTCAGACCAGATTGAATGGCTGTCTTACAATGTAACAGCTGACGGTACAAAAGATTAATAATAGTGATTAGTTCGAAGTGGATTGTTGATAGTCTAAGACTTGAACATAAATAGATGAAGTTATGGTTAACATTTCAATATTAATCTCCATCAACTATTTTATGTTTTATAATGAAACCTTTGATGTTAGAAGCTCTTCGATTTCATAAACATGCATTTACTCAATCAGCCATAATCCTGCATCATTCTTTGAATATCTAATCAATTTTTTTTAGTACAAACTGCATGTCATTGACTTATTCAAACACAATTTACATAACTGAATAAGTATCAATTATGATATTTCTCAATGACTTAAAAATTCTTTAAAAAACTTTGCATCTCTAATATCTTATATCTCATATATATATATACAGATTATTAATACATATTTCAGTTCAATTAAACTCTGAAATAAAACCAATAACAGTAAAACACAGAGAATGATGCCAATGTCTGAACAACAAATACAGTCTTGCAAAATACAGAGAAGACCAAAACAAGGAACCAAGTGCTAAGGAAATAGGATGGAATTTCCATGTCATACAGCCATGGTCATAAAAACAAAATAAGAGAGAATTAAGTCCACATCAATGAGAATGAAAATTATAATACTCATAGAATATTTCCGAAATAAAAAGAGAGAACGGCTTTTGTGAAATTTTAAAAGCTTCATAGAAGTACAAGCTTTAAACAATTATTGACTGAAAAACAATAGTTTCAGTACAAGATAAGGTAGTTCATGGTTTGGGTAATTATCGCAACTGCTGATTGAGTAAGAGTTTGTTCTGCTGCATTTTTTTTTCATCGCCAGAGTCTGCATGAGATTATGCTGTTGTCGAGAGTATTTGTGATTCCAATCAGTAAGCGGTGGAGTCTCATCCATTAGATATCAAAAACGCTGGTTTTCTTTCTGAAACACTCACAAAAAATTCATAAATACATATTATATGTATGACTATGCTGTTGCAGTGAACTTTTATAGCATTTTTTTCATACTGAAAGAAAAACATTATATTAATATTGAAAATTTCAAACATCATTCAATTATATGTCCTTTCTTAATGAATTATGCAATTCAAACGTGAAAAGACTTCACTGACCCTAGCACTTGTCAGATTCTTTGACCATAAAAAGAAACTGGTAATGATAGAGGCATTATAATTGAAAGTGCATGCGCATGTTTCTTAACCAATATATTTTATTTATGTGCATTAATTGGGAGGTTCATATCTAATCATTTAATTTTATTTTTAAAGCAATACATAGGGTAGAGCCCTATTCATGACTACCTAAATAGTTTTTGATTTTGAATATTTGCAAAAAAATATCAAAAGTTCTGTGATTTCTTATCAATTTTTGCACAATTAAAACTGGACTCCTTCATATATTATTAATGACTTAAATATACAAAGTTATCCAATTACTTGATAGGGTAACTAAGAAAACTAGTTTACCTGTAAAACCTGTCATATTTGGATTACACTCTTAAGTGGTAAAGCATTGCCTCATTATCCACAGCGCTCCTGAAGAAACATTGAACCGAAAATGGGACTTATATACCGCCTGAAACTATATGATTATACGAAAATTTTAAGACAAAATCGAACAAAATATGTTAGGGAATTTTTTGAGAAATTAAAATTTTTTAGATTTTGTTGGTCTCATCAATTGAATACATGTCGGCCTACAGAGCCTTATAATACAGTAAACAAGCTTGAAAACATAATGTAACTAGTTAGCTTAGCTCTCTAAAGAATTTCAAACAAGTTAGACCAATGAAATAAAAATATTTAGAGACTTTATTGAAATAAATGAGTGAAATTGTTTATCACACACTACTGTAAAAATTCAAAAATGCTAAAAGAAACACATTGCTTAATTTTTTCAGTCGTTATAATAAAATATGTGTCATTTTCATTGTCTAATTTTTATGCTAGTTACGTGGTTTGTGTCATGTATGTTCCACGTGGCAATTTCGAAGTGACATTTTGATTTGTACTCTTTTTCCATAATTGCAGTATTCTTAATTAATAATCAATCAATCAATCAATGAGAAAAAACGGTGTCATTATATTCATTTAACACAGGGGTCCAGAGCAAGATGCAAGGTGAAAAGCAAAAATTGCATGAAAATAAAAGGTCTTATATTTGTTTTCAAGCAAAAGTGAAACATTTTGCAGCAGGGAACTTTTGAGAAATCCGCCTTTTAAAACTTTTGACTTTTCACACCTTTTTCCTAGGCTAACAAAAATCACTAATGTGTTATGAAATTCAATATTTTTCAGAAACTTTT